>CM056057.1:202956990-203592109 GCA_029574335.1 Rana kukunoris
CAGGGGACACAACGTCCACGCGCATAAAACCCTCCAAGAAAGAAAATAACCTGTTCTCAGATGAATAATGGGGGTTAAGAACACTAGGCGCTAAAAGATCCCGGAGGAGAAGGTGCTTTTTAAAAAAAATGAATTGTGGTGTTGATGGTAATACTGACCCAACACTTTATCCTGCTTCAATATAGACCAATTGTTTACTTATTAACCACTTGTCGCCCGTCTCAAGCAAAAAAGACGCCGGCAAAGGGGCTTTCAGTATCCTGAGTGGACGTCGTATGACGCATTGCGGCGATCGTTTTTGCAGGATGTCAGTCTGACACCCCGCAATACAGATCTAGGTAAACAGTCTCCGACGGAGACTCTTTACCACGTGATCAGCCGTGTCCAATCAAGGCTGATCACGATGTAAACAGGAAAAGCCAGTAATCGGCTTTTCCTCATTCGCGTCTGTCAGACGAGAGCCGATCGACTGCTCCTCTGATGGGGGGGTTTGTGCTGATCGATTATTAGCACAGCCCCCCCCCAGGATGCCCACTGGACCACCAGGGATGCAAAACTCAGGTATGCCACGCTAGACCACCAGGGATGACCATCACAAATAATGGATGCCAATCAGTGCCCACAATGGGCATCACTGATTGGCAAGCATTGTTTGGCACTGATTGGCATCCATTAGTACAACACATACATTAGTGCCGTCTATCTGTGCCCAATCCTTGCTGCCTATCTGTGCCCAATCCTTGCTGCCTATCTGTGCCCAATCCTTGCTGCCTATCTGTGCCCAATCCTTGCTGCCTATCTGTGCCCAATCCTTGCTGCCTATCTGTGCCCAATCCTGCTGCCTATCTGTGCCCGCCTATCTGTGCCGCCTATCTGTGCCGCCTATCTGTGCCGCCTATCTGTGCCACGCCTATCTGTGCCGCCTATCTGTGCCGCCTATCTGTGCCGCCTAACTGTGCCGCCTCACTGTGCCGCCTCACTGTGCCGCCTAACTGTGCCGCCTAACTGTGCCGCCTAACTGTGCCGCCTAACTGTGCCGCCTAACTGTGCCGCCTAACTGTGCCGCCTAACTGTGCCGCCTAACTGTGCCGCCTATCTGTGCCGCCTATCTGTGCCGCCTATCTGTGCCGCCTATCTGTGCCGCCTATCTGTGCCGCCTATCTGTGCCGCCTAACTGTGCCGCCTAACTGTGCCGCCTAACTGCCTAACTGTGCCGCCTAACTGCCTATCTGTGCCGCCTAACTGCCTATCTGTGCCGCCTATCTGTGCCGCCTATCTGTGCCGCCTATCTGTGCCGCCTAACTGTGCCGCCTATCTGTGCCGCCTATCTGTGCCGCCTAACTGTGCCGCCTAACTGTGCCGCCTAACTGTGCCGCCTAACTGTGCCGCCTAACTGTGCCGCCTAACTGTGCCGCCTAACTGTGCCGCCTAACTGTGCCGCCTAACTGTGCCGCCTAACTGTGCCGCCTAACTGTGCCGCCTAACTGTGCCGCCTAACTGTGCCGCCTAACTGTGCCGCCTATCTGTGCCGCCTATCTGTGCCGCCTAACTGCCTATCTGTGCCGCCTAACTGCCCCCATCGGTGCCCATCAGTGCAGTACCATCAGTGTTTTATAACAGAAACAAAAAAATAACTTTATTTTCTAAAGTTTTGGTTATTTTGGCAGAAAATAAAAATCGCAAATCAAATACCACCAAAAGAAAGCTCTATTTGTGGGAACAAAATGATAAAAATTTCATTTGGGTACAGTGTAGCACGACCGCGCAATTGTCATTCAAAGTGCAACAGCACTGAAAGCTAAAAAATGGTCGGGGGTGGGAAAATGTATAAGTGCCCCCCCCCCCGGTATGGAAGGGGTTAATTTTCTTGAAATTCTTATACTGGACGTTTATAATCGAGTCTCATCCTAAAATTATGTTCATCAATTTTCGGATCAGCAATACGATTGGAGACCAATGTATGTCTTTCCATTGCTTTTACTTTCACAATTTCTCCTTCCAAAACTTTCTTGTCATTTCCCTTTTGTTCAAACCTGGACATAAGTACCTGGGATTGAGTGAAATCACCTGCCCGGGTACAATTTCCACGCAGCCACATAAACTGCCCCCTGGGGATATTTGCACAAACCACCAACCATGAGGGCAACACATAATTGTGAAGTCAAAGGAAAATGATAAATGGTTTTCCGCATTTTTTTTTTTTTTATTTAAATAAATAATGTGAAAAGTGTGGGGGGCATTTTGTATGGCGCCCCCCGGAGTCCAATACTTTGTAGAACCCCCTTTCTCTAACAAGTCTTTCTGGGGGTCTCTACCAGCTTTTGCACATCTAGAGAGGGGACATTTCTGCCCATTCTTCTTTGTAAAATATTCCCCCCCACACATCATTTTACTTTCAAGCCAAGAAGTTCAATTTTGGTGTCATGTGACCAGAGCACCTTTCTTCCACATGTTTGCCGTGTTCCTGACATGGCTTCTCTCAATCTGCAAACAGGACTTTTTTATGGCTTTCTTCTTGTCGCTCTTCCATAAAGAGGAGATTTGTGGCGAGCACATAGTTGTCCTGTGGACAGATAATCCCCCCTGAGCTGTGGATCTCTGCAGCTCCTCCAGAGTTACCATGGCCGTTGGCTGCTTCTCTGATGAATGCTCCTCCTTGCCCGGCCCGGTCAGTTTAGGTGGACGGCCATGTCTTGGTAGGGTTGCAGTCAGAGATGTATCTTGGCCCAGGGCGGCACTTTGCGGGGGGCGGGCCCCACCTCATGAAAACTCCCCCACCCGTCTTCCCAACTCAGAGGCAGTCTCAGAGGCAGTCACGCGCTGGTGGAGGCGGAACTTAATGCTCCGCCTACCAGTTTCTGGGCTCAGGCAGCCGCAGAACTCAGAACATCAGGTACAAATTGATGAAAGGGCTGAGCCGAGGGTGATGATGTTGTATTTGAAATCAAAAGGGACCAATTAAGTGTTCGGCGAAAATAGCAGCCGCAACGCGCCGCCAGATGCCCACCCCCCTCCGCTCATTAACTTTTTTTTGTTTTTTTTTGTTACCCAGCCTGAATTCTGAACTGTTTGTACTGGACTAATGATTCTCAGCTTGACTGAGCGAGAATGAACACTGAGTCAAGCTGAGAATCACTAGTCCAGTAAAACAGTTCAGAACTGGATTCACAAAGAAGAGAAAAGTTAATAACAATGTTGGGCCCCCAACCCCCCGCTTAATAACTTTTTTTATTATTTAAGTGTTCAGCAAAAATATCGGATGTCTACCCCCCCATTAAGATTTTTTATATTTATTTAACTGTTTGGGCGAAATTGCGGCCGCAAGGCCCCCGCTTATTAACAATTATCTTTTATATTTAATCTAACTTGTTGTCTAAATTATCTGGTAATCTAATGCAGTATGTCCGCAGTCCTACTGGTAATCTCGTGCAGTATGTCCGCAGTCTCTGGTAATCTCGTGTATATGTCTGCATCTCTGGTAATCTTGTGTATGTAGTCTGCAGTCTCTGGTAAATCTTGTGCAGTATTTCCGCAGTCTCTGGTAATCTCGTGCAGTATGTCCGCAGTCTCTGGTAAATCTCGTGCAGTATGTCCAGTCTCTGGTAATCTAAATGCAGAATGTCCGCAGTCTCTGATAATCTAATGCAGTATGTCCACAGTCTCTGGTAATCTAATGCAGAATGTCTGCAGTCTCTGGTACTGCATTAGATTACCAGAGACTGCGCACATACTGCATTAGATTACCAGAGACTGCGGACATACTGCATTAGATTACCAGAGACTGCGGACATACTGCATTCGATTACCAGAGACTGCGGACATACTGCATTAGATATGCAGTATGTCCGCGAGTCTCTGGTAATCTAATGCAAGTATGTCCGCAGTCTCTGGTAATCTTGTGTAGTATGTCTGCAGTCTCTGGTAATCTTGTGTAGTATGTCTGCAGTCTCTGGTAATCTCGTGCAGTATTTCCGCAGTCTCTGGTAATCTCGTGCAGTATGTCCGCAGTCTCTGGTAATCTCGTGCAGTATGTCCGCAGTCTCTGATAATCTAATGCAGAATGTCCGCAGTCTCTGGTAATCTAATGCAGAATGTCCACAGTCTCTGGTAATCTAAATGCAGTATGTCCGCAGTCTCTGGTAATCTATTGCAGTAATGTCCGCAGTCCTCGGGTAATCTAATGCAGTATGTCCGCAGTCTCTGGTAATCTAATGCAGTATGTCCGCAGTCTCTGGTAATCTAATGCAGAATTCTGCAGTCTCTGGTAATCTAATGCAGAATGTCTGCAGTCTCTGGTAATCTAATGCAGAATGTCTGCAGTCTCTGGTAATCTAATGCAGAATGTCTGCAGTCTCTGGTAATCTAATGCAGAATGTCTGCAGTCTCTGGTAATCTAATGCAGAATGTCTGCAGTCTCTGGTAATCTAATGCAGAATGTCTGCAGTCTCTGGTAATCTAATGCAGATGTCTGCAGTCTCTGGTAATCTAATGCAGTATGTCTGCAGTGTCTGGTAATCTAATGCAGAATGTCTGCAGTCTCTGGTAATCTTGTGTAGAATGTCTGCAGTCTCTGGTAATCTCGTGCAGTATTTCCGCAGTCTCTGGTAATCTCGTGTAGTATTTCCACAGTCTCTGGTAATCTAATGCAGTATGTCCGCAGTCTCTGGTAATCTTGTGCAGAAGAGGTGGAGCCTAATTATAAAGGGGTGTGGTTTACAGATGACAGGGCGGGTCTTAAATAGGAAGGGGTGTGTCCTTGACAGGAAGGGTGGGTCGTATTTAAATTAGGGGGTGCATGAGTTTAGTCAGGCCTAGGGCAGCACAAAACCTAAATACAGAGCACCGTGAGATGTTCAAAGCTTCTTTTTTTTTTTTTTTTTACCCTAACCCTGCTTTAAACTTCTCTACAACATTATCCCTGACCTGTCTGTTGTGTCCATTGACCTTCATGATGCTGTTTGTTCACTAAGGTTCTCTAACAAACAGTGCTTTAACTGGGCCGGAACGCGGCGGTACTCAGTACCGCCACTTCCAAAAATGGCCCTGGAGAGTACCAGCACCTCTCAGTGCCCCCAGTACGTGCGTTTCCCGTACCGGAACGCAGCACCAGGCGGCACTTTCAGGGGAGCGGCAGCCCGCGGCCATGGAAAAAAAGGGCACGCCGCGCTGTGATACATGTCCCGCCCTCCTCCTCCTCCTAGCTCGTGTGATAGAGCCAGTGTGCTGTCTGTCACACAAGCTGGACTAGAGGAGGGGGGCGGGACATGTATCATCGCGCGCGCGCAGAACTGTGTTACCGTGGAGAGAGGAGAGGAAGAACTGCCTTCAGAATCAGAACTGCCTTCAGAACTGTGAGTACTACTGCAATGAGTACACACTACACTGTACACGTGTGAGGGGGGAGGAGAGGGAAGACAGGGAAGAGGGCTGCTGATGGGGACACACACTCTGGTCTGATGTAAGGAGGTGCTGATGGGGGACACTCTGATGTAAGGAGGTGCTGATGGGGACACTCTGATGTAAGGAGGTGCTGATGGGGACACTCTGATGTAAGGAGGTGCTGATGGGGACACTCTGATGTAAGGAGTGCTGATGGGGACACTCTGATGTAAGAGGTGCTGTATGGGGACACTCTGATGTAAGGAGGTGCTGATGGCGGACACTCTGATGTAAGGAGGTGCTGATGGGGGGGACACTCTGATATAAGTAGGTGCTGATAGCGGACACTCTGATGTAAGGAGGTGCTGATGGCGGACACTCTGATGTAAGGAGGTGCTGATGGCGGACACTCTGATGATCAGAGTGTCCGCCATCAGCACCTCCTTACATCAGAGTGTCCCCATCAGCACCTCCTTACATCAGAGTGTCCCCCATCAGCACCTCCTTACATCAGAGTGTCCGCCATCAGCACCTCCTTACATCAGAGTGTCCCCATCAGCACCTCCTTACATCAGAGTGTCCCCCATCAGCACCTCCTTACATCAGAGTGTCCGCCATCAGCACCTCCTTACATCAGAGTGTCTGCCATCAGCACCTCCTTACATCAGAGTGTCCCCATCAGCACCTCCTTACATCAGAGTGTCCCCCATCAGCACCTCCTTACATCAGAGTGTCCGCCATCAGCACCTCCTTACATCAGAGTGTCCGCCATCAGCACCTCCTTACATCAGAGTGTCCCCCATCAGCACCTCCTTACATCAGTGTCCCCCATCAGCACCTCCTTACATCAGAGTGTCCGCCATCAGCACCCATCCACCTCAGAGCCTTATTGTATGTATAACCTGCTGGGACTTGTAGTTCTCCAATCTCCATGAGCCCCAGGAGAAGATTGAGAACTACAAGTCCCAGCAGTCTTACTAAAATGACAGGCTCTGAGGTGGATAGATGTCTGGACAGTGACAATTGGTGACACAGTGGTGACAATTGGTGGCACAGTGGTGACAATTGGCATGGTACAGTGACTGCATTTAAAGGCATGGCACAGTGGTTGCGTTTGTTGGCATGGCACAGTGGGTGACAATTGATGACACAGTGGCTGCATTTGATGGCATGGCGCCCTGTAATTGGGCATATGTGTTCATGCGTTAGAGCCGGGGGGGGGGGGGGGGCGAAAAAAAACGTTCTGCCCCCGCGGGGGGGGGGGGGGGGAACCCCGGCGCCTAATAGAGTACCGGCACCTCTTTTGGTCCACTTAAAGCACTGCTAACAAACCTCTGAGGGCTTAAAAGAACAGCTGTATTTATACCGAGATTAAATTACACACAGGTGGACTCTATTTACTAATAAGGTGACTTCTGAATGCAATTGGTTCCACTAGATTTTAGTTGGGGGTATCCGAGTAAAGGGGGCTGAATACAAATGCCCCCCACACTTTTCAGATGTTTGTTTTATTTTATTTATTTTATCAGTTTTCTTCAACTTCACAATTATGTGCCACTTTGTGTTATCAAATAAAATCAAATAAAACCCCAATAAATTACATTTTACCTTTTTGGTTATAAAATGACAAAATGTGGAAAATGTCAAGGCGTGTGAATACTTATCTTTATCGGACACCAAGGGACACAGAGCCTCTTAATCATTACATAGTGGGTTGTATGGTCACCAGAGATGATTGGACACTGGCACAACCAATCAAATACAGTTCCCCTCCATATAACCCCTCCCATCAGGGAAGTACCTTCCTTTTTCGCCAGTGTTTAAGGTGTTGGACGCGAGTAAGATGTGCTGAAGCAAGCTCTTCCAAAGAGACCCTATGAGGGTAGAGAGCTACACTGTGGGTCCATCCAAGATGCCTAATTTTATTTCGCCAAAGCTGGATGGTATCCGGACCTCATGGACAAGGTGTCGCCTGTAATGTCTCTCTTCGGAGGACTGGGCTCTGGGGTCCAGCACTTTCACTCTATATGCTAAAAGTCCTGGGAGAGTCTTTTACAAGGCCCAGGGAAGAGGCCTCCTTTAAGTAGGAACCCATACCCCTGAAGGTTGGCACACAGACCCCGCCGTGATGGGGGAAGATTGATATCTGCCTGGCAGTAAATCTACAGTGAGGACAAGGTGAGTTAGGAAAAAGTCCTTAGTTTTAAACTTAAGGACATTTCCTATTTAGCGTGGGTGTAATTTTTGAAGCCGCCACTGGGGGGGAGTAAAGAGCTGAGTTGTGACTCACCAAGCTCCAAAGAAGTGTCAGTCCAAGCGACAGCACACTCCTTCCGCTGCAAGCTCTGCCTTAGACATTGCCCTCCTCGTCCTTCCAGATAAGGACTGGAGGATCTCCCATACACAGGAGAACGCCATTAATCGCCCAGGGTGCGCAGGATGCCCCTCGGAGGCGCGTGCGCACGGGGGCATGCTTTATGATGGTATCAATGGCAGGGGGACGGGCCTGAATAGGCACGGGGACACCCTTGCGCGGCCACGCTTTATAACGGCAGTCAGGCAGGAAGGAAGAACCCAGGGCTAGTGCAAGGATTTTTGACACCCTAGACGAAACCTCAACTTGACGCCCCCTACTCCTCCCCCTTTTCCCTGTACATGTAAACCCCACCTTTTTAATGAAGCGCCTATCAAATGCAGCCTCACCAATGCCCATCAAATTCAGCCTTACCCACACCCATCAAATTCCACCTCACCTGTGGTAATCAAATACAGCCTCACGGTGCCCATCAAATGCAGCCTCACCCGCGCCCATCAAATGCAGCCTCACCCGCGCCCATCAAATGCAGCCTCACCCGCGCCCATCAAATGCAGCCTCACCCGCGCCCATCAAATGCAGCCTCACCCGCGCCCATCAAATGCAGCCTCACCCGCGCCCATCAAATACAGCCTCACCCGCACCCATCAAATACAGCCTCAACCGTGCCCATCGAATACAGCCTCACCCGTGCCCATCAAATGCAGCCTCGCCAGCGCCCATCAAATACAGCCTCGCCAGCGCCCATCAAAATAGTCTCACCTGCGCCCATCAAATACAGCCTCACCCGCGCCCATCAAATACAGTCTCACCAGCGCCCATTAAATACAACCTCGCCAGCGCCCATCAAATACAGTTTAACCCGCGCCCATCAAATACAGTTTAACCCGCGCCCATCAAATACAGTTTAACCCGCGCCCATCAAATACAGCCTCGCCAGTGCCCATCAAATACAGCCTCGCCAGTGCCCATCAAATACAGCCTCGCCAGTGCCCATCAAATACAGCCTCGCCAGTGCCCATCAAATACAGCCTCGCCAGTGCCATCAAATACAGCCTGCCAGTGCCCATCAAATACAGCCTCGCCAGTGCCCATCAAATACAGCCTCGCCAGTGCCCATCAAATACAGCCTCGCCAGTGCCCATCAAATACAGCCTCGCCAGTGCCCATCAAATACAGCCTCGCCAGTGCCCATCAAATACAGCCTCGCCAGTGCCCATCAAATACAGCCTCGCCAGTGCCCATCAAATACAGCCTCGCCAGTGCCCATCAAATACAGCCTCGCCAGCGCCCATCAAATACAGCCTCGCCAGCGCCCATCAAATACAGCCTCGCCAGCGCCCATCAAATACAGCCTCGCCAGCGCCCATCAATGCTGCTTCACCACCGCCAGACTGACACAGCATCAGGAAAGCGTGGGGGGGGGGGCCTGTGCTGTGCAGCTGGACACTGTGGAGCGGAGAGCGACCTCGGAGAGAACTGTGGACACATGTCACACAGACAGCAGAGAGGGAGGGGCTGCTGCCTGATTTTAAAAAAAAAAAACTCGTACAAGGGGCTGCTGGACACTGACACCAGGGCATGACAAATCAAAGAGCGGAGAGCGCCGGGGGCTTGCGGCCGGGACCCATGCCATGTCATGTGACACTGATGTCAGAGCGCTGAGCGGAGATCTCGATCCGCGCTCGGGGGGGGGGGGACTGGCGGCGCTGCTTATGTCAGGGCGGCTGGTGGATTGTGTGGAAGCTCTGTGGAGCAGAGGACAGTTCGGGAGTAAAATAACCAGTGGCCGGGCGCCCTAGGCAGAAGTGCGCCCTAGGCGGTTTACTAGTCTGCCTAGTGGTAGCGCCGGCCCTGGAAGAACCTCACGTGCCTGGAGCTTCCCTGCAAGGGACACAGCGGCATTTAAGGGCATGTAAGTTCTCCATGTGGTTGGCTGAGCACTCCCCAAAAGATAAGACACCCACTCTGGCATGAAACTGTGTGTTATTAGTTGCATACTTAAAGGGGTTGTAAAGGTTTGTTTTTTTATTTTCTAAATGGGTTCCTTTAAGCTCGTACATTGTTGGTTCACTTACCTTTTCCTTCCATTTCCCTTCTAAGGGCCAGATTCAGGTAGATGGGAGCATCTTTGCTCTGGGGTAACGTTTCTCATTTATGTTACTCTGGCGAAATTTTAGAAGTGCTGTTATTCATGAAGCACTTGCTCCTAAAGTTGCGGCAGCGTATCGTAAATGAGCCGGCGGAATTCAAATTGGGCGGGTACGGGCATGTATTATTTAAACTAAGCGCGATCCCGCGGCGAACGTACTGCGCATGCGTCGACTGTCAATGCATCCCAGTGCGCATGCTCCAAATTCTGTCAGTGAACGTCAATGACGTCAAATCCCCATTCATGGACGTTTTACGCAAGCGACGCGTTTTTTTTTTTCGACGCAATGACGACGGCTATACTTAACATAGGATACTCCACTAGGGGACTGCTTTATCTTTACGCCGCGTATCGCTTACGGAAACGTCGGAAAGTCACTGCGTCGCGCCCGATTACGATCGTGAATTGCCGATTCCCGCCGATTAACATAATATTTTCGGCGTAAATCAGCGGGAACGCCCCCGGCGCCATTTTTAAATTAAAGTTGCGATGCGATGGCGAAATTCAATTGGGCCGATCGCATCGGAACTCCAACCCGGTGTTTCTTGTTTTCTGGAACGCCGGCTTAAAGTGACAGTTACACTGGAGTATCACTGATACTCCAGCCTAACTCTACCTGAATCTGGTCCTAAGTGTTTTTTTATTCTTGTTTTCTTTAAATTTATCACTTCCTGTTCCTCCTCAGTAAGGTGTTCTGTAAGTTGTTCTGGCTGACTAACCACCGCTCGGATGATGGTGGCAAGCTTACTGAGGAGCAACAGGAAGTGAGAAATTCAGACAAAGAAAAAAAAACATTTAGAAGGGAAATTGAAGAAAAAGGTAAGTGAACTAACAATGCGCTAGCTTAACCACTTAAGACCCGGAGAACTATGCAGGTTAAGGACCTTTCCCCTTTTTGCGATTCGGCACTGCGTTGCTTTAACTGACAATTGCGCAGTCGTGTGGCGTGGCTCCCAAACAAAATTGGCGTCCTTTTTTTTCCCACAAATAGATCTTTATTTTGGTGGTATTTGATCACCTCTGCGTTTTTTTTTTTTTTTTTTTGCGCTATAAACAAAAATAGAGCGACAAATTTGAAAAAAAATCTATATTTTTTTCTCAGTTTCGGCCGATACATATTCTTCTACCTATTTTTGTTAAAAAAAACAAAAAAAAAACGCAATAAGCGTTTACAAAATAGGGGATAGTTTTATTGCATTTCTATTAAAAAATGTCACTACTAATGGTGGCGATCAGCGTTTTTTTTTTTTCGTGACTGCGACATTATATCGGACAAATTTGACACATTTTTGGGACCATTATCATTTTCACAGCAAAAAGTGCTATAAAAATGTACTGATTACTGTGAAAATTACAATTGTAGTTTAGTAGTTAAAGGAACCTATTTAGAAAAAAAAAGAAAACCTTTATAACCCCTTTAATTCTAGATTGCTAAACTAGCACAGTAGTATATGGATTTGTTGGTACCTTGGCTTTGCTTGGCTCTTCCCAAAGAAGGGGCGCTAGACACCCCCCCCCTCTCGCCACCATCCAGTGCTTCTCTGGGCTCTCCCGTCCCATCGGGGGCCCAGAGAGATGATCGCCATCCGCCGGATGGCGAACGCACACGCAAGTCCCGCCCACGTATGTAAACGTCATTCAAACCACACATGTGAGTTCTCGCCGCGTGCGTTAAAGCTTGTGCAACAATTCTAGCACTAGACCTCCTCTGTAACGCTAAACTAGTAACCTGTACATTTTTGAAAGCGTCTTCTATGGAGATATTTAAGTAACAAAGTTTGGCGCCATTCCATGAGTGTGCGCAATTTTAAAGCATGACATGTTAGGTATTTATTTACTCAGCGTAACATCATCTTTCATATTTTAGAAAAAAATTGGGCTAACTTTACAGTTTTTATTTTTTATTTTTTTATTCATGAAACGGCGTTTGAAAAATTATTGAGCAAATACCGTGCAAGATAAAAAGTTGCAATGACCGCCATTTTATTCCCTAGGGTGTCTGCTAAAAAAAAACCATATATAGTGTTTGGGGGTTCTGAGTAATTTTCAAGAAAAATAATGATTTGTATTTGTAGGAGAGGAGTGCCAGAATAGGCCCGGTATGGAGGTGGGTTTTAAAGCCCGGTATTGAAGTGGTTAAACAGAGTGTCTATGGGGCTGGTTAGAGTGGATGATGTCACAGATAGAGCCCAGAGCTTTACAAAAAATGATCTTGGTTCCTTCTCTATAAATTGCTCTCACGCCCACAAGATCTACTTGTTTATACATCAAAACGTAGGTATTATGTGTTTCGTTTTGTGATACGCCTTTTGCTTTTGGCTGGCTGAGCTTCCAAATGACAAGAGTTCTACACTTTCTTCCATTGACTGTCCTGTATAAAATTCTTCTGATTTAGACATTAATGGCTGTGTGTTATTTTTAGGGGACAGGAAATTTACACTGTTATACAAGCTGTACACTCACTACACAACATTGTAGCAAAGTGTAATTTCTTCAGTGTTGTCACATGAAAAGATACAAGAAAAGATTTACACAAATGTGAGGGGTGTACTTACTTTGGTGACATGCTGTATGTGATCTCCCACACACAGAGGGGTGTACTCACTTTTGTGAGATGCTGTATATATTTATTGTGGTCTATAAGTGGTTACATCACACATGGCGTGTGCTGAGGTCTGCAGCAATGAAGGATTTTTATATTTGTAACCTTAATGTAAATCTAGACAGTTGAGGGGGGTCTAATATTCCCGCTGGGTGGAGTATGCGATCCCCTTACTTTCAATATCACCCCAATCGAGGCGTGATTTTTGCCGCGATTGTCGCCTGACCAATCGCGGGACTGCTTTTGGGAAACAGGAGTCCCGTCATTTTGTTTGTGTGATTTGTCGGATGACAATATTGTCCCATGATTGGGGTGCCATTGAAAGTAACGGGATCACAAGCGTGTCGCTCGTTTTGCGGAAATTCAGGAAATTGCAGTAATTCCGCCCGCGATCCGGAACGCCTAGGTGTGATCGCTGCCAAAGCTGAGCGTCTTCTATCAGTTGATAGGCTCACCTTCTATAAATTCTGGGGAACATTTTCTTCCTCAAAACAATCCACACGTTCTCTTCATTCTTTATTCCACCGCTAATAAATACTCCGCATTGACCTTGTATAGCGCTTTTCTGTCTGAGGACTCCAAGTATTGGAGATGGCGTTGGCCGGGAATCGAACCCGGGTCATCTGCTTAGAAAGCAGCTATGCTTACCACTGCACCACCAACGCAAAAGTAGCATGTAGTGTGGGAGAAAACCGGAGTACCCGGAGGAAACCCACGCAAGCACAAGGAGAACATGCAAACTCCATGCAAATAGTGTCCTGGTCAGAATCTGAAATAAGGACCCCAGTGCTGCAAGGCTCACCACTAAGCCTCTGTGCTGCTCATATGCGGCCTCTGTTCTCTAAGGCCCGCCCCCCGCTGAGCGGGGTATATCACTTATGTTCACTAAAAGTGCCTTCAGAAGAAAGCCAAACTTATCCTAATCTACAATATATAACACTCCTGTAATAAAACACACCCAAATAACAAAAAAGAGGGGTACACCTCAAAAACATACCAGCCTCCAACCTCCCCTTAGCTGGCCCAACACACACCTCAAAAACATACCGGCCTCCAACCTCCCCTTAGCCGGTCCAACACACACCTCAAAAATATACCGGCCTTCATCCTCCTCTTATAGCCGGTCCAACACATGCCTCAAAAACATACCGGCCTTCATCCTCCTCTTATAGCCGGTCCGACACACGCCTTAAAAACATACTGGCCTTCAAACTTCACAACATAATCAATTTCTTTATGACAATCGACAATAAATAGATCAGACCTATCACCTGTACAAAATGTGCTTGAGATGTTGGTGGTAAATGGCCTGCTAGGCCTGGGGGGAAACCAAACCAAGTCCTCCAAAAGTTGCCAAGAGTGTAAATGTAGACATTATGCTTTAAGGTTAATCAAAAATATCACATTCTAAAGGGAAAGGTAGAACAAGGGAAGGGGAGTATGGAAGAGGCAGAGAGGGAGGTAAGAAGGGGGATGGAAGGTTGCGGGTAGGGAAGGGGTGTGGGGGTCCCCCCAAACCCTCACACCCTTCTTCCTCCAACCTTCCCTTCTCCCCCTTTCCTCCCTCTCTCCCTCTTCCATACTCCCCCTTTGTTCTACCTTTCCCTTTAGAGTGTTATGTTTTTGATTAACCTTAAAGCTTAATGTCTACATTTACACTCTTGGCATCTTTTAAAGGGCTTGGTTGGGTTCCCCTCGGGCCTAGCAGGCCGTTTACCACCAACATCTCAGACACTTTTTTTTTACAGGTGATTATGTTTGGCAATGTATTGTCAAACCTTAAAGCTTCTGCAGAAGCTGCAGAAAGGTAAATAGAGGGCTGATAGGAATACCCTCCGTTACTGGAGTGGCAGCCGCCACCAGTGTAGGGACCTGTGTTGGTACAGCCGTACCTGGCCCCTGGGAGGGTCCCTCCAAACTTTTTGTTGAGTCTTCTTCTAGGAAAAGCCAATTGTCTTGTTTGTCCAGCTACGTTGATAGTTGGTGATTCAGAAGCTGCTTATGAGAATCTTTTAAGAGATTGATGACGTAGTGGATTCCTGTCTTGATGGTTTGAAATGAAGATTCACTAGCAACTCCTCCTCTTCTCATCGCCTAGTTTAAATTTTCTTCCAACATTTTGGCCATCTTCCATCCCAAGAAAGCTGCACCCCTCCCATTTAAGTGCAATCCGTCGCTACTATAAAGATGGTAACGGCCTGAAAAGTCAGTCCAGTTCGCCATGAAGCCAAACCCCTCCTCCCTGCACCAGTTCCTCAGCCACTTGTTAAGTACCATAAGCTCTTGCTGTCTCTGTGGTGTGGCTCGAGGTGCAGGCAGTATTTCAGAAAATATTGCCTTGGGGGACCTTTTCTTCAATATGGCCCCCAAGTCCCTGAAATCATTTTGTAGGGCGCTCCATCTTTCTCTAACTTTGTCATTGGTACCGATATATACCATGACAGCTGGGTCCTCTCCAGCACCATCCAATAATCTGTCCATGCAATCTGCAATGTTCCGAACCCGAGCACCCGGTAAACAACATACTGTTTGGCGATTATGGTCTTTTTGACAGATTGCCCTCCGTATTCTTCCAATAACTGAATCCCCTACCACTAGTATGTGCCTATCCTTTGTGGTAACCTTGCCCCCATCTTCATCACATGCTGGTGAAGTCTCCGTGGGAACGTCGTATTCAGGCAGTGTCTCTGTGTGAGCCTCGCATGCTGGTGAAGTCTCCGTGTGAGCCTCACATGCTGGTGAAGTCTCCGTGTGAGCCTCACATGCTGGTGAAGTCTCCGTGTGAGCCTCACATGCTGGTGAAGTCTCCGTGTGAGCCTCACATGCTGGTGAAGTCTCCGTGTGAGCCTCACATGCTGGTGAAGTCTCCGTGTGAGCCTCACATGCTGGTGAAGTCTCCGTGTGAGCCTCACATGCTGGCGAAGTCTCCGTGTGAGCCTCACATGCTGGTGAAGTCTCCGTGTGAGCCTCACATGCTGGTGAAGTCTCCGTGTGAGCCTCACATGCTGGTGAAGTCTCCGTGTGAGCCTCACATGCTGGTGAAGTCTCCGTGTGAGCCTCACATGCTGGTGAAGTCTCCGTGTGAGCCTCACATGCTGGTGAAGTCTCCGTGTGAGCCTCACATGCTGGTGAAGTCTCCGTGTGAGCCTCACATGCTGGTGAAGTCTCCGTGTGAGCCTCACATGCTGGTGAAGCCTCCATGTAACATTCATATTCTGTCTCGCTCACTAGGGAAGTCCTGTCTTGTGAGCTGTCTTGTGAGCTGTAAATACTGCATACATCTGCAATAAAAAAAAGAAGAAGAATCAGGTTTAGCACTTTCACCTACATTATATATATATTTTTATACAACATCAAATTATACAGAGAAAAGTTCAAAATTCCAATGCCAGGGACAATAAACCCAACATGACAGGGACACAGGGATCACTAATACAAATTCTGGTTGCCTGGCCAGTTTTTAATGGTAGTTTGGTGGTGGTAAAATGATGGGAGAAATTTGATGGGGGAAATATGATGGAGGCAGTTTTGATTGTAGAAATGTGATGGGGCAATTTTATGGGGCAGCTCCTGCAAAAGGTAATTACTTTTTAAAATAAGCTAATTAGTGGGAATGCTGATTCTCCCTTCAACTTTTTCTTACGGATTTAAGCTACTCATCCAGTTAGCTTCCCATGCATTTTCTGCAGGAAATGCATTTTCTAGTTGCAATCCATGTCTCAGTATTCCCTATACTGCTACACTACAGGAAGGGTTCCAATGGAGAGATTTCCCGTCATTATCTGTTCTATAAACAAAGCAAGACTTGGGAAGAAATATCTCAGTCCCCTCCTAGACCGTTGTCCCCGTTCGATTTATTCCTGTCCTGGTGAATCTTCCAGCACTTTCCATCCTGGTGACATTGGTGACCAAATGGAGAGGGTGAATCTCCCTAATGGGGACCTGCCAGGGGTTCTAACACCTCCTTACTCTATGTTGTGACCCTTCTTGGTATATATAGCAGTGACCCCAGTGTATATATGTGAGTGACAATGTATATAGAGGTGACCCCAGTGTATACAGTATTATAGTATTACAATTATAATACATTATAATGTCCTATAGTGCTTACATTATAATACTTACCAATGGCCTCATCGTCTGTAGATTCCGATTGAGGAATGTGCTGCGGTCTGGGTGCGGCTTCCTCGTCCTCCCGCCCATCTACCCTCTCCCCGCCCCTTGGAGGGGCGGTGTCCTCAGGCTGGCAGTCCTCTGTTATGGGGTTTACTCTGAGAAGTACGTTTTCCTCTTTGTTGCTGTTCAGAAGATTCTTCACATTGAATCTTCCCTTCCACTTCTTCAATATATGTCTAATGGCCCAAAACCCACCCTTCTGGGGGGTAGGTGTTATGGGCTGGGTGGTAGGTGGGTGATCCACATTTCCATCGACATTTTTACTGGAAGATTCTTCGGAATCCTGTGGGTCTTCTTGGTTTTCAGCATCTTCTTCGCTTATAATGGAAGATTCTTCGGAATTCTCTGAGTCCTCTGAGTCTTCATCGGATTCTTCGTTTATCTTGTAAGAATCTCCATACTGCGGGTGGTCTTCATCAGCCATAAATTCCTCTACTGTCATACTGTAATATTCAGGTTCTTCCGTGAGAGTCTGGAAAGAAAAAGACATTCGTTAGCGTTTCTGAATGATACAGAAAATGGTGACAAAGCTTTGTGAACCCAACCTCCCAATGTGCAGCAGATTACCCCAAGAGGGATCCTTCAACCCCAGCTCCCTCTAGTGGTCAGAAGGAGCACTGCATTAACGCACCATTTTGCGTATATCTTAACCCAAGAACAAAAAGGTCATCTATTCCAGCAAGGCCCTTACATGTGGAGGCTGCATTTGTTTTGGTTCTTTAAGGTTAATTACATTTTCTGTAGGTACAGAAAAATACCCAATAATCCTGTAAGAAATCCAGTGACCCTGTAAGTTCCGGTGGCCTGAGCTGAGATCTGTGTTATCTGCTTTCTTAGCTCAGGCCACCGGAACTTACCAGGTCACTGGATTTCTTACAGGATTATTAGGTATTTTTCTGTATTTGTGTACTACAAAGCAACACCCCTCTGTGTAATGGAGATAAGGCGTGGAAGAGGTGTTTGTAGTTCTAATCAGGCATGGGTGACAACACTTCTCCATAAATACAGTGAGTCCGTGTTGTCACCTCATAACAGGAAGTTGGTTCCTGGTGGAATCTCCAGAAAGCAGGTCTAAGTTGTGCGCCTGACACATACACAATAATTATTACCAATAATAAAAAGAATTCCTTCAGACAAGTCCCCAGACCATGTGATTGTGCAGGAACCACAAAATCACAAATGGGAGAATTCTGTACAAAAATACTTCTTAGATGCTGCACATACATGGACCCCTCCATTATTCATATACTTACCGGTTTTAGTTTAAATGCTGGGGGTGACTCTCTTTTCTCCACCTGGTCCCATTTAGTCCACTCGAAAAATGGGTGCCGTCTGATGTCACGTACCAGGTATGTCCGGGTATCCATTTCTTCCCATAAGAGCTGTAAAGAAGAGAGAAATATGATAAGAAACACTGAGAGAACAACAACAATATGTGAACGATAGAACTGCCCGTTGTAATATTTGATTCTGACAGTGACATATTTCAGCTTCCTTGATTTTGCTTGTAAACCCGTCGCTATGTGATGATCGGATCGGGTCGTAGTATGGGACCTTATTTGTGTCATGTTTGCTCATGAGAGGCTTTAAAGTAAAACTAAAGGATATTTTGCAATGAATGATGAATATATAAAACGATCGTTCTATCAAATCTGCCACTGCCATGATTTCTTCTTCCTGATGACAACCCCAGTAATGTAGAGTTGTGTGTTCTGAACCCCTAACAAGGTGTGTATAACGTGGAAAGGGTTTTGTCTGTAGAGAGAAGGTAAAGCTCTGCGTATACTCACCATAGCTATGAACTCAAAGAGGAACATGTCGTTGCAGGTTTCAAACTCGGAAATGACGGTCAGGAACAAACTCTGGTTTTCCTTGATCTCGCTGAAGTGATCCGGGCTGACGGCCATCTCATACACTACCACCCCCAAGGAGTAATAGTCCGCTATGTTGTTGTATTGTCCCATTTGCCTGACCTGTAGAAACATAAGGAGAGAGAAAAGGATGAGAACATTCAGAATTTTGCACATTGGGATTGTACACACGATCGGAAATTCCAAACGGTTATTTTTTCCCGACGGGGAAAATTACAATTCAGTCTAATATCAGGAATCTTACCTCTGGGGCCATGTATCCGTCTGTACCCACAGTTGCCCAGAGGTACGAGGTCTTAACATTCCTCCGTGAGATGCCGAAATCTGCAATCTTGACGTGACCCTCGTCCAGTAGAATGTTCTCCGGTTTGATATCTCTGTGAAGAAAATAAGTGAACAGTTAGCTCTGCGTATTCCACATTGTATTAAAGAAAGAAAAGATACAAAGATACATGTATACAAAGAAGAATGAAGATTGATGGGTGGACATTGGCTTCTTTTATATCCGCCTACAGGAAGATCTTTGTTTCCAGGTTTCCAGCTCTGCCCACTTGCTATATTCATCATGAGGAGGTCTCACTCCTCTTGCTGGATTTTGTATAAATCGTACATTAAGCAGAATATAGCATGAGCAGGGAGATTTCTGCAGCAGATGGAAGGAGACGGCGCAACTGGGAACTCTGGTGGAAAGTCTTCCCGATTAAATTAAACATAACAGAAGCCAAGGGGTGATTGTTAGTCAGATAATCCAATACTTACAGATGGGCGACGTCTTGATCATGGATGTATTGCAGGCCACAAACAATCTCGGAAGTGAGACGTCTAAAGGAGAAAGAAAAACAGGAATTAGCATTTAAAATCATCACAGACCAATAAACTGTAAATATGAAGAGACTTCCCCCTATAGTACATAGGGGTGTGGATGGACGGGGCTCAGTGGGAGGGGCCTGGCTGTGTCACTTCCTGTTCTCATTGGTCAGCCACCCCCGACTCCATCACAGCCCTGTCATTGGACTTACCTTATCATGTCGTAGCCAAATGGAGCTGAAGATTCTATCAGATCCCGTAGATTGCCGCCACTCACGAATTCCATGACGAGGTACAGATGAGTCTGTGGGAAAATAAGAGATAAAGGTTACATTACGTTAGAGACAGTACAGGAATAGGATGAAAAGACTGAGAGATAAAAAGACTTACCATTGTATGGAATATTCCGAATAGATGAGTTATATATGGATGGTTCCTCAATTTTCCCAGTATGTAGCGCTCTGCAATGTGGAAACCTTGATATCTTTGCGGTCCAACGATCTTCACTGCCAGCTTCTGTTGAAATGAGGGATGGGAGGCCAACACCACCTTCCCATAGGATCCCTCTCCAAGTTCATCGTGGATGGTAAAATCTTCTATTAAAAATGTGCATGGCTTGTCCTCCATGCTGCGCTCAATTTCATTGGCGGTTGGGTCATCTTGTGCTTCTGGGGAGAAAAAAATAAAGCAATTATTTCTATTCCTGCTATTTACACTTCATTTATTGAGGCTACACAGAATCTGTGGACCAGGGATGAGCCCAAACACCCCCCCCCCCCCCGTTTGGTTTGTACCGGAAACTGCGAAAAGACCAAAAATTTGTGTGAACTTTAGAACCAGTGTTGCCAACTGTCCGTATTTTTACAGGCACCTTTCTCCCCATTCGTAAATGTCCGTTGTTGCAGGAATGAGCCAGTAAAAATAGACAAAATCAGTTTAGCTTGGAACTGCACATGGAGATTGGAGGCGGGGGGGGGGAAGCGGGGGGCAATGGAGGCAGGGGGAGATTGGAGGCAAGGGGTGTTGGTGGGACAGCAAAGGGGATGGTGGCACCATAGAGGGTGGGGGATGGAGACGGGTTGCTGGTGGCACCGCAGAGGGGGATGGAGGCAGGGGAAGATGGAGGAAGGGGGTGATTGGAGGCAGAGGGCCTGGGGGAGATTGGAGGAAGGGGGTGATTGGAGGCAGAGGGCCTGGGGGAGATTGGAGACAGGGGGTGTTGGTGGCACCGCAGAGGGGGATGGAGGCAAGGGAACAATGGAGGCATTGGGTGATTGGAGGCAGAGGGTGTTGGTGGCACAGCAGAGGGGGATGGAGGCAGGGGACGATGGAGGCAGAGGGTGGGGGATGGAGACAGGGGGTGTTGGTGGCACAGCAGAGGGGGTTGGAGGCAGGGGACAATGGAGGCATAGGGTGATTGGAGGCAGGGGGCCTGGGGGATTGTGACACCGCAGAGGGGGATGGAGGCAGGGGGTGTTGGTGGCAGAGGGGGATGGAGGCAGGGGGCGATGTGACTAAATAATTTTCCCTTATATCAAAAATGTTTTTTTACCTTCATGTCTAACTTAAATCGCATTGCTATTTGCCTGTTGTACTTGTTTGTAGGCTAAATACTAAAATGTGTACTTAAAAATGTAATTTAGTAACTTTTGTGAAATGTCAGTAAAAACGTGGCTGTGTCAGTAAATTTCGGGTGTCGTGCCAGTTAACTTCAATCTGGTGGGTTGGCAACACTGTTTAGAACCCCGTTGTTGTTGTCTATGGGACTCGAACGTTTGAAATCTAAAGTTCTAATTCTAAAGGCTAATATGCAAGTCATTGTCCTAAACAGTGTTTGGGGACCCGGGTCGTCACTTGTGTATATGGAGGGTGTACAATTACTTTAAATGTGTTTTCCTTTCCATATGTAAGTGAATGTGATTGGTGTTGTGGAAATGATCGGGTGTCACTCGGGAATTCTATACATGGACAATGTGGGAGTTCTGGGCCCCCGGGGGTCCATTTTCAGTGCTCGGCTTTCTATGCGTTTGCATTTTGCTGGGTTTTTTTTTAATGCTTTTTTTTTGTGGGGGGGAAATGTGTTATTGGAAGATTTAAAAATGCAAATTGCGGCAAAATCACAGAAAAAAAAAAAACACTTTAAAAAATAATGACATGCTTTTCTGCATTGTCTTCATTAAAATCTATTGAACCCCCCCCCCAAAAAAAACTGTCTTAAAACAAAAAAAAGGCCATGACTCTTTCCAAAGTCGCAAAGGCACAAAGATGCATCGATGTGAACATGTTCCATAGGGACCAGTGTTAAAAAAAAAAATGTCCGGCGTTCCTGCAAAAAGCATGGAAACTGCATTGATGTGAATGGAGATTCCCATTTGGGTTGCCTGTCAGGTCTGTAAATCTCCTCCACACATGATAACTGTCACCTCACACCTTTAATCTGATTGGCTGCCCAACTGTCATCTGCAGAGTCGGCCAACTGACAAATTCTGCTGTTAATTGCAATCCATTGTCCCAATATTCCCTATACTGCTAAACTAAAGGAAGGGTCCCAATGGAGAGATTTCCCTTCATTATCTGTTCTATAAACAAAGCAAGACTTGGGAAGACATATCTCTGTCCCCCCCCCCCCCAGTGTATACAGTATTATCCAGTTAAGGACCCCCGCACGCCTATGTACGTCCACAACATGGCTCGTACAGGCACAAGGGCGTAAATTTACGTCCTCGCCTTAGTGCGGTTCGGGGGTCCCATCGGGACCCCCTCCGCGGCGTGCGGCGGTCCCCCTGGCTCTGGGAGCGATCGCCGACGAGCGGGCGGATGTCCGTGTTTTCCGCCCCCCCCGCGATCGCTCCCAGCCAAGGGGAGCGCGCTCCCAGCCTGTCACTTCCTCCTCCTGTGTTTACACAGGAAGGAGAAATGATCATTTCTCTCATCGCAGCGCTGTTTCCCAGCGCTGCTGATGAGAGAAGACATGCCAAGTAAGTGTGCACCAACACAACACTGACACACACTCACATAGGCATATTAACCCCTTGTGATCCCCCCCCCCCCCCCCACCCCCCTGTCACAGTGTTACTGAATGCAGTGATTTAATCACTGCATTTAGTGTCAGTGTGACAGGCACTGTAAAAAACAGTTAGTGTTAGGTTCAGGATAGCCCCCCCACCCCCCCTAATAAAGTTTTAACCCCCTGATCACCGCCCTAGTTAACCCTTTCACTCCCTATTGCCAGCGTCACTAAGCGATCATTTTTCTGATCGCTGTATTAGTGTCGCTGTTCCCGCTAGGTAGCTATTTTTTTTATTACGATTTTTTTTTTTTACTAAAGACATGTGGCTAAATAAATTTTGGCCTAAATGTTTTACTAAAATTTAGTTTATTTGATTTTTTTTATAACAAATATTCAAAAAATAGTGATTTTTTTCAAAATTGTCGCTCTATTTTAGTTTATAGCGCAAAAAATAAAAATCGCAGAGGCGATCAAATACCACCGAAAGAAAGCTCTATTTGTGGGAAGAAAAGGACGCAAATTTTGTTTGGGAGCCACGTCGCACGACCGCGCAATTGTCTGTTAAAGCGACGCAGCGCCGAATTGTAAAAACACCTTGGGTCATTTAGCAGCGTAAGTGTCCGGGTCTTAAGTGGTTATAATACATTATAATGCCCTATAGTGCTTACATTAAAATACTTACCAATGGCCTCATCGTTTGTAGATTCCGATTGAGGAATGGGCTGCACTCTGGGTGCGGCTTCCTCTTCCCCCCGCCCATTTGCCCTCTCCCCGCCCCTTGGAGGGGCGGAGTCCTCAGGCTGGCGGTCCTCTGTTATGGGGTTTACTCTGAGAAGTACAACGTTTTCCTCTGTGTTGGTGATCAGAAGATTCTTCACATTGTAGCTTCCCTTCCATTTCTTAAATAGTTGTCTAATGGCCCGAAACCCACCCTTCTGGGGGGTAGGTATTATGGGCTGGGTGGTAAGTGGGTGATCCTCTGTTGTTACAGGTCCCATTTTCACTAATAAAACTGATTCCTCTGTGATGGTTTTCAGGGAATCCTCATACATTTTATTTCTCCCAAAAAGTCGCATCATTATTATTATATAATATAATATAAATGTACAACAAACACTGAGAAATATGCAGAGAAACACAGAACTTCTCCTTTCTCCTCCCAAGTCCTGTCTGAGGAGAGCCCCTCCCACAGAGACTTATATAGGAAAATATCGCCATGACAACATGCAAATCAGACAACAAACACTAACCAATCAACAACTGGCAGTTGAATATTCAAATCTGATTGGCTGGCTGAGAAGAAAACAAATTTGTGTTTCTTTAGAAGTTAAATTCGGTATTTTTTGCTAGAAAATGACTTGGAACCCCCAAACATTATATATAGATATTTAGCAGAGACTCTAGAGAATACAATGGCGATCGTTGCAATGTTTTATGTCACACGGTATTTGCACAGCGCTCTTTTAAATACAATTTTTGGAGGGAAAAGAAGACACTTTCATGAAGTTAGCCCAAATTTTTACAATGGGACCTGCAGACAGACAGAGGGATTGGACAGATTCATAGATAATTACATTTTTTTTTTTTTAGGGGTCCAAGGTAGTGATGAGCGGAATACGCCATATTCGATTTCGCGATATTTTGCGAATGTTTCGAAGAATATTCGCGAATATTCGTTAATATCGAATATTCGTGATATTTTATAAAAAAAAAAAAGATTTTTTTTTTTTATAAAATATCACAAATATTCGATATTTACGAATATTCGCTATATTTTATAAAAAAAAAATAGCGAAATTTCGCATATGCGAAAGCGAAAATGATTGCGAAATTTCGCTATTTTTTTTTTGGATAAAATATCATGAATATTCGATATTTACGAATATTCGCTATATTTTATAAAAAAAAAAAAAAATTGCGAAATTTCGCTATTGCGAAATTACGCTACTGCGAAATTTATTGCGAAATTTATTGCGAAATTTATTGCGAAATTTATTGCGAAATTTAAAAAATACGAATATTCGAAATAGCGAATATTCACCGCGATATTCGAGTTATTCGCGAATATGCAATATTCGTAGCGAATATTCGCAATGCGAATATTCGTGAGCAACACTAGTCCAAAGGTGCCCGGAGGCCACCAAGGGACCCAGATGGCAAGCCCTTTTTTTTATAAAAAAATATATTTTTTTAATATATTGTCCTTTTATTATTTATTAAAGGGCCAATTTTTTTTCCTTTTTTTTTTTTAGAGGTCCGGAGGTCCACAGGGGCCCGTAGGTCCCCAGGGCCCCGGATGGCTACCCCCCTTTTTATATATATTTTTCTTTATTTCTTCTTTTTGTAAAGGGCCCCCCCGCTTCTCAATTCGCGTCAGCAGCCCCCCCCCCCGCTTCTCAATTTCATCATGCGGCAGCACCCCCCCCCCAGGTTCCCTGCTCCAGGGGGCCCATGCCTGAAGCTGTGTAAGGGGCCCCAAAATTCCTGATGGCGGCCCTGGATAATTAGATAGACAGGGCCGCCATCAGGAATTATGGGGCCCATTTCACAGCTTCAGGCATGGGCCCCCTGGAGCAGAGAATCGGGGGATGGGGGTGCTGCCATCTGAAATTGAGAAGCAGGGTGGGGGGCTGCCACAAAATAAGAGGATATAATATATATATATATATATATATATATATATATATATATATATATATGAAAATGGGGGTAGCGATCTGGGACCCTTTAATAAAAAATAAATTTTATATATATATATATATATATATATATATATATATATATATATATATATATATATATGAAAATGTTTATTTTTTTATAAAAAAAAAAAAAATGGGGTTGCCATCCGGGGACCTCTGGGCCCTTTAATAATATATATATATATATATATATATATATATTTGTTATTATTATTAAAGGGCCCAGAGGTCCCCAGGGCCCCAGATGACAACCCTTTTTTATATACATATATATATAATATATATGAAAAAAATTTCCCTTTTAATAAAAAATAAAATATATATTAAATTATAATTTTTTTTGTTATTGGCTTTGGGGGGGGGGGGGCGCGCCCATGCGCCCCCTATGGACGGGCCGCCACTGTATGACAGATGATGTCATACAGTGGGGATCAAAAGTTAGGGCACCCCAGGTAAAAATTTGTAATAATGTGCATAATGAAGCCAAGGAAAGATGGAAAAATCTCCAAAATGCATCAAATTACAGATTAGACATTCTTATAATATTTTAAAAAAAAAGTTAGAATTTATTTCCATCATTTACACTTTCAAAATTACAGAAAACTACAAAATTGGGTCTGCTAAAGTTTGGGCACCCTGCAGAGTTTACATCTTGTACTGCCCCCTTTGGGAAGTATCACAGCTTGTAAACGCTTTTTGTAGGCAGCCAAGAGTCTCAATTCTTGTTTGAGGGATCTTTTCCCATTCTTCCTTACAAAAGTCTTCCAGTTCTTTGAGATTTCTGGGCTGTCGGTCATGCACTGTTCTTTTAGGCTGCATTCACACCTGAGCGACACCCAGCGTGGCGTTTTGTACCGCGATTTGCCGTGACAAATTGCGGCGTTTTGTACCGCGATTTGCCGCGTCTAAACGCGTCGTTTTAAACACAATCTTTTTTTACAGGTCATTGTCTGCTATGCCAAACGCCGAAGCTGCCTGAATACGCGCGACTAAAAAGGGTCCGGGGCGTGGAGATGTGAACCACCTCCATAGAGATCAGTGTTATTTCTCCTCTCCAGCGTATCTGAGTGTCGCGCTTCAGGCGTTTTGTCTCTCAGGTGTGAATGCAGCCTTAAGGTCTATCCATAGATTTTCAATTATGTTTAGGTCAGGAGATTGTGAAGGCCATGGCAAAACCTTCAGTTTATGCCTCTTGATGTAATCCTTCGTGGATTTTGAGGTGTGTTTAGGATCATTATCCATTTGTAGAAGCCATCCTCTCTTTAACTTCAGCTTTTTAACAGATGGCATCAAGTTACCATCCAAAATTTGCTGACATTTTATTGAATCCATTTTTCCTTCTACTCGTGAAATTTTCCCTGTACCACTGGCTGCAATACAACCCCAAAGCATGATTGATCCACCCCCATGCTTCACAGTTGGACAGAGGTTATTTTCATTAAATTCTGTGCCCTTTTCTTCTCCAAATGTACCTTTGCTCATTCCGGCCAAAAAGTTCTATTTTAGCCTCATCGGCCCACAGAACTTGTTTCCAAAATGCATCAGGCTTGTCTATATGTTCATTTGCAAAGTTCAAACGCTGATTTTTGTGGTGAGGAGTGACGTAGAAGAGCTTTTCTTCTGATGACTCTTCCATGAAGACCATATTTAAACCCTCACAAGGGTTTGTACAATATTTTAGTGTCTCATCATTGGTATCAGTGGGAGTAATAGTGTTCCAGAATTTACATAAGTGGAAGAAAGTATGCCCCATCATTGGTGTCAATGGAAAGAATGGTGCTTTGTTGTTGGTGTCAGGCACAGGGCTCGAGTCCTGCGGGAATGCGTGGGAACGGCATCCCTGCACTTTTTTCACAGCAGGAACGCCGTTCCCGTTGCAGGACTAGATCCGCCCGTGCCGATCAGAGTCTAGACTGGCATGTATGCGACACCTTCCTCCTCCTGTCTCAGCGCCCAGCACACTGCTCCCCCCCACACTTGTCACACTGCTCCCCCCCACACTTGTCACACTGCTCCCCCCACACTTGTCACACTGCTCCCCCCCACACTTGTCACACTGCTCCCCCCCACACTTGTCACACTGCTCCCCCCCACACTTGTCACACTGCTCCCCCCCACACCTGTCACACTGCTCCCCCCCACACCTGTCACACTGCTCCTCCACACACCTGTCACATTGCTCCCCCCCACACCTGTCACACTGCTCCCCCCCCCACCTGTCACACTGCTCCCCCACCTGGCACACTGCCCTCCCCAAGAAACTGCTCCCCCTGAACACTGCTCCCCCCGACATACTGCTCCCCTGCCTGTGTCTAACCCCCCTCAATACCACTCCTGGCTGTGTCTAACCCCCTCCCTACTACCCCTGCCTCTGTCTAACACCGCTACAACCCCTGTCTTATCCCCTCCCTAGCACCCATGTCTGTGTCTACACCCCCATACCACTGCTTACCCTCTCCCTACCACCGCTGCCTGTGTTTTAAACCCCCCCCCCCCCCCACCACCACCTCTGCCTGTGTCTGATCCCCACTATCATTGTTGCACTTAAATCTGACTTGCTGATCAATTGAATTCAGGTTTTATTTGTAATGATATAAAATAATTAATGTGGGGGCCTTTTGGTGGTCAAGATTTTTTTTTTCCTTCATGGGCCCAGGCATTACAATGTCTTGGGCCGGCCCTGATATAAATATATATACACACGCACACTTTTTTGTATTTTTGGAGGTGGTGAATCTTGGGTGAGTTCCCACACTTTTTTTCCTAGGACTTGACCCCTGGTCAGTAGAAAGATTAATGCCTCATATCAATGACGGGCATAGTGCTCCAGGGACTGGATAAAGGCCGGCCCACTGAGCCACTGAACAGGAAGCTTTGAATTCTCCCCACTTCCCGCCCGGCCTATAGCAGAATGACGGCCAGCCTGTGGTTCAGTTATCCTGACTGGGCATCATATGACGTCCAGCAGGATAACAGCCCGTTTCCATTGGATATGTCTGCCGGGCTGTTTTGGTCTGATGGCTGTACACACCATCGGATCAAAATCCCTGCCGGCGGACATCGCTGTGACGTGGCGGTGACGTGGCGGTGACGTTGACGCGCCACGTCACTGCACCAGGAAGTGAAACACTTCCACGCGCATGCGTCGAATCCATACGATGGCTTCTACGCATGTGCGGGCAGATATGTCCGCTGGTTAGTGTACTAACCAGCGGACATATCCGACGGACATGTCTCCGGCGGACAAATTTTAAAGCATGCTTTGAAATTTGTCCGCCGGACAAATCCGGAGAAATCCATCCGCTAGCCCGTACAGACGATCGGATTTGTCTGCTGAAAATGTCCGTCGGACCATTTCCAGCGGACAAATTTGATTGTGTGTACGCGGCCTAAGAGACACAGGGTAATCTACACATAAGAGGCATCGGGGAGCTTCTGGGTCCCACGGCCCTCCCGTTACAGCACTAAAAGCTGAAAATTGGCCTGGGCAGGAAGGGGGGTGTAAGTATTGACGTGGTTAAAAATGAATCTCCTGTACAAGCCCGATAGTCCTTCAATCTATTTTTTATTTTATTTTTTGCCTTCTGGCAACTGAAGGGTGATCTTTAATTGTGCAAACCTACCATGGAAAGAGAGAAGAAGCTTAGAGGAAATGACGGCAAGGGGTCACCGGAGAGGGACAGGAGGGCTTTATTAATATCTTCAGAATTAAATAGATTAAGCAGCCCAGCTTAAAAGGGTTACATGTGACCGCGGGTAACCAGCTATCCAGCGGCCCCTTCTTTATAAAGAAGGTCAGATCCCGGGATCACTCTAATCAGCCATTCTTCAGCCCCTGAGCCGACCAGGAACAGTTTAAGCGCTTTCAATACGCATTCATTGTGCGCTCGTTATTAATAAAAGCCCTATTTTTATACCGCATTAATACTTAATTAAAGTGGATTTTTAATATATCCGGAGACGTCTTCAAGTATCATAAAAAAGTAGAGTTGTTATATTAAAATAAGAAAAAAAAACTGTTATTCCAATCTTACCAACGTTATTTGAGGACAAAGAACTAAAAATAAAAATCCGAGACAGGAAATCTAAACGTTCTACAGAAACCTGAAAATAGCATGAAATTGGAGAAAAATATGGAATCATGGAAATGCTTGAATAGTAATTGAAGCACGCCATAGACGTGAGATGACGGATAGCGATGGATGTGATATGACTCTATGAACAATCGCCCTTAAAGAGTCCAACCACTAGTGTTGCTCACGAATATTCGCATTGCGAATATTCGCTACGAATATTGCATATTCGAGTATTCGCAAATAACTCGAATATTGCGGCGGATATTCGCTATGGCGAATATTCGTATTTTTTCAAATTTATTTTTAAAACAGATCACATCCTAGTGATCTCCATCGACGTCTAAAAGCATTGCTGGTATGATTAGAGAGAGACCCTGGGCCGAGTAGCTGATGCAAATCTTTTATGTTGCCGAAAATTCGCATTGCGAATTTTCGGCAACATAAAAGAATCGCATCAGCTACTCGGCCCTTCTTTTGCATCAGAGCCAATCAGAATAACTCGAATATTCGGCAAACGGAATATTGTGCGATTATCTACTCCGCCCTTCTTTTGCATCAGAGCCAATCAGAATAACTCGAATATTCGGCAAAAGGAATATTGCGCGATTATCTTCTCCGCCCTTCTTTTGCATCAGAGCCAATCAGAATAACTCGAATATTCGGCAAAAGGAATATTGCGCGATATTCCTTTTGCCGAATATTCAAGTTATTCTGATTGGCTCTGATGCAAAAGAAGGGCGAAGAAGAAAATCGCGCAATAGGAATATGCGCGATTATCTTCTCCGCCCTTCTTTTGCCCCCTTATTCTCCTTTCTTTTAAGTAGAGTTAGTGTAGAGTTCGTGTTTAGTGCATATTAGTTTAGTAATACAGGAAATGATCTCCGTTTATGAGAATTTCGCAATCATTTTCGCATTAGCGAAATTTCGCATTAGCGAAATTTAGCAAAAATTTTTTTGGATAAAATATCACCAGTATTCGATATTAGCGAATATTCGCTAATATTCTTCTATATATTCGCGCAATATCGCAAAATCGAATATGGCGTATTCCGCTCAACACTACCAACCACCAAAATAGGCTGAGCCCAGGAGGCTTAACTAGTTACAGACCGCCCACCGTCGTTATACGTCGGCACTTTAAAGGCGGATATCTCGGTAACGGCAGCAGCTGCTGCCACAACCGAGATATCCATCTCTTCAGTGGGCGGTCCTGTCAACGATAACGGCGGATTCACCGCGAGATCGCCGTTATCGGTGGCAGGAGAGGGGCCGTCGGTAGCGGCGGAGGCGATCGGGTTCGCTCGGCTGCTGACTGGGGATGCGAGTGAGGAAAAAATGTCCCTCACCCGTCCCCATAGCTCTGCTGGGCGGAAGCGACGTCAAAACGTCAGTCCCGCCCCAGCGTCTTAAAGAAACATTTTTTTTTTTGTCATTTGAAAAAAATGACAGTTATAATTTTTATTTTTGCATTTAAGCCTGAATATGAGATGTGAGGTCTTTTTGATCCCCAGATCTCATATTTAAGAGGACTTGTCATGCTTTTTTCTATTACAAGGGATGTTTTTTAATTACCGTGTTAAAAATTGTAAAATAAATAAAAATAAATACGAAAAGCGCCCTGTCCCGACGAGCTTGCGTGCAAAAGCGAACGCATACGCGAGTAGCGCCCACATATGAAAACGGTGTTCAAACCACACAAGTGAGGTATCGCTGTGATCATTAGAGCGAGAGCAATAATTCTAGCCCTAGATCTCCTCTGTAACTCAAGAAATGCAACCTGTAGAATTTTTTAAATGTCGCCTATCGAGATTTTTAAGGGTAAAAGTTTGACGCCATGCCACGAGCGGGCACAATTTTTAAGTGTGACATGTTGGGTATCATTTTACTCGGCGTAACATTATCTTTCACAATATATAACAATATTGGGCCAAATTTATTGTTGTCTTATTTTTTTATTTAAAAAAAAGTGAATTTTTTCCAAAAAAAATGCGCTTGTAGGACCACTGCGCAAATACGGTGTGACAAAATGTATTGCAATGACTGCCATTTTTTTCTCTAGGGTGTTAGAAAAAAAAATAATGTTTGGGGGTTTTTAGTAATCTTATAGCAAAAAAATATGTTTTAGTCTCGTAAACACCGAATCTGAAAAACAGGCTCGGGGCTTAAGTGGTTAATTAGCCCCTGGTTTGTTATACACTAAGGCCCGGATTCACAAAGCACTTACGCCGACGTATCTCCACGTAAGTGCAAATGTGCGCCGGACCCACAAACCAAGATACGCCTAAAAACAGACTTCATCCCACCGACGTAACTTGCCTACGCCGGCGTAGAGTGGGCGCATATTTACGCTGGACGCATGTGGCGCTCCCATTGAATTTCTATTCAAATATGCAAATGAGGGAAATACGGCGATTCACGAACGTACTTGATTTACGCAGTTTGCGTACGTTTTCTGTCCGGCATAAAGTTATTCCCCAAAGACGAGGCGCAACCCATGCAAAGGTATGGACCAGGGAACAGAAGCCTACGTATTGTACGTTGGACGTCTGTGAATATGAGCCGATGTGGGTCTGGCTGGGCGTAGGTTACATTCACGGCGTACACAGTGATCCGGCGTATCTTAGGCAGTTGTTCCGACATGGTTGTACGCATGCGCACGGGGATACGTCCACATCTCGACGCATGCGCAGTTCGGTTTAAGTACTTGTCTGGCGCCCGGCCCATTATTTGCTTGGGGTCACGCTTCATTAGCATGGATCACGCCCACTTCCAGCCCACTTCCACCTACTTTGACTTACGCCGGCTTACGCCTACGAAATATACGCTACGCCGGCGCAGAGTTGGGAGCATTTGTTTGTGAATTCCATGCTTGCCTCTCCGCGCTGCACCAGCATAGCGTAAAAGAGATAAGCTACGGCAGCATAAATACCGTGAAACCGTGCCTATATTGTCAAAAGTATTGGGACGCCGGCCTTTACACACACATGAACTTTAATGGCGTCTTAGTCCGTACCTTTCAACTTTCCAAAATGGGAATGAGGGACACCTGTTAGCAAAAGTATGTAGGCATTTGACACACCCCCTGCCACACGTTTCCTTAACCACTTCCATACCAGGCACTTGCGCATCTTCCTGCCCAGGCCAATTTTCAGTTTTCATCGCTGTCGCACTCTGAATGACAATTGCGCGGTCGTGCTACACTGTACCCAAACAATTTTTTTATCATTTTGTTCCCACAAATAGAGATTTCTTTTGGTGATATTTGATCACCTCTGCAATTTTTATTTTTTGCGCAACAACTAAAAGAAGACCGAAAACGTTGAAAACGTTTTATTTTTTTCTGTACATTTTTTTTTAGTAAATAAGTATGTTTTCTTCAATTATGGGCACCGATGAGGCGGCTCTCATATGCGGCACTGATGGGCTCTCATAGGCAACACTGATGGGCACTCATGGGCGGCACTTTTGGGTGGCACTGATGCGTAATTATGGGTGGCACTGATAGGTGGGCACTGGGCACTGAGGGGTGGCACAGATGGACACTGAGGGGTGGCACTGATGGCATTGCTGGGCATCACTTGTTTAGTAATTTTTGACAGTTCACATGTTGCCAGGCAGTGCATATTCGTGGGCACTGATTGGCATCTATTCTTTTTTTTTCTACATGTGGATAGCGATGGGGGATGTACCTGCCCATCCACATGTTGCCCCCTTCCCTGGTGATCCTGGCGGCTTCCCCGGTGGTCCAGTGTGGGCACCCGAGGGGGGGCTGCACTGATAAACAATCAGCACAGATCCCCCCTGTCAGGAGAGTCGCCGATCGGCTCTCCTTTACTCACGTCTGTCAGATGCAAGTGAGGAGGAGCCGATCAACGGCTCTTCCTGTTTACATCGTGATCAGCCAGAGGCTCTTTACCGAGATCGGAGATGCAGGGTGTCAGACTGACAACCCGCATCACCGATCACCGCGCTGCGCGCCCTACGGAGTGCGCGCCGGCATGTTATCCTGCTAGACGTCAATAGACGTCCAGTCAGGTATTCACAACCACTTCCCGGATGTTAATTTACTATTGACCGAGCGGGAAGTGGTTAAAGAGTCCAACCACCAAAATAGGTTGAAAAAGTATTGGGACGCCGGCCTTTACACGCACATGAACTTAAACGGCATCCCAGTCTTAGTCCGTAGGGTCCAATATTGAGTTGGCCCCGCCCTTTGCACCTATAACAGCTTCAACTCTTCTGGGAAGGCCGTCCACAAGGTTTAGGAGTGTGTCTATGGGAATGTTTGACCATTCTTCCAGAAGCACATTTTTGAGGTCAGGCACTGATGTTGGATGAGAAGGCCTGGCTCGAAATCTCCGCTCTAATTCAACCCAAGGGTGTTCTATTGTGTTGAGGTCAAGTTCCTCCACCCCAAACTCACTCATCTATGTCTTTATGGTCCTTGCTTTGTGCTCTGGTGTGCAGTCATGTTGGAACAGGAAGGGTCCGTCCCCAAATTGTTCACACGAAGTTGGGAGCATGAAATTGTCCAAAATGTCTTGGTATGCTGACACCTTAACAGTCCCCTTCACTGGAATTAAGGGGCCAAGCCCAACCCCTGAAAAACAACCCCACACCATAATTAGTGCCCACAATGGGCATCACTGATTGGCATTTATTAGTACAACACATTACAGTACATCCGTGCCGCCTATCAGTGCCCATCTGTGCCACCCATCAGTGCCCATCTGTGCCACCCATCAGTGCCCATCTGTGCCACCCATCAGTGCCCATCTGTGCCACCCATCAGTGCCCATCTGTGCCACCCATCAGTGCCCATCTGTGCCACCCATCAGTGCCCATCTGTGCCACCCATCAGTGCCCATCTGTGCCACCCATCAGTGCCCATCTGTGCCACCCATCAGTGCCCATCCGTGCCACCCATCAGTGCCCATCCGTGCCACCCATCAGTGCCCATCCGTGCCACCTATCAGTGCCCATCGGTGACATTTATCAGTGCCCTTCCGTGACATTTATCAGTGCCCATCCATGACATTTATCAGTGCCCATCCGTGACATTTATCAGTGCCCATCCGTGACATTTATCAGTGCCCATCCGTGACATTTATCAGTGCCCATCCGTGACATTTATCAGTGCCCATCCGTGACATTTATCAGTGCCCATCCGTGACATTTATCAGTGCCCATCCGTGACATTTATCAGTGCCCATCCGTGACATCTATCAGTGCCCATCCGTGACATCTATCAGTGCCCATCCGTGCCACCTCATCGGTGCCCATCAAAGCCACATATTAGTGCCTATCATCGGTGCCCATAAGTGCCGCCTTATCAGTGCCCGTCAGTGCAGTGCCATCAGTGCCCATCAATGAAGAAGAAAACATACTTATTTACAATGTTTTGTAACTGAAACAAAAAAAAAACATATTTCCTTTTTCTAAATTTTCAGTAATTTTTTTTTTTTAGCAGAAAATAAAAATTCCCAGAGGTGATCAAATACCACCAAAAGAAATCTCTATTTGTGGGGACAAAATGATAAAAATGTCATTTGGGTACAGTGTAGAACGACAGCGCAATTGTCATCAAAGTGCAACAGCGCTGAAAGCTAAAACTTGGTCTGGGTAGGAGGGGGGGGGGTGGGGTGCCCGGTATGGAAGTGGTTAAACTCTTATGTAGAAGTATTCAATTCTGGACTTCTTTTTGTACTGCAGAGGAGCCCAAAGAAGCAATTCTCAGTTAACTGTAATATTCTAAAACCTTCATCATTGAAAGAACCGAGGGTCCACCCTCCCCTCCCCCCCTCCTATCATTTTTGGTATTGATCTGCTAAAAAATAAAATAAAAGTAACAACAGGCGCACTTTAAACATAAATACACATCTATGGGGTTTGAATTATTTTCATCAGTGTCCTCAGATGTCTCCAAAAATAATTTTCCTGACTCCCTGATGCCATTAAACACATTTTTTAAGAGGACGTTCCGGGATGACGGACGCGAAATGCCGCCGTAATAACATGTTTTATACGGGCGCCGTATACTTTCAGGCAAATCACAGAAAATAGTTGTATTTTGTCCCCACTCTCTGGCACTTTGTCGCTGTGAAAATTGGACATTTTGTCTTCTAAGAACGCGGCATGGCGAAAGTCCTCGCCAAGTTCTCTTCTCAAGCTGGCATGAGCCATTCAAGTGTACCTGTCGTGGTCAAGCCGAGGGAAGCTGACCTTTTTTTTTTTTTTTTGGGGGGGGGTGGGGTTAAGCAAAATGACCAATTACAATGCAGCTAGCAAATTGATGGTGACTTAACCACTTAAGGACCGCCTAACGCCGATATACGTCGGCAGAATGGCGCGGCTGGGCACAATCTTGTGCCTGTACGTCCCCTTTAAGTGCCCAGCCGTGGGTCGCGTGCGCCCGCGACCCGGTCTGAAGCTCTGCGGCCGCGGGATCCGCGGACCCGATCGCCGCCGGTGCCCCGCGATCGGTCACAGGAGCTGAAGAACGGGGAGAGGTGAGTGTAAACAAACCTTCCCTGTTCTTCATTGTGGCAACGTCAGTGATCGTGTGCTTCCTGTTATAGGGAAAGACAATCGCTGACGTCACAAGTCCAGCCCCACCCCCCTTAGTTAGAAACACACATGAGGTCACACTTAACCCCTACAGTGCCCCCTTGTGGTTAACTCCTAAACTGCAATTGTCATTTTCACAGTAAACAGTGCATTATTTTAGCACTTTTTTGCTGTGAAAATTACAATTGTCCCAAAAATGTGTCAAGTGTCCGATGTGTCCGCCATAATGTCGCAGTCACGAAAAAATTATCGCTGATCGCCGCCATTAGTAATAAAAAATAAATAAAATATTAATAAAAATGCCATAAAACTATCCCTTATTTTGTAAACGCTATAAATTTTCGGCAAACCAATCGATAAACGCTTATTGCATTTTTTTTTACCAGAAATAGGTAGAAGAATACGTATCGGCCTGAACTGAGGAAAAAATGTTTTATTTATTTTTTTGGGGATATTTATTACAGTAAAAAATATTGCATTTTTTTTCAGAATTGTCGCTCTATTTTTATTTATAGCGCAAAAAACCAAAACCGCAGAGGTGATCAAATACCACCAAAGAAAGCTCTATTTCTGGTGGAAAAAATTACGCCTATTTTGTTTGGGAGCCACGTCGCACGACCGCGCAATTGTCGGTTAAATCGACGCAGTGCCGAATCGCGAAAAGGGGCCAGGTCCTTAACCTGCATAATGGTCCGGGTCTTAAGTGGTTAAGGGTTGTAAAGGTACAATTTTTTCCCCCCCTAAATAGCTTCCTTTACCTTAGTGCAGTCCTCCTTCACTTACCTCATCCTTCCATTTTGCTTTTAAATGTCCTTATTTCTTCTGAGAAATCCTCACTTCCTGTTCTTCTGTCTGTAACTCCACACAGTAATGCAAGGCTTTCTCCCTGGTGTGGAGTGTCGTGCTCGCTCCCTCCCTTGGACGACAGGAAAGTCAAGACGCTCTCTACACTGCAGATAGAGAAAGGAGCTGTGTGTTAGTGGGCGTCCTGACTCTCCTGTCGTCCAAGGGAGGGGGCGAGCAGGACACTTCACACCAGGGAGAAAGCCTTGCATTACTGTGTGGAGTAACAGACAGAAGAACAGGAAGTGAGGATTTCTCGGAAGAAATAAGGACATTTAAAAGCAAAATGGAAGGATGAGGTAAGTGAAGGAGGACTGCACTAAGGTAAAGGAAGCTATTAAGGAAAAAAAATTGTACCTTTACAATCCCTTTTAAGGTGTAAAGTATTTCAGAACAGCTTTCATTTAACCACTTCAATACCGGGCACTTTCGCCCTCTCCTGCCCAGGACAGTTTCCAGCGCTGCCACATTTTGAATGACAATTACGCAGTCACACAACACTGTACCCAAATAAAATTTTTATATTTTTCTTCCCACAAATAGAACTTTCTTTTGGTGGTATTTGATCACCTCTGCGTGCTAAACAAACTAAAAAAGAGTGACATTTTTGAAAAAATATGTTTTTCTTTGTTTCTGTTATAAAAGTTTGCTTTCTCCTTCCCTGACAGGCACTGATGAGTCAACACTGATAAGGTAGAATTGATAGGCACTGATGAGGAGGCACTGATATGTAGAATTGATGGGCACTGATATGCATCACTGACAGGCAGCACTGATGGGCACTGACAGGCAGCACTGATGGGCACTGACAGGCAGCACTGATGGGCACTGACAGGCAGCACTGATGGGCACTGACAGGCAGCACTGATGGGCACTGACAGGCAGCACTGATGGGCACTGACAGGCAGCACTAATGGGCACTGACAGGCGGCACTGAGGGGCACTGACAGGCGGCACTGAGGGGCACTGACAGGCGGCACTGAGGGGCACTGACAGGCGGCACTGAGGGGCACTGACAGGCGGCACTGAGGGGCACTGGCAGATGGCACTGACGGGCACTGATATGCAGCACTTATGGGCACTGACAGGTGACACTTATGGGCACTGACAGGTGGCACTGATAGGTTGCAGTGATAGGCACTGGCAGACGGCACTGACGGGCACTGATATGCAGCACTTATGGGCACTGACAGATGAAACTTATGGGCATTGATAGGTGGCACTGATTGGCACAAACAGGTGGCATTGATGGACGCTAATAGATGGCACTCATGTGCAGCACTGATTGGGCAGGTACTGGACATGTGTTAATGCTGGGCACTGATTGGCACTGTGATGGACACTGGCACTATGGTGGGGACTGATTTGACACGTTGTGCAGGGACAGTTCTAAGCACAGGAAACAAGCGCTACTTTACAGGCGTACTATACACCCCCCCAGGTACGAAATTTAAAGGAATATTTCAATTTCATTGTTTCACTTTAAGCATTATTAAAATCACTGCTCCTGAAAAAACGGCAGTTTTTTTAAACTTGTTTTGCATTGATACATGTCCCCTGGGGCAGGACCCGGGTCCCCAAACGCTCCCCTGAGGCAGGACCCGGATCCCCAAACACTCCCCTGAGGCAGGACCCGGGTCCCCAAACGCTCCCTTGGGGCAGGACCCGGGTCCCCAAACGCTCCCCTGGGGCAGGACCCGGGTCCCCAAACGCTCCCCTGGGGCAGGACCCGGGTCCCCAAACGCTCCCCTGGGGCAGGACCCGGGTCCCCAAACGCTCCCCTGGGGCAGGACCCGGGTCCCCAAACGCTCCCCTGGGGCAGGACCCGGGTCCCCAAACACTTTTTAGGACAATGACTTGCATATTAGCCTTTAAAATTAGCACTTTAGATTTCAAACGTTCGAGTCCCATAGACTTTAATGGGGTTCTAAATTTTACACAAAGTCTTGGTCTGTTCGCAGGTTCTGGTGCGAACCAAACGGGGGGGGGGGGGTGTTCGGCTCATCCCTAGTGGTAAGAAGCCTCTGTTCAAGGCAAAAGACAAAGTTTGGTCAAATCCCTGAAATGTAAATCGATCACCCAGAGGGGAATGCTTTTTCTCAACAATAGTGCAGTTACACTTTAAAGCAATCTTGGGTGTGATTTTCAGATTTGTTTATGTACGTGTTATAAGATAAATGAAAATCATTGCGCTGGTAGAACACATGAGCCGCTGGCAAAAACACAATAGGATAAATTGTGGATGATAGATACAAGGTGACAAATTAGCTGCACTAAAAGGTTAACAACAACAACAAAAAAGATTATATAAAAGTTGTGATGGAAGTGACAAAGTCCCTTGCAAAAAAACAGTTCATTAAAGTGTTTCATGCATAAAATCAGGTGTCATTTCAATTAATTCGATTGTAAAGTCACATATTTTTTTTTTTAAATAACATTAATACCTTATATACTCGAGTATAAGCCGAGTTCTTCAGCACATTTATTCTGTGCTGAAAATGCCCCCCTCGGCTTATACTCGGGTCACCTTTTTGCGCCTGATCTCCCGGATTTGGGGACCCGGTACCGGCCGGCCGTAGGTCCCCTGGACCCCAAACTTGGCACACAAGCAGCCCCACTCTTGCTCTACAAGTGTGCAAAGTTTGTTTGTAATATATATATATTAGCCAATAAAGCATATCACTTAACCACTGCAGAACCCCCTACCGCCGATATACGTTGGCAGAATGGCACGGCTGGGCACAATCACGAACCTGTACGTGTCTCTTTAGGGCCCAGCGGACCCAATCGCCGCCGGTGTCCCGCGACCGGTCACAGGAGTTGAAGAACGGGGAGAGTTGAGTGTAAACACACCTTCCCCATTCTACATTGTGGCTTGTCACTGATCGTCTGTTCCCTGATATAGGGAAAGACGATCAGTGATGTCATAAGTCCAGCCCCGCCCCCCTACAGTTAGAAACACACATGAGGTCACACTTAACACCTACAGTGCCCCCTTGTGGTTAACTCCCAAACTGCAATTGTCATTTTCACAGTAATCAGTTTTTTTTATAGCACTTTTCGCTGTGAAAATGACAATGGTCCCAAAAATGTGTCAAAATTGTCCGATGTGTCCACCATAATGTTGCAGTCATGAAAACAACACTGATCGCCGCCATTAGGGCCCTTTCTCACGTCCGCTCCGCCTGTCCGTTCATTACAAGTCCGTTTACAGACTTGTAATGAACCCTTATGGGAGCGGATCCGTTAGCGGATGATGCATCCGCTAACGTCCGCTAGATCCGTATCCGTTTCTGCGGACGGAAGAATGCCCTATTTTTCTTCCGTCCAGCCAAACGGATCGGATGCAAACGGACAGACGGTCCGTTTCCATCCGACTCCCCATAGGGGAGAGCGGAGGAGAGACAGGGCGGTCCCTGCACAGTGTGCGGGGACCGCCCCGTCCGCCGACAGTTGAGCGGAGACCCCCCCGCTGAGCTGACGGACACACGGAGCAGACCGTAAAACGGTCCGCTCCGTGTAAAAGGACCCTTAGTAGTAAAAATGTTAGTTTTATTGTATTTTTATAAAAAAAAAATCCCCTATTTTGTAAACGCTACAAATTTTGCGCAAAACAAACGTTTATTTAATTTTATATTTTTAACTAAAAATATGTAGAAGAATACGTATCGGCCTAAACTGAGGGGAGAAAAAAATGATTACTTTTTGGGATATTTATTACAGCAAAAAGAAAAAAATATTGCATTTTTTTCAAAATTGTCGCTCTATTTTTGTTCAAAGTGCAAAAAATAAAAACAGCAGAGATGATCAAATACCACCAAAAGAAAGCTCTATTTGTGGGGAAAAAGGACGCCAATTTTGTTTAGGAGCCACGTCGCACGACCGCGCAATTGTCAGTTAAAGTGACGCAGTGCCGAATCGCAAAAAGGGGCAGATTGCTTTACCTGCATATTGTTCCGGGGCTTAAGTGGTTAAACCCAAAATGTTCTCCACTAGAGGGAGCAAAGACTTTGTTTTCAATCATTCTGCTTCCCTTCTTTACAGTTGCAGAGACAGAATAAGTTCAATTTCCAGTATTTATCGGCAGCAGCAATCGTGTAGTCTTTCACAATCCCGCAACTTTGTCTAATGGCCATAGCATCGTATATACTCCGCACGCCGCGAGATCGTCTCATGAGCAGTGATGTCATTGTCACATTGTTCTAAGTGGTTGCTGGTTAACAGAGAAGTCCTTTAAAGGCCAGTAGTCGTTAATAGACTTCTTCTCCATTAACGAGGCAAAGTGACTTGATGTACAGCTGAGAGTGTTCTCCATTGCTATTGTGGCGCGGTGAATTGCTCTACAGCACAACAGATATTGTTTAAAGGTGAAACGTTTTATGTATTTCAGGTATTATTACAGCTTTTGCCCTGAAAGTAATTTTTATATGAAGTTCAGATGTCTACAAATGTGTTCTTCAATATATCTTTTTTATATTTTTCTTATTGTGTTAAATATAGAGATTAGCAGCTCAGCCACTAGAGGGCGCATTTGCTGACTTTGTGCTTTCATTCTCATTCTCTTAACCACTTCAGCCCCCGAGGATTTGGCTGCTCGATGACCAGGCTTTTTTTTTGCGATACGGCTTTAAATGACAATTGCCCGGTCGTGTGACGTTGTACCCAGACAAAATTGGCATCCTGCAGTTTTTATTTTTTGCGCTATAAACAAAAATAGAGCGACAATTTTTTTAAAAAAATTCAATATTTTTTCTTTTTGCTATAATAAATATCCCCACAAATATATATATAAACAAAGTTTTTCCTCAGTTTAGGCCGATACGTATTCTTCTACATATTTTTGGTAAAAAAAATTGCAATAAGCGTTTATTGATTGGTTTGCGCAAAAGTTATAGCGTCTACAAAATAGGGGAAAGGCATTTTTATTATTATTATTTTTTTACTAGTAATGGAAGCGATCAGCGATTTTTATAGTGACTGCAACATTATGGCAGACACATCAGACACATGTGACACCATTTTGGGATAGCTGTCATTTTTACAGCCATCAGTGCTATAAAAATGCACTGATTACTGTGAAATTTACACTGATAGTGAAGGAGTTAACCTGTAGGGGTTAAGCGTGTCCTAGGGAGTGATTCTAACTGTTAGGGGGCGCGGCTACGAGTGACACTTCACTGATTGCTGCTCCCGATGAAAAGGGAACAGATAGTGCCAGATTCAGGTAGATGGGCGAATCTTTATTTTGGAGTAACGTTTCTCATTTACGTTACTCCGCCGAAATTTTAGGAGCAAGTACTGTATTCACAAAGCACTTGCTCCTAAAGTTGGGGGAGTGTATTATTATAACTAGGCGCGATCCCGCGGCGAACATACTGCGCATGCGTCGACTGTCAGTGCGCAAACGACTCGAATTTTTTTTTTTCGACGCGATGACGACGGCCATACTTAACATAGGATAATCCACTAGGGGGCTGATTTATCTTTACGCCGTGTATCGCTTACGGAAACGTCGGAAATTCACTGCGTCGGGCCCGAATACGATCATGAATTGCCGATTCTCGCTGATTAACATATTCTCGGCGTTAATCAGCGGGAACGCCCCCGGCGCCATTTTTTAAATTGCAGTTTCGATACGATGGCGAAATACAATTACGCCGCTTTTATAGTAACTCCAACCCGGCGTTTCTTGTTTTCTGCTTACTGAAAACAAACGCCGGCTCAAAGTGAGAGTTATGCTGGCGTATCACTGATACTCCAGAGTAACTCTACCTGAATCTGGCCCATAATCAGTGACATTGGCGGACATTGAGTCTGCGGGTCCCGTGGGCACGGTGACGGATCTCGCAACGGGTTCGAAAGCATGCCGGCAGCAGCATGTGCGCGACCATGCGGTGGTAAATTAAAGGGGACGTACCTGTACCACCGTTCCATTCTGTCTACGTAAAAAGGCGTGTGGCGGTCCTTAAGCGGTTAAAGTCGCATGGAAGTCAAGTTGATGTCGGACCCAAATCGCAGGCCAAAGTCAGATCGGAAGTCACGTGATTTTTGTGTTGCAGCAGTGTGAACCCAGTGTGAACACATGTGCTTCTACTACAGAGGCTCTCAAAATTGCAGATAATATTGGGGTGCCATAAAGTGGCTCTGCAGCTTACACATGTATTGGCAAAAGGGTGCAAACCAAACCCCTGTTTTTAATGCAAACTGATAGACAGGACAATTTGGTTGGTTGCAGGCTGGCTGGGAATCTTCTTTGGTTTTGTTTTACATACCTCTGTGTACCTTGTCAAGAAAATTGCAACAGACTGGTAAGAATCCTGTATTGCCGAGGAGACCAGAAGGTCTATCTCGGGGGGTAGGCAACCTCGGCCCTTCAGCTGTTTTGAAACTACAAGTCTCATGAGACACTGCAAGACCCTGACAATCACAGGCATGACTCCTAGAGGCAGAGGCATGATGGGACTTGTAGTTTCACCACAGCTGGGGGGCCGATGTTGCCTACACCTGGTAGTATATGGACAGGCTAGGGTAGTATATGGACAGGCTCGGGTAGTATAGTAGGGTGACCAGACATCCCCAGTTTCAGGGGACAGTCCCCTGATTGAGGACACTGTCCCCGGACCAAGTCTGTCCCTGGTTTTGTCCCCAGATTGTCTTTAAAATCGCCCCTGCCCCCTATTAAATCCGATCAGTGCAAAATAAAAATAAAAATATTTGAATTACACCCCCCCCGCTCCGCAGTGCCTACTACCATAGGGGGTTGTATTTCTCCCATTATCTGTGCCCCTTTCTGATGATCATGTGCTGGTCGGAGCGGAGGGAATATTTCTTCAGTTTCAGCTCCGCTCGCATGTTCTTCCGCCTTGGCTCAAATCCTGGCCAGCCACCTGCCTGTCTCTTTGCCATCCCTGGCGGAGTGATCTTCCTCCGCTCCCCACCCAGTAGTAGCCGGGGCCCGAAGAGTAATGCCACGTACACACGATCACTTTTTGTGATGAAACAAAACAACGCTTTTCAAACTGCATTTTCCAAAACGACGTTGCATACACACCATCGTTTTTCCAAAATGCTCTAGCAGAGCGCGGTGACGTACACCACGTTCGACGGCACTCTGTTCCATTGAAGCTCTGTCTCATAACTTGCCTCTGAGCATGCGCGGGTTTAAAAACATTGTTTTCAACATCGTTTTGCCCACACACCATCACTTTTTTGACACAAAAAACGACGTTTTGAAAAACGACACAAAAAATTCAAGCATGTTCGGAAAAAAAATTGGTCGTTTTTTTGAAGACATAAAACGATGTTTTGCCCACACACGGTGATTTTAAATGACGTTTTTGAAAACGTCGTTTTTTTTTTCATCACAAAAAGTGATCGTGTGTACGCGGCATAAGACTTGAGAGGCTGTGAGGCGGGCGGCCACGGCAGAGAGCCGCTGATTGTTGCCATTACTAGTTAAGAAAAAATATGTCCCCGGATTTCATTTTAAAAATCTGGTCACCTTATAGTATAGGGACAGGCTAGGGTAGTATAGGGGCAGGCTCGGGTAGTATTTGGACAGGCTAGGGTAGTATAGGGGCAGGCTCGGGTAGTATTTGGACAGGCTAGGGTAGTATAGGGGCAGGCTCGGGTAGTATTTGGACAGGCTGGGGTAGTATAGGGGCAGGCTAGGGTAGTATAGGGGCAGGCTAGGGTAGTATAGGGGCAGGCTAGGGTAGTATAGGGGCAGGCTAGGATAGTATAGGGGCAGGCTCGGGTAGTATAGGGCAGGCTCGGGTAGTATAGGGGCAGGCTCGGGTAGTATAGGGGCAGGCTCAGGTAGTATAGGGGCAGGCTCGGGTAGTATAGGGGCAGGCTCGGGTAGTATAGGGGCAGGCTCGGGTAGTATAGGGGCAGGCTAGGGTAGTATAGGGACAGGCTAGGGTAGTATAGGGGCAGGCTCGGGTAGTATAGGGGCAGGCTCGGGTAGTATAGGGGCAGGCTCGGGTAGTATAGGGACAGGCTAGGGTAGTATAGGGACAGGCTAGGGTAGTATAGGGACAGGCTAGGGTAGTATAGGGACAGGCTAGTGTAGTATAGGGGCAGGCTAGTGTAGTATATGGGCATGCTAGGGTAGTATAAGGGCAGGCTAGGGTAGTATAGGGACAGGCTAGGGTAGTATAGGGGCAGGCTAGGGTAGTATAGGGGCAGGCTCGGGTAGTATAGGGGCAGGCTCGGGTAGTATAGGGGCAGGCTCGGGTAGTATAGGGGCAGGCTCGGGTAGTATAGGGGCAGGCTCGTGTAGTATAGGGGCAGGCTAGTGTAGTATAGGGGCAGGCTAGGGTAGTATATGGGCATGCTAGGGTAGTATAGGGCAGGCTCGGGTAGTATAGGGCAGGCTCGGGTAGTATAGGGCAGGCTCGGGTAGTATAGGGCAGGCTCGGGTAGTATAGGGACAGGCTCGGGTAGTATAGGGCAGGCTCGGGTAGTATAGGGACAGGCTCGGGTAGTATAGGGACAGGCTAGGGTAGTATAGGGGCAGGCTAGGGTAGTATAGGGGCAGGCTCGGGTAGTATAGGGGCAGGCTCGGGTAGTATAGGGGCAGGCTCGGGTAGTATAGGGGCAGGCTCGGGTAGTATAGGGGCAGGCTCGGGTAGTATAGGGGCAGGCTCGGGTAGTATAGGGGCAGGCTCGGGTAGTATAGGGGCAGGCTCGGGTAGTATAGGGGCAGGCTCGGGTAGTATAGGGGCAGGCTCGGGTAGTATAGGGACAGGCTAGGGTAGTATAGGGACAGGCTCGGGTAGTATAGGGGCAGGCTCGGGTAGTATAGGGGCAGGCTCGGGTAGTATAGGGGCAGGCTCGGGTAGTATAGGGGCAGGCTCGGGTAGTATAGGGGCAGGCTTGGGTAGTATAGGGGCAGGCTTGGGTAGTATAGGGGCAGGCTTGGGTAGTATAGGGGCAGGCTTGGGTAGTATAGGGGCAGGCTAGGGTAGTATAGGGGCAGGCTCGGGTGGTATAGGGGCAGGCTAGGGTGGTATAGGGGCAGGCTAGGGTGGTATAGGGGCAGGCTGTGAATGTCTCTAGTATTCACTCAGCTGTTGCAAATTTGTATTTTGTCTATTATATTTGTTTCAAATGATCGTCAACGCCATCTAGTGGTCACAATGCAGCATTTTCCTGAAATCACCTCAATCTTGAAAATACCCCATTATGCCCACCAGATGGAGCTGACAATCATAGGAGATAAACATATTATACACATGGGGATAAGTTGTGATGGCTGTCCAAGTGTTTGTTGTGACATTCATCCAATGATTTCTTTTGTTTATACATAGACCCCCGTGTCTCCTTTGCAATACAAACCCTGCCCATTCACAGATTTCTTTATCTCTAACGTTCCATCTTAAAGTTAGATTTTTTTTTTGGAGAATTGCTGAACATTTTTCTACTTTGTAGCTTTGTAAATTCCCAAGGAACAGTATGGAGTGAAATGACTTCAATTTCAAGTTTCCGAGTGTACTTCTAAGTCTGCAGGCTTCCCCAGGTGGACCGTCCATCGCCAACAGAGCCAGCAAACCTCAATAAAGGGCAGCCGTATGGAACATCTCCATCTGCCTTTCCATCCATCCAGAGAAACAGCTTCACGTCATCATCAGAGGAAGCTCGTCCACCTTCCCCCAGCGCCGCCGCCGCGTACCACTTGCTTCAAATAGTACCTAGAACGGTAAGGCCGCCTTAGAACAAACGGGTTTCACATGTATCATTCCATCACACATCCCGAAAATAAGAGGATTACTTAACCGCTTGCCGACCGCCGCACACAGATGTACGTCGACACAATGGCACGGGCCTCGTGAGCGTGTTCGCGGGTTGCAGTCGGCAAAAGCAGAACATGGGGATGTCTTTGTAAACAAGGCATTCCCCTATTCTGCCTAGTGACAGGACACTGATGGCTGTTCCCGTGATCAGGAACGGTCATCAGTGATGTGTCATGTGTAGCCACACCCCCTAAAAGTAAGAATCATTTCCTAGGGAACACTTAACCCTACAGCGCCACCTAGTGGTTAATCCTTCACTGCCAGTGTAATTTTTACAGTAATCAGTGCATTTTTATAGCACTGATGGCTGTATAAATGGCAATGGTCCCAAAATGGTGTCAAGTGTCCGCCATAATGTCGCAGTCACATAAAAAGATCACTGATTGCCGCCATAACTAGTAAAAAAAAACAAATATTAATAAAAATGCCTTAAAACTATCCTCTATTTTGTAGACGCTTTAACTTTTGCGCAAACCAATCAATAAACGCTTATTGCGATTTTTTTTGTAGAAAAAAATGTAGAAAAATACGTATCGGCCTAAACTGAGGGGAGTATGTTTTTTATATATTTTTGGGGATACTTGTTATAGCAAAAAGTAAAAAATGTTTTTTTTTTTTTTTAAAAATTGACGCCATATTTTTGTTTATAGCGCAAAAACTAAAAACCGCAGAGGCGATCAAATACCACCAAAAGAAAGCTCTATTTGTGGGGGAAAAAAAAGACGCCAATTTTGTTTGGGAGCCACGTCGCACAACCGCGCAATTGTCAGTTAAAGCGACACAGTGCCGATCGCAAAAAGTGGCCCGGTCTTTGACCAGCAAAATGGTCCGGGGCTGAAGTGGTTAAAAAAGATTGGAAATCCTTAGCACTATGGTTCTTCTCTCAGAACATCTGAAGGAATCGCGGGTTTAATTACCAATAAAAAACAGAATCTCCGTTTTTTTTTCCAGGCAGTAGTATAGGAAAACGAAAGGCAGAAGGTGATTGGTTATTACCAGGGCTGGCCCAAGACATTGTGCTGCATGGGTCCAAAAATAAAATGTTCCCCCCTCCAGTAAAAAATAAAAAATCACATCCACCAAAAGGCCCCCACATCCATTATTTTATATCATAATAATTAAAACTAAATTGTAATTAGAAAGTCAGATTTACATGCAGCAGCACCTCATATGCATTATATTTTTTATTTGCAAATTTTTTTCCCCCCAGGAAAGTGGAATTACCCTTTAACCGCTTTACATCGGCAGAATGGCACGGGCAGGCAAAGCAACATATATATATATATATACGCCCGCCGGTGGCACGCTCGCACGCCCGCCCGCCACGGTCTCCGTGAAAATATATACAAAAACGTTTTTCCTTAGTTTAGACCGACGTATTCTTCTACATATTTTTGGTAAGAAAAATCGCAATAAGCGTTTGATTGATTTGCGCAAAAGATATAGCGTCTACAAAATAGGGGATAGTTTTATGGCATTTTTATCAATATTTTTATTTATTTTTTACTAGTAATGGCGGCGATTTTTTCGTGACTGCGACATTATGGCAGACACATCGGGCAATTTTGACACATTTTTGCGACCGTTGTCATTTTCACAGCGAAAAAGTGCTATAAAAATGCACTGATTACTGTGAAAATGCCAATTGCAGTTTGGGAGTTAACCACTAGGGGGCGCTGTAGGGGGTATGTAACCTCATATGTTTTTCTAACTGTAGGGGGCGGGGCTAGACGTGTGACGTCAGTGATTTTCTTTCCCTATATCAGGGAACAGACGATCAATGACAGCGCCACTGTGAAGAACGGGGAAGGTGTGTATAAAGATGCACTGATACTGTGAAAATGACACTGGCAGTAAAGGGGTTAACCACTTAAGGACCGCCTACTGCACATTTACGTCGGCATAATGGCACGGCTGGGCACATCAACGTATATATACATTGATTTTAGTACCCAGCCGTGGGTCACGGGTGCGCGGGCGCGTGCCCGTGACCCGGTCCGAAGCTCCGGGACCGCGGGATTCGCGGACCCGATCGCCGCTGCAGTGCGGCGATCCGTCCCTGGAGCGGAAGAACGGGGAGAGCCGTGTGTAAACACGGCTTCCCCGTGCTTCTCTGTGACCGCAGCATCGATCGCGCCATCCCTGTAATAGGGGGACGCGATCGATGACGTCACACCTACAGCCACACCCCCCTACAGTTGTAAACAAACAAATAGGTCACACATCCCCTACAGCGCCACCTGTGGTTAACTCCCAAACGGCAACTGTCATTTCCACAAGTAAACAATGCAATTTAAATGCATTTTTTGCTGTGAAAATTACAATTGTCCCAAAAATGTGTCAAAATTGTCCGAAGTGTCCGCCATATTGTCGCAGTCACGAAAAAAATCGCTGATCGCCGCTATTAGTAGTAAAAAAAAAAAAATTAATAAAAATGCAATAAAACTATTCCTGATTTTGTAAACACTATAAATTTTGCGAAAACCAACCGATAAACGCTTATTGCGATTTTTTTTTACCAAAAATACGTAGAAGAATACGTATCGGCCTAAACTGAGGAAAAAAATGTTTTTTTATATATTTTTGGGGGATATTTATTATAGCAAAAAGTAAAAAATATTGCATTTTTTTTGAATTGTCGCTCTATTTTTGTTTATAGCGCAAAAAATAAAAACCGCAGAGGTGATGAAATACCACCAAAAGAAATCTCTATTTGTGGGGGAAAAAAGGATGCCAATTTTGTTTGGGAGCCACGTCGCACGACCGCGCAATTGTCAGTTAAAACGACGCAGTGCCGAATCGCAAAAAGGGGCAAGGTCCTTTACCTGCATTTTGGTCCGGGTCTTAAGTGGTTAAACAGGAGGGGGCGCTGTAGGGGGTTAAGTGTGCCCCAAGGGAGTGTTCTTACTGTGGGGGGGCAGGGCTGTGCACGTGATGTCACTGATCGTCGTTCACTAACACAGGGAACAGACGATCACTGACACTGCCACACTAGGAAGAATAGGGAAAGGTTTGTTTACTCTCACCTCGCCCCGTTCTTCAGCTCTGTGACCCGATCGTGGGACACCGGCGGCAATCGGTTCCACAGGTCCGGCTGGCGCGGTCACGGAGAACAGGACCAAGTCGTAAGCGCGCCTCGCGACCCACAGCTAGGCTCTTAAAGGAGACATGCCTGTGCCCAGCTGTGCCCTTCTGCCGACATATATCGGTGTGAAGGGTTCCTTAAGTGGTTAAATACCACCAAAAGGAAGTTATATTTGTGGGAACAAAATGATAAAAATGTCATTTGGGTACAGCGCAGCATGAGCGCGCAATTGTCATTCAAAGTGTGACAGTGCTGAAAGCTGAAAATTGGCCTGGGCATTAAGGGGGTACTGGTGCCCAGTAGGCAAGTGGTTAATTTGTTTTACCTCGCGTTATAAAGGGGATAAATATGTTTGTAAAAAAGCTTTGTTTTCCCGCCAAAAGTAAAATGACCCTTTAACCACTTCAATACCACACATAGACATGTGACTTCCACAAAGGGGATCTCCCATCCTGGATGGACGTCGTATGAAGTCCTGGGATTTGTGAGGGGATATCTGAATGATGAGTGCAGCTAGAGGCATCATTCAGATATCATTGTGTTCCGGTGGCGATCCCTACGCACCATAAGAACGGTCATAGCGGCCGTTCCGCAACTTGATAATTCTTATAGGCGGCAGAAGGGGACACCCCCCCCTCCCGCCGCCATCCGGTGCTTCCCTGGGCTCTTTCGTGCCATCAGGGGCCCGGAAAAAGAATCGCCTAGTGCCGGATAGGAAGCACAGAGATGACTGGTGACCAGATGGTCACCAGTCATCTCTATGGCCATCGGAGGCCCGGGCGTGATGTGATGACGTCACACCCGGGTACCCAGAAGTAAACATAGCCGCATTTGCGGCTAGTAAGCATGTGATCGGTGAATTTTTTTTCACGATCTCATGCTTTCCAGCCTGGAGTTGAGATGTCTTATTGACCCCGCATCTCTCCATGAAGAGGACCTGTCACACACTATTCCTATTACAGGGGATGTTTACATTCCTTGTAATAGGAATAAAAGTGATAAAAAAAAAAGTGTAAATAAATAAAGTAAAAACAAAAACAAAACGCCCCTGTCCCCGGTGGCTCGCGCTCAGAAGTGAACGCACACTTAAGTTCTGTCCACGTATGTAAACGTCGTTCAAACAACAAATGTGAGGTATCGCCGCGTGCGTTAGAGCGTCTGCAACAATTCTAGCACTAGATCTCCTCTGTAAATCTAAACTGGTAACCTGTAAACATTTTTTCAAAGCGTTGCCTATGGAGATGTTTAAGTAACAAAGTTTGGCGCCATTCCATGAGTGTGCGCAATTTTAAAGCCTGACATGTTAGGTATTTATTTACTCGGCGTAACATCACCTTTCATATTTTACAAAAAAAAATGGGCTAACTTTACTGTTTTTTTGTTTTTTAATTCATGAAACCATTTTTTCTCCCCCAGAAAAAGGTGTTTGAAAAATGATTGCGCAAATACCGTGCAAGATAAAACGTTGCAATGACCACCATTTTATTCCCTTGGATGTCTGCTAAAAAAAAACATATCTAATGTTTGGGGGTTCTGAGTAATTTTCTAGCAAAAAATGATGATTTGTACATGTAGGAGAGAAGTGCCAGAATAGGCCCGGGAAGGAGGTGGGTATAAAAGCCCCGGTATTGAAGGGGTTAAAGGTCCCGGTCGATCCCGTCACAACACACACGGTGCTAAACGACTTGGTTACTGTCGGAAAAGCTCTGGGAATTTTCGCAGCTCTCATCGCCTGGTGCAGCGGCCACATCTGTTAGAGAGAGAAAAACTGCCAGCGGGTACGTCCGCGTCTTTCCAAGAATCTTGCTGCAAAGGCTCAGCTTCCCCTGCATTCAAATATTGACATTTCAGCTCTGATGCTAATTTGTTTAATATCGCAATGTGACACTGGTTTGTTAGATTGGCCCGTTCTCAAAAAAAAAAAAAAGAAGAGCCAGCAAATCTTTCCCCCCTCTGGAGGTTATTACCATAGATCCCCGGCCCTGAATAAAACATGCGTAGTTAGAATGCAGAGCGTTACCAGCTTGAGTCCTAACTGCAACATGAAAACATTTGTATTCTAGAATGTCGGCGGGTGATCCGGAGTGTAAGGAGCTGGATGAAGGCCCTTTGTTCCGTCTGCGGACAAGCCTTGCGTTTTATAGAATGGCGGGGGGGGGGGGGGGGCGGAGGATGGGACGTCACATGACACATTGTAACTATAAAGTGCTTACAAAAGTATTCACCCCCTTGGCTTTTTACCTATTTTGTTACATTACAGCCTTTAGTTCAATGTTTTCTTAACCACTTCAGCCCCGGAGCAATATGCAGGTAAAGGACCTGGCCCCTTTTTGCGACTCGCCACTGCGTCGCTTTAATTGCGCGGCCGTGCGACGTGGCTCCCAAACAAAATAGGCGTCCTTTTTTTCCCCACAAATAGAGCTTTCTTTTGGTGGTTTTTGATCACCTCTGCGGTATTTTTTTTTCATGCCATAAACAAAAATAGAGCGACTATTTTGAAAAAATTCAATATTTTTTACTTTTTGCTATAATAAATATCCCCCCAAAAAATATATAAACTATTTTTTTTCCTCAGTTTAGGCTGATACGTATTCGTCTACATATTTTTCGTAAAATCGCAATAAGCGTTTGATTGGTTTGCGCAAAAGTTATAGCGTTTACAAAATAGGGGATAGTTTTATTGCATTTTTTTATTAACCACTTGCTTACTGGGCACATATTCCCCCTCCTGCCCAGGTGAAATTTCAGCTTTCGGCACTGCGTCGCTTTAACTGACAATTGCGTGGTCGTGCGACGTGGCTCCCAAACAAAATTGACTACCTTTTTTCCCCACAAGTAGAGCTTTCTTTTGGTGGTATTTGATTGCCTGTGCAGTTTTTATTTTTTGCGCTATAAACAAAAAAGAGCGACAATTTTGAAAAAAAATACAATATTTTTTACTTGTCACTATAATAAATATCCCAATTTAAAAAAAAAAAAAAAAAAACATTTTTTTTTCTCAGTTTAGGGCGATACGTATTCTTCCACATATTTTTGGTAAAAAAAAAAAAAAATCGCAATAAGCGACTGGTTTGCACAAAAGTTATAGCACTTACAAAATAGGGGACAGAATTATTATTTTTTTTTTTACTAGAAATGGCGGCGATCTGCGATTTTTTTATTGGTACTGCGACGTTATGGCGGACACCTTTGACACATTTTTGGCGCCATTCACATTTATACTGCGATCAGTGCTATAAATATGCACTAATTACTGTATACATGTGACTGGCATTGAAGGAGTTAACACTAGGGGGTGAGGAAGGGGTTAAATGTATCCTAGGTGTGTTCTAACTGTGGGGGGGGGGGGGTGACCGATCTGTGTCCCTGTGTACAAGGGACACAGATCGGTCTCCTCTCCAGAGACAGGACGCTGTCTCTGTGTAAAAACGGCAATTTGAGATGATCTGTGAGATCATCTCTCATTCGCCGCACAGATCGCATCGCAAACGGCCACTCTGATTGGCCGTTCGCCGCGATCTGTGATTGGCTGTGTCCAAGGGACACGGCCAACACAGGGCTTCCCCGCAGCGCGCTCTAGAGTGCGCGCTGGGAACGCCCAAAGGGGGCGGCCGTCTTTTGACGGCATGTTGGATATTCAGACCCACGCTGTAGCCGTCATTCGGCTATACTGCGGGTCTGAAGTGGTTAATATATATTTATTTATTTTACTAGTAATGTCAGCGATCAGCCATTTTTATTGATACTGCGACCTTATGGCGGACACTTTTGACACATTTTTGGGACCATTGGCATTTTTTTAGCGATCAGTGCTATAAATATGCATTGATTACTGTAAAAATGTCACTGGCAGGGAAGGGGTTAACACTAGGGGGCGAGAAAGGGGGTAATTATGTTCCCTAGGTGTGTTCTAACTGAAGGGGGAGGGGACTGACATGGGGAAATGACAGATTGCTGTTCATACATTTTATGAACATGCAATCAGTCATTTCTCCCCCTGAAAGGACCAGGAGCTGTGTGTTTACACACACACAGCTCCCGGTTCTCACTCTGTAACGAGTGATCGCGCCCGCCGGGCACGCTCGTCGGCACCAGGGGCGAGCAGGGGGCTAGTGGCTGAAATGCAAAATCACGTAATATTACGTGAATTTGCTCAGTCGAGCCGACCTGCCACCGTAAAACTGCAGCGGCCGGTCGGCAACTTTTTAAGCATGGAGTTGATGAGTTTCTTAATTGAATTTAATATCCAGTTTGCAGAAGCTTTGTAAATACTTGATGGAGGTCGCTCCAAGCGCCGATGATGGGGCTCTGGTAGACCCACTTCAAGTAGGCTGCAGGCACAAATGCTATGCAGTTGAAATATACAGGGTAAGGGCTGCACACCTCAAAACCTATCCAGGTGCAAGAGAGAGGAAAAGCCGCCTCAGATTTCTGCTAGCCTACCCAAAGTAGGGAATAGATAACCACATTTGGTCTGGCCCTGATACGTGGAACCCTTCGTCCCAACCCCGGGGGACGCAACGGCCCGGGAGTCAGCCGATTCAAGCATGCCCTGGGGGAGATGGGTAGGATGCTCCCTCGGCAGGGTCCGAGAGCTCTCTCGCTCCACAGTAAGCACCCATATCGGGGACCTGAGCACGGTGACATACTAGCCGAGGTTACTTCATTGAGACCAATATCCACAGTGAAATACTTGGGTAGAACATCAATTTAGGCAGTAGACATTAAAGGGCCTAGAACTCTTCATCTATCTTCAGTCGATTTAATTAGATATTCCTAGAACAGCCAACTTTACTCTCCACAATACGTACCTACTAAGAGTTGTCGGGAGTTCAGGGACCATCATGCTTAGCGACATAGTATTTTTTTCGGTTATCATCTTGGTTTGCTTCCCTCCTCAACTTACTATAATTAATAAGTTACACAATGGTCCGATTTTTCATAGGAATTATTGAGTTGAATTTGGAGATATATATATATATGTAGCGCTCTGCTCCCAAATGACTGGGCGCTATGCTAAATTTAGCTCAGACCATATGATTTGTTCTAAATTAGCCTCTGCCCTGGCAGTGGCTGTGCCTGATGGCATTTTCCCACTGTTGCCTGTAGGTGGCGATACCTCCACAGGCCAGTGTTGGAACAAGGGCAAGCCATTGGTCATTGAGTATTTTTCTTCAGGAGCAGCCCAGTGGGAGTGGTGCCCCGCTGTGCATGCCTGGAGGGGATACTTAAGGGGCAGACGGCATTTTTGGGGCTCTTCGCCTCGTGGCCCTCCTGGCATGAGGTATGTGTTGTGTGATTTCCAGCCCCGGGACCGCGGTGGCCCGAGGCTGCAACTTTACTAGTAGGCCCAGTTATGCTGGCTGGGGCCTACGCATCAAGAGGGATCCCAAGCTGTCTATCTAAGTGCAGGATGCTACACTTAATGAAGGAAACCGGGGGAGGACCTGCCCTGGAGGAGACCAAGCGGAAGGCTTATGTCTCGGGATAGGCCTGCTGACCTTATTAAGGAGGGATCAACAACTCAAGTTGTCCTACAGTTCGCCCGGGTTGGCTTAAAGGCTCTTAAACTGTTCGGGTATTACATCCTGTGGCAGAGGATTCCGGGCTATTTAATTTGTTCTCAATCAGTCTGTGGCAGAGACTGTTAGCGAACTTTTAGCTTTTTTTCTCCTCACGCTATGAGCATGAGGAGAAAAAAACAATTACCAAGCTTTTGTTTACATCACGTGATCAGCTGTCATAGCTGACAGCTGATTACGTGGTAAGGGGCTGCATTTGGCCCATTACTCGGATTTGTGATCGCTCGAGTCTCAGTGACTCTGTGATCACATCGCGTGTGCGAAGGGGAGGCCATCTATTGACGGCCTCCCGGCAATTCAGGTCTGTGCTGTGGTCGTCATTCGGCTATAGGATCTCAAGTGGATAAATTTAATGGTCACAAATATGTATGATTATGTGACGTTCATGACGGCAGCAGTTACGGAAGTTTATTCCAGGTGAACAATTGTTTAAAATTACTTGTGTGTACAACCAAGCTGGTTGTGAATGGCTGGTGGCCAGTAGGGGTTTAAAACTGAACATGACATTGGGAGGTGCTGTCAAGGACCTGGCTTTAATGGTTGCATTAAAATATATGTATGTTTTGAAGAACTGGTGTCTAAATTAGTTTATTATTTTATATATATATATATATATATATATATATATATATATATATATATATATATATATACAGTACAGACCAAAAGTTTGGACACACCTTCTCATTCCAAGAGTTTTCTTTATTTTCATGACTATGAAAATTGTAGATTCACCCTGAAGGCAGCAAAACTATGAATTAACACGTGGAATTATATACATAACAAAAAAGTGTGAAACAACTGAAAATATGTCATATTCTAGGTCCTCTTGCTTTGATTACTGCTTTGCACACTCTTGGCATTCTCTTGTCACCTGAAATGGTCTTCCAACAGTCTTGAAGGAGTTCCCAGAGATGCTTGGCACTTGTTGGCCCTTTTGCCTTCACTCTGCGGTCCAGCTCACCCCAAACCATCTCGATTGGGTTCAGGTCCGGTGACTGTGGAGGCCAGGTCATCTGGCGCAGCACCCCATCACTCTCCTTCTTGGTCAAATAGCCCTCCCCCGCCTGGAGGTGTGTTTGGGGTCATTGTCCTGTTGAAAAATAAATGATGGTCCAACTAAACGCAAACCGGATGGAATAGCATGCCGCTGTAAGATGCTGTGGTAGCCATGCTGGTTCAGTATAAATCCCCAACAGTGTCACCAGCAAAGCACCCCCACACCATCACACCTCCTCCGCCATGCTTCACAGTGGGAATCAGGCATGTAGATTCCATCCGTTCACCTTTTCTGCGTCACACAAAGACACGGTGGTTGGAACCAAAGATCTCAAGTTTGGACTCATCAGACCAAAGCACAGATTTCCACTGGTCTAATGTCTATTCCTTGTGTTCTTTAGCGCAAACAAGTCTCTTCTGCTTGTTGCCTTTCTTTAGCAGTGGTTTCCTAGCAGATATTCTACCATGAAGGCCGGATTCACACCGGAGTCTCCTCTTATCAGTTGTTCTAGAGATGTGTCTGCTGCAAAAGGACCTAGAATATGACATATTTTCAGTTGTTTCACAGTTTTTTGTTATGTATATAATTCCACATGTGTTACTTCATAGTTTTGATGCCTTCCGTGTGACTCTACAATTTACATAGTCATGAAAATAAAGAAAACCCTTGGAATGAGAACGTGTGTCCAAAAAAAATTTAATTCAGATTATACATCATCGTCAATATTCTTGCATTAGTGTTTGGACATATAGGTACCTCTAGAGTGATCGCGGATCATGCGCTAGTAAGTCAACTGGCAACAGGTGCTTTGTTGAGTACAGTGTATGGTGCAGCTCAGTCTTATATGCAGAGCTGTGCCAGATTTTGCACTCTAGTTTTAGAATGGTGCTATGGTCACTTGCCTGCAAATATTTAGCCATATAGTGTAGACAAAATAGCCCTAAGAATGCGCATCCTAAATGTAGAAGAAGAGTCATCAGCACCCAATTGAAGATCAAAAAATAATGTAGAATTTAGAAGAATATCAAAGAAGAATTGTCACCAGCACCCAATTGAAGATCAAGAAATAATGTAGAATATAGATGAAGAATAATCACCAGAACTCAAATGATGAAGAAGAGTCACCAGGACTCAAATGATGAAGAAGAGTCACCAGGACTCAAATGATGAAGACGAGTCACCAGGACTCAAATGATGAAGACGAGTCACCAGGACTCAAATGATGAAGACGAGTCACCAGGACTCAAATGATGAAGACGAGTCACCAGGACTCAAATGATGAAGACGAGTCACCAGGACTCAAATGATGAAGACGAGTCACCAGGACTCAAATGATGAAGACGAGTCACCAGGACTCAAATGATGAAGACGAGTCACCAGGACTCAAATGATGAAGACGAGTCACCAGGACTCAAATGATGAAGACGAGTCACCAGGACTCAAATGATGAAGACGAGTCACCAGGACTCAAATGATGAAGACGAGTCACCAGGACTCAAATGATGAAGACGAGTCACCAGGACTCAAATGATGAAGACGAGTCACCAGGACTCAAATGATGAAGACGAGTCACCAGGACTCAAATGATGAAGACGAGTCACCAGGACTCAAATGATGAAGACGAGTCACCAGGACTCAAATGATGAAGACGAGTCACCAGGACTCAAATGATGAAGACGAGTCACCAGGACTCAAATGATGAAGACGAGTCACCAGGACTCAAATGATGAAGACGAGTCACCAGAACTCAAATGATGAAGACGAGTCACCAGAACTCAAATGATGAAGACGAGTCACCAGAACTCAAATGATGAAGACGAGTCACCAGAACTCAAATGAAGATCACAAACAAACATAGTTTTTAGTCATATAGGCCCACATCATTCAACTATATCCAATGTTCTGGGGCCTCACAGAATCCCTTCCTCAAGATGATACAGTGACAGCAATCAATGTGTCGCCTTTAGGGACCCTGTAATGGCCTTAAATGCTGACTGCATCTGACTGATGTGATAGGAATAACTCTACATTATTTATTTGTCTTCAATCTGGTCCTGGATATTCTTCTTCTTCCTCTATATTCTACATTATTTCTTGATCTTCATTTGTGTCCTGGTGACTCCTCTTCTATATTATATGTTATTTCTTGATCTTTGAGTGCCGGTGACTCTTCTATACTCTGCCATATTCTGTGTTATTTCTTCAGTTGAGTGATGGTGACTCTTCTCCCTCTTTTATATTCTTCTATATTTTGTTATTTCTTGACCTTCAGTTGGGTGTTAGTGATTCTTCTTCTAAATTCTACAATTTCTATGTTATTTATTGATCTTCAATTGAGTGCTGTTGACTCTTCTATCTATATTCTTCCGTATTCTGTTATTCCTTGACCTTCAGTTGGGTGTTGGCGACTTCTTCTAAATTCTTCTATTTTCTACATTATTTCATTGTTTTTTAATTCATTAATGAGGGCTATTCTTTTTTTATTTCATGTTATTTCTTGATCTTCAATTGAGTGATGGTGACTCTTCTCCCTCTTTTATATTCTATGTTATTAATTGATCTTTATTTGAGTGCTGGTGACCCTTCTTCTTCTATAGTCTTCTACATTCTATGTTATTTCTTCGCATGTGCTGCGCTATATAAGTTCCTCATTCATTCATTCATTCATTCATCTTCAATTGAGTGCCGTTGACTCTTCTATCTATATCTTTCCATATTCTATTTCTTCAGTTGGGTGTTGTTGAATCTTCTTCTAAATTCTTCTATTTTCTATGTTATTTATTGATCTTCAATTAAGTGCTGTTGACTCTTCTATCTACATTCTTCCATATTCTATGTTATTTCTTGGTCTTCAATTGAGCGATGGTGATTCTTCTCCCCTTTCTATATTCTATGCTATTTCTTGATCTTCAGTTGGGTGCTGATGACTCTTCTTCCTCTTCTAAATTCTTCTACATTCTATTGTATTTGGTGATCTTCAATTGAGTGCTGGTGTTATCTTATTTTATAGTCTTCTATTTTCTACATTATTCCTAAATTCTGTATTGAGGACCATTCTTCTTCTTTATTCCATGTTATTTCTTGATGGGGACTCTTCTTCTTTTTTGTGGTTTCACTGCCGTCACTATGATCCCTGTCTAGTTACACTGGTGTCAACACTGGAGTGCAACCCATTACTGTACTATTCTAAATTCAGAAGGACCGAATCAGATATGATCCAATGCACACTGTCAACCAGCAGGTCTCTGATGTTCCAGCTAGACTCTGTGAAGACACCAGATGAGGAAAGAACCACCAAGCCCTAAGCTGGCCATACATGGGTCAAAATTAGGCTAGTTCAGCAGGAACCAGAAGAATTTTCAATCCATGTATGGCCATTCCACTTCATGAGAAGTCAATCTATTGATCAGCTTCTTATGAAATTCATGAACTGTCTAGTTGGAAATTGAAACTTTTTTTTTTCAAATATATTTTATTAGTTTTGTTATAGTATTGACAATTGGAGTAGTTAACAAAGTTGTCAGATAACCAATATAATCTCTGCAATGATAATAGCCATTTCTACAGGAAAGGAGCGGTGAAGAAGGAATTACAAAAGGGAACAGCTAGGGGTGAGGGGAAGAAGGGTGTGAAATGGACAAGAGGAGACACCGACTAGTGACGATTGGAAATTGTCCCCCATCGGTGACCCCAGGCATAAACCCAGGAGGATATACATGAGCATCAATCATATTTCACATGCAAGTTTGTCGATTTTATAATGGTTTTACGCAAAGTGAAGTCGTCCAATCAAAATTTTCAATTTAATACCGGTGTGTGGTTGGGATGCGATTCTGTTCGATGAGAGGGAATAATGACGAGTATAGGTGGGTTTTTTCTGAAGGTGTCAGACAGCAGTCGATAAAGGATGACCATTTTCTTGTGAATTTGTTAATGGGCCATTTGTGTTGGATCATGGCATCCAACTTTTTTTTGATAAAGCAGAGCTTTGAGAGATCTTCTTGTTCCGGAATACTTTTGGAGGTGTGGGAACAATCCAATGGTTAAGGATGTTTCTGCGGGCTATGAGTAGCGTTAGGAGGATCCATTGATGGTTTTATTGGGGTAGTATATTAGATGTATTTTGTGGGATTCCGATTCCGATGTTGGGTATCTGAACAGGAGGAGCATAGGGTCTTTCTCGGGTTGCCAGTTAGACACTTAATAAATGAACGTGAGTTTTGAGGACCACTAGGTGGTGATCCTTGGGCAGTGCCAGATGCGGTGGAGTAATGATGGTTTATGGAATGAGCACCATGGTCCTGTGGTGGGGGGATGATTCGATGAAAAAGGGTAGTAGGCTCTGTGCATTCGTTTGAATTAAGTTTACTTTCAAGATTCGTTCACTGTAATGCTTCTGGTGACCCTGTAGGCCATAAAAATGTTGTCTATATTGACTTGACCTGGTAGGTCTGTTATACAGGATTTAATCAAAGTGTCATGTAAGGGTTTTGCAAATTTCCCAATCAGAGGGTGATACAGGTCCAAGATAGAGTATCTGTTCTCCTCAAGCAGAGTATCCAAGGAGGATGGTTGGAATCAAATGTTTTTCTTTGGGCAGGTCTTGCTTTGATCACCACATGCAGCCAATTGACTGCATCGATGATCAGTGTATTCTGACTGTGCTGTCAGAATAGAAAGACGCAGCAGGGAGGATTCCCCCAGTCATGTGTGGATGGGGGGAACGGTTCAGAATGGCCAGCTTTGGAGACAATAGAAGGCCATAACACCAAGTCTAATGCCGCATACAGACGATTGGGAATTCCGACAACAAAACTGTGCATTTTTTTCTGACGGGTGTTGGCTCAAACTTGTCTTACTTACACACGGAAATTCCAAACGCCAAGAACGTGGTGACGTACAAGACGTACAACAGCACTATTAAAGGGAATTTCAATAGCGCGTTAGTAGACGTTTTGTGAGAGACGATTCGTGCTTTTCAGTCCGTTACAGCGTGATAAATGTGCTATCTCCATTACGAACGCTAGTTTTACCAGACTGAGCGCTTCCATCTCGTACTTGATTCGGAGCATGCTTGGAATTGTCCACACATGATCGGAATTTACTAGAACGGATATTGTTGTCGGAAAATTTGAGAACTGGCTCTCAAAATTTTTGTCCGACGGCAAATGTCCGATAGAGCCTACACACGGTCGGAATTTCCGATAACAAGCTCCCATCGAACATCGTAAATTCCGACCGTGTGTACGTGGCATTATACTTCTTACATACAATGTTACAAAGAGCTTTAGAAAATGTGGACGCAATATTTATCAGTTTATAATAATCCTATTCCGTGTAGATTTTTTTCTATATCCTCAACACACAACTTAATTAATAGCAAAGAAAAATTGCATGCATATCTGTATACAAGCAAATATATACATATATCCTGAGCAACAAATAGCCCAGGGGGGGTATTCCCACATGTAGGTTTTAACAACATGCAAAATATGTGTGCGAGTTATGTATATGATATACGCATCTGGCAATTATCAGTGGAACAAAATATTTACCATCAGCGTCAGTAAAATGAGAGTGAGAGCCGGAGCACTATATTAGCATTTTATAATGGGTTTTAATGAAATATAGTCCATTGCTTTCAGTCAGAGGAAATCCTGCAGATTGCAAACACATGGACAAATTGAAATGCCTACACGACTTACTTCCTCTCCATCTCCTCTTACAATGAACTAATTGTCAGTGTAGGGAATGCAATTGTGGGTTACTGATTGGTATTCATATAGGTGAATCTTTACATTTAAAAAGAAAATACCTGTAATGTTCAATCACTCATGTATATCCGATTGACACATCTATAAAATCAGTGTCATGCTGTATAGCCTTAACCCCTTCTCACTCGCAAACTATATATTAACATCGCCTGGCATGATGCCCAATGCTGAAAATACCTGGATACAGTGGCGGCTGGTGCTCAAAAGTTTTGGTGGGCGCAAACAAACGAAAAAAAACAAAAAACCATCAGATGCAGCCACACTGTGCCCATGAAACGCAGCCACTGTGACCATCAAACGCAGCCACTGTGCCATAAAATTGTCGCCACTGTGCCATGCCATCAAACGCAGCCACTGTGCCATAAAATTGTCGCCACTGTGCCATGCCATCAAACGCAGCCACTGTGCCATGCCATCAAACGCAGCCACTGTGCCATCAATTGTTGCCACTGTGCCCATAAATTGTCGCCACTGTGCCATGCCATCAATTATCGCCACTGTGCCATGTCATTGTCACCACTATGCCCATCAATTGTCGCCACTGTGCCATGCTATAAAACACAGCCACTGTGCCCATCAATTGTCGCCACTGTGCTATGCCATCAATTGTCGCCACTGTGCCCATCAATTGTTGCCACTGTGCCATGCCAAACTCAGCCAATGTGCCATGCCATTGTTGCCACTATGCCCATCAATTGTCGCCACCTGTGCCATGCCATAAAACACAGCCACTGTGCCCATCAATTGTCGCCACTGTGCCACGCCATCAAACGCAGCCACTGTGCTCATCAATTGTCGCCACTGTGCTTTGCCATCAATTGTCGCCACTGTGCCATGAAATTGTTGCCACTGTGCCCATCAATTGCCACTGTGCCATGCCAAATGCAGACACTGTGCCATGCCATTGTCACCGTTGTGCCCATCAATTATCGACACTGTGCCATGCCAAACACAGCCACTGTGCCATGCCATTGTCGCCACTGTGCCCATCAGTTTGCCCCCCGCCTGGCACTTACCTTTCTTGGTCATCCATTCTCGGATCCTCCTCCACGATCCCTCAAAGTAGTCCCGCCCTCGATGTCGCTTAGCCAATCAGGTTACCGGTAATTAGACCCGGTGAACCTGATTGGCTGAAATGCGTGTCAGTTTTAACCAGGGAACACACGCCCCGTGCGTCCCCTGGTCAACCATTTGGAAGCCGATTACAGCCCTCAGGCTGTAATTGGAAAGCCTAACGGAGCCGTCGGTTCTGATAGGCACTTCCAAAGCCAGCTGCCGTTCAGATGGCCGGCGCTCACCAGGGGGCCGGCCATCTGAATAGTGGGCGGCAGCAACAATACATAGATTCATGCAATGCAAGAATCTGTGTATTGTTTGTCAGTGTCGGTGCAGGAGCGCGAGGGGGAAGCGCTCCTGTGCCCTCTATGGACGCACCGCCACTGCCTGGATATATGAAAACCAGTAGCTGACACTTTGAATGGCTGCCGGTGTGTTGTCACATTCTGCTCCCCACCACAGAATGCTACGGAAGTCACATGGCGGCCAACTGCGCATGCGCGATGCGTTCCAACGGCAAATGTGATGTGTTCCAATGAATTTACGACAGTACACACCAGTGAAACCTCGGTCGGCATCCAGGCTCTTTCCTTAACATCCCCGTGGATTGGAGGATGTTAAACCCTGAATGCCGGGTTCACTGGTGTGTACTGTCTTAAATCTATTGGAACGCATCGCACTTGCACTTGGAACGCATCGCGCATGCGCATTTGGCCGCCACGTGACTTCCGTAGCATTCTGCGATAGGGAGCAGAATATGGCATTACACCGGCTCTCAATCATAGCTGACAGCTACGGTCATCAATGACCACCGGGAACCAATCATACTGGTTCTTGACCATGTGATCACATGCCGGCTAAAGGCTTCATTGACAAAAATGAAAGCCTTCAGCCTGCAGATGAACACTGCCACCTTCAGGCTATAGTGTTGATCTGCGGTGGCATAGATTTGGCTGCCCAATGCCCAGTGACCGGGCCATTTTTTGCGATACGGCACTGCATCGCGCAGTCGAGACAAGGGGCCCAGTCGAGACAAGGGGCCCAGTCGAGACCAGGGGGCCAGTCGGGACAAGGGGGCCCAGTCGGGACAAGGGGGCCCAGTCGGGACAAGGGGGCCCAGTCGGGACAAGGGGGCCCAGTCGGGACAAGGGGCTCCAGTCGGGACAAGGGGCTCCAGTCGGGACAAGGGGGCCCAGTCGGGACAAGGGGGCCCAGTCGGGACAAGGGGGCCAGTCGAGACAAGGGGCACAGCCATGCTGGAACAGGAAAGAACCTTACCATAAAGTTAGAAGCTCACAATTCTCTACAATGTCTTTGTATGTTGTAGCATTAGCAGTACCCTTCATTGAAAACTCCATAATCATTAGGTCGGGGGGTGTTCACATATTTTCAGCCATATAGGTAGGTGTGCTGGTCATATATCATAGCTCTCTTCCTAATTATACATCTTATGGTACTAAGAGGGTTTGAATACTTTTGGTTATAGAGTATAATTCACGGCAAGTAAAGGCTCCAGAATTTTTCTACACCTGTTACGGAGGGTCTTTTTTCGCCATGTATTTTTCCCCTAGGAGCAGTAGGTGGCAGTGTTTCATTTCGGAACGTTCTCTTCCCAGATCCATTGCAGAACTCTTTAATAGTCTGCGATGCAATGTTATATCCCAGGGTGAGCAGGCGCTGCATCATTAACCATCCTGCCTACCTGGCCGCAACATTAGAGCGTGTCTTCCTCTAAGGTGACAAAAACTCATAATTAAATCATTTGGAACAAGTCTTCTTCCTTTCTTTTTTTTTCATTATTTTATTAAACTGCAAGAGGACAAAATAACAGCATTGCTGAATGAATTGGTAAACACATAAAGGAATTTTATTTTAAAGGTGAGGTCAACTGGGTCATTTATTTATTTTTCCTCGCTGCAAAAATCTTCGTTGGTTTGGCTCAGGAATCCCAGATTTCAGCTTCAAGTTCCTGGAGCGAGGGAACGCACTGGAAATTATGGAGGTATATGTTTAGCCGGCGCTGCTTAACCACTTAAGCCCCGGACCAATATGCTGCTAAATGCCCAAAGGCGTTTTTACAATTCGGCACTGCGTCGATTTAACAGACAATTGCGCGGTCGTGCGACGTGGCTCCCAAACAAAATTTGCGTCCTTTTCTTCCCACAAATAGAGCTTTCTTTTGATGGTATTTGATTGCCTTTGCGATTTTTATTTTTTGCGATATAAACGGAAAAAGACCGAAAATTTCGAAAAAAAATTATATTTTCTATTTTTTGTTATAAGAAAAATCAAATAAACTAAATTTTAGTCAAACATTTAGGCCAAAATTTATTCAGCCACATGTCTTTAGTAAAAAAAAATCGCAATATAAAAACAATAATTAGCTACCTAGCGGCAACAGTGACACTAATACAGCGATCAGAAAACCGATCGCTTAGTGACACTGGCAATAGGGGGTGAAAGGGTTAACTAGCGCGGTGATCAAGGGGTTAAACATTTATTATGGGGGGTATGGACATAACACTAACTGCCTGTCACACTAACTGTCACACTGACACTAAATGCAGTGATCAGTAAATATATGATCACTGCAATCAGTGTCAGTGTGACAGAGGGTGTGGGGTGATTAGAAGGGGTTAATGTGCCTATGTGTGTGGTGTCAGTGTAGTGTTGGTGCGACTTATTGAGATGTCTTCTCTCCTCTCGCCGGATTGAAAATACCGCCGAGAGGAGAGGTGACATAACTTCCTCTGCCAGTGTTTACATTACACAGGCAGAGGAAGTGCAGAGCAGGGAGGGAGCGGATTGGCTGGGAGCGATCCGGAGGGGGCGGACAAAAACGAACAGCCGCCCCCTCATCCCGGATCGCTCCCGGAGGTAAGACGCCTGCCGCATGTAGCGGGGGGGGGGGGGGGGGGGTCCCGATCAGACCCCCGACTCGCAAGAAGGCAGGGACGTACATGTACGCCCATCTGCCTGTACGTGCCATTCTGTGGACGTACATATACATGCGACGGGCGTCAAGTGGTTAAAGGGAACCTGTCATAAAAGGAATGTGTAGGACTCCATTCAACAACTTCATTAAAGGCGTTGTAAAGGTAAAAAAATGTGTTCCCTAAATAGCTTCCTTTACCTTAGTGCAGTCCTTTTTCACTTACCTCATCCTTCCATTTTGCTTTTAAAAGTCCTTATTTCTTCTGAGAAATCCTCACTTCCTGTTCTTCTGTCTGTAACTCCACACAGTAATGCAAGGCTTTCTCCCTGGTGTGGAGAAAGACTCTTTGTGGGGGGAGGGGGTGAGCAGGAGTGTCAGGACGCCCACTAACACACAGCTCCTTTATCTGCAAAGTATAGAGTGTCCTGACCCTCCTGCTCGCCCCCTTCCCCCTCAAGAGGCTTTCTCCACACCAGGGATTAAGCATCCCATTACTGTGTGGAGTTACAGACAGAAGAACAGGAAGTGAGGATTTCTCAGAAGAAATAAGGACATTTAAAAGCAAAATGGAAGGATGAGGTAAGTGAAGGAGGACTGCACTAAGGTAAGGGAAGCTATTTAGGGAAAACATTTTTTACCTGTCATAAGTATCCTTTTTGCTTTAATACTTTCTGGATCACTGATCTGAGGCACAAGAAGTCTTAAAACGTTTACCACTTTCAATACAGTGACTATAAGTAGGCAGCTAGAAATTTTAGGTCTATACAGTTCTTAGCGAACTGAGTTTTTTTTTAATTATTTAATTTTTGTAATCTCTTTTTTTTAAGAAAACCTTTACTTGTCTTTGACTATATCCTTACCAGCCTATAGTGCCTTTAAAGTCCATGACTTGCCCATAGGTCATTCCATGTTTCCGGAGAAATTTTAGGTTAGTCATGGTACCCTCAACATTTTTCTAATGGCAGATTCCTTTAAGTATTTTTTCAGGGTTTTTCAGCTTTAGCTACATATAGCTCCTTGGTTTTAGCTGCATATAGGCATAGCTCCCAACTGTCCCTGATTAGGAGGGACTGTCCCTGCTTTGGAGCAATGTCCCTCTGTCCCTCTTTGCCCCTCATGTGTCACCCATTTTGGTCTGATCCATATAGTTGTATATAAAATGCACCTTTTTATCTTTTAAAAAGTGTTTCCCAGTGCAAAACCATCCATCCAAATTCGAAATTGCTGCATTTGTAAAATTTAAAAGCCAATATAAAAGAATGGTTAAAAAAAATGTTCTTGTGGATTTAAATAACCTTTTTTTGGTTAATTCTCCTTTAAGGGGGCATGTCAGGGGGTGTGTCCTATGCCTACATAAGTTTGAAAGTAGGTGTCTCTCATTTCCATCTCAAAGTGTTGGGAGGTATGTATAGGACATAACTTCTTGGCCATTCATTAATAGACTATTTACCTCTTTATGGTGCATTACTCTACATACACTAAATTGCCAAAAGTATTGGAAAGCCTGCTTTTACATGCCCATGAACTGTAATAGAATCCCAGTCTTAGTCTGGGCAAGTTTGGGGTGGAGGAACTTGACTGGGCTGCACAGAGTCCTGAGTGCAACTCGATAGAACACCTTTGAGATGAATTAGAGCCAGACTGGGAGCCAGGCCTTCTGGTCCAACATCAGTGCCTGACCTCACAAATGCGCTTCTGGAAGTATGGTCAAACATTCCCATAGACACACTCCTAAACCTTGTGGGCAGCCTTCCCAGAAGAGTTGAAGCTGTTATAGCCGCAAAGGGTGGGCCAACTCAATATTGAACCTTACAGACTAAGACTGGGATGCCGTTAAAGTTAATGTGCATGTAAAGACTAAGGCCCGGATTCACAAAGCACTTACGCCGATGTATCTCCAGATACGCCGACGTAAGTACAAATGTGCGCCGTCGTATCTATGCGCCGACCCACAAACTTAGATGCACCTAAAAATAGGCTTCATCCCACCGACGTAACTTTCCTACGCCGGAGTATAGTGGGCGCATATTTACGCTGGACGCATGTGGCGCTCCCATTGATTTTCGATTCAAATATGCAAATGAGGGAAATACGGCGATTCGCAAACGTACTTGCACCCGGCGCATAATATACGCGGTTTGCATAAGTCGTACGTCCGGCGGAAAGTTATTCCCCATATATGAGGCGCAACCCATGCAAAGGTATGGACCAGGGAACACAAGCCGCCAAATTTTACGTAGTTTACGTTGTACGTGAATATGGCTGGGCGTAGGTTACGTTCACACTGTAGGCAGTGATTCGACGTATCTTAGGCAGTTGTTTCGACGTGATTGTGAGCATGCGCACTGGGATGCGGACACGACGCGAGGCATGCTCAGTCCATTCTAAGTACTTGTCTGGCACTCTGCCCATCATTTACATGGGGTCACGCCTCATTTGCATGGCTCACGCCCACTTCCACCTACGCCGGCTTACGCCTTAGAAATCCAGCGTAGTTTTGAGAGCAAGTGCTTTGTGAATTCTGTGCTTGCCTCTCTGCGCTGCGTCGGAGTAGCATAAAGAATATACTCTACGGCGGCATATATATGCACCGATGTATGTGAATCCGGGCCTAGGAAGGCAGATCTGGCGATCCAGGAACAGGACAATTTTACTGCCCTATTGCAGGCTATCAACACCTGCCAAACCACCCTGATGGTGAAGATTAACACCATACAACTAAAGATGGGGCTGATCCACCAGGTTGAGCACCACATGGGGGACACTGAGGACTTACTCCGGTACCATTCCACCTCCCTTCAAAACCCCCACTACTAGGGTCCGTGCACTAGAATATCGAGCCGAGGACGCGGAAAAACGAAACAGGAGAAACAATGTCCGTATTATGATGAGGACCCCAACCCTGCTACTTTAAGCACCTCCTCCGTCAACTACTTCCGCAAGCAGTATTTTCCCCGTTCTTCACGGTCGAACAAGCCCACAGAATGCCGGCAGCTCGCGGAGCCCCTGGAACCCCTAAACGCACCCACATCCTCCGGCTCTTAAACTTTAGAGACATGGATCTAGTGCTGAGGGATAGGAGAAAGCTTGAAGCTCTAAAATTTGAAGAATCCCGGCTTATGATCTTTCAGTGGAAACCCAAAAGCAAGCAAATCTTTTGATCATGTAAAGCTCTCCCTGAGACAAAGGGGCCTGAAGTTAAGCGTGCTCTTCCCTGCCTGCTTAAGAGTCCGAGACGGAGAGTCTCATAGATTCTTCACTTCCCCTGAAGATGCCTCTAACTGGCTGAAATCCCTTCTGCAATGCTAAACACTACAGCTAGTGACAGACCTTCTCTCTCCACTCTCCATTCACTTCACTGTTTATAAATGTTGCACCTGCAGCCCCAAGGCACTTTTGCCTATGATGCAGTGACACTTTCCATTATGCATGTTCCACGCACATTACAGCAAAGCAAAAGTTTGAGTAGGCCCCCACATATATGTTTGCACCATAATCTTGTATAAGAAAGATCTTTAGGGGTCATGTTTTTGGTACTCATAGGGACATAAAAGGACAGGTAGTGATGGGAAACCTTTCCAATGGGGATACAGACAAAGGTTGATTGGTTTGCGTAAAAGTTATAGCGTCTACAAAATAGGGGATAGTTTTATGGCATTTTTATTATTATTATTATTATTATTATTATTATTTTTTATTAGTAATGGTGGCGATCTGCAATTTTTATCGGGACTGCAACATTAAGATGGATACACTTTTGACACTATTTTGGGACCATTGTCATTTATACAGCGATCAGTGCTATAAAAATGCACTGATTACTGTGTAAATGACACTGGCAGGGAAGGGGTTAACCACTAGGGTGCGAGTGGTTTAGTGTGTCCTAGGGAGTAATTCTAACTGTGTGGGGGCTGGGCTACAAGTGACACGACAGTGGTCACTGCTCCCGATGACTGGGAGCAGTAGATCACTGTCCTGTCACTAGGCCTTGTTTACATAGGAATCTCCCTGTTTTGTAGCTCCGTGACACGATTGCGGGACATCGGCGGCATTTCTGTCTGCGGGTCCCGCGGGCACGGTCACGGAGCTTGCGTTGGCAGAAAATTCAAAGCAATGTTCCATTCTGCCAACGTATATTGTTGTTAGCCAGTCGGCAAGTGGTTAACTGATACCATCATCATGATGCTATTACTGTCAATAAGATCGCTATGCCAAAAATGGCAGTTGTAAGTGGAACATCAGAATTTTTTTTTTAAATATGTTTCAAATGTCCACTTCATTGTTTAAAAAAAAATCAAATGTATTGGAAACCTTGAAGGCCTGAAGATGAAGTCTGAAGTCATGTGTCTTGTGTGGGTTCAAAGGAGACCTTAATTCTCCCCAGCTAAGATGAAGAGAGCCTCCCCATGTAATAGATAGGTGTGATGGTCAGGTGTCTATCTGTTTATCTTTATGACCAAAAATATGTGAACACCCCTGTAACAGGAGGGCCCGTGGAATCCAGAAGCTCTTAGAAAGCATGAGCCAGAAATTAATGGACATGCAGAATATGTCTTGAACTGCAGCCCACCTGTCTGGTATGATGTAAATGAATCTAGGATGGCTTCTAAGGATCTTTCATTGTGGCTTGTGCTAATTGACCCTGTATTGGGTAAAGGAGTCCTGTGATAATGTGTATTGCAAGTTAACAGACAGCCTAAAGGTCAGGTGTATGAGTCATCAGCTGTAGTTAATTAGCTCATGTAAATTAGGTCAGGAGACAGAGTCAGGATGTCTGTTAAACGATGTGTTGAGAAGGATGTGTATTGTGGCTCACTAAGCAAACATTGTGTGATGTTGTGGGTGGAGTTGGGTCATTGTTCATTTGGTTACTGCAGTATTCTTTTGGTGTATATAAGAGCCTGCTTTCTCTATAAAGATGGTCAGACCTGCTTGAACTTCATACAGAGCTGTGTATTGTATTATTCTTATGGGTTTGCGTTCACCTGATTGTGGAGTGTCGGTAGCTGCCTTGTGTTCAGGAATGGAACATCTCAAACGGCTTTAACCCCTGTCCCATTTGGGGTTCCGTTACAACCCCTCTCAAAATGGTTCCAGGTGTTTCCATTGAAGGGTACTGTTAATGCTTTGTAGAATTCTCCTAGTTAGGCTGCTAGGTAAATATGGTTTTTAGCCCTATTTGACTGCTGCCATTGCACTACTCAGAAGAACCAGTTAAAACTAATGGCTTCTGTGAGGGTAGAGCTACAGCTACAACATACAAAGATAATCTAGGGAATTGTGACCTTCCAAGTTTGTGATAAGGATCAATTCTGCTCCAGCAGTACTGTCTACAAAGCCAGCTCCATCTAGACATGGTTTGATACGTTTGGTGTGGAGAAACTTGAGCACCCCGTATTGCAACCCTATTGAACACCATCTCTAGCTCTCTCATCATCTGCTCCCATGCTAGGCTCCAGGACTTTTCTAGAGCCTCTCTAAGCCTATGGAACTCCTTAACCGTATCCGTCTATCTTTTTCTCTATTAGCTTTTAGAGGATCCCTGAAAACCCTCCTCTTCAGAGAAGCCTATCCTAACCACACCTAACAACTGTATTTTCATTTTGTCCATCTGATCATCCCCCACAGCTACTACCCTTTGTTCAACTTGACCCTCCCGTTTAGACTGTAAGCTCTAACAAGCATCTGATCCATTCTGTATTGAATTGTATTGTAACTGTACTGTCTTCCCTGATGTTGTAAAGCGCTGCGCAAACTGTTGGCGCTATATAAATCCTGTATAATAATAATTTGGATGGTCGAGTGTGAGCCAGGTCTTCTCATCCAACATAAGTAGGGATGAGCTGAACACCCCCCTGTTTGGTTCGCACCAGAACCTTCGAACAAACCGAACGTTCGCGCGAACTTTAGAACCCCATTGAAGTCTATGGGATTCGAACGTTTGAAATCAAAAGTGCTCATTTTAAAGGCTAATATGCAAGTTATTGTGGTAAAATGGGTTTGGGGACCCGGCGTCTTGCCCCAGAGAACATGTAGCAATGCAAAAAAAGTTTTAGAAACTTAAGTTTTTTTCTGGAGCAGCGATTTTAATGATGCTTAACTGATTGCCGACCGCCCGCCGTCATATTACTGCGGGACGGTGACACTGCTACGCGGGAGCACGTAGCTCTACGTCCTCCCTTTAGCAGCTTGTCGCGCGCGTGCGCGTCCCCGGCGGGTACGATCGCCGCCGGGCACCCGCGATTGCTCGTTACAGAGCGGGGAACGGGAGGTATGTGTGTAAACACATACCTCTTGTTCCTGTCAGCGGGGGAAACGCTGATCTTCTGTCACCCCCCCCCCCCATACAGTTAGAACACAAATAGGAACACACTTAACCCCTTCCCTGCCACCTAGTGTTAACCCCTTCACTGCCAATGGCATTTTTATAGTAATACAATGCATTTTTATAGCATTGATCGCTATAAAAATGCCAATGGTCCCAAAAATGTGTCAAAAGTGTCCGATGTGTCCGCCATAATATCGCAGTACCGAAAAAAAAACGCTGATCACCGCCATTACTAGTAAAAAATAATAATAATAAAAATGTCATAAAACGACCCCCTTTTTTGTAAACGCTATAAATTTTGCGCAAACCTAAACGCTAATTGCGATTTTTTTTAACAAAAAATATGTAGAAGAATACGTATCGGCCTAAACTGAGGAAAAAATTTTTTTTTTATATCTTTTTGGGGATTTTTATTATAGCAAAATGTAAAAAATATTGCATTTTTTTCAAAATAGTCGCTCTATTTTTGTTTATAGCGCAAAAAATAAAAAACCGCAGAGATGATCAAATACCACCAAAAGAAAGCTATATTTGTGGGAAAAAAAGGACGCCAATTTTGTTTGGGAGCCACGTCGCACGACCGCGCAATTGTCAGTTAAAGCGACGCAGTGCCGAATCACAAAAAGTGCTCTGGTCTTTGGACAGCAATATAGTCCGGGGCTAAAATGGTTAAAGTGAAAAAATCAATAAAGCAAAGTGGGGTTCACCGCTCCAGGGAAATCCCAAGTGCACTCGTGGATCAGTCCAGGTATATGCGTGTGCTGGCAATGCACTAGACCAGGGGTAGGCAACCTCGGCTCTCCAGAGGTTTTGGAACTACATTTCCCATGATGCTCAACTACACTGCAAAGTGCAAGAGCATCATGGGAAATGTAGTTCCAAAACATCTGGAGAGCCAAGGTTCCCCATCACTGCACTAGGCAATGGAAATAACAAAGAACGGATGGACGGCCGCACACCGGAAAACTCTTGAGTTGTCTTTATTGAAAAAGCATAAGCAGGCACCACAGATACACAGCAGGAATAAAAAAACAGCCGACGCGTTTCACACTTGGTTAGTGCTTATTCATGGTTTACGAAATAAATAAATAAATGAAAAATTCCTTTAAATATTGTACCTGCCGGGTGTCTCTAGTATGCCTGTGAGGTGGCACGTGTTTAGAACTGTCCCTGCACAAAATGAGATTACTATAGGAAAAAAGTCATTTAAAACTGCTTGCTGCTTTAATGTAATGTCTGGTCCCTGCAATATGGATGAAAATCAATGAGAAAAATAGCATGGGTCCCCCCCCCCTCCCCCCAGGTCATTACCAGCCCCTTTGGCCCTATATACATTGAACATAAGTATACAAGCTGTGCAAACAAGATGGGGACTGTAGGTTTAAGTAGAATCTGTTTGTAATTTTGAACTGGTACTTTTTTAAAGTGTAGCTCCGCCCAAAAAAAATCTATTTTTTAAGCTTTTTGGAAAACATAGAGAAGGGTTATCACCCCTGTAACATTTGTTTTGCTTTGAGCTGTTGCTGCGGCCGCTTTAGAGGTCTGGATAGCGCTGGCCATCAGCCTCTAGAGGTCCAACAGTGGCCTGCAGTGTTTGAGTCGCCGCCATTTTGTTGTAGCCATGGCTCAAACTCGACAGTACAGTGGACAGCAGGGGACTGTAAACGAGGTGAGGCTGCGGATGGGCACAGTGAGGCTGCGGATGGGCACAGTGAGGCTGTAGGTGGGCACAATGAGGCTGCAACTGGGCACAGTGAGGAACAGTGAGGCTGCTGATGAGCACAGCAAGACTGCAAATGGGCACAGTGAGGCTGAAGATGGCCACAGATGGGCACAGTGAGGCTGCAAATGGGCACAGTGAGGTTACAGATGGGCACAGTGAGTCTGCAGATGGGCACAGTGAGTCTGCAGATGGGCACAGTGAGTCTGCAGATGGGTACAGTGAGGCTGCAGATGGGTACAGTGAGGCTGCAGATGGGCATTGTTTACCAGTATATGCATTTCCAAGTCCATAGAGGCGAGATGATTCTCAGGTCTCCATGAACATTTGGCTATATAATGTACTTATGTGGAACATCAAAGTAGATTTGAAGAAGTTTTCATATCTCTCCATAGGACTGTGTTAAATCACAACGGCTGAAATATTAAACTGTAAAAATAAATATGTACAAGAAAATCTATTGTAAATCCTCAGTCTTATCCCGCCGGGGATTTCAGAAATAAAGTGACACCAGCGTGAATAAGTACAATGTCTATGACATCCAAATCTCCCTGGTAACTTACACTATGAAATAACTGATGTTATGGATTAGCTGGTACAGCAGTAATAATTACACGCCCCGCCATCTAACTAACAAATATCCGTATAGATGAAAAAAGATTTTTTGGGTCGTTTTTTTTTAGAGCCGCTTGTGTTAGAGAGATCAGCTTACCTGCTGCCATGGCATAGGCTGAATATAGCTTATGCTCATCTAGCGTGCTCAGATAGTTGGGCCATCCTACAAGGAACTTATTACAAATAAGGCTAATCCTTGGATTTGTGTCAAACATGAGTTCTACCAGTGGCGGTGCCTCCATAAAGGGTGCGGGAGTGCCGCCCCACTCTCTAATTACCACAGATCCATCTATAGTGGGTGCTGAAACCCCCTATTCAGGTGTCCGGCTCCTTTTCGGTCACCGGGCACCTGCATTACAGTGGGGGGGGGGGGTGTTTTTTGGAAGCGCCTGATTCAAGCCCTTTGCTCTAATAGTCGTCCAATAAAGTCAGAAGTGGGCGCAATGCTATGCGTTCCTTCTCGCTCAGCTCAATGTTGGCAAAGCTGAAGGAATTTGCTTTGCTAACATTGACCCGCCTCTCAGCCAGTCAGGTTACTGGGTCTGTTACTGGTCGCCTGATTGGCTGAAACATCAGGCGCTGTGATTGGATGCCTATTAGGCGTCCAATCATAGGAGAGGACGACTGGAGAAGAGGCATGGAGGTGAGAAGACACAGCTCGCCATCACCCGCTGCCCCACCGAGACAGGGTAAGTGCCGGGCAGATGAGCACAGTGGCAGCGTTTGATGAGCACAGTGGCAGCGTTTGATAAGCACAGTGGCAGCGTTTGATGAGCACAGTGGCAGCGTTGGATGAGCACAGTGGCAGCGTTGGATGAGCACAGTGGCAGCGTTTGATGAGCACAGTGGCAGCGTTTGATGAGCACAGTGGCAGCGTTTGATGAGCACAGTGGCAGCGTTGGATGGCACAGTGGCAGCGTTGGATGGCACAGTGGCAGCCTTGGATGGCACAGTGGCAGCGTTGGATGGCACAGTGGCAGCGTTGGATAAGCACAGTGGCAGCTTTGGATGGCACAGTGGCAACATTGGATGGCACAGTGGCAGCATTGGATGGCACAGTGGCAGCATTGGGAGCATTTGATGGTTTGTTTCCAAAGAAAAGCTGAGTGCAAATCTGTCATTTTGCGACCTGTAACTTTTTACTGGCAGAGCCATTTGTGCATTTTTTTGCACACATTTATAAAAAGCATATTAGGCATGAAGCTTAGTTAAAACCTCCCAACCATAATCATACACTATGTTGTCAAAAGTATTGGGACGCCTGCCTTTACACGCACATGAACTTTAATGGTATCCCAGTCTTAGTCCGTAAGGTTCAATATTGAGTTGGCCCCGCCCTTTGCACCTACAGCTCCAACTCTTCTGGGAAGGCCGTCCACAAGGTTTAGGAGGGTGTCTATGGGAATGTTTGACCATTCTTCCAAAAGTGCATTTATGAGGTCAGGCACTAGGGTAACCACATTTCCAAACTGCCATTCAGAGATGCGCACCCCCTATCCCCCCCCCCCCCCCCAAATATGATTTTTGATACTTTTTTTAAAATTAATGCTGCCAGTGTGCCGATCAATTGTCACTTACGTTTCCTCATCAGATGCTGCCAGTGTGCCGATCAATTGGCGCTACTGTGCCCCAACGTCGGAGGGGGGCCTCTCCCGCCACCGATAAAAGTGATCTTGTGGGGAATCCGCCGCACACACCACTTTTATCTTGTAGCGGACCACCCACTGAAGAAGAGGATACCGGGGTTATGGTAGCTAGTTGCTACCATAAAAACTGTATTTCTCCCCGTAAGTGGTTAAACAGTTTGGTCTGGCCCAAATGAAGCTCTTTGGCTGTCGGGATAAATTACAATCTTTTTTTATTTGCCAATAGGGACACAAACACGCTACTTAAAACCAACATCAAAGAAGTACCTGTACAAAATACAGGCTGGAGCTAACTAAGATTGTCTCTCCTCCCCCCCCCCCCCCCCCCCCCCCCCTTAAATATAACAGAAAGTCCTTTTTGATTTTTTTTTTCTTTCACTTTTTTTTATAAGCACTAAGCCTTCAGACAGCAAACGTCTGATCGTTTCCAGAAGATCAAGAGAATTTACACCGGTACCATTTAGTTTACTTGATCTTCAATTATATAAAAAGTGTCCTATGTAAGAGGATTGATTAGGGAAAGACCTTGAAACGAGGCTTGTAGCTCCTCGTAACCGCACAAAAGTGCTTTTTTTTATTTTTTTATATTATTGCCGTATTTTATGTGAAGATCTTTCATGTACCGGCACAAAATAAAACAGCAGAGCTGGAAAATATATATATTTTTTACAAGTATTGCCTTTTTCATTCTCTCTTTTTTTTTTTTTATTTATTTATTTAAAGTGCCATGACCTGAATCTGCTAAAGCAAAGTCTTTGAGATGAAGTTTAAAGGGCAAATTATTTACTTAGCCGATCTATGAGGCTTCCAGAATATCCGCTTAATAATTAATCACAGCGTGCGTGTTTAAATAATGCATTATGACATTAGTAATAACAGGGATGGTTACAAGTTAACCCTGTTGGGCAAAATATTGTTATTGAGATGTAATAACCTTCATGAGTATAACGGGACATCAATTATTCAATCCAAAGTCGCAGGTTTTTTTTTTTATTATTATTATAGTGTTGGGTGCAAAGAAAAGCAGTTTTGGTTTAAAGTGGAACAGAACCATTAAATGACATAGGGAATATTTATATAAATGATGATGCGGAAACAGTGCAGCGCTAAGAATCAAATGTTGAGTATTGAAATATCAATATACTGTGATATACAAAATAAATTGCGATGCATATCCAAAAAACTCTGGTAGTGTCTTTAACGACTTCCCGCCCGGTCAATAGCATATTGACATCCGGGAAGTGGTTGTGTTATCCTGACTGGACTTCTATTGACGTCCAGCAGGATAACAGCCGCCGCGCGCCTCAGTAAAGAGCTTTCCGGCGGAGGCTCTTTACCAAGTGATCAGCCGTGTCCAATCAAGGCTGATCACTATGTAATGAAGATTGGTCGACAGACGCGAGTAGAGGAGAGCTGATCGATGGCTCTGCTTGTTTATCAGCACAGCCCCCCTCGGATGCCCACACTGGACCACCAGGATGCCGCCCAGGACCACCAGGGAAACACCCAACATGTGGATGGCCAGGTAAGTCCCCATGGCCATCCATATGTACAAATCTATGCATAACCTATGCCAATCAGTGCCCACAAATGGCACCAGCATGGCACAAACAAATTTGTGATGCTTAGCAATGCCACCCACCAGTGTCATCAGTGCCACCCACCAGTGTCATCAGTGCCACCCACCAGTATCCATCTGTGCCACCTATCAGTGCCCGTTCATGCCACCTATCAGTACCACCAATACCCATTAGTGCCAGCTATGAGTGCCCATCAGTGCCGCCTATGAATGCCCATCAGTGCCGCATACCAGTGCCACCTATCAGTGCCCAGCAGTGCCGCCTTATCAGTGCCTGTCAGTGCCGCCTTATCAGTGCCTGTCAGTGCCGCCTAATCAGTGCAGCCTTATCAGTGCCCATCATTGAAGAAGAAAATGTACTTATTTATAAAAAAAATTAACAGAAACAAAGAAATGTTATTTTATTTTTTATTTTATTTTTTTTAATGTTTTTTTTTATTTGCTGCGCAAAAAATAAAAAACGCAGAGGTGATCAAATACCGCCAAAAGAAAGCTCTATTTATGGGAACAAAATAATAACAAATTTGGTTGGGTACAGTGTAGCATGACCGTGCAATTGTTAATCAAATTGCGACATCGCTGAAAGCTGAAAATTGGCTTGGGCAGGAAAGTGTATAAGTGCCTGGTATGGAAGTGGTTAAATAAAATGCACTGTGCAAATTGTAAGTCAACATTGGTTGTATAGTCAGTAGTGTATTTAGGTTTTGTGCTGCCCTAGGCCTGACTAAACTCGTGCACCCCCTAATTTAAATATGATCCACCCCTTCCTGTCAAGGCCACACCCCTTTCTGTTTAAGACCCCCCCTGAAATTTTCGAGTGGGGACACTAGTTCTTAGGGCCTGTGGGGGGGGGGGGGGGCATTGGAGTCCCTGAATTTGCATAGATTTCCTCTCACTTCCTGTTTGGCTATGGGGCAGGAAGTGAAGGGAAATCTCTGCAATGGGACAGGGATGGTAAAAAATAAACTGACAGGGGCTATAATCCAACCTTACTCTAATAAAAAGGAAAAAAAAAGAAAAGTGTTGCCTATAGTTCTACTTTAAGCACAAATTTCTGATAATTTTATGGAGAGGACTAAGAAGATATAACCATGGCAATGGTGCAGCAGAAATCATATAGCACAGTGAGGAAGGTTTGTGTTCCAGGATGATAGGACAGTCAAAATCATAGCAAAAAATAAAAACCCCAGCAGTGATTATATACCACCAAAAGAAAGCTCTATTTGTGTGAAAAAAATTATAAAAATGTCATTTGGGTACAGTGTTGTATGACAGCGTAATTGTCATTCAAAGTGCGTCAGCTCTAACAGCTGAAAATTGGTCTGGGCAGGAGGGGGGTTTAAGTGCCCAGTAAGGAAGCGGTTAAAAATTTCAATAAAATCAAATTTTGTCATAAATTTAGGCCAAAATGTATTCTGCTACATGTCTTTGGTAAAAAAAAGGTGTAGGTGTATAATAATTGGTTTGTGTGATCACGGACAGATGTGCGCAGGTGATCATGTACAAATGTGCGCAGATGATCATGTACAGATGTGCGCAGGTGATCACGGACAGATGTGCGCAGATGATCATGTACAGATGTGCGCAGGTGATCAGACAGATGTGCGCAGATGATCATGTACAGATGTGCGCAGGTGATCACGGACAGATGTGCGCAGATGATCATGTACAGATGTGCGCAGATGATCATGTACAGATGTGCGCAGGTGATCACGGACAGATGTGCGCAGATGATCATGTACAGATGTGCGCAGGTGATCACGGACAGATGTGCGCAGATGATCATGTACAGATGTGCGCAGGTGATCACGGACAGATGTGCGCAGATGATCATGTACAGATGTGCGCAGGTGATCACGGACAGATGTGTGCAGATGATCATGTACAGATGTGTGCAGATGATCATGTACAGATGTGTGCAGATGATCATGTACAGATGTGCGCAGGTGATCATGTACAGATGTGCGCAGGTGATCATGTACAGATGTGCGCAGGTGATCACGTACAGATGTGCGCAGGTGATCACGTACAGATGTGCGCAGGTGATCACGGACAGATGTGCGCAGGTGATCACGGACAGATGTGCGCAGATGATCATGTACAGATGTGCGCAGGTGATCACGGGCATATATGTGCAGATGATCATTGGGACATGTGATTTTACTGTGTGGGGACATGTGTTTTGGGGACATGTGTGAGGACATGTGTGTTTTACACTGTGTGGGGACACTAGGCTCGTGATCAGTGTGTAAAAAGCTGTAAAAAAACAGCTCATACTCACTGATCACCAGCCGGCTGTAGAGATCCGCTCTCCTCTCCTTACTGACAACTTCCGTGTGAGGAGAGGAGAGCGATCGCCTAGCAACCGGCTCTCTATTTACATCACATGACTGCTGTGATTAGACACGGCCGTCATGTGATCAGAAGGGCCACTTACACAGCCCTCCTGCCGATCGGAGATGTGCCGTGTCCAGGTGACATGAACGCATTGGGATCGCGCCGCTGCACAGGCACTTGCGTGCGCGAACCCCCTCCTTTTGAGGGACATCCTGAAAGTCCACTCAAAAGCAGAGAGTGCCCACCCGGCCGTATATATGCAGTGGCCAGGTGGGATGTGGTTAACCACTTAAGACCCGGAGCATTATGCTGGTTAAGGACCTTGCCACTTTTTGCGATTCGGCACTGCATCGCTTTAACTTACAATTGCGCGGTCATGCAACGTGGCTCCCCAACGAAATTAGCGTTCTTTTTTTCCCCAAAAATAGAGCTTTCTTTTTGTGGTATTTGATCACCTCTGCGTTTTTTTATTTTTTGCACTATAACCAAAAATAGAATTTTGAAAAAAAAAATGCAATATTTTTACTTGTTGCTATAATATCCCCCAAAAATATATAAAAAAATTTTTTTAGGCCGATACGTATTCTTCTACATATTTTTGGTAAAAGAAAAAATCGCAATAAGCGTTTATCGATTGGTTTGCACAAAATGTATAGTGTTTATAAAATAGGGAATAGTTTTATTGCATTTTTATTAATAATTTTTTGCTACTACTAATGGCGGCGATCAGCAGTTTTTTTTCCCGTGACTGCGACATTATGGCGGACACATGGGACAATTTTGACACATTTTTGGGACCATTGTCATTTTCACAGCGAAAAGTGCTATAAAAATGCACTGATTACTGTGAAAATAAAATTGCAGTTTGAGAGTTAACCACTAGGGGGCACTGTAGGGGTTAAGTTGGACCTCATATGTGTTTCTAACTGTAGGGGGGGCGGGGCTGGACGTGTGACGTCGGTGAGTGTCGTTCCCTATATCTGGGAACAGACGATCACTGACACTGCCACAATTAAGAACGGGGAAGGTGTGTTTACACTCACCTCTCCCCGTTCTTTAGCTCCTGTGACCGATCGCGGGACACCGGCAGAGATCGGGTCCGAGGGTGCATTCACGTTGCTTCGGACCGGGTCGCGATCGCTCCACCTCCGGCGCTCTCCCAACCCCACGGCTGGGCACTTAAAGAGGACGCACATAAATGTAAGCGGGGAAAGGGTGTTGCGTTTCACAGAGGAAGCCAAGTAAGTTCTTTGAACAAGGTAACGTTTATTACCGAAGGCGGTAGTAACAACAGTCTTTATAATCAAACAGCAAACGGTTCTTCTCCAGGCACAGAGGCACACATATGCAACACAGCAGCTATTGTTCTAAGCGATGTGGCTTTCTGGGTAACACAGGCACTCCTCACTCAATGGTACGCTATATACCCCGGCACCCAATGCAGATTGGAAGAGGCTGGAAACACGTTACCCGTAGCAGCTGGGAGTCTTTCATCCGACCCAGGTTACCACTGCGCGACTCCGTAGGAGCCCTGAACTATCCCTACAGGCCGGAACACTCTCCCTGACTTCTTCTACCTCTCCCTCACAAGTAGGGTCTCTGTCCCTCTCTACGTCCACACGTGTTCTCCCCAAAAACGAGCCTGAGCTTTTTATATAAGGAAACCACCCAAAAATGGCCTCCCAAATCTCTCGAGATCTAGTGCGGCCTATCAGGACGCAGGGCTCCTGCAAAATGGTGTTGGAGACACTATAGAGGTAAATAGTGGTAACATAATAAACATAACAACTAGCTACAGCGTGAAATACATACGATGCTTTACCACTTACTCTTGCAGCACTGAAATACCCTATCACTGACAGCTGCTTACATGCAGGGGTGGACTGACAACCCATGGGGCCCCCGGACAATTGAAGATTATGGGGCCCCTGGGTTTACAGATGGCCACCACGCCAGGAGGCAGTGCAGAGGCAGGGCAGCTAAAATCTCCGGATTTTCACATCAAAGAATGTCGGTTTAAGACATATCAGGGACAGATGTAAAAAGAACACAGTTTTTTACATACTGTCCCTGGTTTTATTGAACCTAGCAAGCCTGATGGGGCCCCCTAGTGGCATGGGGCCCTCGGGCAGTGCCCGAAAGTCCCAATGGTCAGTCCGCCCCTGCTTACATGTACGTACTTGTGCCCAGCCGTGCCATTCTGCTGACGTATATCGGCGTGAAGGGGTTAAATACGCTTATCAGAAGGTAGCATCAATCAGGCATAGGATATCAAACTGTAGGGCACGTTCACGTTGCTTCGGACTCGGTCGAGACCAGGCGCGCTCCCGACCCCACGGCTGGGCACTTAGAGGACGTACAGGTACGTGATTGTGCCCAGCCGCGCCATTCTGCCGAGGTATATTGGCGTGAAGGGATCCTTAAGTGGTTAAATACGCTTATCAGAAGGTAGCATCCATAGGTGTGCACAGCTTATTACATTAGGGTGTGCACCCCAAAGCTCAAACACACTGAAGCATAGTAAACTGTTATTAACGCAGTGAGTGAGTGTTCAATAAGCAAAGGATTGGGTTGGTAAATGGCACAGTGATCCTACTGTCCATCCTGAAACATCCTCTGGTGAGAGGAGGGAAGCCAGCAGCACGCCTATGGTAGCATCAATGAAGGCATAGGATATCAAACTACTGGATAGCGAGTGGTGCAATTCCTCCCACCACAGGCAACTTCGACCCGGCATGTGAGAATATGGATCAGCATGGGAATGTCCCAGAGGGTAGAAAATTTCGGTGTTCGGCAAACACCCAAACATGCGACGTTCGGGCTGAACTTTTGCTCGATCCAAACCGGTTGTCCAACACTAATCACAAATAGAAAAAGACAATTTCTTATATTTCTAGGGTGTTACTTCTCGTCCAACCAAACAATGCAAAAAGACGACAACAACAAAACAAATATGTCATTTCATTACGTCTTGTCATTTACTACCAAAATAATGTGACTGCGAGTTTAATTTGGGCGATTTTCCCCGCCGAGTTTTCTTTTCTCTTATTTTGAAAGAGCCTCTTATCATCATCTTTATAAAGCGAGTGAACAAATGTTAATGGAAATGTTCTACAACCCTGATAATGGATTGAAAACGCAGCATTTTATTATTTCAATGTAAAATGCATTTTATGGTAGATTTAAATGAATTGCTTGAATGTATCTTCTTGTTCGGTTTGTTCCTTAACCCCTGTGAAAGTTTGAACTGTTGGTCCGAATCCTGCGGAAGAAAAAAAAAAGGAAGACCGCTGAAATTCTTTGAAGTTCCTATCCTCCTCCTTCATGGGAGAGGAGGGAAAAGTGAGACAAAGATCATTCTCATTAAAGAGCGGGAGACAAGTAAAAACAAATCGATGAAGTATTAATTCTGCCCAAGAACAGGATCTTAATTTTGCAAATCAACGTTTAGAGCAAAACACTGGATACAAAAGAGAAATAAGAAATAACTGGAAGAAAGTTAGAAAAAAATAGCGCTTGCTGCAAGACTCAACTTCAAACTGGAGATGCTCCCTGCAGTATTTCCTTTTCACCACTAGATGTCACCAGTCTTCTGGATTGTATGACAGCCAGCATCACTCAACCTGCTTCCTTCTGTCCAGGCTGTCACAGACCTGTGCCCTAGGGCAGGGGTAGGCAACCTCGGCTCTCCAGAGGTTTTGGAACTACATTTCCCATGATGCTCAACTACACTTCCCTTGTGGCGGGGTTTGGTCATTTTTCAGGCCTCACCATAAATTGGACTAAGTCTGCTTTGATGTTTCTGGACGGGGCTCCCCCAACCGCTGATGGCCATACATGTCCTGTCCCTGTAGTATCTTCCTTTAAATACTTGGGGGTACACATCTCCCCCAAGGTAACCGATTACTGTCGCTTAAACGTATTTCCCCTACTGACTCGGTTCAGAGACAAGATCCACACTTAGAATGTCCCTGGCAGGTAATACCAATCTCATTAAAATGATCTTGATGCCACAGCTGCTATACTTACTCCATAATTCCCCGGTAGTCATTACCCTAAAAACTTTTCGAGTGGTCAACTCTCTTTTTAGGCAGTTACTTTGGCACATTAAAGCCCCAAGGATTAAGTTGGAACAATTGCAGCGCCCTAAGGAGGGGGGGGGGATTGGCCCTTTCCAACCCATGGATTTATTACCTGGCGGCACAGCTGCAGCACCTGATCGGCGCCATTTCCCCGACCCCGACCGGCTCCTCGGCCAGGCTCCTGATGCTTGGCTCGGGGGCTACGTCGATACCTGAGGGACTTGAGGCCCAGCGGTTTCAGAAAGCCAACAAGAAAATGCCCACTTTCGCACTCATTCAAAAGGTGTGGAATAAGACTAGGCAGCTCCAGGGAGTCACGGGGTTCACTGAATTCAGCCCGATATGGGAAAATAATTCATATATTGAACTGGCCAAAATAGATCAGGGCCCCAGATGGCAACTACACTGCAGAGTGCAAGAGCATCATGGGAAATGTAGTTCCAAAACATCTGGAGAGCCAAGGTTCCCCATCACTGCCCTAGGGCAGGGGTCTTCTTCAAACTTTTTAGTTTAGTACAAAGGTCACATCCAGTGGCGGCTGGTGCTCAACATTTTTTGGGGGCGCAAAAGAAAATAAATAAATAAATTGCAGCCTCACGGTGCCCATCAAACGCAGCCACTGTGCCATCAATTGTCACCACTGTGCCATGCCATCAAACGCAGCCACTGTGCCATCAATTGTCACCACTGTGCCATGCCATCAGTCACTGTGCCATCAAACGCAGCCACTGTGCCATGCCATCAAACGCAGCCACTGTGCCATGCCATCAAACACATTCACTGTGCCCATCAATTGTTGCCACTGTGCCAGTTGTCACCACTGTGCCCTTTAATTGTCGCCACTGTGCCCATTGTTGCCACTGTGCCCATTGATGCCACTGTGTTCGTTGTCGCCGATGTGCCCTGTAAAATCCCCCCCCCCCGCTTGGCACTTACCTTTCTCGGGTCAGCCACCCTCCTTCCATGTCCCTTGATGTCTTCTCCCACCCTCGATGACGCTTCAGCCAATCAGGTTACTGGTAACCAGAACCGGTGAACCTGATTAGCTGAGACGCCTGTCAGTCTTATCCAAGGAACGCACCGCCGGTACATCCCCGAGGATAAGCATCAGAAAGCCGACTTCAGCCTGAGGGCTGTACTCGGAAAGACTTTCAGAGCCGCTGGCTCTAATAGGCACTTCCACACAGCCAACCAGCTGCCGTTATTCAGGTGGCCGGCGCTCACCATCCGTCCATCTGAATAGTCGGCGGCAGCGGCGAAAATACATAGATTCATGCAATGCATGAATCTATGTATTTCAGTGGCAGTGCGAGAGCCAGAGGGGGCGGCGCTCAGTCGCCCCCTATGGACGAACCGCCACTGGTCACATCGTAAATTTTACAAGTCTATTCCCCCTCTCTGCCAATCCCTTCACTGGCTTCCACTAGCTCAACATATACAATTCAAAATACTAACCACAAAATACACAAACCATTCACAACATCGCCCCCCCAGCGACATCATCAACCTCTACTCGAGATATCGCCCATATCTCTAGCTCCCTTGGCACCTCCTCCTCCCATGCTCACCTGCAGGACTTCTCCAGAGCCTCTCCAAGCCTATTGAACTCCTACCCTGTCCACCTTTGGCCATCCTTGAAAACTCATTTATTCAGGGAAGCCTACCCCAGCTCCACCTAAAGACTGTACTTAGGTCACCTCCACAACATCATCCCCTGCAACTAATACCTCTTGAACTACGTCACCCTCCCTTTAGATTGTAAGCTCCATGAGCAGAGCTCTCCAAATCTTTTTGTATTGAAATGTATTGTAATTAGACAGTCTCCCTTTATACTGTAAAGGCCAACTGTTTGTCCCCACTTTTGCCAGAGTCCCCATTCGAGTACCCACTTATTTCAGGGTTCCCATCACTGACTCCTAGTTTAAAGACCCCCGCCCTAAATAATAAAAAATGTTATCGAATGAAGCTCACACAATGGACTTTATTTACTAAAACTGGAGAGTGCAAAATCTGGTGCAGCTGTGCATGGGAGCCAATCGGCTTCAAACTTCAGCTTGTTCAATTAAGCTGATCCTCTTCCTGGCCAATCAGGAAGCGGGCTTTGACACCGGTCACTCGATTTGGCTGAAAGGACAGGCGATCCTATTGGATGGCTAGGAGGAGGTGGGGAGGAGCTGGAAGCCGCCATGGAGGACAGGACTCGGAGCCAAGCCGCTATACGCTGCCTGCCATCCTCCAAGAGGGGGTAAGTGCTGGACATGCCACTCGGGGGGGGGGGCAATAAGTAACAATTACTCGAAAAAAAATGGTAATTGATGGTGGGATTTTGGAGGCGGGGGGGGGGGTAGTTGTGCACCGCTCGGGGGGGTTGTTCGGTGCAGGTCGGGGGTAGTTGTGTGCCATGGGGGGGGGTGTTTGTTTGCCACCCCCTCCCCCAAAAAAAAAAAACTGCCGGCGCTGGAGACTACTACGTTGCCACTATTTTTACTTAATCATGCCAATCAGAAAGCAGGCTTTGACCAATCGTTGTAGGCATGACCATCGGTTAAAAATCCACGCATGCTCAGAATCAAGTCAACGCATGCTTGGAAGCATTGAACTTCATTTTTTTCAGCACGTCGTTGTGTTTTTTACGTCACCGCTTTCTGACGCGATCGTTTTTTTAACCAATGGTGTGTAGGCACATCAGACCATCAGTCAGCTTCATCGGTTAACCGATGAAAACGGTCCTTCAGACCGTTCTCATCGGATGGACTGATCGTGTGTACAAGGCTTTACACAGCTTCAGGCATGGGCCCCCTGGAGCAGAGAATCGGGGGCCTCAAATTGAGAAGCAGGGGGCTGCTGCAAATTGAGAAGAGAAGGGGGTGCCGCCACCAATTGAGAAGCAGGGGCCATCCGGGGCCATGGGGACCTCCTGGCCCCTTACAGGTGTGCTGCCTGTACCCCCCTGATAGCGGCTCTGGATGCAAAAGAGACATAGGTAGATCGATTAGCCCCTCTCAGTGGACCATTATTTGAAAACTGCCGACCCAATTCTTTTAGAAAAGGTAATCTCCTCAATCCATACCCATGGCTGTTAGGAGCGCATGTTCGCAGCCTCGAAAAGTAGACTAGTTACTATCTCTAATTGTGGTTCGAATGGTTTCAAACTCAGCCTGGTCTCCCCCAATAAATACACTTTTGCTGACAGTCTCCACCCCCCCCCCAGCCCACACACACATACACACACCCCTCCCATACACAGTCATTTGCTGGGAAGATTAGTGCCCTGCTGTTTATCCTTCCCCAGCTCTCTAAACGCCCTTTTGAAGCTGAGAACAGAGATTATGATATCACAGGGTAGGAGCTAGCAGGACATACTGGGGTAGGGATATCACTTATAAAAAAATATATATTTATAATGTTTTTTTTTATATATATATATACCAACGGTTTGCTTTTCTATTGCTATTTATATTTTAAACTAAATGGGTTGTTTTACAAGGTGAGGGTTCACAGTAGCTATAATCACAAGATTTAAAAACAAATGTCAAACAAATCATACAGCCGACTTATAATGCCAACATTTATTAGCAGTGAAAAATCAATAATTGCAAATGTCTATAATGTGCAAATATCAATAAACAATCCTCTGCTTACTCCAGTAAATCCATCCTATTATTTCTTATATGAACTACTGTATATCCAAATTGAATGATAACCCCCCCCTAACTGTGGAAATGGCACTTGCCAGAATAATTGAACCTCCAGCTTTTAGGTTGGTCATTTGGCTCCACTGTCATTATTGCCCCTTATCAGTGCCGCTGGCCCTGATGGACACTTCCAATGGCCAATCAGCTGCCGTTATTCAGATGGCCGGCGCTCTCCAGGGGGCTGGCCATCTAAATAGTAGGCGGCAGCAGCGTCAATACATAGATTCATGCATTGAGGCATGCGCTTTTCTTTGCAGGAAACGCAGGCATGGCGGCCCATTTAAATGAATGGGCTGCTGTGCCTGCGCAAATGTGGGCCGCCAAAACACATACATGTGGACCAGCCAGGCCCAAAATAAGCCCATCAAGCAGTTAAATACAGACAGTAATGCCATGTGCTCTGAGGCCTCACTCAGCCTGGACTGCAGGTCTGGTCTGTGATTCAAAGAGTACCTGTATTTTACACATGGCATGGGGTCCCATGGTGCTAAAGCAGAATGGACAGACAGAGCTGTGACCCCCATGCCATGCCATGTGTAAAATACAGGAACTTTTTAAAACACTGACCAGGCCTGCAGTGAATCATCAAATATTATAAAGACTTTGGGCACACTCTACAGAAAACTTCTATTTACAATATAGTTTAGCAAACAGTGACATACCTTGAGGAGCAGGAAGAAGTCAGCCTCGGGAAGATCAAACTGGGGATGCTATAAAATCACATTCTAATTCACTTTTATATACAAGCAGCACCCAGTGGCAGGAAGGAAGAAAGTGCACGTCTAAAGGGAAGCCAGGGGTGCTGTACATTTTAACACGCTGGGAAGGGAAGCAGTACTGCGTGCCGCTGATGATTTTCAGCACTGATTTGTGGGCAGCACAGGGGCTTAACAGACAGCTCTGCTTTGGGCCGCCAACAGTGACGGCCCTGGGCAGCTTCCCCTGTTTTCCCTATGGTAAAGACGGCCCTGTATGGACGCACCACCACTGTTACCAGTGTATGGCTAGATTAATTCTTTGCACTTCCTTTTCTAGTGACCACACAGGAAATGGAATGAATATTCCCCTAGTGGGGACGTTGACGACAAAAGATGCCCGTCAGAGGCTCCTATTCTTCCTAGCGCAATCAGAAATGAGAAAATAAATGTTTTGGCTGGATTCCTGCTTATACGGCACATAATGTGACAAGAATTCATTCGTTTTCTACAGCGCAGTGCAAAATAAACACTGTCCAAGTAAATGCTTTAGTTCCCTCGCCTTCCTCGTGCGGTGCCGGAATACATTAGTGTTTGTAAACAGCCGTATAATACTCCTGTCTATTCACTGAAGTGCTGGGTGGAATTACTGTATTTTAAATAACAACAAAGGAACAGGAAACTATTTATTGCCGTTGGATCAGCACCCCTCAGAATGGCTTTATTACCAGGGAACTCAAGCAGATCGCTTTTATTGAGTTGCATTCACTGTGACAGAATGAAGTCATGTTTACAATGATCAGGATATATCCTTTTTTGGCTGGTGTTAGGTAGAATACACAGATTTAAAATGAAATTATGTGTAGCCACCCTTTCTATTTAAATGTAGCCTTGCTGGGTGGTAGTTAGCCCAAGCTGATTTGTAGTTGTATTGGTTCACTTGGTTTTCTCCCTTATCTCAGTGTTACTGTTGTTTCTCTCCTCTGCCAGTAGGTGTCACTGGTACATCTGGCAATAGCATAGGATGCCACAGTGATGATCACTCTGAGGAAGAGGGGATCTCCCCTTGAAACGCGTAGGCCATCTGGAAGGTCCTCCGGCGTGTTGGACACAGTCCTGGTGACCTGGTTGCTTTTTGTCCAATGCAGACTCTAATATGCTTTTACCAACCGCTTGTTTTTTTTTTTTTTATAAATTCATTATTTATTTCAAGATTTGCGTTACAGATTTTACATTTCATATTTTCCAGTTTAATTAAAGTTGTTACACATAAAAAAGGTAATGGTGGAGAGGAGTTTCCCCCCACCATCCCCCAATCTTGTCTGTTCACACAAAGCTTCTCCTTTTCCTTCTAACCTCCTTTGGTTACCCTCCCTCCCCATCTCCCTGCTCCAGGGAGAAAAAAGAGAGAGCCTCCACCCGATCGCTCGTCCTCTGCTGCGAATGCCGCTGGACTCCAGGACAGGTAAGTGTCCTAATATTAAAAGTCAGCAGCTGCAGTATTTGTAGCTGCTGGCTTTTAATATTTTTTTCAGGGGGACATCCACTTTAATCATCGTCTAACGGTGAGGAAGATGGGGGAAATTCTGATGTAAACATTTCCCCAGTCTTCCTAGTGACAGGACACTGATCACAGCTTCCTGTAATCGGAAGCAGTGATCAGTGACGTGTCACACACAGCCCATCCCCCCCTACAGTTAGAAGCACTGCCTAGGAGGCACTTTACCACTTCAGCGCCACCTAGTGGTTAACCCCTTCACTGCCAGTGTCATTTTCACAGTAATCAGTAGTGGTGCAACGGATCGTCATTGATTCGTGATCCGAACCGAAAAACATTGATCCGAACCGCACACACGTGATCTGAGGATTGATTTCTGGAAAAAAAAGTTGTTGCACACGTTCAGTCCACCCACAACGTGGTCATGGCGAGCGGAGGAACTTAAACGCCTCGCGTTTTTTAAATCCCCTGTATGGGAGCATATTGGCTTCCCTGTCAAATAGTGGTGCAATGGATCACAGTTGATCCGTGATCCGAACGGGTCACCCCCTTTGGATCGGCACACACACTCCGGAGCCGCGACCATAACATTAGGAAAGGCCGCGGCTTCAGCCTAACTCAGGAGCCGCGACCATCTTGGTACACCCGGCGGCAGCCCTCCTCTCTGTTTACACCCACAGAGGAGGAGGAGCCAGCACTCGTAGGACACACCGCTGGGGGGGTCTGCCTGTACTACCTGGGGGGGTCTGCCTGTACTACCGGGGGGGGTTGCCTTTACTACCTGGGGGGGTTGCCTTTACTACCTGGGGCGGGTGCCTGTACTGAGAGGAGGGGGTGTCTGCACCGAGGGGGTTCTTTACTGAGGGGGGACTATAGTTGGTGGGAGTGGGGGTGACGCATTTTTTTTCTGCCAGGTGACGCCACCCCTAGTGACACCACTGCAGTGGGGGAGATGTGGATATTACAGTGGGGGAGAATTATTTTTTTTTTTTGCTGATCCGAAAAATTATCCGACCTGTGACTCCTGATCCGAGGAACGATACGAACCGTGAGTTTTTTGATCCGTTGCACCCTTAGTAATCAGTGCATTTTTATAGCACTGATCCCTGTATAAATGACAAGGATCCCAAAATAGTGTCAAAAGTGGCCGATGTGTCCGCCATAAAGTTGCAGTTGCGATAAAAATCGCAGATTGCTGCCATTACTAGTAAAAATGTATTTATAATAAAAATGTCATAAAACTATCCCCTATTTTGTAGACACTATAAATTTTGCGCAAACCAATCAAACACTTATTGTGATTTTTCTTTACCAAAAATATGTAGAATAGTATCGGCCTAAACTGAGGAAAAAATGTTTTTTTTTTTATATATTTCTTGGGGATATTTATTATAGCAAAAAGTTAAAACTATAGATTTTTTTTCAAAATTGTCGCTCTATTTTTGTTTATAGCACAGAAAAAAATGCAGAGGTGATCAAATACCACCAAAAGAAAGCTCTATTTGTGGGGAAAAAAAGGACGTAAATTTTGTTTGGGAGCCACGTCGCACACCCGCGCAATTGTCAGTTAAAGCGACGCAGTGCCGAATCACAAAAAGTGCTCTGGTCTTTGGCCAGCGAAATGGTTCCAGGGGCTTAAGTGGTTAATAAATTTTACTTGGGTAATGCGCAAGGTTGGTGCGCCCTCTCTTCAGTCTTTTACAGTGTTCCCGTTGGGTGTCCCCTGACCCTTGAAGGACAGCAAGGCCTGTGCATGTACTGGGAGCCATAGGAATTCCAGGCTTCTTCCATTGCCATTGCACTACTGTTGAGTGCAGGAGATTTCATTTGATTGTGATTATTTATGTTTCCTCTAGCCTACCAGTAGGAGGTTTATTGCCACTGGTGCGTGCTGGAGGAGAGCATAAATATTTGGGGTGGACCATGCAAGCTCTCTCTTCTCCTAGGGTGCTGCCTTCTTCCTGGCTTCTTACATTAGCAGGTTCCTTGTACTGGGTCTTAACCCCTTGCCCCCGAGCGTACACACATACGCGTCCTTGGGTTTCGGGGGTTATACCAGGATGATGCCCGCAGCTGCAGGCATCATCCCGGTATAATTTTAGAGTGGGCAATCAGCTTTCCGGTGGTAACAACTGATGCAACTGGGCACACCTGGCACACTCTGTGCGCACACCTATGCACAATAATTAACTTATTCCCCAGACGGCCGGATCTTACATGCGCAAGGGTTCCTCTTCGGAGGAGGGGGGGGAGAGCTCGCCGCCGACCCGTTACCTGATTATTGTTCTTTGCATACTTTCAGTTGAATTGAATGTATGTCTATGTATGTTTGTCGTTTTTACGTTTTCTTATTTTATATGGAACAACAAAAAAGACATGACTAGTGCAACATTTGACGCAGACACCTTTGGCAAATGTTTATGGTGATGTATCGCCATGTCTTTCAAAAACAAAGATTATATCCCGTATATACTCGAGTATAATTTTACCACAAAAAAAACTGGGAAAAATTATTGACTCGAGTATAAGCCTAGGGTGTCCATCTGCATGCCTCACTGTGCCCATGTGCATGCCTCACTGTGCCCATGCCTCACTGTTAAAGTGACCACGTGTCCCGGATTGCCCAGGACAGTCCCGCATTTTGCAGGTCTGTCCAGGGCACCTTCATTCCAGGACAATACAGTGTCCCAGAATGAAACTGACACAGCCAACCCCACCGGGCCAATCTGATGCCCCCCCCCCTAGGCCTACACATCACCGCTTTACTCACTGACAGTACTTGTCCCTGCCAGGAATGCCAGGAGGAGCACAATCCCGCCCCCTGCTTGTGATTGGAGAAATCACCTCTCGTGTCCAATCGCTGTGTTGTGATTCGTTACAGCACAAGCTGATTTTTGAGAAGGGGGGGTGTCCCTGATTGCCAGTTTGGAAATGCGGTCACCCTACTCACTGTGCCCATGCCTCACTGTGTCAATGACTAGACTTATATTTGACATGGGAGTATATAGAAGGGGTGCCCAGCTTTTAAAAATCGTTTAATTCTTCATCACTTAAGGCCTCAGTTTTCACAGAGAAGAGGCAGAAACTGATGTTCCTCCTTCTTTGTGTGCTGCCAATCCAACCAGAAGGAATGTTAGAGCCTGGGAGAACAGGGGGGTGATAGCGCTGCCATTGTCTATTAGCAACGGTGCTGAAAAGGAGATCCTGCCTATGCTCGGGAGGAGGGAAGAAGAGACCCTTAGACCCTGGTAAGTGCCTTGCGGCCCTGCCAGTCAACAGCGCCCCCTTCAAATGACGCCCATGGTACTTGCCATGGCTGCCATACCTTAGATACGCCACTGCCTACGGCCGGTACCGGGTCCCCAAAGTCCAGGAGATCAGGCGCAAAAAGGTGACTCGAGTATAAGCCGAGGGGGGCATTTTCAGCACCAAAAAATGTATATACGGTGTGTATATATATATATATATATATATATATATATATATATATATATATATATATATAAAAAAGATACTGTAGGTACATTGCAGGTTTTGGGTTGTTCTTGCATCTGTTGTTGGAAAAAAAATTCAGCAGAGAATGAGAACCCCTAATAATAACCATAACGGCTGTACAGGCCAAGAAGTCATAAACTGTACCAATAAACCCATAGAGAGATAAAAGAAACTGTTCGGTGGTTTCATTCTGTATCATAAAATTTCCCCCCCAAAAAAAAGCATCAGCGACATCAAAAGCTTATGGTACAATATCGAATTCCGAGAGCTTTCGGCACCGTCCCATCCTGTCCCGATGATCTACTAACGTGATCCTTCTCCAGTAACAATAGAATGGCCTTTGCCACATTATAACAATAGCTGAGAGACCAATAATTGCAGAACGGATAGAATATCGACTGAAAGAACATCAAACTAAACTTCCTCTCTAGCGAATAAATCCTTTCCTCCAGATGTACTTAAGACACCGAAATCCATTCCAAATGCCACAAAACATATGGCAACGGCACAGTTTCTGATGAATATGGGTTGGTAACCTTTACAAACACGGCAGAGTTTTTTCCTAACTCAAGTAACCACTAGCAATACACGAGCACATTTGGGAACCACGAGATTAAGGGGCAACTCCAGGACTCAACAGAATTTGATCCCTGAGCTACTAAGGTTATCTGAGAAACTATGTTAGCTCAAGAAAGTCCAGCCAAGTTCCTTCTTTCTCTCATGTTTAGGGCCGGCGCTAGCGCAAAGCAACGTGGGCACTTGCCTTACGGTGCCAGTGCCGCCCAGGGCGAAAAATTGACCTGACACAGGCGTTGTTAGGTGGGTGTGGGGGGTGCGGACCGCACCTGGATGACACCCGCCAGAGGGTTGACACCAGTGGATAGCGGCACCGCCATCACCGCCCGCTGCCCTGTTGATCTGACCTCGCTCTGTTTCGGTGGAGTGGACTGAAGCCGCCAGTGCCTCCTCCTCGCTCTTTACATACAATGAGGAGGAGTCGAGGGACACACACTGCTGTGTGTATACGTCTGCTGCCGCGCTGTTCTGAGGTCTGTACTGTACACTTTATTACTCCAAGTAGATGGACATGTGGGGGGGGGGGCGCTATGGGAGGGTAGAGGGGTGTCTATGCTGATGGTGGGTCTGAACTAAGGGGGGTGGTTATACAGTGGGGGTCTGTACCTAGGGGGGATGTCTATACTGATGGGGGTGTCTATATTAATGGGGGAGTCTATACTAGTGGGGGGTCTGCACTAAAGGGGGGAAATCTATACTGATGGGGGGGGGGGGGGGGGTCTGCACTAAAGGTGGGGTGTCTGCACTGAGGGGGGATTCTACACTGATGGGGTGTCTGTACTGAGGGAGGGGGTCTATACAAACGGAGGGTTTTCTGTACTTAGTGTGGGGTCTATACTAACGGAGGGTGGTCTGTACTGAGGAAGGGGGTCTGTTCTTAGTGAGGGGGATCCATACTGCGGGAGGGGGGCCTTTAGTTTGTGGAGGGGGGGTCTGATATATATACATATATAATGCGTGTGCGTATGTGTATGCCTTCGCCAAAATGCACCTTCGCCTGAGTTGGCAAAAATCCTTGCATCGGCCCTGCTAATGTTTCTCACTGTTCTTATTGTTTTCCCATTGCCATACTGATCAAGGCTTAAACCACTTTTGCCCTGACCATTTGGCTGGCCAAAGACCAGAGTACGTTTTGCGATTCGGCATTGCGTCGCTTTAAAGGGGTTGTAATGGTACAATTTTTTTTTTCCTAAATAGCTTCCTTTACCTTAGTGCAGTCCTCCTTCACTTACCTCATCCTTCCATTTTGCTTTTAAATGTCCTCAATATTTCTGAGAAATCCTCACTTCCTGTTCTTCTGTCTGTTACTCCACACAGTAATGCGAGGCTATTTCCCTGGTGTGGAGTGTCGTGCTCGCCCCCCCTCCCTTAGATTACAGGAGAGTCAGGACGCCCACTAACACACAGCTCCTTTCTCTATCTGCAACGTAGAGAGCGTCCTGACTATGCTGTAGTCCAAGGGAGGGGGCGAGCACGACACTTGCATTACTGTGTGGAGTTACAGACAGAAGAACAGGAAGTGAGGATTTCTCAGAATAAATAAGGACATTTAAAAGCAAAATGGAAGGATGAGGTAAGTGGAGGAGGACTGCACTAAGGTAAAGGAAGATATTTAGGAAAAAATTGTACCTTTACAACCTCTTTAAACCACATAAGCCCCGGAACATTTGGCTGGCCAAAGACCAGAGCACTTTTTGCGATTCAGCACTGCGCCGCTTTAACTGACAATTGCGCGGTCGTGCGACGTGGCTCCCAAACAAAATTGACGTCCTTTTTTCCCACAAATAGAGCTTTCTTTTGGTGGTATTTGATCATTTTTTGTGCTATAAACAAAAATAGAGCGACAATTTTGAAAAAAAAAACAATATTTTTTACTTTTTGCTATAATAAATATCCGATAAAAAAATACATACAATTTTTTTCTTTCCTCAGTTTAGGCCGATATGTATTCTTCTACATATTTTTGGTAAAAAAAAAAACGCAATAAGTGTTTGTTGATTGGTTTGCGCAAAAGTTATAGCATCTACAAAATAGGGGATAGTTTTATGGCATTTTTATTAATATATTTTTTTTAGTAGTAATGGCGGCGATCAGCGATTTTTATCATGACTGCGACATTATGGCGGACACATCGAACACTTTTGACGCCATTTTGGGACCATTGTCATTTATACAGCGATCCGTGCTATAAAAATGCACTGATTACTGTAAAAATGCCACTGGCAGTGAATGGGGTTAACCAGTAGGGGGCGCTGAAGGGGATAGGTGTGTCCTAAAGACGTGTTCTAACTGTAGGGAGAATGGGCTACGTGTGACACGACACTGATCACCACTCCCAATCACAAGTAGCTTGCGTAGAAAAGTGGGGTCAAGACATCGGGGAAAACTTGGAGGACTCGCATATGATGGAAGCAGTGTTCAACTATGCCACTGACATCACCACAATAGAGACAAACTATAAATGTAAGGTCCGCTGGCACTTAACCCCTGAAAGAATGAATAAAATACATCCAAACAACTCTGCGCTGTGCTGGAGGGAATGCAGCCAAGTTGGAACCATAATGCATGTTTGGTGGGACTGCCCGAGAATACAAGAGTATTGGAAAGAGGTTTTAGAATACATAGAAGAAATTACAGGCGAAAAGATCCTACGAAATCCCTTGACCTGCTTGTTCCACGGAACGGATAGGCCAAAAAAACGTTACGGATCGACTTTGGTCCCAGTGCTACTGCATGCAGCAAAAGGCCGAATTCCCAAAAAAATGGCTACACATACAGAGGCCACCCATAAAAGAATGGATACATCAAATCAATTGTATATCAGAAATTGAATATTTGGGACGAGGTGAACTGGGAGAAGAGGTTGGAAGTAGAGGAGTCTGGGAGCAATGGAGAGCATTGAAAACGTCAGGAAAAATTGTACAGGCAATGATAGAAATAGACACGTGAGATCTTGGCAGTAATAGAGAAATCAAACCCAAAAGGCGATCGACAGAACCGAAGGGAAGGGGGGGAGGGTTAGGATTAGCGGGGTATAAAAAGAAGGAAGGGTAGTAATGCAGGGGCGAGATCTTCTTTGTACAAAGTAGGACATAACCAAAAAAGTCCATTTAAGAGTGATTTTTCTTCTTTCCTTTGTGTTGGGATACAGATGAATGTAAATGTAAATAGTATAAAAAAAACAAAAAAAAAAACACATGTGATGCTAGACCAGTGGTACTCAAACTACGGCCCGCGGGCCGCATGCGGCCCGCCAAGCACCTTTATCCGGCCCACTGCATGCAGGGCCAGTAGACTGCTGTGTCAGAAGCTCATTGAAAAGTTTGGGGCGCGCTGTGAAAAGTCACTGCGTCAGAAGCTCATTGAAAAGTTCAGGCGCGCTGTGTGATAGTAGTCCCGCCCTATCACACAACTACTATCACACAGCGCGCCCAAACTTTTCATCTTCTGACACAGCAGGAGCAGGAGATCCTGATACACACACAGACAGGTCAGACATCGTTTGGCACAGTAAGGCTTCAATGGGCTTGTAATAATGGTGGGGGGCTTCAATGGTGAGGGGGGCTTGTATGATGGTGGGGGGTTTTGTAATGATGGTGGGGGGGGCTTGTAATGATGGTGGGGGAGCTGCAATGGTGAGGGGGCTTGTGATAATAGTGAGGGGGGGCTGCAATATTGAGGGGGGCTTGTGATAATGGTGGGGGCTGCAATAGTGTGGGGAGCTTGTAATGATGGTGGGGTGCTGCAATGGTGAGGGGGCTTGTGATAATGGTGAGGGGGGGCTGCAATGGTGAGGGGGACTTGTAATGATGGTGGGGGCTGCAATGGTGAAAGGGGCTTGTAATAATGGTAAGGGGGGCTGCAATGAGGGCATAGTTAGGAGGCATTGAAAGTGAGGCTGCAGTGATGGGCATGGGTTGGGGGACTTTCAGTTTTTTTTTTTGGCGGGGGGGGGGGGGGGCGGCTTCAGTGAAGGACCCGGCCCTCTAACGGTCTGAGGGACAGTGAACTGGCCCCCTGTTTAAAAAGTTTGAGGACCCCTGTGCTAGACCATAGAAGAGACACGAAGGGCGGAATTACTATGAGCACGTCTCTCTGTCCTGTTTTCTGGTTTAGTCTGATGTGGGAGAAAAAAGAAAAAAGGAGCTGTGATCAGTGTCTTGTCACTAGGCGGAATGGGGAAATGCTCGTTTACATCAGCATTTCCCCATTCTTCCTCTCCATGAGACGATCACGGGACTACCATCGGACATCAAGTCACACTCACGGAGCTCATGCGGCCGCAATGCCACGTCTTAAAGGGCAACTTACAGGTACGTAAATATGCCCAGCCGTGCCATCTTGCTGACATATATCAGAGTGAGCCGGTTGGCAAGTGGTTAAGAAGGTTACATAGTTACAGTCTGGCTGAAAAAGACAAAAGTCCGTCTAGTTCAACCAATACCAAAAAAACACACACACGTAGAAAACCTCTATTTTTCACAATATGATCCAGAGGAAGCCAAAAAATACCAAAGCCTATTGCCTATTAGCAAAAACATATCTATGTGGTCTTTTATTAAACTCTCCAGTATCTTCCCAACTATAGAAGTTAAACCTAACCACTCTGTAGTTACTTGGTAAAGACCATGATGCCTTTTTGAATATAGGCACCACATTGGCCCTACACCAGTCCATTCATGCTATGCCAATCATTAAAAAGTCCCTAAAGATTAGAAACAATGGCCCGGATTCACGTAATCTTTACGCCGGTGTATCTAGTTATATGCTGTCGTAAGTACAAATGTGCGCCGTCGCATCTCTGCGCCGATTCACAAAGCTAGATACGTCGAAAAACATGGCTTCAGCCGCCCCAACGTAACTCACCTACGCCGGCGTATAGTGGGCACATAGTTACGCTGGACGCATTCGGCGTACCCATGTTAATTATGCAAATGAGTAAGATACGCCGATTCACGAACGTACTTGCGCTCGGCGCATTAATATACGTAAGTCGTAGTCCGGCGTAAAGTTACACCACATCAGGTGTAAGTCATGCAAAGGTATGGACGAGGGAACAGCCGTCGTATTGTACGTCGTTTACGTGAATAGTGCTGGGCATAGGTTACGTTCACTTTGTAGGCAGTGTTCGACGTATCTTAGGCATTCGTCCCGACGTGATTCTGAGCATGCGCACTGGGGGACGGCACATGCGCCGTACGTTATTCGTAACTTGATGGCGCTCGACCCTTCATTTACATGAGGTCACGCCTCATTAGCATGCCTCACGCCCACTTCCACTTACGACGAGTTACGCCGAGGGAACCGAGCGTAGATTTGGGGGCGAGTGCTTTGTGAATACTGTACTCGCCGCTCTGCGCTGCTATATTCGATACGCTACGCCGGCATAAAGATGCGCCAAGGTATGTGAATCCGGGCCAATGGCTTTACATAACAGCTCAACTCTTTTAGGACACATGGGTGTATGCCATCTGGTCCAGGTTATTCACCCTTATTCTGTCTAATTACTTCTGGACAATATACATTTTGAGCCATAGTGGTTAATTTGGGGCAATGTCCATATTATCCTGAGGCCTGTGATAAAAAGGTACATTATTCCTACACAGAGGTGGATCGCTGATGTTTGGGGATGTGTGAGCTACAAAGGCACAGGAAATTTGGTCGAAATTTTTGGAAAGATGAATGCAGAATGTTATCAAAAAATACTGAGGAACGTTTCATTCATCCACCAGGAAGCTGCACATGGGACGTACTTGGACATTCCAACATGACAAGGCCAAGTCAACATGTCATTGGCTACAGCAGAATAAAGTGAAGGTTCTGGAGTGGCCATCTCAGTCTCCTGACCTCAATACATTGAGCCCCTCTGGGGAGATCCCAAAAGTGCCGTTCATGCGAGACCGCCCAAGAATTTACAGGAACTGGAAGAGGAATGGGCAGCTTTACCATCTGAGAAGATAAAGAGGCTCATCCACAAATACCACAGAAGACTTCAAGCCGTCATTGATGTTAAAGGGGGCAATACACTGGGGTATGTAAACTTTTGAGTATTTTCTGTTGTCATTATGATATAAAAAGTGTAAACACAGTTGTTTGGTAATAAATGGCTTTAGCCAAACACTAACCATAATGCCCTGTACACACGATCGGTTCATCCGATGAAAACGGTCTGATGGATTTTTTCATCAGATATCTGATGAAGCCGACTTTCATCAGTCTTGTACACCATTGGTTAAAAATCTGATCATGTCCAACGCGGTGACGTAAAACACGACGACGTGCTGAGAAAAATGAAGTTCAATGCTTCCGAGCATGCGTCGACTTGATTCTGAGCATGCGTGGATTTTTGACCGATGGATTTCCCCACAGACGATCGTTTTTTTTCTATCGGGTTTTTTAACCATAAGAAAAATTTAAAACGGGTTCTATTTATTTTTACCGATTGGGAAAAAAAAAAAAAACGATGGGGCCCACACACGATCGGTTCGTCCGATGAAAACAGTCCATCGGTCCGTTTTCATCAGACAAACTGATCGTGTGTACAGGGCTTGAGTATAAGAATTTTTTATTTATTTTTTGTGTTATTCATATTCTCTGAAAAATGGCCAAGAAAACATAAATTCTGCCAGGGTATGTAAACTTATGAACACAACTGTATACTAATCTCCGAATAATAAAAAATTCATCCAAATATTTATTCAGAACTTAACAAACTGCATATATCTTAAGCCAGGGCTCGACAAATCCCAGGCGCCAGGTCGCCAATGCGACTAGAAATTTCACCCTGGCGCCTGGGCTTTGATCAGTGTCTGTATTTAGTGAGAGGGATCTATACTGCGGGAGCAGGGTCTGTAGTTAGTGAGGGGGATCTATACTGCGGGAGCAGGGTCTGTAGTTAGTCAGGGGGATCTATACTGCCGGAGTAGTGGGTGGGTCTTGAATGAGAGAGGGGGGTCTGTAGTTGGTGGAGGGGGGTGAAACCAACCCTAGTAACGACACTGAGTCATACCAAAAAAAAAATGGCGCCTAACTTTTTTTAGCTGGCTCCTAGATTTAAAACAAATTTGTCAAGCCCTGTCTTAAGCCTCATACACACAGCTGGTTTTCTCGACAAGAAAACTGCTGGAAGAGCTTTTTGCCGAGAAAAACAGGCGTGTGTACTGTATGTGTTCTCATCGAGAAAACTGACGGAAATCTTGACGAGAAAAAATAGAGAACCTGCTCTCTATTTTCTTGTCGGGATTCTCTTCTGTTTCCTGACGATAAAACTTTGTGTTTATGCGGCTTCAAGCGTACCTGTCCTCCTGTAAGATAAGACTTCGACACATGCGCGGTAGCTTACAAGGGTAGTGTAGGGTAAAGCAAGATGGCGGCGACGGCATCGAATGTGTCGAGCGCATGCTCCTCGCGTCGATGACGTCACCGCGTTCTTGCCATTCAAAAGAATGGCGGTTCTTTTGAATGTGCCATGTGTACACTCGGCTTTGCAAGAAAAGCTTGCCAGGAATCTCGTCGGGGGGGGGGGGGGGGAAACAGGGGCGTTGCTAGGTGTCAAAAAGACCAGGGGCTTAATCCCGATGTCCAAGGTGGTGTTGTATGTGGCGTAGCGTTTTTTTGGGGCTGGGCAGTGTGGTTGTGGTTACCAGTGTCCATCAATGCTGACCACTGACCTATTTGCACTGGCCTACCTACACTGACCTACCTGACCTACATACACTGACCAGTAACCTGCATGACTTTAACACACACAGACCTACTGACAATGGCATAGATACACACACTGACTTACCTGAGCTCGGCCGTGCGGTCACAGCAGGGATCAGGCAGTCAGTCACTCGTCACTGTCGGAGAGGAGAGGAGCAGCCATGCCGAGGAGGAGGTAGAGGAGCAGCCATGCCGAGGAGGAGGTAGAGGAGCAGCCATGCCGAGGAGGAGGTAGAGGAGCAGCCATGCCGAGGAGGAGGTAGAGGAGCTGCCATGCCGAGGAGGAGGTAGAGGAGCAGCCATGCCGAGGAGGAGGTAGAGGAGCTGCCATGCCGAGGAGGAGGTAGAGGAGCTGCCGAGGAGGAGCTAGAGGAGCTGCCGAGGAGGAGGTAGAGGAGCTGCCGAGGAGGAGGTAGAGGAGCTGCCGAGGAGGAGGTAGAGGAGCTGCTGAGGAGGAGGTAGAGGAGCTGCCGAGGAGGGGGTAGAGGAGCTGCCGAGGAGGGGGTAGAGGAGCTGCCGAGGAGGGGGTAGAGGAGCTGCCGAGGAGGAGGTAGAGGAGCTGCCGAGCCGAGGAGGAGGTAGAGGAGCTGCCGAGCCGAGGAGGAGGAGAGGAGCAGCCGAGGATGAGGTAGAGGAGCTGCCATGCCGAGGAGAGCCACCCGCCCGAGTAGGCATATTGTTCGGCGACTGCATTTGAAATTCCCGCCTTCTGGAGTCTCTGCAGGCTATGATGGATGCACGTTACACATCCCATGGTCCTCCTGGCATTGGCGCTGCAGGCTCCAGAAGGCGGGACCTATAGCACTAGGCCCCAGCAGCACTCGGCCACACTCGGCCCCAGCCGCACTTGGCCGAACTCAGCCATACTCGGGCGAACTCGGCCACACTCGGCTTTAGCCACACTTGTTGCATCGTTCAATAGACTCTGAGCTTTTTGGGGTCCCATTTGGGGCTCCAGCCCCCCAAGCCACCTGGCTTAAAGGATCACCAAAGGAAACCATTTTTTTTTTGCTGAAATGACTGTTTACAGGGTATAGAGACATACTGTAAAAGTAAACTGATTCCTTTTAAAAATGATTAAACATAGATAAAAATCAATCATATAATATGCCTCTAGTTTCACTTTCGTTTTAAAAACTGGTTTTGTGTTTATGTGAAGTTCAGAGAGAGACAGAACAAAAACAAACAAATCCAGGGCAGTGTTTTGTTTTTAAAATGAATCTGATTGGGTCTGAGGAGTTTGAGACACACAGCTTGGACCACAGTGAAAAGCTGCCATGAGATTTTTCATAAGGAGCCAGACAACCAGGAAGTGTGGAGATCAGAGAAGTATTACAGCTACTTCACAGCAAAAACGAACAATGAGAACATAAAAACAGCACTGCATTAAGGTAAAGGAAGCTATTTAGCTAAAAAAAAATATTCCTTTAGTGATCCTTTTTAACTCTAAACTTCCACAAGGAGTCTTAATAACTCGGCTGAAGTTTAACTTATTTTTGGCATAGGAGAGAAGACAATTATCCTTGAAAAAGCTGAGGAGCAAGGAACAGCAATATAAAATGTTGGATACAATCATAGAAATTATGAACACATTGCAAATAGAAGACAGACTGAAAAAAAATAAAAAATAAAATGTTTAGGCTTTACATACACTTTAAATTTTATATTATTTTATGCATACCATGTGTGCTTTATAGCAGCAATCTAGCAAATTGCTTCAGTAAAATATAGATTCGCTAAGTGAAAAAAATGTTGAAAACAACATTATTGGGAAATATATATTTTTTTTTCCAGAATAAGATTTAATAACGTGTTTAAAGTCAGAGCTGAATTAGTACACACTGACCGTAAATGCATTTTTATTGCTACATAATTCTCGATAAAAAAATGAATGTATATATTTTTTTTAGCTTACAAACAGAAAGGTATACCCAACGTGTGCTGAGTGATAGTAATCTCCTTCTAAGCTACTTTGTTAATAAAGCATAAAAAATAAAAAAAAGATTTACCTTTAGTTTTAAAAGAAACGGCATATAATAAGATATATTTATTACTCACTTGTCCTTATCGGGATATCCAGGAGCCACAAATGTATCACAATGTGCACAAATGACAGGCGTGCTGATAACAGTCCAGTCAATCACAGGCCGTAAATTGTACAAAGCTGTAGAACTCTATCTAGTAGATATCGTAAATAAGTAGTAAAGATTATGGGGGAAAAAATATCCATTTGTACAGAAAAAATAAATATTGCATGAAGCACTCTTTCCTTGCAATCACTTGGATTTATCTCCCCTATTTTTAGTAATAATCTAAGTGCCGTATTTACTCGAGTATAAGCCGAGGCACCTAATTTTACCACAAAAAATGGGAAAACTTATTGACTCAAGTAAAAGCCTAGGGCAGGGGTCTCCAAACTGTGGCCCGAGGTCCAGATGTGACCCTTTGTTAGCCTTTATCTATTCCTTCCACTGACCCCAACAAGGGGGCACTGCATGTCTCTTCCACTTATACAAATGGTGAGATACTATTCCTTCTCCTACTGACCACCAACCATGAGGCCATATTTATTTTCACTGATGCTGGGCCCAGAACATTTTCTGTGCCCACCCGCCCTCCTAAATTCTGAAGGACAATAAACTGGTACTTTGTTTGAAAAGTTTGGAGACCCCTGGCCTAGGGTTTCCATCTGCATTCCTCACTTTGCCTCACTGTGCCTATGTGCATGCCTCACTGTGCCCATGCCTCACTCAGTGCCATCTTAATAGCATCATGGGCCCCTGGGCAAAGAAATGCATTGGGGCCCAATCAATGAATATGGTGACCTGTGAGATGCTACGCTGTCTGAGTCTGAAGATGGCAGAGGCGGCACAATCTGAATGCTGGGGTAACCGCGGCATGCTCTGAATGATGGGGCCGCCGTGGCTTCTGACGTCACTGGTTGCTAGGCGCCGGGCGGCCAGAGATTCTAGCAACCAGTGCAGTCAAGTGGCATGCCACATCTTTGGAGGCTTGGCGCCCCTTTTCTGCAGCAGCTTACAGTGCCGGGGCGCTGTGCACTCACCTGGGATCGGCCCTGCTCGTCCTGTTGGGGCCCCATGGGCACCTGGGGCCCCTGGGCTATGATCAGGTGTACCCACTGGATAAGATGGCCCTGGCCTCAATGTGCCCATGCCTCACTGTGTCTATGCCTCACTGTGCCCATGCCTCACTGTGCCCATGTCTCACTGTGCCCCACTGTGCCCATGACTAGACTTACGTTTAACATGGGAGTATAAAAAAGGGGTTTAAAAAATCTGTGCTCCCCAGCTGTAGTGTTATACCTGAAGGGTTACACATATACTGGCACTTTAAAGCCTTCTCCACCCAGTAGTGATGACAAGGGTCAAGGGGCGTAGTAGCCATCTTGGAAGAGCACATGTAGGTAGCTGATAAGGTGAACTGTCCTGAGATGCATGTTGCAGTGTACAGATGACCTGAAATAAACATTCATTGTTCCAGACCAGAGTCTTGTGTCTTTCACAATACAGAGGATATAACATGTAGGTCCCCCATACATGCTTGTAGAGGAGAACTGGGGCTACATGTGTGCAAAGTTTCGGGTCCAGGGGACCTACGGCCGTGCGGTACCCTGTCCCCAAAGTTACCGGAGAAATTACAGTTTAACATTGGGGGTATATAGAAGGGGTGGCCGAATTTGAAAAATCGATGTTCCCCGACCGTAGGTCCCCCAGACAAAAAACTTTGCACACTTGTAGAGGAAAAGTGGTGCTATATGTGAGCTAAGATTGGGGTCCAGGAGACCTACAGTCAACTGGTACCGGGTCCCAAATTCCAGGAGATCAGGCACAAAAAGGTGACTCGAGTATAAGCCAAGGGGGGGATTTTCAGCACAAAAAAAGTGCTGAAAAACTCGGCTTATACTCGAGTATATACGGTAACTGGATTTTGATCGCCAACTTTTTTTTTCTGTTTAGATCTGTAAACCTTTCCTTAATAACTTAGTTGTAATTTTAGTGTAGCACCCTCTACCACAGGTAGGTGCTGAGTGCAGGGTGTTTTGGGTGTTAGCTGCCAGTGCAGGTAAATTTAAAGCGGAGTTCCACCCAAAAATGGAACTTCTGCTTTTTGGAACCCTCCCCCCCTCTGGTGTCACATTTGGCACCTTTTGGGGGCGAGGGGGAAGAAGATACCTGTGTAATACAGGTGTTTTGCTCGCATTTCCTGGCATAGATACCCAAGCCACCCGCTCCTTCCGGTGCCTCCAAGGTCCAGGTATATGAATAGACCAGCGGCAGCTGGCAACAATAATAACACACATTCATTTAAGTCAAAAAAAATGTCTTAAAGGGACTGTTTTTATTTATTTTTTACTACAGGAGGGGGGGGGGTGGCGCCACCACTGTGTCGAGCGCATCACCACCCCTTACATTAGATGTCAAGAGCCACCCCACCATCAGAAGTTGAGTCTCCCACCCTCCTTTACATGACAGTGCACCCCCCTTTCGTTATGCTGCTGCTGGGAAGAAGCTGGATGCATTGCTTGAAAGCAGAAAGTAAGGGTCTGTAGGAGGGCTGGAGCTCTTCGACAGCTGTAGAAGAGGTGCGAGGGCCACATGGAATGGCCTGGAGGCAGGGCCGATCCTAGGACACAGGGTGCTTTGCACCCAGGCGCCTGCAGAGGTGGGGGACGCCAAAGTGCCAGAGTTTTCCCCTCCCTCCCCCTCTCCTTGTTTGTGTTAGTCCAGAACTGGTGTGTGAGCATAGGGCAGCCTGTCCAGCCTTGCAGTGCTCGGGGAGGGGGCTGCTCCTCTTACTGACACAAGGGTTCTAGTTTTCAGTGGCTGCTGATGTGCAGAAATTAATTCCTTTCACTGGGAGTCTTGAATCTCCACCAACTCCAGTTAGAATGCCCCCCCCCTCCCATCTCTATCTCAGGCTGCACAGAGAGAGAACCAAGGTAAGTCAGTGTTCAGTGTGCTGTGTGCTGGGAGCATCCATTTACACGTGCTCTGGGCTGCCCCTGCTCTAGATGTTTTATGGCATGATTGCATGGGATACACAGCCCCTGTCCTTTACTGCACCTCAGTAGTCCATCTACAGATGTGATGTATAATGAGATCTACTAAGAGCCTATTCACACTGACAGTGTAGGGGCGTCAGCGGTAAAGCGCTGCTAGTTTTAGTTTTTATCTCCAACAGAAGCCCTCTTTTTTTTTTTTCAATCAGAGAGGCCCCCCTACAGGTCCCAATAAAGTACTCTGCTTCTCATCCTGTATTTTGTTTATTGTTAAGAGATCATGTAAGGATCCCAGGGTAATGAAGACTTTGTGGGGGAGCATCTCTGTGGTTAAGTCGTTGCCACAGAAACATTTGTAAAGGGGAGGAGTTAGTAAAGTAACCACGCCCATGTGGGGGCACTAGACATATTTCTGCACCCAGGCGCATGTGACCCTAGGATCAGCCCTGCCTGGAGGGCCAGATTCGGCGCACGGGCCTGGAGTTTGACACCTGTGCTTTGGAACCTCCCTGAAGCACCTGCTTGCATACAGACTCTTAACTCCAAGAGTCATCCTAAGACAGGGGTGGGGAACCTTTTTTCTGCCAAGGGCCATTTGGATTTTTGTAACATATTTCGGGGGCCGTACAAAATGCAGTGGCGTCACTCGGTGCAAAATAATAAAAAAATGGTGTCGTCCCCCCCACCCACTATGGTCAGTACAGACCCTCCCCCTCAGTACAGACACCCCCCAGTAGTGCAGACCTCAGACGGTAACCCCCCCAGTAGTGCAAACCTCAGACAGTAACCCCCACACTAGTGCAGACCTTATACCTCAGACAGTGGCGTGTGTTTCCCTCGAGCGCGGGCTCCTCCTCCTCTGTGAGTGTGAACAGAGAGGAGGGCCGCCACTGGGTGTACCAAGATGTCCGCCGCTCCGGGGCGCTCCGCGGATCGATCCGTTGCACCGCTAGTCAGAAGGAGGCAGAACTACAAGGTAAACATCGGCTCCTTCTGACAGCTCCGCAGACACACTCAGCCACTCAGCAGCACGGGGGGGCCTGATGGAATGATTGCGGCCCGCGGGCCGCAAGTTCCCCACCCCTGTCCTAAGACAATAAACATAAAGCTAAATAAGTTGGGAGAATAAAACAGTACATTTTACATCTATAAACCGGCAACATTGTAGCAACTTCAGAAGAATTATTGAACCCATTAACAGAAACCTCTATCATAACTGGTTCCCTTTAAGGATCCTCCAGCACTACATCCGTTTTTAGCTGTAAAACGTCAAATAAAATGGTTAATTTGAGACCATTGAGAATGCGGCAAAGTCTTATTTTTCATCTCAATATTGCTAAATTTACAACGGAGTAAATTTGATGTAGCGATTTTAAAAGCCTCTGGGGGGAAAAAAAAAAAAGCATAAATATAGGCGTATGATAAAATATTTTCGCAACGTGTTTATTTGTGAATCTATATAAAAGTCAAAAAAGCTCTATAAATTCCTTGGAAATGTTATTCCCGCGACTCATCTTTTTCTCCTTCGAGCTGCACCAGGATCGTGAGCATTAAGCCTCCGAGATGTTTTATCTCAAGCAGAGAGAAACCGAATGACAATATTTTGTTGACACGAGAAGAGTCTTGTTCTTTGTCGCATCTGTTCCAAGACTTAGAGGTTCACCAGCTGTTTTTTTCTTCTTTCATGCTTCAGGTATTAATCACTTAATTAATTAGTAGGGGAAGAAAGAAGAAGGATGCGGTGTGTATACAAGTAGATCTGTGCAATCTAACAAAAACAAAGGATTAGCCAGGCAATAAATTATGTAAAATTGACACTGATGATTGTTTGTGTTGTAGCGAGGAAAGGTATTAATTATTATCCTTCCTGAAACTAGAAGAAAAAAAGTTGCAACTTTATCTTCAAATGCCTTGAAAAAACGTATCTTGTATTTTAACCACTTCAGCCCCGGACCAAATGACCGGGCCACTTTTTGTGATTCGGCACTGCATCACTTTGACTGACAATTACACGTTCGTGAGACGCGGCTCCCAAACAAAATAGTTTTTTTTTCCCCACAAATAGAGATTTCTTTTGGTGGTATTTGATCACCTCTGCGGTTTAAATTTTTTGCGCTATAAACAACAATTTTGAAGAAAGAAATGCAATATTTTGTACTTTTTGCTATAATAAATATCCCCAATTTTGAAAAAAAAAGCGAATTTTTCCTCAGTTTAGGCCGATATGAAGCCCCACCAAAGCTCCACAAAAGGCTCATTGCGATTTTTTTTATTTTTTATTTTTACCAAAAATATGTAGAAGAATACGTATCGGCCTAAACTAAGGGAAAACATTTCTTTTTATATTTTTTGGGTGATGTTTATTATAGCAAAAAGTAAAAAATATTATTTTTTTTCAAAATTGTCGCTCTTTTTTTGTTTATAGTGCAAAAAATAAAAACCGCAGAGGTGATTAACCACTTAAGACCCGGACCAAAATGCAGGTAAAGGACCTGGCCCCTTTTTGCGATTCGGCACTGCGTCGCTTTAACTGACAATTGCACGGTCGTGCGACGTGGCTCCCAAACAAAATTTGCGTCCTTTTCTTCCCACAAATAGAGCTTTCTTTTGGTGGTATTTGATCGCCTCTGCGATTTTTATTTTTTGCGCTATATACAAAAATAGAGCGACATTTTTGAAAAAAACAACAATATTTTTTACTTTTTGTTATAAGAAGAATCAAATAAACTAAATTTTAGTCAAACATTTAGGCCAAAATTTATTTAGCCACATGTCTTTAATAAAAAAAAAAAAAGTCACAATAAAAAAAAAAATAGCTACCTAGTGGGAACAGCGACACTAATACAGCAATCAGAAAAATGATCGCTTAGTGACGCTGGCAATAGGGAGTAAAAGGGTTAACTAGGGTGGTGATCAAGGGGTTAAAACTTTATTAGGGGGGGTACGGGGGCTACCCTGAACCTAACATTAACTGACTGTCACACTGACACTAAATACAGTAATGATACATATATGATCACTGCATTCAGTGACACTGTGACAGGGGGAGGGGGGGTGATCGCAAGGGGTTAAGTGTGTCTGTGTGTCAGTGTAGTGTTGTGCAGACTTACTATGTGATGTGATCTCTCCTCAGCGGCGGTTGAAAAAAACGCCGAGAGCAGAGAGGAGGAAATGACACTGCAGGGGGAGCGTGCGGATTGGCTGGGAGCGATCTGGAGGGGGCGGACAAAAACTAACTGCCGCCCCCTCAGCAAAGCCCCCGGGACAGTCGCATGTACCGGGGGGGGGAGGTCCCGTTCGGACCCCCTTCTCACGTCAAGGCAGGGACGTACAGGTACGTTGATGTGCCTGTCCGTGCCATTCTGCCGACGTTAATGTACATGCGGCGGTCCTTAAGGGGTTAAATACCACCAAAAGAAAGCTCTATTTGTGGGGAAAAAAGGACGTCAGTTTTGTTTGGAAGCCACGTCACACGACCGCGCAATTGTCAGTTAAAGCGACGCAGTGGCGAGGTGGTGCGGTCATTGGGCAGCCAAATGGTTAAAGTTTGAAAAAAAGCCTAACATGAACTTTACCCACCACCTTCTCAGAGACCTACTCAATAGCCAGATGGTGACTTTACATTTCATTTTTTCATGAGAAGCTCTGGGAATTCTTAGACTACAAATGTTAATGTGAAATTGCATGTTCCTTCACTTGACTGTGGCTGCCGCCCCACGGACAGAGTTCTGTGCATGAAGGACACATTCACACATGGAAGGATACTTAATAGTTTACACGTAACGTCAGCTTGACACTTGATGGAGAATGTGGGTGGCATACAGGGAGTGCAGAATTATTAGGCAAGTTGTATTTTTGATGATTAATTTTATTATTGAACAACAACCATGTTCTCAATGAACCCAAAAAACTCATTAATATCAAAGCTGAATATTTTTGGAAGTAGTTTTTAGTTTGTTTTTAGTTTTAGCTATTTTAGGGGGATATCTGTGTGTGCAGGTGACTATTACTGTGCATAATTATTAGGCAACTTAACAAAAAACAAATATATACCCATTTCAATTATTTATTTTTACCAGTGAAACCAATATAACATCTCAACATTCACAAATATACATTTCTGACATTCAAAAACAAAACAAAAACAAATCAGTGACCAATATAGCCACCTTTCTTTGCAAGGACACTCATGCAGCCTGCCATCCATGGATTCTGTCAGTGTTTTGATCTTTTCACCATCAACATTGCGTGCAGCAGCAACCACAGCCTCCCAGACAATGTTCAGAGAGGTGTACTGTTTTCCCTCCTTGTAAATCTCACATTTGATGATGGACCACAGGTTCTCAATGGGGTTCAGATCAGGTGAACAAGGAGGCCATGTCATTAGTTTTTCTTCTTTTATACCCTTTCTTGCCAGCCACGCTGTGGAGTACTTGGACGCGTGTGATGGAGCATTGTCCTGCATGAAAATCATGTTTTTCTTGAAGGATGCAGACTTCTTCCTGTACCACTGCTTGAAGAAGGGGTCTTCCAGAAACTGGCAGTAGGACTGGGAGTTGAGCTTCACTCCATCCTCAACCCGAAAAGGCCCCACAAGCTCATCTTTGATGATACCCGCCCAAACCAATACTCCACCTCCACCTTGCTGGCGTCTGAGGCGGACTGGAGCTCTCTGCCCTTTACCAATCCAGCCACGGGCCCATCCATCTGGCCCATCAAGACTCACTCTCATTTCATCAGTCCATAAAACCTTAGAAAAATCAGTCTTGAGATATTTCTTGGCCCAGTCTTGACGTTTCAGCTTGTGTGTCTTGTTCAGTGGTGGTCGTCTTTCAGCCTTTCTTACCTTGGCCATGTCTCTGAGTATTGCACACCTTGTGCTTTTGGGCACTCCAGTGATGTTGCAGCTCTGAAATATGGCCAAACTGGTGGCAAGTGGCATCTTGGCAGCTGCACGCTTGACTTTTCTCAGTTCATGGGCAGCTAATTTGCGCCTTGGTTTTTCCACACGCTTCTTGCGACCCTGTTGACTATTTTGAATGAAACGCTTGATTGTTCGATGATCACGCTTCAGAAGCTTTGCAATTTTAAGAGTGCTGCATCCCTCTGCAAGATATCTCACTATTTTTGACTTTTCTGAGCCTGTCAAGTCCTTCTTTTGACCCATTTTGCCAAAGGAAAGGAAGTTGCCTAATAATTATGCACAGTAATAGTCACCTGCACACACAGATATCCCCCTAAAATAGCTAAAACTAAAAACAAACTAAAAACTACTTCCAAAAATATTCAGCTTTGATATTAATGAGTTTTTTGGGTTCATTGAGAACATGGTTGTTGTTCAATAATAAAATTAATCCTCAAAAATACAACTTGCCTAATAATTCTGCACTCCCTGTATATACTCTCTCCGGCCACATTATTAGGTACACCTTGGTAGTACCGGGTCGGACCCCTGTCATAATCAGGTGTGACCAGAACTGTGTGAATTGCATCACCAAACATGTAAGGTGAATCATAATAAAGTTCATTGAAGATAAGTGAGGAATAAGTAAACACCCCTAATACAAATAGTTCACAACCAACCAGAGACCCACAGACAACAAATAATTATATACAACAATAGGGAAGTACCAGATTTATATAGTAGCCAGTAGTGTTGCTCACGAATATTCGCATTGCGAATATTCGCTACGAATATTGCATATTCGAGTATTCGCGAATAACTCGAATATTGGCGAATATTCGTATTTTTTCAAATGTATTTTTAAAACAGATCACATCCTAGTGATCTCCATCGACGGCTAAAAGCATTGCTGGTATGATAAGAGAGAGACCCTGGGCCGAGTAGCTGATGCGATTCTTTTATGTTGCCGAAAATTCGCATTGAGCATTTTCGGCAACATAAAAGAATCGCATCAGCTACTCGGCCCTTCTTTTGCATCAGAGCCAATCAGAATAACTCGAATATTCGGCAAACGGAATATTGCACGATTATCTTCTCCGCCCTTCTTTTGCATCAGAGCCAATCAGAATAACTTGAATATTCGGCAAAAGGAATATTGCGCGATATTCCTTTTGCCGAATATTCGAGTTATTCTGATTGGCTCTGATGCAAAAGAAGGGCGGAGAAGATAAAAGCACAATATTCCTTTTGCCGAATATTTGAGTTATTCTGATTGGCTCTGATGCACCCTTCTTTTGCATCCGAGCCAATCAGAATAACTCGAATATTCGGCAAAAGGAATATTGCGGGATATATTCAAGTTATTCTGATTGGCTCTGATGCAAAAGAAGGGCAGAGAACATAATCGCGCAATAGGAATATTGCGCGATTATCTTCTCCGCCCTTCTTTTGCCCCCTTATTCTCCTTTCTTTTAAGTAGAGTTAGTGTAGAGTTAGTGTTTAGTGCATATTAGTTTAGTAATACAGGAAATGATCTCCGTTTATGAGAATTTCGCAATCATTTTCGCATTAGCGAAATTTCGCAAATTTTTTTTTGGATAAAATATCACGAATATTCGATATTAGCGAATATTCGCGAATATCCTTCTATATATTCGCGCAATATCGCGAAATCGAATATGGCGTATTCCGCTCAACACTAGTAGCCAGGCCAGGGTCATACACAGAGGATCAGCAGCAGATGAATATGAGAGGGCAGGACATGAGAGGGGGAAGGTGGACAGGATCAGGCCACAGAGCAGGGATGCAAGGAAACAGGAACTCAGGAGGGACAGGATCAGTGGCGGTGCGTCCATAGAGGGTGCAGAAGCGCCGCCCCCTCTGGCTCCCGCACCGCCACTGAATACAATATACAGATTCATGCATTGCATGAATTTATGTATTGTTGCTGCCGCCCACTATTCAGATGGCCGGCCATCTGAATAACGGCAGCTGGTTGGCTTTGGAAGTGCCTACCAGAGTCAGCAGCTCTGATAGGCTTTCCGATTACAGCCTGAGGGCTGTAATCGGTTTCCAAATAGTTAACCAGGGGACACACGGGATGTGCGTTCCCTGGTTAACACCGACAGGCATCTCAGCCAATCGGGTTTACCGGTTCTGGTTACCGGTAACCTGATTGGCTGAAGCGTCATTGAGGGCGGGAGTTCACATCGAGGGACAGTGGAAGTAGGATGGCTGACCCCAGAAAGGTAAGTGCCAGGAGGGGGGGAGGGGGCAATCTGGCATCATTTTACAGGGCACAGTGGTGGAAATTGATGGCACAACACAAGTAAAAAATGTGCAATAAAACAATGCCTCAGGTGTCAAATTAGCACCATAAATATGTAAAAAAAAGTCAGCATGTGTTGGTTTACAAAAACTGACAAGAGGTAGTAGTCCAAGTTTTTTGATGAGGGTATACACTTTCAGGGCTGCCATCAGAGGGGAACAGAAACCATATTCAAATTCTATAGACAAACAACAAAGGAAGAGGCGCCTCTGGGTGTAATGACAATTTAATGACAGAACATAGGTAATGGTCACTCACATTTTTGAGGTGACTGGTAGGTGTGTAACAAAAATTCTCAAGGATGGAGGGATGTCATCCGGCCGTCACTTTCATCCATGTTCTGCTGGAGAGCTGTATGGGGAGGTTTACACTTCCACCGCTGATGGAGGGTAGCCGGCTGCGATGGAGTATCCTCAAACCGAGATGTGGAGTGCAGATGAACAACAGGCGTGGGATGATGGCGTCACCGGGTATACGAAACGTTTCCGAGTGGACAGGCAGCAAATGACAAGGCTGCCGCACTCCTTTCTCAAGCAATTGATGGCACAGTGGCGACAATTGATGGCACAGTGGCTGCGTTTGATGGCACAGTGGTGACAATGTGCACAGTGTCGACAATTGATCGTATGGCACAGTGCAGACATTTGATGGCACAGTGGCTGCGTTTGGGCACAGTAGCTGCATTTGATGGGCACAGTGAGGCTACAATTGTTTTTTTTTTTGTTTGTGCCCCCCCAAAAATTTGGAGCACCAGCTGCCACTGGACAGGATCAGGATATGCTCAGGATCGGGTACAGATAACAGGCAGGGCTGGTGCAAGGATTTTTGACACCCTAGACGAAACCTTATTTTGCCCCCCGTCGTCCTCCACCCCATTTGCCCCACCTCCACCCCATTTGCCCCCCCTCCACCCCATTGCCCCCCCTCCTCCACCCCATTTGCCCTCCCATGTATACCTTTTTAATGAAGTACCCATCAATGCAGCCTCACCAGCGCCCAGCAATGAATGTTTGCTTGCTTCCATTCATCTGGGAGTTAGGACAAAGCCCTCCACTGCGCCTGTGACACTATGTGCGAACGGAGCGGCTGCTGCCTGCTGATACTGAGACTTAATTGCTTGCTGCAGAGAGAAGAGAGAAGGAACACCAGTGGCCGGCCACCCTACACAGCAGTGCGCTCTAAGCGCTGACTAGTTTGCCTAGTGGAAGCACCAGCCCTGATAACAGGTACAGATAACAGGCTAGCAGGTCAGGGCGCAAGGACGATACCAAGACAAGCATGTGAGTGCTTTCCGGGTATTTATAGGCACGCCTGTAATTAGCCCCAAGTGACAGCTGATCGCAGGAGGTGCTGTCTGCTCCACACTGCAAGGAGACACCTGCTGGTGGACATTGGTGCTGCGGCCCAAAGATCTATCAGTGCCACCAACAGGTGGAACCTTTCAAGACAGTTCCCGACTGTTGGGAAACATCATTACTGCGATCCACGGGACCGACAGCGCCACCAATGGGTGAAACCTTTCCTGACAGACCCCGTTTTGCCTTCAGAACTGCCTTCATTATTCATGGCATAGATTCAACAAGGTGTTGGAAACATTCCTCAGATTTTGGTCCATAGTCACATGATAGCATCACGCAGTTGCTGCAGATTTGTCGGCTACACATCCATGATGTAAATCTCTGACCACATCCAAAAGGTGCTCTATTGGATTGAGATCTGGTGACTGTGGAGACCATTGGAGTAGAGTGACCTCAATGTCATGTTTAACAAAACAGTTTGAGATGATTTGAGCTTTGTGACCTGGTGTCAGGGCGGGGCTCAGCCCTTCCTTCTCTGAGATGGACGCTTAGCTGTCGGCTAATTGCCAGCTCCCATCTCTTCACAGTGACTCACCTGTTAATGATCCTGCTCGTCAGTCCTGCCTACTTAAAGGGGTTGTAAAGGTTCGTCTTTTATTTTCTTAACCAGTTAAGGACCCCCGCACGCCTATGTACGTCCACAACATGGCTCGTACAGGCACAAGGGCGTAAATTTACGTCCTCGCCTTAGTGCAGTTCGGGGGTCCCATCGGGACCCCCTCCGCGGCGTGCGGCGGTCCCCCTGGCTCTGGGAGCGATCGCCGACGAGCGGGCGGATGTCCGTGTTTTCCGCCCCCCCCCCGCGATCGCTCCCAGCCAATGGGAGCGCGCTCCCAGCCTGTCACTTCCTCCTCCTGTGTTTACACAGGAAGGAGGAAATGATGTATTCTCTCATCGCAGCGCTGTTTCCCAGCGCTGCTGATGAGAGAAGACATGCCAAGTAAGTGTGCACCAACACAACACTGACACACACTCACATAGGCATATTAACCCCTTGTGATCGCCCCCCCCACCCCCTGTCACAGTGTTACTGAATGCAGTGATTTAATCACTGCATTTAGTGTCAGTGTGACAGGCAGTGTAAAAAACAGTTAGTGTTAGGTTCAGGATAGCCCCCCCACCCCCCTAATAAAGTTTTAACCCCCTGATCACCGCCCTAGTTAACCCTTTCACTCCCTATTGCCAGCGTCACTAAGCGATCATTTTTCTGATCGCTGTATTAGTGTCGCTGTTCCCGCTAGGTAGCTATTTTTTTTTATTGCGATTTTTTTTTTTTTACTAAAGACATGTGGCTAAATAAATTTTGGCCTAAATGTTTGACTAAAATTTAGTTTATTTGATTTTTTTTTAACAAAAAGTAAAAAATAGTGTTTTTTTTTCAAAAATGTCGCTCTATTTTTGTATATAGCGCAAAAAATAAAAATCGCAGAGGTGATCAAATACCACCAAAAGAAAGCTCTATTTGTGGGAAGAAAAGGACGCAAATTTTGTTTGGGAGCCACGTCGCACGACCGCGCAATTGTCTGTTAAAGCGACGCAGTGCCGAATCGCAAAAACACCTTGGGTCATTTACCAGCGTATTGGTCCGGGTCTTAAGTGGTTAATAGGTTCCTTTAAGCTTGTGCATTGTTGGTTCACTTACCTTTTCCTTCGATTTCCCTTCTAAATGTTGTTTTTCTTTGTTTGAATTTCTCACTTCCTGTTTCTCCTCGGTAAGCTTTCCATCATCATCCGAGCCATGGAAAGTCATTTAGAAAAGCTTACTGAACACCTTACTGAGGAAGAGCAGGAAGTGAGAAATTCAAAGAAAAAAAAAACATTTAGACTGGAAATGGAAGGAAAAGGTAAGTGAACCAACAATGCGCTAGCTTAAAGTAACCTATTTAGAAAATAAAAAAACAAACCTTTACAACCCCTTTAAGCCGTTCAGCTCAGATGACCCCTACCTTCGCCTTGGTCAACATCACAGAGACTGGGGTCCAGGGTACTGTAATGGCATGACCCGTGACAATCAGAGACTTTGAAAGGATGGGGGATACTCCTGTGTCAGCGTCACTGATAACTCTTGGGTCTGAATCCACCCTGTGCCCCTTTGGGCATGGGGTGGCTAGTGAATCATAATTCATGTATTACATGAGATGGGACATTAATAATAATTCATGTTTGCAGGATGTCTTGAGATATCACAAGTTGTTGGTTATTCAATGTGGGAAAACATAATTTTGAAAGGTGTCCATTGCATCTACGCCTAGACATTTCATTGTCCATTGTGTAAAAGTGTTAATTCAGGTCTGCTTCAAGACCTCTTCATTGTGTGATAACACTGTGTGATAGCCTATTGATGCCCAGGTGTTAAGACCTTTCTGCTGGAGACAGTATGTCTGTCTAAAGATGTGGATGGAGGTCAAATCATTGTGTGATAGTGTTTTGTTTTGATGTCATTAACTAAAGGAACATGTCTCGTCAAGATCGGTGCCGAAATGTATGGACATTAGTAATTAGCCTTAGTGTGTGATTAGGGGGGTGGAGATTTCATTGTCCCTTTGATTACTGTCACATGCTTGTAACTGCATAAAACGCTGAGAAGAAACCATTAAAGCATTCATTCATTTTGAAACCAGAAGATAGAGCAGTCAGTCTCATTTTCTGGGGAATTGATATGGATCGTGTATGCAGGATTGTCAGAGTGTATCGGATAAGCTTGTCGTTGATGGATGGAAGGTCGTAAACGGTGGTGACCGTTACAGGTACCTACAACCAGCCGGTACCGGGTCCCCAAAATCCAGGAGATCAGGCACAAAAAGGTGACTCGCATTTTCAGCACCAAAAAAATGTGCTGACAAACTCGGCTTATAGGCTTGTAGATACCCGTGGGTTGCTCGGGTATCTATGGCCACAAGTGGGAGCAAAATACCTGTATTACACAGGTATCTGCTCCCCCCTCCCGCCTGAAAGGTGCCAAATGTGACACCGGAAGGGTGGAGGGTTCCGAAAAGCGGAAGTTCAATTTTTTGGGTGGAACTCCACTTTAATCTCTGCAAGCCGAGTTAAACTTGCCATGGCTGCAAAACAAAGCATCATGGCCGGGGCAAGTGTCCACCTTTCACTGGCTGCACTTGTAGCGCTTAGATGGGCCATTGGGGGAAGAAAAAACTGCAGCTCTATGCAGGGCCGTCTTAATAGCATCATGGGTCTCTGGGTAAAGTGATGCTCTGGGGCCCCTACAATGATGACAGTGCAGGTAAACAGACATCAAGTAGGTAGGAGACAGACTGCCTCCCCTGTGTATCTATCACTCTCGGTGCCATCATGGGGCCCCCAATTTCGGAGCAGCGTGGGCTCAAGGACCAGCTGCTTTGGGGAAAGTGCAAAGGCGCCCATGCAGCTGGGACCCCTGGGCAGTGCCCAGGTGTGCCCTCTTATTAAGACGGCCCTGGCTCTATGACCTGTTTTTACCACCCTCTGGCCACCCGTGCAAAAATAAAAATGCTATAAGAAAAAATGAACTAAAAATAAAATAAAACTCCTTTAACCACTTCAGCCCCGGACCATATTGCTGGTCAAAGACCAGAGCCCTTGTTTGCGATTCGGCACTGCGTCGCTTTAACTGACAATTGCGCGGTCCTGCAACGTGGCTCCCAAACAAAATTGGCGTCCTTTTTTTCCCCCCACAAATGGCGCTTTCTTTTGGTGGTATTTGATCACCTCTGCGGTTTTTAAATTTGAAAAAAAAAAATAATAATTATTTTTACTGTAGTAAATATCCACCCAAAAATATATATATAAAAACAATTATTTCCTCAGTTTAGGCCGATACGTATTCATATTTTTCGTAAAAAAAAATCGCAATTGGCGTTTGATTGGTTTGCGCAAAAGTTATAACGTTTACAAAAAAAGGGGATAGTTTTATGGCATATTTATTCATATTTTTTTTTTACTAGTAATTTTGGCGATCAACGATTTTTATTGGTACTGCGACATTAGGGTGGACACTTGGACACTCTTGACACATTTTTGGCTGGTCGGCAAGCAGTTAATGAATTCTTCACTATGTGTTTTACGTTAACGTTGCCCCTCTCATTTTTCCTTACATTTTCTCCCTTTGTTTGATGATGGCAGCGGCACGATGTTGTTAATTTAAAGAGAAACCGCGGAGGGATTTAAACACCTGCAGTACGGTTCCAGAATTCATTTATGAAGTCAAATTCCAGTATGATTCAGTGCACACTGCTATTAGCCAGCTGGGATGCCTAGCTTTGATTATTCCTTCCCTCGTTCCCTTCTATTAGACCAATCAGGTACAGGTAATTTTCTAGTAATGGTGATTTATTAGAGCGTAATACAGTTATAGTAATCAAAAGAAGGTCAAACGATAAAAGACTAGCTGCAGAGTTTGTGTACTGCGAAACTCTTAGGGGCATATTTATGAAGTAGCAAGTGATGGATTTGTAACACTTGGCAAACACATTTGCCCCGTGCTTGCTCAACGCGTTTCGACCCAAAAAACATTCCCAAACTAGGTAACTCCAAGTATTAAAGTCTAGGTAAAGGCAAAACTTTTTTTAGTTTTATGTACAGAAAGTATTAACATGGGTTGCCTCATTGGTTTAACAGGGATAGGGGTGGGTACCATCATCCCATATATAATAATTACAGAAAGTATTCACAGCGCTTAATTTTTTCCACATTTTATTATGTTACAGCCTTATTCCAAAATGGATTAAATGGATTATTTTCTAAAAAATTCTACAATTAATATCCCATAATGACAACGTGAAAAAAGTTTGCTTGAAATCTTTGCAAATTTAGTAAAAATAATCCCATAAGTATCACAGGCTCCTCCCGTGTACATTAGTATCGCAGGCTCCTCCCGTGTACATTAGTATCGCAGGCTCCTCCCGTGTACATTAGTATCGCAGGCTCCTCCCGTGTACATTAGTATCGCAGGCTCCTCCCGTGTACATTAGTATCGCAGGCTCCTCCCGTGTACATTAGTATCGCAGGCTCCTCCCGTGTACATTAGTATCGCAGGCTCCTCCCGTGTACATTAGTATCGCAGGCTCCTCCCGTGTACATTAGTATCGCAGGCTCCTCCCGTGTACATTAGTATCGCAGGCTCCTCCCGTGTACATTAGTATCGCAGGCTCCTCCCGTGTACATTAGTATCGCAGGCTCCTCCCGTGTACATTAGTATCGCAGGCTCCTCCCGTGTACATTAGTATCGCAGGCTCCTCCCGTGTACATTAGTATCGCAGGCTCCTCCCGTGTACATTAGTATCGCAGGCTCCTCCCGTGTACATTAGTATCGCAGGCTCCTCCCGTGTACATTAGTATCGCAGGCTCCTCCCGTGTACATTAGTATCGCAGGCTCCTCCCGTGTACATTAGTATCGCAGGCTCCTCCCGTGTACATAAGTATCGCAGGCTCCTCCCATGTACATGTAGAGCTACCCCCGTAGGAGCCGTGGGTTAATTGTTGGGTTCGGCACATTACGTTACCCTATCGTTGTCTAGGGGTGTGATGCAGGAACAAAGTAGTGAGCGGAGGTCCAGACAGTCAATAAAGGTTTTTCCAATACTTTATTTCCAGGCCAACACAGCCAACATCAACTTCAGTTAGGAGAGAAAGGTTGATGAGAGGAAAGAGGTGAACTTGCGGTGTCAGGCTTGGATGTGGACAGGCAAGCCAGCCCTTAGTAGTAGGGATTTGCAACTGGTCGTCGCTTCTGTTAAATTAGTGAATGGGGCGAATCCTTCCAATGGACTCCAGTCCAGGTCAACGGGAGACAGTAATGCGTACCTGTAACATCCTGGTCACCAGATCCCCGATTGGTTCGGCGCTCAGACTGAGATCCACTTTAATGGAACCTGGAGCCCAATAGGTCACTGGGGTCCCCTTTCGCCTCCGGTTGAGGCTCAGCGAAGCCTGTAAGCTTGGCCAGGAGGGCCACGCCGGCAGAGTCCATAGGTGCACGCACCCTAAAGGTGGATGCCGCACCCAGCACCGGGACCCGCAAAGAACTTAGAACACATGACACCTGTCACAGATATACCCCTCCTCAGCATGCCCTGGGAGGGAGGAACTCCTCCAATTGGCTGCTGGGGAAGACTTGCTCTGCCAGAAACCCCGCTGGTGACCACTGCTGGCCAGAGATGATACCACATCCCTAGAATGCAGACTGGCCCAGGAGACCTTTCTGGAATGACAGAAGTCGCAATTTAGATCACGAATGGGAGCAATGTAACTCTCCCATTCCAACTAACTTTAGCGTAGTGCCCATACTGAAAGTAAGGGGGCACTACATACACAAGTATCACAGGCTCCTCCCATGTACACAAGTATCACAGGCTCCTCCCATGTACACAAGTATCACAGGCTCCTCCCATGTACACAAGTATCACAGGCTCCTCCCACGTACACAAGTATCACAGCCTTTGCTCAATACTTTGGTCTTTTTGAGTATGATGCTACAAGCTCGGCACAACTACTTTTGGGCAGTTTCTCCCATTCTTCTTCGCAGGACCTCTCAAGCTCCATCTGGTTGGATAGGGAGCGTCAGTGCACAGCCATTTTTAGAGCTCTCCAGAGATGTCCAATCGGGTTCAAGTCTGGGCTCTGGCTGGGCCACTCAGACACAGTTGTCCCATAGCCACTCCTTTGTTATCTTGGCTGTGTGCTTAGGGTCGTTGTCCTGTGTGAAGATGAACCTTCGTCCCAGTCTGAGGTCCAGAGTGCTTTTGAGCAGGTTTTCATCAAAGATGTCTCTGTACATTGCTGCATTCATCTTTCCCTCAATCCTGACTAGTCTCCCAGTTCCTGCCGCTGAAAAACATCCCTGCAGTATAATGCTGCCACCACCATGCTTCACAGTAGGGATGCTTTTGGCCAGGTGATGGGCGGTGCCTGGTTTCCTCCAGAAATGACGCTTGCCTTCGTGTGCCTTTTGGTAAACTCCAGGTGGCCGTCATGTTCCTTTTACTTAGAAGTGGCTTCCATCTGGCTACTCCCCCATACAGGCCTGATTGGTGGAGTGCTGCAGAGATGGTTGTTCTTCTGGAAGGTTCTCCTCTCTCCACAGAGAAACGCTGGAGCTCTGTCAGAGTGACCATCAGGATCCTGGTCACCTCCCCAACTAAGGCTCTTCTCTTCCGATTGCTCAGTTTGGGGATATGCTTTGTTCATATTTCATGTCAGAGGTTTACAACTTTAACCACTTGCAGACCGTACTATAGCTAAATGACGGCTACAGCAGGGATGGCAAGTTCTGGGAGGCAGTCAACTGACGGCCTTCCGTGATCGTGCCCGCCGCAGGGCGCGGTGGCCCGCTCTGTAAAAAATAACCACAGATTGAGGTAAAGAGCCAATTAGAGCCGATACCCAACTTTTCTAAAGGGGAAATGTACACTGATAATCAGGGCACAATATCAATCCAAACAGTGCCCACCAGTGCTGCCAATCTGTGCCCACCGGTGCTGCAAATCAGTGCCCATCAGTGTCTCCCCATCATTGTCGCCTATTAGTGCTGCCTACCTGTGCCCATCAGTTCCGCCTACCAGTTCCCTTCAATGATGTCTAGCAGTGCTGCCCATCAGTGCCAGCTATAAGCGTAGCCTCATCAGTGCCCCCTCATCAGTGCCCATTAGTGCTGAAAAAAATAATGAAAATGTTGTTTGGTTACAGTGTAGCATGACCAAGCAATTGTCTTTCAAAATGTGACGGCGCTGAAAGCTGAACATTAGTCTGGGCAGGAAGGGGGTGAAATTGCCCAGTAGGCAAGTAGTTAATCAAATTCTATTGCTAGAGAACCCAAAGATGAGGTTAGTTTGTCCAATCACTTGACACCTTGATAAAACCCTACCAGGATTGGACACATGACTAAGACATCCCTAATGCCACATGCATAGTCTAAATGGCAACACTTGTGCATCCCTATTCCTGAATATAGGTCAGCTAAATACTTTACTGGAGTTTTTAAAACTGACTATAGGCTGAGAAAAAAAAGCCTATTATTTGCCAGCATGCTGCACAGATGGACCCTTTAACTGTGAGGGAGCAGTGGTCTTTCTAAAGAGGCCTGACACTCCCCCTTGCTGGGTTAGAGCTTTACTTCTCCAATCAGCAAAGCTCATGATCCCTGCTGAATACCTTTAGCTCTGTGTCACGTACCTGGTGGTTGAGCCCAGTATGCAGGGAGTTGCCTCTGATGGAGCAGATAGGACCTCGGAACCCCTGATGGAGCAGACACGGGCTCGGAACCCCTGATGGAGCAGACACGGGCTCGGAACCCCTGATGGAGCAGACACGGGCTCGGAACCCCTGATGGAGCAGACACGGGCTCGGAACCCCTGATGGAGCAGACACGGGCTCGGAACCCCTGATGGAGCAGACACGGGCTCGGAACCCCTGATGGAGCAGACAGGGGCTCGGAACCCCTGATGGAGCAGACAGGGGCTCGGAACCCCTGATGGAGCAGACAGGGCCTCGGAACCCCTGATGGAGCAGACAGGGCCTCGGAACCCCTGATGGAGCAGACAGGGCCTCGGAACCCCTGATGGAGCAGACAGGGCCTCGGAACCCCTGATGGAGCAGACAGGGCCTCGGAACCCCTGATGGAGCAGACAGGGCCTCGGAACCCCTGATGGAGCAGACAGGGCCTCGGAACCCCTGATGGAGCAGACAGGGCCTCGGAACCCCTGATGGAGCAGACAGGGCCTCGGAACCCCTGATGGATCATACAGGGCCTCGGAAGTAGAAAGGGGCACACGTGCCTGACAGGTTAGCTGATGTAGAGGGCTGGATACAGCAGGCAGCCGGGAGGTGTTCTGTAGTTCAGGAAGACTATCAGGTGGAAGCAGGCTGGGTCAAGCACAGGCAGGCAGACCAGGTACAGGAACAGAATCCAAAGAGGAGTCGAGGTACAGGCCGGGTCAGTATCAGGCGGGAAGCAATCAGGCCAGAGGAGAAGCAGAAGTGAGTCAGGATGAGCCGGGATCAGAGGCGGGCAGCAAGCAGGGCTGGTCAGGGATAAGCCAAGTCAGACAGGGATCAGATATTTAGAGTAACAGATAGCAGGGGTCTCGGGGAACGCTGTAAACCGGAAGGCAAGGCATCTGTCATGAGGTGTGCACGTGCGTCCTCGTGCGCATACGTGCAATGTCATTCATGCCATGCCATGCGCGCGCCGAACAGCCGTTCTAACCGGGAACCTGGGCACAGATATTTTTCTGTCACTCAGATTGCTGGAATGGCTGCTGGAACACCTTTCTTGACACTCTAACTCAGCAGAGGACATGTTGGAACCTCTGCAGAGAAGCCACTGCTTCCATCCAAAGATCAAGGGTTCTTTTCTGCAACATGTTGGCAGGAAACAGGCTTTTCTACTCAGGCTTTGGCTACTTTATAAAGAAAATGAACAGTAGGACACCTTGATACACCTGGAATGTATTTAGCTGATTGGAACCGAAAATTCCGACGGGCTTTGCGGGTTTGTGGCAGCAGCAAATAATCCCAGCTAATAAGATTCGTGGAAGAAAATGTTTCCCTCTCCCGAAACAGTTTTAGATGCCAATGATTAACAGTTTCTCCTTTCCGCATAGCCGGCCTGGAGAAGATACGTTTATGCCGCCGATAAATCTGTTTTATTGACGCTGCTTGTGATGAGAAATCACGCAATCTGTAATTCCGTGATTTAGAAAAGGCAATCAAGTCCCAATAAATATTTTACTTTCCATTTTTTCCGATCAGATTTTTACCCTTCTGTGTCCACAAATAATTGAGCGTCGTATGATGTCAGGACTGCCGGATAAAGTTATTATTTACGGCCGAGCGCTTAGAATATCTTACACGGAGGAACGACGGCCCGAGAATTCGCGGCGTCGCTGTTAGTTGAGGGAAAACGGCTGCGATACTTGTGGTTAGCTGATGTATTTATTTCCAGAAACGTATTTTATAGGTTTAATGTTTGTTGCACTTCTGAATGTGTTATATGGTCTTGACGTTTTATCATGGAGATCGGATAAATGGTAGATGAAGGCGGTGTGAGACTTTTTTATGGTGTCTTTTATTAACCACTTAAGGACCGCCGCACGACCATATACGTCGACAGAATGGCACGGCTGGGCACAAGGACGCACAGGTACATCCCCTTAAAGAACCCAGCCGTGGGTCACGAGTGTGCTGCCGGCGACGCACTCATGACCTGGTCCGAAGCTCCCTGACCGCGCCCGCGGGACCTGCGGACCCGATCGCCGCCGGTGTCCCACGATCGGGTCACAGGAGCTGAAGAACGGGGAGAGGTGAGTGTAAACACACCTTCCCCGTTCTTCCTTGTGGCAATGTCAGTGATCGTCTGTTCTCTGTCATAGGGAACGACGATCAGTGACGTTACACGTTCAGCCCCGCCCCCCTACACAGAAACACACAATAGGACATGCGTAACCCCTACAGCGCCCCCTGGTGGGTTAACCCCTTCACTGCCAGTCTATTTTCACAGTAACCAGTGCATTTTTATAGCACTTTTCGCTGTGAAAATGACAATGGTCCCAAAAATGTGTCAAACGTGTCCGATTTGTCCGCCATAATGTCGCAGTCATGAAAAAAATTGCTGATCGCCGCCTTTACTAGTAAAAAAATAATTATTACTAAAAATGCCATAAAACTATCCCCTATTTTGTAAACGCTATAACTTTTGCGCAAACCAATCGGTTGCAATTTTTTTAACCAAAATAAATTAGAAGAATACGTATCGGCCTAAACTGAGGACATTTTTTTTTTATATATATATTTTTTGGGGATATTTATTATAGCAAAAAGTAAAAAATATTGCATTTTTTTTAAATTGTCGCTCTACTTTTGTTAATAGCGCAAAAAATAAAAACCGCAGAGGTGAACAAATACCACCAAAAGAAAGCTCTATTTGTGGGGAGAAAAGGACGTCAATTTTGTTTGAGAGCCACGTCGCACGACCGCGCAATTGTCAGTTAAAGCGACGCAGTGCCGAAACGCAAAAAGGGGCCAGGTCCTTTACCTGCATAATGGTCCGGGTCTTAAGTGGTTAAAGTAAACATGTCAGCCATTTAAAACCCCTTAAAAGTCCTGTTAAGAGTAACACGTGACTTCTAAAACTTTTATCAACCAGAAGCCCCAGTCCAGGTTGGAAGCCCAAACTTTTTCTTGGTTTCGATGAAAGCGATGAAGGTTTTCATCTCTTGGTTGACCTTGGGTTTGATTCTCAGGCACATTCAGAAATTGCAAACTTTTGGGAATGGGAAAGGACTTTCATGTTTTTTTTTTTGTTTTTTTTGGGTCATTGGTTATCCACTTAAACTCCGGCCCATTTGGCTCTCATGTTTCTCACTGTTCTTCTTACTGTTTTCCCATTGCCATACTGATCAAGGCTTAAACCACTTCAACCAAAAGACCAAAACACTGGCACTGCGTCACTTTAACAGACAATTGCGCGGTCGTGCGACGTGGCTCCCAAACAAAATTGGCGTCCTTTTCTTCCCACAAATAAAGCTTTCTTTTGGTGGTATTCGATCACCTCTGCGGTTTTTATTTTCTGCGCTATAAACAAAAATAGAGCGACAATTTTGAAAAATAAATAAAAACAATTTTTTGCTATAATAAATATCCCCCAAAAATATATATAATTTTTTCCCCTCAGTTTAGGCCGATACGTATTCTTCTACATATTTCTGGTAAAAAAAAACGCAATAAGCGTTGGTTTGCGCAAAAGTTATAGCGTCTACAATATAGGGGATCGTTTTATGGCATTTTTATCATTTTAATGGTGGCGATCAGCGATTTTTTTTATCGTGACTGCGACATTATGGAGGACACATCGCATATGCTTGACACCATTTTGGGACCATTGTCATTTTTACAGCGATCAGTGCTTTAAAAATGCACTGGCAGGGAAGGGGTTAACTTGTAGGGGACGCTGAAGGGGTGAAGTGTGTCCTAGGGAGTGATTCTAACTGTTGAGGGGCGTGGCCACGAGTGACACCTCACTGATCGCTGTTCTCAATGAGAGGGAGCAGACGATCAGTGACAGTGTCACTAGGCAGAATGGGAACCCCCCAGGGCCGTGGGCAGATGTACACCTGGAGCGACGTAAAAAGGCGATGAGGACGCCGCTGTTCATTTGTATTACTGCACTCGCTTTTTAGCTTTGATGTAAGAGCATTTTATACTTTAACCACTTAAGACCCGGACCAAAATGCAGGTAAAGGACCTTGCCCCTTTTTGCGATTCGGCACTGCGTCGTTTTAACTGACAATTGCGCGGTCGTGCGACGTGGCTCCCAAACAAAATTGGCGTCCTTTTTTCCCCACAAATAGAGCTTTCTTTTGGTGGTATTTGATCACCTCTGCGGTTTTTATTTTTTGCGCTATAAACAAAAATAGAGCGACAATTTAAAAAAAAATGCAATATTTTTTACTTTTTGCTATAATAAATATCCCCCAAAAATATATAAAAAAACACTTTTTTTCCTCAGTTTAGGCCGATACGTATTCTTCTACCTATTTTTGGTAAAAAAAAATCGCAATAAGCGTTTATCGGTTGGTTTTCGCAAAATTTATAGCGTTTACAAAATAAGGGATAGTTTTATTGCATTTTTATTAATTATTTTTTTTTTACTACTAATAGCGGCGATCAGCGATTTTTTTCGTGACTGCGACATTATGGCGGACACTTCGGACAATTTTGACACATTTTTGGGACAATTGTCATTTTCACAGCAAAAAATGCATTTAAATTGCATTGTTTACTGTGGAAATGACAGTTGCAGTTTGGGAGTTAACCACAGGTGGCGCTGTAGGGGTTGTGTCACCTATGTGTTGTGTTTACAACTGTAGGGGGGTGTGGCTGTAGGTGTGACGTCATCCATCGATGCTACGGCCACAGAGAAGCACGGGAAGCCGTGTTTACACACAGCTCTCCCCGTTCTTCCGCTCCAGGGACGGATCGCCGCACTGCAGCGGCGATCGGGTCCGCGAATCCCGCGGTCCCTGGAGCTTCGGACCCACGGCTGGGTACTAAAATCAACGTATATATACGTTGATGTGCCCAGCCGTGCCATTCTGCCGACGTAAATGTGCAGTAGGCGGTCCTTAAGTGGTTAATAAACGTTCCCCTACTTACAATACTACACTATTGGAGGCCCTCTGTTTGCTCTCTCTCCCTCTCCTCCCCCTGATTGGAGTCACAATAGGGACTGATCGAGGAGGTGTTTTTGAGTAAGCTGGCATACTATATGGAAGCCTGCAGAAAGTTTGAGACGCACCAGTGAGGTGTGGAAAGTGGGAAGATCGTTATCTGTGAGGAGGTGTATGCTCTAAGGAGATCCCGGATGCTTTATACACTTGTTGATGAGGTGAGCGTTCTGAGAGCCCTTACACCAGGGGTGGCCAAACTTTTTTCAAAGAGGGACGGATTTGATGAAGTGAACATGCGTGAGGGCCGACCATTTTGCCTGACATTCTTTGAACCATTAAAATTTGGTCTAAGTGTGTTCGTTCGAGCAACCAATACACGGCCCAACACAAATTGTCTTGCCTTTGTAGCTGTGTGTGGTGAAGAGATGAGTGTGGGCGTGTTATTTGGATTTACCGTATTTATCGGCGTATAACACGCACCTTCACTTTAGGAGGGAAATTTCAGGGAATTTTTTTTTAAATAAAAAACTGTGAAGCAAAATAAGGGTTGTTGCCCATCAATGCAGCCTAATCAGTGCCCATCTGCAGCCTTGCCATTGCCATGAATGCAGCCTCTCCATTGCCATGAATGCAGCCTGATCGATGTCCATCTGCAGCCTCGGCGGGGGCGGGATGAGCACCAACAGATTACATACAGCAGAATCTCCTGTTTACACAGCAGCCTCTTTAACCACTTCCCGATGGCCGTACGACTATGTAAGGCCGCAGGGTGGCTCTACTTCTCTGCGACGCTGTCTTTTGACCTCCGCCCCTTTCCTCTTTCCCTGCGCGCGCTCCTAAGAACGCAGCGGGGAACTTCTGTGCTGGCCGTGTCCCTTGGACACAGACAATCACAGATCGCGGTAAATAGCCAATCACAGCGGCTATTTACAGTGCGGATCTGTGCGGCCAATGAGAGATGATCTCATATGTAAACATATGAGATCATCTCTCATTGCCGGCTCACACAGAGACAGCGTCCTGTCTCTGGAGAGGAGGAGACCGATCTGTGTCCCTTGTAAATGGCGACACAGATCGGTCTTCTCCCCCAGTCACCCCATCCACCTACAGTTAGAACACTATGCAGGGAATACATTTAACCCCTTCCTCACCCCTAGTGTTAACCCCTTCAATGCCAGTCACATTTATACAGTAATTAGTGCATATTTATAGCACTGATCGCAGTATAAATGTGAATGGCGGCAAAAATGTGTCCGCCATAATGTCGCAGTCCTAATAAAAATGGCAGTTTGCCGCCATTACTAGTAAAAAAAGAAAAAAAAATCTGTCCCCTATTTTTTGTAGGTGCTATAACTTTTGTGCAAACCAGACGCTTATTGCGATTTTTTTTTTTTACCAAAAATATGTAGAAGAATACGTATCGGCCTAGACTGAGAAAAAAAAATTGGGCTATTTAAAAAATATTGTATTTTTTTCTCAAAATTGTTGCTCTTTTTTGTTTATAGCACAAAAAAAAAAAAAAAAAAATGCAGAGGTGATCGAATACCACCAAAAGAAATCTCTATTTGTGAGAAAAAAAATTTGTTTGGGAGCCACGTCGCACGACAGCGCAATTGTCAGTTAAAGCGACACAGTGCCGTAAGCTGAAATTTCACCTGGGCAGGAGGGGGGTATATGTGCCCAGTAAGCAAGTGGTTTCTATAATTTCTCCCGCCTCCTATGATACACAGAGGAGTCGTCCAATGGCAGCCCAGGAGACAGGGCATTTAGTGTCAGTGTGACAGTTAGTGTGACAGGCAGTTAGTGTTAGGTCCAGGGTACCCCCTACCCCCTCCTAATAAAGGTTTAACCCCTTGATCACCGCACTAGTTAACCCTTTCACCCCCTAAGATTTTTCTCTTCAGATTTACCAAAACCATCTAATATGAGGTCAAACCTTAAGAGTTTCAATTTGTATGCAATCAGGCAGGCACTTGTACTACATGGTTTTGGTAAATCTGAAGACAAAAATCTGCAGATAATCTGATGGTGTGTATGGGGCTTTAGTGTCACTGTTGCTGCTAGGTATCTAGTTTTTATATATTGCGATTTTTTTTTGTGGCTGAATACATTTTGGCCTAAATGTTTGACTAAAATTTAGTTTATTCGATTCTTCTTATAACAAAAAGTAGAAAATATCTTTTTTTTTTTTTCAAAATTTTCGGTTTATATCGCAAAAAAAAAAAAAAATTGCAGAGGCAATCAAATACCACCAAAAGAAAGCTCTATTTGTGGGAAGAAAAGGACGCAAATTTTGTTTGGGAGCCACGTCTCACGACCGCGCAATTGTCTGTTAAAGCGACGCAGTGCTGGATTGTAAAAACACCTTTAGGCATTTGGTCCGGGGCTTAAGTGGTTAAACTGGAACGGGGGCCGCAATTGGCCCCCGGGCCGGACTTTGGACATGCCTGCCTTACACAGGTGCGATCAAGCCACTCATATCTTCACACATTTATGATCGGTCGACATACAGCTCCGTTTCTGTTCTCCTCCTTGGCAGTTTTACTGCAATAATCATACACAGACACTATTATAATCACTACTTTATTGTTTTATTATCATCCTTTATAGGTATTGATTTATCACTATTTATCATTGTCACTTATTTATGTTATTTTCACTGATGCGTGTATAGTTCAGGCGTGAAACCCCCTCTTTTGCATATGTGTGCAAAACGAACTGCACAGTGGAGGCAAGTATGACATGTTTGTTTAAAAAAAAAAAAAATGAGCCTTTACAACTCTTTTGGGCCTTTGCCACCTGCTAGTTGTTACTAATTAGTTGTTAGCCTTGCAGTTTTCTGTGATGCACACCTGCCACAGTTAGGAGTACTTAATTAGAGTGCTGGACATTCAGTCAGTTCCATAATGCTGCCAGGTAATGCTCTGGATTCAGATCTATCTGACATCTGTTGAAGGACTCTCTCAGAACTCCGTGTTACATATAAATCCAGACACACAAGTTAAAAGAGCACAGATATGACCAACAGGCATGTAACCGGCATGTCACTGGTAAGTGAACTCTTTAGCTAGCATGTCTTTTATTGGCTGTATCTGAACCTCTGCACTGGTTTCATGCTCCCTCCTGAAGGAAGCTCAGAAAATATTAATATAAGAGTATGAAGACCACGAGGGCAATGAATATTACAAATTCGTCTTTTCAATATTTCCTGAAGTTGTGCTTTAATTTCCGAGCCATGATTTCCTAACCTGATTGATATCATAGTATCTGTGATTAAGTTTTTAAGTTCGACTTTCATGCTACAGCTCCGGATGTTATGATTTAATCATACCTTGGAAGTGCATCTTTTAAATATTTTATTTGTTTTACTCCCAATCAAGCCAAAGTGTACAGCACCGGTTTAGTCTTTGCATACTAATCGCCTCCTCCTCCCCGCGCTGCTTTATTTCACCGTGTAGGTTATAATTCATTCATGCCGGGACGAGCGTCTACCTGTTACACATTCCTTTGAAGAAGTTGAAGGTGCTTTTAAAATTTGAGTTTGATGGGTGGACAAAAATACTTAAAAAAAAAATAACTTAGATTCTTACTAGCTGATTTAACCGCTTAAGCTCCGGACCATTATGCAGGAAAAGGACCTGGCCCCTTTTTGCGATACTGCGTCGCTTTAACTGTCAATTGGGCGGTCGTGCGACGTGGCTCCCAAACAAAATTGGCGTCCTTTTTTCCCCACAAATAGAGCTTTCTTTTGGTGGTATTTGATCACCTCGGCGGTTTTTATTTTGTGCGCTATAAACAAAAATAGAGCGACAATGCAGAAAAAAATGCAATATTTTTTACTTTTTGCTATAATAAATATCCCCAATAAAGATATATATATTTTTTTTCCCTCAGTTTAGCCTGATAAGTATTCTTCTACTTATTTTTGATTTAAAAAAGATCACAATAAATGATTAATTGGTTTGCGCAAAATTTGTAGCGTTTACAAAATCGGGGATAGTTTTATGGCATTTTTATTTTTATTAATATTTTCTTTTCACTACTAATGGTGGCGATCAGCATTTTTTTTTTTCATGACTGCGACATTATGGCGGACACTTTTGACACATTTTTGAGACCATTGTCATTTACACAGCAAAAAGTGCTATAAAAATGCACCGATTACTGTGAAAATGACACTGGCAGTGAAGGGGTTAACCAGGACGGGACGCTGTAGGCGTTAAGTGTGCCCTAAGGGAGTTTTCTTACTGTGGGGAGTGTGGCTGTGCGTGTGATGTCACTGATCGTCGTTCCCTAAGCCCTGGTTCACACTGGTGCGTTTTGACATGCGATTTGGCATGTCAAATCGCATGTCAAAACGGCGGATTTTGCTGCAAATGACACTGTCCTAATCGGTGCGACGCTGCATCTGCGGCATTGCACCGATTTCAAATAGTAGTCTCTGTACTACTTTTTGCGATTTCAGTCTGCGATTTACATTGACATCTGTGCAGAAATCTGCACAGATGTCTCTGAAATCACGGCTGAAATCGGGACTCGCAGGGCTTCACCCCCGCAGCCCAGTGTGAACCTGGGCTCACACAGGGAACAGACGATCAGTGTCATCTACACTAGGAAGCACAGGGAGATGTTTGTTTAAACTTACTTCTCCCCATTCTTCCTCTCTATGACCCGATCGTGGGACACCGGCAGCGTTCGGGTCCGCTGTTTCCGCGGGGACGGTCACGGAGGAGAGGACCGGGTCACGAGCGGGCGCGCTGTATGACCCACGGCTGGGCTCCTAAAGGGGACGTACATGTACGCCCTTGTGCCATTCTGCCTACGTATATCGCCGTGCGGCAGGCCTCAAGTGGTTAAAATTCACTGTAAAGCCCTGTACACACGACCGGGAATTCCTTCAGGGAAAAAACGTTGTTATAAAGGAGGTAAGCCGCGCTTAGGATAGTAAAATGGGGTGATGGGATGAGATGTTATAGGTGACTGCTGCCCCCCCTAAATATAGCTCCCCTAAGAGAGTATAGTATAATAGACAAAATGTTGGGGGTGGTGGCGCTGTCGCTAATATGTTGTATTACTGAGCCAATGTGTAACCTAGACCAGTTTATGGATGGGCTCTAATAGGGCAACATTCCCTGTGTTCAATCTCTGCCTAATAGTCAAAGAGGTGAGTATGTATATAGGGATACAAATTACCCACTATAGGTCACCAAAAATAGTGGTATCAGTGGTGCTAAATAGCATGAATATAGGTTGTAATATACACTAAAACAGATACACTGTCCGCACCATACTTGACACAGTAGTGTACTGTTAGTGAAACCTTTGGCAGAAGCCTAGTGTGTATATGCGTATAGGCAAGCCCCGTGATCATAGATGCAAAAAACAATATATTCTAATGTTGATAATATCATAAAAGCATAAAATCATATAGTGCAAGTGTCCATAAGACAAATGTAGGCAAATTAATATAAAAGGTGAAAAGTTCTGGGTGCACCTATGTAGGTAGGTGATCTAAACAATGCATCAGGTGTTCTCTCGCAGTGGTTCCAGTGCTCCCCCTTATGGGTCCCCACTCACCAGAGGCACGTGCCGTTGCCCCTTTTCCTGGATTCCTGGTGAATATCCTTGATGCGAGTGATTAAGTGCAGTTGACTCTCAGGATTCCTCCAAAGCAAAGAAAACAAGCTCCCATAGCATAATATGTTTAAAATTAAAAAGGTTTTATTAGCACTGCCGGAAGGGGCGTGCATAAAACAGATACAGAAAATATAAAAAATATAAAAAATGTTGACAGCCGGCTATGAGCAACAGGTAAAAATTAAGCATGGCTAGCAGTCAAGCGGATCATAAGATCATATCCTTTTCTGAAGTCGCGTCGGTCCAGTCACATGATCGGGTCCCGGTGCCGAGTTCAGTGTAGAGGAAGGACAGCAGACAATGGATGCCTCATGGTAAGCCTATGGGTGACATCATCACAGATGTGCAGCCATTGTTGCTGCTCTGTCCTCTACATTGAAGCTGTCAGTGGCCGTACTGGAGCGACAGAATAGGTCTTGTCTTTCCTTGACAAGGTAGATGGAATAGGCTTAGGATGGTACTACAGGAGGCTGGAGTGTTTTTTTTTTAGACATGAAATAAATAATTCTCCAATCTGAAGCAGTGCCATCGTAATAGCATCATAGGCCCAGGGGCAAAGTAAAGCACTGTGGCCCCTACCAGCCTACATCAGGTGTCCCCATCACAGTGCCCCATACATCAGGTGTCCCCATCACAGTGCCCCCATACATCAGAGTCGCACTGTGGCCTCTACTAGTTTACATCAGGTGTCTCCATCAGTGTCCCCTTACATAGGGTGTCCCCATCACAGTGCCCCGTAAATCAGGTCCTCCCATCATGGGGTCCCCATCGTAGTGCCCCTATCCAACAGTTGCACTGGAGTTGCGTGGGAGCACAGGTGTGCTAATGAATAGATAAGGGGCGGGTGACTGGGGGTAACCCAGTCCTCCTTAAAGGGGCAGGAGCACACCAAACACACAGCGCATAGAAGCAAAGGTGTTGGTGTGCTACCTGACTATGCCCCTACCTATGGCTGGTTTACAATAAAGAGCACTGGAAAAAACGCATGTGTATATACGAGGATATCACAAAAAAAATGCAGGACTGGAAATATTCATGCCTTCCAAATCAAAACACCACCGAAATAAATGCTGACCACATCAACCCGGGTCAGCTAGTCAATAAATGACAATGCACAAATAACGGTCAATGGTAAATCTGTGGAAGCACTTTATTCCACTTCTGAAACACTTCTCCATCCTTAGATAATGTAATAAAGAGATACGATTGGGACTTTACATGAGGCATATGATCAACAAACATTGCTATTTATTGTTAAACCAGCCATAGGTAGGGGCATGGTGAGGTAGCACACCAACACCTTTGCTTATATGCTCTGGGTGTTTGGTGTGCTCCTGCCCCTTTAAGGAGGACTGGATTACCCCCAGTCACCTGCCCCTTATCTATTAATTAGCACACATGTGCTCCTACTGAGGAGACTTAGGCCTCTTACACACACATCAGTTTTTCTTCAGGTTTTTCTTTTCAGTTTACCAAATCCATCTAATATGAGGTCAAACCTCAAGAGTCTCAATCTGTATGCAATCAGGCAGGCCCTTGTACTACATAGTTTTGGTAAACTGAAAAGAAAAACCTGAAGAAAAACTGATGTGTGTGTAAGAGGCCTTAAAAATGTTTTAGTTAGGACTGCAGTACACAGAGAGCCTTGACGGGGCCTGCAGCTTACACAGGTATTTGCAAATGCGTGCAACTAAACCTCTGTTTTTAATGCATACAGCTAGACAGGTGAATTTGGTTTGTTGCTTTTTTGGTTGGTAACTTTAAGCCTGGTTATTATGGAAACATTTATATATATATATAGATATATATATATTTAATTATTTTTGAACAATTGCATATTGCTTAAAACGCAGTCCCAAAACCTCCCCTTTCTACATCAGGTGTTCCCAATCTTGTCTCCTTACATAGGATGTCCCCATCACAGTGCACCCATACAACAAGTTCCCCTATCATAGTGTCCCCATTATAGTGTCACTGTGCATCACATTTCCCCATCACATTTCCCCATCACATTTCCCCATCACATTTCCCCATCACATTTCCCCATCACATTTCCCCATCACATTTCCCCATCACATTTCCCCATCACATTTCCCCATCACATTTCCCCATCACAGTGCCTCCATACAACAAGTTTCCCTATCATAGTGTCCCCTACACAGTGTCCCCTTCCATCAGAGTTGTGCCCCCTGTTTCTCCCTTGTACTCACAGATCACAAATGCTGTTCCCACTTGCAATAAAGGCAACTCCTCCTCCTGTGCTGAGAATGAGTTCTCGGTCTCGGTGCCAGCTCTCTTTCGCCCCCCTTGCAGGATGAAGGAAAAAGCTGAATCCTCTTTCCAGCAGAAACCATAGACCGTTTATATATCCATCTATATATCAGTGGTGGTGCGTCCATTAGGGGGCACAGGCACCACCCCCTCTCTCCAGCAACCCCCTCTGTGTAGTGTGGATAGATTCATGCATTACATGAATTTATCCATTGACGCTGTAGCCACCCCTTATTCAGGCGTCCGGCCCTGTTTTGGACACCGGGAGCCTGATTTACAGCGGCGGGGGTGTTTTTGAAACAGTTGATTAGAGCCAGAGGAGCTAATAGGCTTAAAAAAAGGTAAACCCAAGCGCAATCAATTCACCCAGGTATGTTAGCAAAGCGAATTAATATTTTCATTGCTAACACAGAACCACCTCTCAGCCAATCAGGAGGCGCAAATGTGTAATACTGGTCACCTGATTGGCTAAAGGCAGAGAGGATCCCATTGGCCGCCTAGCAGAACAGGAAGAAGACGCGCACGTAGGACACAGGAACCATGGCTGCTCTACCAGTCCTACAGCTCGCCGCCTGTCCTGCTGCCTGACCCGCCACCACCATTGGGTAAGTGCCGGGCAGACAGCGGGTCGGGGCAGGGGGTGGGGCACAGTGGCTGCATATTTTTGGCACAGAGGCTGCATTTGCTGGGCATAGTGACTGCATATTATGGGCACCGGGGCTGAAATTGATGGGCACAGTTGGCTGCATTTGCTGGGCACAGTTGGCTGCATTTGCTGGGCACAGTTGGCTGCATTTGCTGGGCACAGTTGGCTGCGTATGCTGGGCACAGTTGGCTGCGTATGCTGGGCACAGTTGGCTGCGTATGCTGGGCACAGTTGGCTGCGTATGCTGGGCACAGTTGGCTGCGTATGCTGGGCACAGTTGGCTGCGTATGCTGGGCACAGTTGGCTGCAATTGATGGGCACAGTTGGCTGCATTTGCTGGGCATAGTGACGGCATATTGCGGGCACCGAGGCTGCAATTGATGGGCACAGTTGGCTGAATTTTCTAGGCACAGTGGCTGCATATTATGGAAACAATAATTGATAGGGCACAGATTGCTGCATTTACTGGGCACCGTTGGCTGCATTTGATGGGCACCGTTGGCTGCATTTGATGTTTTTGTTTCAGTATTTTTCAGAATTTTTCAGTTCGTCTGTGCCCCCCCCAATGAATTGGAGCGGAGATTGCAAGCCAGACCTTCTCGTCCAACATCAGTGCCTGACCTCACACATGCGCTTCTGGAAAAATGATCAAACATTCCCATAGACACACTCCTAAAACTTGTGGCCGGCCTTCCCAGAAGAGTTGAAGCTGTTATAGCTGCAAAGGATGGGCCAACTTAATGTTGAACCCCTACAGACTAAGACTGGGATGCCATTAAAGTTCATGTGCGTGTAAAGGCCAGCGTCCCAATACTTTTGGTAATATAGTCTATATATCGTGTTGAGGTTAGGAAATTCCCATAGACACCCTCCTAAACCTTGTGGACGGCCTTCCCAGAAGAGTTGAAGCTGTTAGAGCTGCAAAGGGCGGGGCCAACTCAATATTGAACCCTACGGACTAAGCCTGGGATGCCATTAAAGTTCATGTTTGTCTTAAGGCAGGTGTCCCAATACTTTTGGTAATATAGTCTATATATTGTGTTGAGGTTATAAGGTGACCAGATTTTTAAAATAAAATCCGGGGACATATATATTTTCTTTACTAGTAATGGCAACAATCAGTGACTCTCTGCCCGCCGCCGCCCACCTCAGAGCCTCTCAAGTCTTAAACCAGGGACAAACTTGGTCTGGGGACAGTGTCCTCAATTAGGGGACTGTCCCCTGAAACTGGGGATGTCTGGTCACCCTAGGTTTAGGACATTCCCATAGACACACTCCTAAACCTTGTGGACTGTCTTCCCAGAAGAGTTGAAACTGTTATCTACAAAGGGTGGAGCCAACTCAATATTGAACCCTACGGACTAAGACTGGGATGCCATTACAGTTCATGTTTGTCTAAAGGCAGGCGTCCCAATACTTTTGGTAATATAGTGTATAAATATGGCCACATACAGGCTCTTCTGCTCTTCCTCTAGTAATTCATGGGTGGAATCTGTATTCCCAGCTCTTTTGATACTTCTTGAATTATACGGTTTCATTACTTACGGCTCGGTTGATGATACTCCCACAAGAATAAACAGCATCCGCCATCCAGCCCTGGCACCCCGCCCTCCGCCATATAATATCCCCCTCATTTGTCAGTATATCACGAAGAGTCCTCGGTAAGCGGGCCGTGACTTACGGGCGTGAAGTCAAACTCCAATCTGACTGGCGGTGCTTAAGTCGAACTCTCCTCTCTGAGTGAAATATGCTCGGACCCCGAGGATCCATTATTTCAAGTGCGCGGCGGAAACTTCAATCGAGGAATTCACCGAAGGCCCATTCATTCTCACTTTCCTTCTTGTCCAATATATAATAAAAATAGAAGAGGGCATCGGGAGCGAATGGGATCGCTCTGACAATTAATCATGTCATTAGAGGCGGATCAAGAATAGCGGGATTTTTTTATTTTAAGCTGAACTCTAGGCAGAAATGAAAAAACAAGTAACGGTTCATCGAAGTAGTGATAAAAAATAAGTGTTTTTCGAATTCAGTACTTGAATTTGATCCTACTGCAGCCTCGGTACAGCTGGACTTTGTTGGACTTTCGGTGGTTACAACGGGATGATGCCGGCAGCTGCGGCAAACACACCACCGGACCAGCTGGAACCCCATCCACCTTCGGGTGGTACACATGCAGGGTGGTCCTGTGTTGGCACCGATGCAGAGCACTGACCAAACAAACTACCCAACTACCCACCTCCCCTCTGGTTGATACTCACGCGGTCAGGCTCCGTGTTGACCCCAACGTAGAGCACCGACCAAACCACCCAACCACGCCCTCCATGATTGATACTCACGCAGTGGGGCTCTGTGTTGGGGCCGATGCAGAGCACCGACCAAACAAACCTCCCGACCACTCCCTCCATGTTTGATACTCATGCGGTCAGGCTCTGTGTTGGCGCCAATGCAGAGCACTCACCATACAAACCACCTGACCACCCCCACATGGTTCATTCTCACGCGTACAGGCTCTGTGTTGTCGCTGATGCAGAGCACTGACCATACAAACCACCTGACCCCCTCCATGATTGATACTCATGCGGTCGGGCTCTGTTTTGGTGCAGAGTCAGAGCACTGACCAAACAAACCACCACTCCATGGTTGATACTCACGCGGTCAGGCTCCGTGTTGACCCCAACGTAGAGCACCGACCAAACCACCCAACCACGCCCTCCATGATTGATACTCACGCAGTGGGGCTCTGTGTTGGGGCCGATGCAGAGCACCGACCAAACAAACCTCCCGACCACTCCCTCCATGTTTGATACTCATGCGGTCAGGCTCTGTGTTGGCGCCAATGCAGAGCACTCACCATACAAACCACCTGACCACCCCCACATGGTTCATTCTCACGCGTACAGGCTCTGTGTTGTCGCTGATGCAGAGCACTGACCATACAAACCACCTGACCCCCTCCATGATTGATACTCATGCGGTCGGGCTCTGTTTTGGTGCAGAGTCAGAGCACTGACCAAACAAACCACCACTCCATGGTTGATACTCACGTGGTCAGGCTCTGTGTTGCCGCCGATGCAAAGCACTGACCGAACAAACCACCCCCCATGGTGGATACTCACACGGCCAGGCTCTGTGTTGGCGCCGATGCAGAGCACTGACCAAACAAACCACCCCATGGTTGATACTCACACGGCCAGGCTCTGTGTTGGCGCCGATGCAGAGCACTGACCAAACAAACCACCAGACCACCGCCCCCACCTCATGGTTGATACTCACGTGGACAGGCTCTGTATTGGTGCCGATGCAGAGCACTCACCAAGCAAACTACCAGACCAAACCCCCCCCTCGTTGACGGTAGGTACTAGGGCTTTGTGTTGGTGCCGATGCAGAGCACTGAGAGATCAGTCTAATGACGGCGGCCAACGCCCGTATCTCCCCGTACATCCCCCCCCCCGCTCGGCCAATACAGTCGCTTCTCCTCTCGGCCAATTCAGTCCTAGGACCCGCTTCCCAATTGGCTGGAAGGAGAAGCAGGAAGACCATAGCGAATATTAATTTGCTATTGTCACACAACTTGGGTGGGCTCAGGGCGCAGTGCCCTGTGCCTCAAGCCCACCCTTTTTTTTAAGCCAATTAGAGCCTCAGGCCCCGGATGACATTATATATGACGAAACTAGTAGGGCGGAGTCTATGTCCAACTATACCATGCCAGTTTGATCGTGATCTGAAGATTTTAACTTTTATCCATGTGTTGCACTTTATTGGACTTGTGAAAACTTTCAGCAATGTTTTTTTCAATAAAACCACCGCGGTCTTACACTATGTTGTAATTTTCAATTTTTTTTTATATAGTATCCATGAGAGAGAGTAAAAAACCAGCACGGTTGGCCACGACAATATCCTCGTTCATACCCAGTGCATGAATCCAAGTCAGACTTCCGGTAAGGGCACATCTTGTATTATCACAATGAAAGGTGCTCTTTGGTGTATGGTCGCTCATCATTCTTTGGACACGGTTGCAAAGATCTCATCACATGTACTTTTTATGGACACCTTCGCGGACTGACCATTTGTCATTTATATGTGTTTGGACTTTATTATCACTCACATAGTGCGGCAATTGTTGGGTTTTCATGTTTTCACACACAATGTTCTGTTGTGCGATTGCCAGCTGCTTTTTTGGTCACTTATTACTCCCACCTGTGCAATATCGACATCTCCTTTACTCTAATCATGTGCTACAAAAAAAAACATTGAAATCCATGCGTCCGGCGCCCTGCATGTAGATTAGGGACGCCTGCCTTTAAACAAACAGATGAACTTTAATGGCATCCCAGTCTTAGTCCGTAAGCTTCAACTCTTCTGGGAAGGCCGTCCACAAGGTTCAGGAGTGTGTCTATGGTAAGGTGACCAGATTTTTAAAATGAAATCCGGGGACATATTTTTTCTTTACTAGAGATGGCAACAATCAGCGACTCTCTGCCCGTCGCCTCCCGCCTCCCGCCTCACAGCCTCTCAAGTCTTACTCTTTGGGCCCCGGATACTACTGTATATCACTCTGCCAAGAAAGGCAAGGAGATAGGCCGGTGGCTGGCCAGGATTTGAGCCAAGGCAGAAGAACATGCGAGCGGAGATGAATGGGCATGCGCCCAAAACTGAAGAAATATTCCCTCCGCTCCCACCAGCACATGATCATTAGAAAGGGGCACAGATAATGGGAAACATACAACCCCCCTATGGTAGTAGGCACGGCAGAGCGGGGGGTGTAATTCTATTTTTTTTTTTTATTCTGCACTGATTGTCTTTGAAATTGCCCCTGCCCATTAAATCCAATCTGGGGACAAAACCAGGGACAGACTTGGTCGGGGGACAGTATCCTCAATCAGGTGACTGTCCCCTGAAACTGGGGATGTCTGGTCAACCTAGTCTATGGGAATGTTTGATCATTCTTCCAGAAGCATATTTGTGAGGTCAGCAGTGGCGGCTGGTGTTTAAATTTTTTTTTTGGGGGGGGGGGTGCAAACGAAAAAAAAGAAAAAAATTGCAGCCACTGTGCCATCAATTGTCACCACTGTGCCCATTGTTGCCACTGTGCCCATTGTCGCCTCTGTGCCCTGTAAAATGCACTTACCTTACTCCCACATCCCTCGATGTCTTCTTCCTCCTTGGTGACGCTTCAGCCAATCAGGTTACCGATAACCAGAATCCGGGAACCTGATTGGCTGAGACGGCCATCAGTCTTATCCAAGGAACGCACCTCCCGTACGTTCCGAGGATAGACATCCGGGAGACGAGGGCTGTACTCGGAAATCCTATCAGAGCCGCTGGCTCTGTTAGGCACTTCCGCACAGTCAACCAGCTGCCGTTATTCAGGTGACCGACGCTCAAGTTCCGGCCATCTGAATAGACCAGCGGCAACAATAACATAGATTCGTGCAATGCATGAGGGGGCGGCCCTCCCTCTATGGATGGACCGCCACTGGAGGTCAGGCACTGATGTTGGATGAGAAGGTCTGGATCGCAGTCTCCGCTCTAATTCATCCCAAAGGTGTTCTATTGGGTTGAGGTCAGGGCTCTGTGCAGGCCAGTCAAGTTCCTCCATGCCAAACACCCCCACCAGTGTAATTCAGGTGCCAGTGCCCGAAAAGGGGCCAGACACCTGAATAGCGGGTGTCAGCGGCGACCATAGATAGATTTATGCATTGCATGAATCTATCTATCTATGGGGATAGAACAGTGTAAGAGAAAGGGGGCGACGTCCATGCGCCCCTTATGGACGCTCCACCTCTGACAGTGAGACAGGGAGAATGCCGCTCAGCCAAAACCAGGATACTGGAACGAGAGCAGGCTGGGCTGCATTCATGGACAGTAAGGCTGGGCTGCTTTCATGGACAGTAAGGCTGGGCTGGACTGCAATCATGGATAATAAGGCTGGGCTGCTTTCATGGACAGTAATGATGCATTGATGTGCATAATGAGGCTGCATTGATTTCTTGTACCATGTATGCATTCTCTGACCATCTCTTGTATCATGTCTGCTTTCTCTGACCATCTCTTATCTTATATCATGTCTGCAGTCTCTGATCATCTTTTGTATCATGTCTACAGTCTCTGGGGGAGTCTGGAGTGGAGTCAAGCGAGGGAGTGCTGCTGGGATGGGGGTCATGGGAGAACTCAGACGTGTGGACTGTGGAGAGGAGACTATAGGATAAAACAAGAGCCACCAAACCAAGCTGGAGCCGGCTGACTGATCCCTGCAAGGTGCACCTGAGAGGAGGTCAGTGAGAGCACCGCAAGGCCAGTCTGAGGGGGGGTCACTGATGTAAGGCGGGAATGACTACAACAATGTAAGGGGGGGTTCTAATATAAAGGTTTCCCCCAATATAAGTAACCCGAATGTGTATTCTTTCTGTGGAAGGTGGTCTCTGGTCAACAGAGTCCCGTTCCCCCCACGTTCCCAGAGTTCCTGGGGTCCCCCCTGATGCTTGACCACTTTTAGCACTTTTAACTGAAATTTGCTATATATATATATATATATATATATATATATATATATATATATATATATATATATATAATATGCTTTCATAACTGTCTTCTCTATATATATGTCACTCTTCAAATGTGCTTTAAAATGCATGGTGTTAGGACCTGCAGTGGTTATGGTACTGCGGCCTTCTTTTCGTCCCTCAATCGCCGAGCATAAGTCCTTATCGCTACCACAGAAGGTAGAGGGATAGTGGAGATGAATGCAGATTCCAGGATGATTCTTCCCAATGGTTTGAATATTCCCCCAAACATGAGCCTAGACTTTATGAAGGGTGTACCAGGCATAGAATAACTTTGAGAGGTAGGCTCTTATATACACCAAAAAGAATACTTGCAGTAATCTGATGGACAATGACACACTCCACCCGCAACATAATACAACGGTTTACTAACGAGCCTCTAATACACATCTTTTAGGAAACAGACGTTCTGCCCCTGAGATAATCTCCATGAGTTAATTACTAGTCATTTACCCAGACAAGGTAACTCAGAGATAAGCTCTTCTCACCTGCTAAACAATACACATCTATCATCAATAGGAATTCACACAATACAGTGTCGATTAGCATCACACAATGAACGGTGCTTGAGAGCAAGACCAAGGTTCATTTACATGACAGTAGCAGACAACATTACCACAGCAAGCTTTTATAGTACACCCACCCAATTTCGGCCTGGGAGATATTGAGATCAGTTAAGGAATAAACCAATTATCTCCAGGCAGAGAGCACACAATTTTCCCATAAGTTGGAACACCCCTTTTCACACAAGGTATCCCTACCATTACATATCCCCTGATAGCCCCGATCTGGGGGACCAACATATCAAAATTTCACCCAGATCGGTCCAGGGGTTCTTAAAAAACAAAAACAGAATAAAGTCTATTTTCTTCACACATGGTTTTCCCTTTCAGGAACAAGAAAATTACGACGTTTGCTGTTGGGCCGGTATAATAACGCTATGGGGCTGGTATGACATTTTTTTCTTGGGCTGAATTTTATTCCCAGTCCGGCCCTGCTGCTAGCGCACCACTTCAGCGTGAAAGCCCTCAGGGGCTTTCACACTGGAGAAACAGCAGCAGCTGTTTAAGGTCGGGTTGGAGGCACTATTTTTAGCGCAATAGCGCCTGCAAACACTCCAGTGTGAAAGGGGTCTAAATCTGAACTTCAGGCAGATAGAAAAGACACAAATCAATCCAGCTCTGTATTTATTATTCCATTTATAAGTGTTATTTTCATATGTATAAGCAGTGTAAGTACTCAAATGTAACCTGGTATCAGCCTCTTGTAGTCTTTGTAGAGCAGAGCTCAGACTAGGACAAGGTGAAACAGTACCCAGATGTGATTAGGTGTGCATTGGGGACACGGGGCTGCATTTATGAGGGCGTGTTTATGGGTGGGATTAGGGGCGGGGCATGGTATGGGGTTGGGCGGGGCAACTGGTGGCCAGTAACCCTTGAGACCTGGCTAGTAGCTCCGGACTTGAAATGTTGAGCCCTGCTTTATAGGACATGTATCCCTCCTGGAAGTCTGATTTCAGCTTTCAGCAGGTGTGTGGCCCTTCAAAAAAAAAAATATTCCAAGAATTGCAAAATAATTGGTAGCTATAAAGTTATGTACTGTATTCTAATGCCAAAATGTGTTTTCTATTGGTGGAATATTGGTGAGATTCCCGTTGTCCTGCTTGTTATTTTACCGGAAAGTGTCTTTATTGGGATTTCTACATGATGAGGATTTTAGAACGTGAGAACAGAGCGGTGCTTTTCACATGAGTGACAATCAAATTCAATATGACGACTCGGATTACAGGCAAGTAATGGAGCAGAACTTCAGCAGAGAGATAATGTATTTCTTCTGTGGCTTCCTCCATAGACAGCTGCTGGTAAAATGAGCCTGAAAAATTGCAAAATTGCTGAAAATAAACAGTAAACAAACTCCCGATTAGATTGCAAAACAAGCGGCACAGCGACAGTCACAATGTGTCAGAAAATCCATCATACAAGAAAGCACCACGGTAAATACAGAGCACAGGAAGTTGTACTAGTGATGGTACGATGGTTTCCTCTTAAAGCATCTCATGGGAAAGGATCCATATTTGTCTTTCACATTCCTTCCTTTCCTCTCTCCCTCATTGCCTTCCCATCCTTCATCCCACTAACATAGGGGAATTATTTGTTTCATAATGGGATTCATTTACAAGGGGGTGACCCCCAAACAGAAGAAACCCCAACTTTCCTTTCCTTTCCTTTCCCTTTTTGCTTTTATTTCCCCCTTTCCTTTCCTCTCCCTTTCCCTTTCATTTCCTTCCCTTTCTTTCCACCTTTGCTTCTTTTTTATTCCCTTTCCTTTTCTCTTCCTTCCCCTATTTTTTTCCTTCCCCTTTCATTTCCTTCCCTTTCTCTTTCCTTTTTGCTTTTCTTTTTCCCTTTTCCTTTCCTTCTCCATTTTCCTTTCCCCCTTTCCTTCTTTTTTATTCCCTTTCCTTTCCCTTCCCCTATTTCTTTCCTTCCCCTTTACTTTCCTCTCCCCTTTGCCTTTCCTTTTATTTCTTCTCCCTTTCCTTCCCGTTCTCTTTCCTTTTTTTCTTTTCTTTTTCCCTTTGCCTTTCCTTTCCCTTTGCCTTTCCTTTCCTTTCTATTTTCTTTTCTTTTCCCCCTTTCCATTTCCTTTTTTTATTCCCTTTCTCTCCCTTCCTCTATTTTTTTTCCTTCCCCTTTCCTCTCCCTTCTTCTCTCCCTTTCTCTCCCTGCTCCTTTCCTCACCATTTCCATTTACTTTCCGTTTCCATATCCCTTTCCTTTTCCTCCCCTTTCCCTTAACTTTCCTACTCCTGTCCCTTTCTCTTTTCTTTTCTTCTCCCCTTAGCTTCATTTCTCTCTCCCTTTACTTTTCTCTGTTTCCTTTGCTCTCCCGTTCTTTATCCTTTCCTCTTCTCTTCCTTTCCCTTCCTCTTCCTTTCTTCTCCCTTTCACTTTCCTTTCCTTTTACTTTTCCTTTCTCCTTTCTCTCCCCTTCCCGTTTTCCTCTCTCTCTCTCTACCTTTCTCTTTTTTTTTTTCCTTTCCTCCCATCTCCCCTTTTGTTTTCTCTCCCCTTTCCTCTCCCTTTTCTCTTTGTTTCTTTCCTTTTTCCTTTTCCGTTCCTCTCTTCTTTTGCCTTCCCCTTTCCTTTCCTCTCCCTTTTTCTGGCCTTTTCCCTCCCTGCTCCTTTACTTTCCTCTCCATTTCCATTTACTATCCCTTTCCATATCCCTTTCCTTAACTTTTCCTCCCCCTTTCCCTTACCTTCCTTTCCCTCTTCCTTTTAGTTTTCTCTCACTTTCCTTTGCTCTCCCATTCCTTACCCTTTCCTCTCCCTTTTCTCTTCCTTTGCTCTCCCTTTTCTCTTCTTTTCCTTTCCCTTCCTTATCCTTCTCTCTTTCCCTTTCCTCTACCCCATACTTTTCTGTCCCTTTCCTCTTCCTTTATTTTTCCTTTTCTCTCCCCTTCCCTTTTTCCTCTCTCTCTACCTTTTTTTCTTTCCTTTCCCTTTCCTTTCCTCCCATGTTCCCTTTCGTTTTCTCTCCATTTTCCTCTCCCTCTCCCTTTTTTCTCTTTTTTCTTTCTTTTCCCTTTTCCTTTTCTGTTCATCTCTCCTTTTGCCTTTCCCTTTCCTTTCCTCTCTCTCTCTTCTGTGTTTTCTCCTCTCAGCCAATCGGGTTTTAAGACCCAAATTCTGGAAGACAATAGCGAATATTATTTCACTATTGTGACACAATTGGATGGGCTCGGGGCAGAGCTCTGTGCCCCGAGCCTACACCTTTATGAAGCCAATTGGAGCCTCAGGCTCTAATGTGATTTAAAAAAAAAACATTGAAATCCATGCATCTGGTGCCCTGCATTATGGATTAGGGGGGCGGTACCCCTTATGGACAGGCCACCATTGGTGCATAATGAAATCCAGTGGCTTTGTGTAACTAGAAGGAAGGCTGGATCTACCCCCTAGCTATTTCTTGATCAATGTTTAGGCATTTTGCCAAGGCCCCCCCTGACGAAACCCTTAGGACACCCCTGACGAAACCCTTGGGGCACCCCTGACGAAACCCTTGGGGCACCCCTGACGAAACCCTTGGGGCACCCCTGACGAAACCCTTGGGGCACCCCAGGGTGCCTGGACACCCTAGTGGAAAAAGGCTGCATTACATCAGTGTCTGTTGAAGGACATTATAGTCTGCGTTTAATTCTCTTGTTTTCTTTGCCCCTTACCATGCATGCTACTACCGGTGTCCATACTAGGCCAAAGCCGTCACAACCCCTCCAAATATTTCATACTTCACATTACTAATAAATATATTTCAGTGTGTTTCTCCAGCTCAGTCACATTTTGCAAAAAGCAATATCAAAATAATGTGTCAAAGTTACATTGCAGCCGGTGTTTTTATTGGATGACCTTTTTGAAATCCATGCTTTAGGCGAAGTGAAGGAAAATCAATAATGGTGGGGGGAAAAAAAAGTTGCTTTATAAGATCAGCGCTATCATATTAAACCTGTGATCTTTTATTCTTTAGCAGGAGCACATATCTCAGCTTGACAACTTGAGACAGTATGTTTTATGCCTAATCATTTGAACAAAATTTTTAAGTAAAATAAAATAAAAATAAAAAACACTAAAACACAAAAATAAAAACAAAGTCTTTTAAATCTGAATCATTTACTTAGCAGGATAAGAATGCCTGTATGTAGAGCAAGTGAAGATGAAAATCACCAACAGATAAATATATTGTCAGCTGAGCACTTTTTTGTTTTTCAGAAAATGAAAATTAACAGCTTGTTGTCCAAATGAATTTTTATTTTTTTCACGTGCAAGTTAAAAACCACTTTTTTTTTTGCTAGAAATGTACATTGAATTCCTAAACATAATATATTTTCTGAAAGCAGAGGCCCTTGCGAATAAAATGGTGGCTGTTTTTTTTTTACGTTGCACAATATTTGTGCAGTTATTTACCAAATGCAAATGTAGCGCCCTCTGCCATGGGTAGGCTGTAGAGTGAGGATTTGTGTGTGGTAGAGCAGGTCAATTTAGCCAGGCCTATGCTTCAGGCTAGGCCTACTTGTTTTGATCTGGGGGGCAGGGAGTGGTGAGTGTGACCACCTGTGCTTCAGTTCTTGGGTGCCTCCTCTGCTTCCAGTGAGAATGTTCTGGAAGAGGGGCAGGGCTGAGGACTGGAGTGACAGGGAGCTAATTTGAGGAGCCCTGACCAATCTCCAACTGGAATATATCTATATATATATATATCTCTTGGTCAAGAAAAATACCACTTGTCTTGTCACATGAATACTGAAATACACACACATATATATATATATATATATATATATATATATATATATATATATATATATATATATATATATTAGGGCTGTGCAAATTAACTTTTAATTAATCGATTAATCTTAAATCTTTTTGATCGGTTAAAATTCTTTTGATTGGTACTCACCTCTCCGCTGACTTCTGGGCCTTTGGGGAGTTCCGTTGGAGATCTAGTAACGTCACAGACACCAGCGGGGCTTGCCATGTCCATCTGAAGGGCTCCTTTGCTGTGCCTTCATATCTGCGCCTTCATATCTGCGCCTTCATATCTGCATGCCCGACGGGACCTTACTATTTGCCACACGCAAGGACTGATACACTTCCCTCTATCACCCTGGGATTCTACAACCATCCACTGGGAGTTGTGATAGTTCCCTTTCCGGGACATCTACATGCCAACGGACTGTTGTTAACCTCTCCTCATCTGGATTGAGCAGTGGTATCGTTGTACACATTTTTATACCAGTATCATACTTGGCTACATGTTTTTATGACTGCTTTTGGTACTGTTTGGTATTACTCGCACCATTTTTACAGTTTATGTAGCTACATCGATTTTATCTTCAGTGCAATATTTATTTGGTTACCTACTTGAAGACTATAAAAGTTTTAATGCTATTCCCATTGAGCACTGCCTTTGTGTGTTTTTTGTATCCTGCTATCCATTTTTCCAGTGGTTGGTAGCTGCACAAGGAGATCAGCTAAATGTAGTTGGATCTGTATGTGCTTTATAATTAATCAAAATTAGTTGATTAATCGATTAAAAAATAAAACGATTAATCGAACACAAACATTTTGATCAATAACAGCCCTAATATATATATATATATATATATATATATATAGGGCTGGACTGGGACAAACATTTGGCCCTGGACTTCATCCAGAGTGGCCCACTTTGACATGTCTCTCCTATGGCGGCCGGACAACTCCCCCTTCACTAGCCGTTATACTTTATTAGAGTAGAACAGTTTGTACTGGTACTCTTATAGGCAGTACCCGTCCAGTGGGGGAAGCTAGACATTTTTTTACCCGGGGCAAAGAATCAGTTTGGTGCCCCCCCTTATGGGACAAGTTTAACCAGAAGTGAGAAACTCCCAGGCCATAGCTGTTGATTCGGCTGTCTGTCCCCTCCCCTATGCTCCTCTGTTGCCCCCCCTGCTCCTCTGGTCCTCCCCCTGATTCTCTGTTTCCCCCAGGTGAGTACTGCGGAGAGGGAGAGGAGGTGAGCTCTGCGGGGAGGGAGAGAGACAAGAGGAGCAGAGGGGGGCGGCGGTCCCCTGTCACTGAAGCTGGCCCACTGAGCCATCGGCCCACCTGGAAACTCCCTAGTCCCAATGGCCAGTCCATCCCTGTATATATATATATTTGTGTGTGTGTGTGTGTATACACATCGCAACAAGAAAGAAAATAAAATAATAAAAGAAAGGAAAGCAATATTTGAGTGGTTAAAAGAGAAAGATAACATAGACATTTTATTTCACTCCATCACACAAGCAGTGGTGGCCGCTCCATTTGACTATCCCCTAATCCATGCACCCCGCCTCTAATCTATATCCTGGATGCCATTAAAGTTCATGTGCGTGTAAAGGCAGGCGTCCCAATACTTTTGGTGACATAGTGTATGTATGGAGTTCAGCTTTAAGTTTCTATCTAATAATCCATTGAAAAGGCGACATCTTCCTTTTAATAAAAAGGACTTTTATGCACGCAGTAAAATTTAAATATTTACACACAAGCTATTGTTGAGTGACTTGTTTTGACTATTCCAAATCAACGCAAATTATTTCGAATTTGTCTAAAATAGTACTCAGCCGCCGACAGACAGCACTACTCAGCAGTTATAGAAAGCAAATTTCCATTACAGACTCATCATCTTAAAACCTCTGTAATGGACGGAATGCTGATGTCCATTATAACCGCCGCATTGGCGCTCCGTAATGCTTTAGATCGGGATTCAAAAGGCGGGGGTGTTGTATTAGTTTACACCGGACCAACCGTGTCAAATGTAAAACCAATTATTCTGAAGGGAGTAATCATATCTTTCGTAAACTGCGAGGGGAAAAAAATGTTGGTTTCCATGGGGATTAAATTGTAACAATGTAGCGGTCCTTTATATTTTTAGCTATTAGTAGTTATAAGCCATGATTAGGTAGACAGGGTCACCTTAGTATTCAGGACTAAGTGTGTGGCAGAGTGGACAAGAGGTGTTAGAATCATGAAGTTTCTTTTGTGTTCATTTTATATTATTACCGCCATACAATATAATGGTGATGGTGTAAATGTCCTATAGAAAAGAGAGGTAGTTAGTGTTGGGGAACAGACAGGCAGCTAGCACCGAAAGGCCCAAATACCAAATATTTAATCAGTGCAACCATCATGGCTCCTCCCCTGAGGACGTGCCCTTACACGAAACGTATTGGTTGGAGCTTACATGCTGCCTCCAGTGACATGAGTTTCAATAGCAGGTTTTTTTTCCCTATAGAGCCACATTTATTGTTGCAGTTTGTTTTATGTTGTCTGGGCTAGAGATGTGTACCATGGAAAAGTTTATTATGTTATGGTTTTATCAGTTAAGCAGGGCTGTTTTAATGAGAGGGCACACCTGGGCACTGCCCAGAGGCCCCAGCTGCATGGGGGGGACCTGTTTTTCCCCAAAGCAGCTGGTCCTTGAGCCCATGCTGCCCTGAAATTGGGGGCCCCATAATGGCACTGAGAGTGATGGATACACAGGGGAGTCGGTCTGCCTCCTATCTACTTGATGTCTGTTTACCTGCACTTTCATCATTGTAGGGGCCCCAGATTAAGTTGCCCAGGGGCCCATGATGCTATTACGATGGCCCTGCCGTTAAGTAAAGAATTTTGTTTCATCATATTTGTTATGTTACAGTAAGGAGAGAAGAGGAGAGCAGTAGACATGTTTAGGATAGATTTGTTACGTTACTAATTATGTTTCGTTGATTCGTTTCGGAATTTGTTTAGTTTGCTGTATATACTCGAGTATAAGCCAACCCGAATATAAGCCGAGGCACCTAATTTTAACACAAAAAAATGGGAAAATGTATTGACTCGATTATAAGCCTAGGGTGTCCATGTGCATGCCTCACTGTGCCCATGCCTCACTGTGTCCATGACTAGACTGACTTTTAACATGGGAGTCTTATGGAAGGTCTATGTAGAGGAGAAATGGGGCTACATGTGTGCCAAGTTCTGGGTCCAGGGGACCTACGACCGGCCGGTACCGGGTCCCCAAAGTTACTGGAGAAATAACCGTTTAACATGGGAGTCTATGGAAGGGGTGCCCGGCTTTGAAAAATCCGTACTCCCCGGCCAACAAATTTTGCACACTTGAAGAGGAAGAGTGAGGCTACATGTGACCTAAGTTTGGGGGATCTACGGCCGGCTGGTACCGAGTCCCCAAAGCCCAGGAGATCAGGTACAAAAAGGTGACTCGAGTATAAGCCGAGGTCAGCATTTTCAGCACAAAAAAAAAATGTGCTGAAAAACTCGACTTCTACTCGAGTATATACAGTAGTTTGGTTTAATTTTGTTTTGAGAACATATAAAGAAGGATTTGTGTGGGACTTCTAAGAGCCGGTTCGCACAGGGGCAACAGGACTATAGGCACGACTTTGTGAGGCAACTTTAGTGCGACTTCAGCGCGACTTGGGGCGACTTTGAGTCGCCTCCAGGACAGGCGACTTTGCCAGTGGCCAATCAAACAATAATCAGCTCTGTGGGAGGGAGGGGTTTGCCTGAGAAAACTAGTTTCTCTTCCTGTAAAGTTGCTTCAGTTAAGACAGGGGATCCAAAATGGAGGCGACTTCCATTGAAACCAATGGGTAGCAGTCGCCTTGAAGTAGTACGGGAACCTTTTCTGAAGTCGGAGCGACTTCAGTAGTGTACATTAAGACGGGTCCCATTCACTCCCTTATAATATGTCACGCGACTTGGGGCGACACAAGTCGCCCCCCAGGTCACGGTAGTGTGAACAGACTCTTAGGCACAAGAAATACAAAATTGTAAAAAATATAAATTTAATAAATCAAAAAATTATGAAAGATGAATACAAAGAATACATTCAATAGATTTATATTTTTCTAAACGCCTTTAATTTCTGATTTTCTGGTGCACTTTTAGCTCCGGCCACCTAGGCGATGACGTAATTAGGCACTTCCTATAGGCACCTGGGATATCGGGGTCATGTATCCCAGAGGTCCATGGGCGTTGCCCAATACCAAAATCTTGCGCTATTTCCTCACCGGAAATTACGCGAATGGGAGGCGTTGTGGGGCAACATTGCTTTCCCTTGCCTCCATTACCTTCTGTGCTGACCAATGATGGGCAGTTTGCTATAGCAAGCTGGGCAGGTTGGCAATGTGTCAAGAGCAAGGAGCGCCACACGGTGCCATTACTGCGTAAGTGCGAGATCAGGAGGTGCATGCTGGGTAGCCAGATGCAACGATTCCCAGAAATGGATAGAAGAGGGCTTCAGATGCTCACAGTAGAGATGGACCCTGCCTGCTTCCGAGACCCTGGTAGTTTTATTCAATTTAAACCTAAATTAAAAGGACTGCATTAATAACACTAAAGATTGCATATAAAATGGACCAAATTAGAGTGGAGTATAAAAAAAAAAATCTACAGTGCCTGCCGCCGAGAATGTGTTTTTAGCATGACAGCATCGCGCTGAATCTCGGCGACAGGCCGCCGATATCTCGCACTCGCTGGAATAGTAAAAGCACATTCCAGCGAGTGCGTCATAGAAGCGACGGGGATCCGACGCGGATTCCCGCCAATTCTACACGTGGGTGGAGTTTGTTATGAATCCTGAAGGAGAAATCCCCGCCAGATTTTGAAAAAAAAATCCGGCATGGGTTCCCCCCTCAGGAGCATAACGGGCCCTTAGGTCTGTTATGGGTTGTAAGGAGACCCCCTACGCCGAAAAAACGGCGTGGGGGTCCCCCCACAATCCATAACAGACCCGTATCCAAAGCACGCCGGCCGGCCGGTCAGGAAGGGAGTGGGGGCGAGCGAGCGTGCTACCTACCGGAGCATGATGGGACTGCGACGTCACAAGACAGGCCTATATAATTCGCTGCGAGCCGCGCGCCCGGCATAACAGCGGAAGGAAGCGTCGCGTCAACATCTGGAGAAGAAGAAGACGTCACAGAGGAGGGGGCTCGCCGCCGCTAGTAATTGAGCTAACACACAAAGTTAGCGGCGGCGAGTCCTGAAGAAGAAGAAGACCCCCGGAGAGCGGAGAAGACCCCCGGAGAGCGGAGAAGACCCCCGGAGAGTGGGAGAAGACCCCCCAGCCGCCGAAGACGTCGAAAGAAGCCCGCCGGGTGGTGGGCGCTTTTATCAAAGCGCCCCCCCCCGGCGGCGGAAAAAAACCAGACGGCGGCACCCACCCCCCACAGAAGCCCGCCGGAGGGGGGCGCTTTTATAAAAGCGATCATACACAACCCCCCCCGGCGGCCAACTAATAAAATATTTCAATACCCTGTGTGGTTTATTTGTGTTTACACTTTTTATTTGCAGGTGAATGGGTAGGGGTACAATGTAGGGTGGGGGGCCGGTATCTGGGGGCCCCCTTATTAAAGGGGGCTTCCAGATTCCGATAAGCCTCCCGCCCGCATATCCCGACAACCAACGGCCAGGGTTGTTGGGAAGGGGCCCTGTCCTCATCAACATGGGGACAGGGTGCTCTGGGGTGGGGGGGCCGCAGTGCGCCCCCTGCCCCAGAGCACCTAACCCCCCCATGTTGAGGGCCTGCTGCCCGGTACGGCTCAGGAGGGGGGGGCGCTCGCTCGCCCCCACTCCCTTCCTGACCGGCCGGCCGGCGTGCTTTGGATACGGGTCTGTTATGGATTGTGGGGGGACCCCCACGCCGTTTTTTCGGCGTAGGGGGTCTCCTTACAACCCATAACAGACCTAAGGGCCCGTTATGCTCCTGAGGGGGGAACCCATGCCGGATTTTTTTTTAAAAATCCGGCGGGGATTTCTCCTTCAGGATTCATAACAAACTCCGCCCACGTGTAGAATTGGCGGGAATCCGCGTCGGATCCCCGTCGCTTCTATGACGGCTTTGTCTCCATCGCGGCAAGCCAGCTCGGCGCTGGCTCCCGTGATGGGGCTCGCAAGTGCTCAATCTCGCCGAGAAAGGGAGCGAGATTGACACAATATCCCAGTCACCTACTGTAATTGGGGGACTGATACTCCGCTTTAACCGTTTGCCTCACGACTATATACATTGGCAGAATGGCACGGCTGCACAAAGCAACGTACCTGTATGTTGCTTTGAAATTGCTGCCTTGCGGGCGCGCGTACTCTATGTCCGCCAGTGTCCCGCGATCATGTCATGGAGCTGCAGAGGCCAATGTAAACAAGGCATTTTCCTTTTCTGCCTAGTGACAGGACAGTGATCTACTGCTCCCTGTCATCGGGAGCAGTGATCACTGTCGAGTCACTTGTAGCCACGCCCCCACACAGTTAGAATCACACCCTAGGACACACTTAACCTCTTGATCTGCCCTCTAGTGGTTAACCCCTTCCCTGCCAGTGTCATTTACATTGTAATCGGTGCAATTTTATAGCACTGATTGCTGTATAAATCTGAATGGTCTCAAAATAGTGTCAAAAGTGTCCGATGTGTCTGCCATATTGTCAGTCACGGAAAAAAACGATGATCGGCGCCATTACTAATAAAAAAAAAAATGCCATAAAACGACTCACTATTTTGTAGAGCCTACAATATAACTTTTGGACAAACGAATCAATATACGCTTATCGAGATTTTTTTTTTACCAAAAATATGTAGAAGAATACGTATCGGCCTAAACTGAGAAAGACCTTTATATTTAGAAATATATATTATATTATAATCATTTTTTTGGGGGGATATTTATTATAGCAAAAAGTTAAAAATATAGGGCCAGATCCACATACAATTGCCCTGGCGCAGTGTATCAGAGATACACTACGCCGCCGTATTTTTCCTGGCTCTAAGTCGAATCCAGGAAGATTTCGGCCTGTAGTGTATTTCTCGCGGCGGAATTGAATTACGCGGGTAGGGGGCATGAATCATTTAAATGAAGCGCGTCCCCGCGGCGATCGAACTGCGCATGCTCCGTTCAGAAATTTCCCACCGTGCATTGCGCGAAATTACGTCGAAACGACTTGCGCAAAAAAAAAAAAAATTTTTCATTTCGACGCGGAAATGAAGGCCATCCTTAACATGGCAAGGCTAACTATAGACCGGATAATAGCAGCTTTAACTATACGCCGGAAAAAGCTATCTAGCGACGACGTAAGAGAATACTTCGTAACTTTGTGGATCGCCGTAAAAAGCTCTTTTACATACCCGACACGGAAAACGACGCAAACTCCACCCAGCGGGTGCAGAAATATTGCAGCTTAGATCTGAAGGCGTACGAAGACGTAAGCCTGTCGGATCAAAGCCCGAAGCCGTCGTATCATGGTTTGAGGATTCAAACTAATGATACGACGTGGGTAATTTGAAAGTACGCCGGTGTATCAGGAGATACACGGGCGTACTATCTCTGTGGATCTGACCCATAGTTTTTTTTTTCAAAATTGTCGCTCTTTTTTTGTTTATAGCGCAAAAAATAAAAACCATAGAGGGGATCAATTGGCACCAAAAGAAAGCTCTATTTGTGGGGAAAAAAGGACTTCAATATTGTTTGGGTGCAACGTCGCACATGCGATTGTCAGTTAAAGCGACGCAGTGCTGAATCGCAAAAAATGGTCTGGTAAGGAAGGGGGTAAAATCTTCTGGGGCTGAAGCGGTTGAAAAGGACTACATTAATAACACTAAACATTGCATGTAAAATGGACCAAATTAGAGTGGAGTATTGTAACGGAACGTCCCCCACACTCCGCTTGAGTGCTTCCGTCATATACCGCTTCCTATCAGTCTGGATATAGATATCAGATATTCCAGCTGCTCTCAAGCACACAGAGATACAATACTTGTTTGTCTGCTGAACATGGAGTGTTTAATAGAACCAAGAATACAACCTTATATATAGTTTATACAGGAGGTAACCAAAACATAAATTAACATGAGCTAATTAACTAATCATTTACCCAGACGAGGTGACTCCAAGATATAACCTTTCAGAGTAGACGTCACGTCTCCTGCTATACAATACGCATTATCATAAGTGTAAACACAGGACATCTTCACACAATAGCAGGGTCAATTAGCACAGAGAACAGACAGGTGGCTGGAGGTGATGGCATTAGCATCTAACAGTATGTGACACAACAGTATGAATGAGTCACTCTTACAATTAATCCCGTTGAGTTCAGAATCAACAACCAGCAAATAGTTCTCTACAGATATCCTGGAATATATTGTGGATAATAATTACATAATCCATCTCAGGTAGTCCAAGATATAATTTCTCAGTCATCCTCTGCCCCTAGTGGACATAGGATGATTTTAGACATAAGAGGGTCCGGTGATGTCCCTGGTGAGTCTGTCACAAGTATTGAAAAAAAAAGTAATCAAATTGGGGGACTGAAGCTCCACTTTAAGGCATAGTAAGTAAAAAACTTCAGCACAAGTTTCACTTCTGTAAAATGTTTTGAACATCTAAAATTGCGTATTACTTCTAACGGTTTCGAATAACTCCCCCCCCCCCCCTTTCAGTCTTCACAAATGTTTTTACTTGAAATCTGGATTTTATGGCGCAGCTCACCCCAAGTTATTACGTTTGTAAAAATCTATATTAGTCCTCCACCAGGCCGAGCCTTAGCATCTCCGGAATTGCATACAGCCTTCCTTTGCGATAGGAGATTGCATGTTGCAAAAAAAAAATGTATTTTCATTAGGCTGTAACATGCAGAGCCTCCGACATAAAACAGTTTAACTTCCCGGGAAATGGCTGTCCTGAAATAAACAGAGATATGTGACCTCGTGTTTTTACAGCCAGCAAGAGACATTTTCCAAACTTTCATCTAAATATTGATAATGCTGAATCCCTCGGGAGGGTTTAAATCTGTACACTTCATTTAGGTTATGGAGTTCCTGAATGTTCTTGTAAAGCGAAATATATATATAAGAAAATCTACTGAGTTTGAATGCCTAGAAGGACAGGACCATAAAAAATGTATGTGGCCTAAGAGGGCTGCCAAGGGGTCACTATCTTCTGCTTTTGATTCCCTCCGAAGATATCATCTCTTAACCACTTGCGGACCGCCGCATGTACATTTACGTCGGCAGAATGGCACGGACAGGCACATTGGCGTACCTGTATGTCCCTGCCTAGACGTGGGTCAGGGGACCCCCCCCCCCCTGGTACATGCGGCGGTTCCCGTGGTTCATGAGCGATCTGGGACGAGGGGGCGCGCTCCCCCTGTGTGTCACTTCCTCCTCCTGTGTAAACACAGGAAGGGGGAAGTGATGTAATCTCTCCTCTCGGCGGTATTTTCAACCACCACTGAGGAGAGATCACATCGCACAGTGAGTCTGCACAACACTACACTGACACACACTACACATAGGCACATTAACCCCCCCCCCCCGATCACCCCCTCCCCCCTGTTGGTGTCACTGAATACAGTGATCATATATGTACTGATCACTGCATTTAGTGTCAGTGTGACAGGCAGTTAGTGTTAGGTCCAGGGTAGCCCCCATACCCCCCCCCCCATATAAAGTTTTAACCCCTTGATCACCGCCCTAGTTAACCCTTTCACTCCCTATTGCCAGTGTCACTAAGCGATCATTTTTCTGATCGCTGTATTAGTGTCGCTGTTCCCGCTAGGTAGCTATTTTTTTTTTTTATCGCAATTTTTTTTTTTTATCGCAATTTTTTTTTTTTTATCGCAATTTTATTTTTTTACTTAAAGCGGATCTCCACCCTAAAGTGAAGATCCGCTGATCGGAACCCTCCCCCCCTCCGGTGTCACATTTGACACCTTGCAGGGGGGAGGGGGGTGCAGATACCTGTCTAAAGACAGGTATCCGCACCCACTTCCGGCCCGCAGTCTCGGGCAAAAGACGGGCTTTTCCCGTTGCGTGCTGGGAACTCTCAGCTCCCAGCACACAGCGGGAGCCAATCGCGGGCGCAGCGCGACTCGCGCATGCGCCGTAGGGAACCGGGCAGTGAAGCCGGAGCGCTTCACTTCCTGGTTCCCTCGCCGTGGATGGAGGGGGGAGCAGCAGGGTGACGAGCGATCGCTCATCCTCTGCTGCGGACGCCGCTGGACTCCAGGACAGGTAAGTGTCCTAATATTAAAAGTCAGCAGCTGCAGTATTTGTTGCTGCTGGCTTTTAATATTTGCTTTTTGGTGAACCATCCGCTTTAAGACATGTGGCTGAATACATTTTGGCCTAAATGTTTGACAAAAATGTTAGTTTATTTGATTTTTCTTATAACAAAAAGTAAAAAATATTGTTTTTTTTTCAAAAATGTCGCTCTATTTTTGTTTATAGCGCAAAAAATAAAAATCGCAGAGGCGATCAAATACCACCAAAAGAAAGCTCTATTTGTGGGAAGAAAAGTACGCAAATTTTGTTTGGGAGCCACGTCGCACGGCCACGCAATTGTCAGTTAAAGCGACGCAGTGCTGAATTGTAAAAACCATTTAGCAGCATATATAGCACCTTAAGTGGTTAAAGTGGTTGTAAACCCACCTAACACCTGCAAGACAAAGGCATAATAAGCCCTGCGTGGCTCCGAAACGTTGCACTTTGTGTTGTGATCATGCAATAAAACATCCGTTTGGATGCTATTTACGTCGTTCCGTGGTGTGCTGGCAAATATTTCTACTGAAAGTGCGAGAGCGCTGAAAGCTGAAAATTGGTCTGGGAAGGAAGGGTGCAAAAGTGTCGGTATTGATGTAGTTGAAAAACATCCCTTTGACTTTTTAATGGAGCCGGAGTGAATGGACTGTTGACCAAGTAATGCCTTCTACACACGAGCAGAATTTCCAACGGAAAAAGTCCAGCGGAAGCTTTTCATCAGATATTCCGTCCATGTGTATGCCCCATCTGACTTTTTCCGTCAGAAATTCCGACGGAATTAGATAAAGAACATGTTCTCAATTTTCCTGATGAAAAATCTGAATTTCCATTCGTCTGCATGCAATTCTGGCAGACTAAAAACCATGCATGCTCGGAAAAAAATTGACGCATGCTCAGAAGCATAGAACCTAATTTTCTTGGCTCATCGTAGCGTTTTACGTCAACCCGTTTTTGACGTTCGGGTTTTAGTGTGACCGTGTGTATGCAAGACAGCTTGAGAAGAATTCCGTCTGAAAAACCGCCGGAGTTTATTCTGAAGGGACAACCGGTTGTGTGTACAGGGCATTAGTGGTGACCTCCTGCACTTAATGGATTTCTACGGGGGTAACGCTACATCAGGAGTGAATTGACAGGCCTGGACCTGTGTCGAAGGGTGTTTTCCTTTCTAGAGCAGGGGTCTCCAAATTTTCTAAGCAAAGGGCCAGTTTACTGTCCTTCAGAGTTTACAACGGCCGGACAGTGGTCAGTGGGAGTCGAAAAGGTTCCGACATTAGTGGGAAAAATTAACGCCCCATTGTTTGATTCAGTGGGAGTAATTGTGCCCCGTCATTGGGTCCCATTGTTGGTGTCATTGAGAAAAACTATGCCTCATGGTTGGTGGCATTGTAATGAATTGTGCCCCATACTTGGTGTCCGTGTGAGAAATTGTGCCCCACCCTTGGTGTCATTATGAGGAATTGTGACCCATCATTGGTGTCATTGGGAAGAATTGTGACCCATCGTTGGTGTCATTGGGAAGAATTGTGACCCATCGTTGGTGTCATTGGGCCCCTTTGCTGGTGTCATTGGGCCCCATTGTTGGTGTCAGTAGGAGAAACTATGCCCCATTGTTTGTATCAGTGGATGAAATAGTGCCCCAAGAGCCAGATAAAAGCAAGCAAAGGGCCACATCTCCCCCCCCCCCCCCGGGCCGCAGTTTGGAGACCACTGTTCTAAAGAATGCATGGTAACATGAACAAATAAAGAAAAATAAATATATAAAAAAAGTAAATTTCCCATAAAAAAAACATTTCAAAGGTCTCTCTTTTCTTAAGCAGCTTTTTTTTTCCAACTCAACAGCATCTTGATTAAGTCATCCTCCTTATTAACAGAGCAGTAATTATTGACACAGTGGTGGGTCCCATTTGGTAATAGTTTTCACTGATGTAATTCCGGCCGATGAAGTCCTTCAGGTAAAGTAAATCATTACAATGCAGGTGTTCCTGGCAGGTATAATGAAGGCATAATGAAGGTGCAGGTGTGGATGGCGGAATAGTAAGAGGATGAAGTTAGAGTGGATTAAGAAAACGTTGATTTCGAAAAGTTAGGGAACAAAGTGCAACCCATGTACCCCAGGGCAGGGCCGTCTTAATAGCATCATGGGCCCCTGGGCAAAGTAATGCACTGGGGACCCTACAATGATGACAGTGCAGGTAAACAGACATTAAGTAGGTAGGAGGCAGACTGCCTCCCCTGTGTATCTATCAATCTCTGTGCTACCATGGGGCCCCCAATTTCGGGGGATCATGGGCTTAACGACCAGCTGCTTTGGGGAAATTGTAGGGCCCCCCCCATGCAGCTGGGGACCCTGGCCAGTGCACAGGTGTGCCAGGCCCTCTCATTAAGACGGCCCTGCCCCAGGGTGCCTAGTTCTTTCATTCAAGTAGGGGTATTTATAGCCACCCTATGGGCAAAATGGCGGTCAGTGCTAAAACAAAATTCAATGCTAACCAGTTTTTGGTTTGTTTTGTTTTTCATTTTCGAGATAGAACCTGAGACGGTGCTGACTGTCCTGTTGGGAAAATGTTCCCTCCTTTCTGGTAATGTCACTGGGACAGGCCGTGTAGATAAATCCCTTCACAACAGGTGCACCAGCAGTTTTAATATTCTTGACTAATGGATTTGTCAATATGTCCTCCTACTGGGATTCCAAGCAATACACGGGTGCGTGTCCTGAATTTAAATTAGCCACTACAGCCCCTTATTAAACCACAATGTAGACTTAACGGTTCCATAAATAACAACACCAACATTGAATCGCACCCCATAAATAACATAAGCACGGTTGGTTGCCAGAAGAGGGTCTTTGGTGTCCGCTATCCTAAAGAATTGACTAAGATCTGTTTTTGTTCCCAGCTGCACCTAACTGACTTAAGGATAGCTCTAAAGTGACAATTTTCTGACTTCTCAAAGGGACCGAGCTCCCCTGTAAAAACAACCTGTGACAGACTAACCTGCGACATCCCCGGACCCTCTTATGTTTAAAATCATCCTATGTCCACTAGGGGCATAGGATAACTGAGAAATGCTATCTTGGACTACCTGAGATGGGATTATTTAATTATCCACAATATATTCCAGGATATCTGTAGAACTATTTACTGTTTGTTGATTCTGAACTCAACGGGTTAATTGTAAGAGTGACTTATTCATACTGTTGGGACGCATACTGTTAGATGCTAATGTCCTCACCTCCAGCCATCTGTCTGTTCTCTGTGCTAATCGACCCTGCTATTGTGTGAAGATGTCCTGTGTTTACACTTATGATAATGTGTATTGTATAGCAGGTGAGCGATTAAACCTGGCGTCTACTCTGAAAGGTCATATCTATGAGTCGCCTAGTGTGGGTAAATGATTGGTTAATTAGCTCATGTTAATTTATGTTCTGGTTACCTCCTGTAACTGTATACAGGTATACCCCACTTTTAAGTACACAATGGGACCAGAGCATGTATGTAAAACGAAAATGTATTTAAAGTGAAACAATACCTTTTTTCACGTATAGGGTGTAGTGAGGGTGTCAGGAGCTGTAGTTGAGGTCTCAGGGGCTGTAGTGGGGGTGTCAGGGGCACACTGGAAGAGGGCAGGCTATGCTCTCGGAGCTTCAGCTCTTTCTACTGCGGCTGCAAAATGTCTGTACAGTACTTGTAAGGCACTTTACATACACTTGCGGGTATGTCCTTACTCGCGAGTATGTAAAGTGAGTGTACTTAAAGCGGGGTATGCCTGTATAAGGTTGTATTCTTGGTTCTATTAACCACTCCATGTTCAGCAGACAAACAAGTCTCGTCTCGTGTGCTTGAGAGCAGCTGGAATATTTGATATCTATATCCAGACTGATGGGAAGTGGTATATGACGGAAGCACTCAAGTGGAGTGTGGGACGTTCCATTACACAACCCAAATAAAAAATAAAATAAAAAAAAAGCACGATACAACCACCAAAACCATACCCCATAAAAACCATAAAAGCTGTTGATTACCAAAAGGAGGTCTTCTATCCTATAGGCTTGACTACAATTTATCTCTGTTCCCAGCTGCACCAAACTGACTTGAGGATTAGACAATGAGAGAAAGGGACGGGTTAACAGGGACCACTCTGAAGTATTGCCCAATAATGCCTGAGGTGTTTGAAGGACTATCTCGGTACCCAGAAATTGAAACGGGTTTAGATAAAAGTTATACATTTATTGAGAAGAAATACATAAAATACCAAAACAACTAGACAATGATATAATTGAAAATAGTTGTGTTACCTTAACACTCAAGAAGCATAAAACCTAACTGGTAGGTGGGAACACAGAGATGTAGGTATAGACGTGGTCCCCTACATGTTTCGCAAAATATGTTGCTTCTTCAGGAAGAGTGAACCAAAACAACTAAAAAGAGATACAATCTCATAGTTACAATGTCAAAGAACAGGTGAAAAACATCAATGTAGCAAAGCTACCAATAAACCTTTGGTTTTGGAGTATAAAGAAAGCCAGTGCAACTCACCAGTAAAGCCCAAAAGGGCATCAGAGGGCATTAGAAACACCCTAGATGGGTGTTCCCCCCGGGGCGGACACGGGAGGCTGTAAGTATTGGACAGATTAAAAATGATATAAGAAAATATACTCCCCAAAGGCGTCCTGAAGACGTTTTCAGAGGCGACCTGCAAAATGACCTCTGTATAGAAGTCAATGCAGGTCGCCCCGAGCCACCCCCGAAGTCGTACAAGAACCTTTTTCTAAGTCGGAGTGACTTGCGTCGTTCCTATTAGAACGGTTCTATTTTATTGACGCCTGACGAGTCGCCCCAGTGTGAACCGGCTCTAACTCAATTGGGAAAGGAAAGGTATTCCCAGAGCCCCACCCACCTGTTTATAGACTTCCATATTGGCGCTGAATCAAGAACTGGTCCGTTGTCTCCTCCTCCTCACCGCCACACTCCACTTTTGGACAACCACGGTTCTCCACAGAGCGATGCTTCAGGTTAGAGTCTGCCATGGAAACCGCGCCAGGCCAAATCCCAAACCTTTAAAGGAATTCTCTCTAGATTTAGCAAATGCAGACCCTCCCTCATACCAGGGCCTGGGCAATCCCTCAAGGTCAGTGGCTTGCTAAAGGCAGGTTCAACAATCCTTCTCTCCAGGGCTTTCCTAGGAAGAAGCTTAATTTCCTCTGCTATCCCTCGCCACTGCTCAAGCTTTTTCAGGCACTGGACAACATAAGCTGGGGGAGCTTACCGTGTCTTACCCTCCTGGCTTTTCACTGGCCCACCATTCTCCCAGCTCTGCAGAAAATGCCCAGACCGGGAAAGAAAAATACCAACCCATCCGGAAGGTCCCTCTACCAACATATTACCAAGATTATGTTTCAATAACATCAGAGAAAAGCCACTACAGTGTAAGCGCCTCTGGTGCAGAGACTTATTTGATGGGCTCAGTGTTCTCTATACAACACTGTGGAATAAGTGAAAGATACATACATGCAGATTAATTATAGTGTGTGCCTGTGGTGGGATATTAGAGTGTTAGCTCCCCTGGTGCAGAAACTAATTTGACTTACTAAGTGTTCTCTGTACAGCACTAAGAAATATACCAGAGCTATATAAATGTATTATACTAATGGTGTGTGGCTATGGGGCGGCTTTAGAGTATCGGGTCCTCTGGCGCAGAAACTGATACGATTGATTAAGTGCCCTCTGAAGAACACTCCAGAACCTGTCAGAGCTATATATATATATATGTATAATATTAGTATGCGACTTTGATGGCGTGTTACAGTGTAAGCTCATCTAATGCAGAGACTGATGTGACGGGTTCAGTTTTTTTCTGTACAGCACTACAGAATATGTCAGAGCTATATAAATGTATAATAATATTGTGTTACTCTGGCGTGAAGTTAAAGTGTAAGCTCCTTTGGAAGCAAAGACTGATGTGAATTGGTACAGTGTGGAATATCAAAATCGGCTGCGTTTAACCGCTTTCTGCCCGGCCTATAGCAGAATGACGGCTGGGCGGTGGTTCTGTTATCCTGACTAGATGTCATATGATGTCTTTCAGGATAACGTGCCGGCGTGCGACCGCCTGGGGTGCGCGGCGATCGGTGTTGCGGTGTGTCATTCTGACACACCGCATCTGTGATCGTGGTAAGGAGCTTCTGACGGAGACTCCTTACTACGTGATCAGCTGTGATTGATCACAGGGTGAACTAGGAAGTGGCGGTAATTGGCTTTCCTTGGTTCTCTCTGACAGGGACAGGGTGGCCATCAGCTGCCAATCAGTGGCCATCAGCTGTCAGTCTGTGCCCCATTAGTAACGCCTGTCAGTGCCCATCAAAGTTCCAATCATTTCCCATAAATGTGCCAATCAGTGCCCAATTAGTAATGCCTTTCAGTCATAGGTATGCACAGCCTATTGCATTAGGGTGTGCACCCCAAAGCTCCAACTTCCCTGCTCTTCACCCTGAAACAATGGGAGGAAGGGGGGACCTGTGCAATAGTAGGAAGAGGAACAGGGAAAGGAGGGTTGGCGGGGGGTTGCATATATTGCCAACCCAAGGATTAGTGTGTGCCTAGGCACACCTGACAAACCCCTTGCACACGCCTATCAGTGTCGGCTATCACTGTCCATCAGTGCCAGCTATCAGTGCCGCCTAGTAGTGATACCTGTCGGTGCCCATCAGTGCTGCCTATAAGTGCCACCTATCAGTGTAGACTTTTGGTGCCCACCAGTGCTGCATATCAGTGCCACCTATCAGTGACCATCAATTCTACATGTCAGTTCCTCCTTATCAGTGCACATCAGTGCCACCTTTCCAGTGCCACCTCATCAGTGCCCATTAGTGCAGCCTCATCGGTGCCCATAAGTGAAGAAGAAAACCAACATTTTAAAACAGAAACAAAGATGTCTGTATTTTTTGTTTGTTTAGCCAAAAATAAACACCCCAGTGATGGTCAAATACCACCAAAAGAAAGCTCTATTTGTGGGAAGAAAATGATAAAAAAAATTGTTTGGGTACAGTGTAGCATGACAACGCAATTATCATTCAAAATGCAAAAGTGCTGAAAGCTGAAAATGGTCCTGGGCAGTAAGGGGGGAAAAGTGCCCGGTATTGAAGTGGTTAAATGCCATTCGTTAAAATAATATTACAACTGTCATTTAACTAACAGTGTTGGTTTGGGGGACACTGTCTCCAAATATTGAGCTGCTGTCCATAGGAGCTGTATAGGCAGGCCCGTCGCTATAGGACAGGCAAAAAAAACAATTTATTGGGGCCCCCGAGCTGGCCTGGGGCCCCCAACTTCCCCTTCCCAGGATGTAGTGAGGCCGAGCTCCTCTTCCTTCCACCTGGAGTCCTGTCAGTCCGGCCTGGTACCTTTGCGTGGTACAGGAGATTCAGTTTCATGTTCCCGGCCGGACTGACAGGATGTGCACACTGAGTGCTCACTTCCTTTCAGTCCGGCCGGGAAGACAGGGTACTGAATCTCCTGTACCGCACGGTACCTGGCCCAGTCACTATCTGATAGGGGCCTGGGGAGGAGGAGCTTGGCCACGCTACATCGGCAGCCTACAGGGAAGAAGGGGAGGTAAGAATAAAAATGTGTGTAGCTCTAACGTAGGCTTTGCATGTGGTGGGGGGGGGGGTGCTTGGGGGCCCCCATTTTGCTTGGGTCCCCCAAATTCCTTCAAACGACCCCGTGTATAGGTCCAATGATCCCTGATTGATCACTCTTGGTTTCATAAAGCTCCCTCACCAGGAGAGACCTGCAAAGCATTTCTAGTGTTGTAACAATTATTATTCCATGTGAAATATTCACATTTTACTAATGTACATTTCCATTTACATATGCCGATCTACATTCTGTGAGGTTGGTAAATAATCTATGTTATAGGCTTCTCAAGTCATTTAAATATGCTCTCAGCGGGTCTAAAAATATGTATGATGATTCATTAAAACAAAAGAAGAGAGAGAAAAGTGCAGCCGTGATTGTCAATTACACATAATGAGAACACAGAAATAATAATAAAAAGAAGAAAAAAATATGCAAAAAAGGGAATTTGCGAGTTAAAATACAAATACAGAAAATTCCATACAAATTGTAAACAACTGACATTTTCTTATAAAATTAAAACATTAAAAAAAAAAAAAAATGTAAAAAATAAATAAAAAATACAAATAAAACAAAACACAAATGTCAAACAGAGAAATAACAGAAATGCGCCACAGGATGAATGTAAAAATCCTGTTTTCCTTGTGCAGCTGTTATGACGCAAACCCATCAAAAAAAAAAAAAAAATAACAAATACAATATACTAGGCAGCACTATCACCCATAGTGTATAAAAGTCAACAATTAATAATAATCCAAATTACAATAAAACTGTGATATATCAACAAAAAACAAAAAAAAGTGCAAAACAAATATTGATAAACTACCGCGTTTCCCCGAAAATAAGACCAAGCATTATATTCCAGGAGGGCTACAATATAAGCCCTACCCCGAAAATAAGCCCTAGTTTAACCACTTGCATACTGGGCACATATACCCCCTTCCTACCCAGGCGAAATTTCAGCTTTTAGCACAGTCACTGTTTGAATCACAATTGCGCGGTCGTGCGTTGTGGCTCCCAAACAAAATTTATGTCCTTTCCCCCCCCACAAATAGAGCATTATTTTGGTGGTATAAAAAAGAAACGCAATATTTTAAACCTTTTTGCTAGAATTACTATCCCAATTTAAAAAAAAATAATTCTCAGTTTAGTCTGATACGTATTCTTCTACATATTTTTGGTAAAAATAAAATCACTAGCAGCGTATATTGATTGGTTTGCGCAAACGTTACAGTGCCTACAAAATAGGGGATAGAATTATGACATATCTTTTTTTATTATTATTTTTTTTTTTTACTAGTAATGGCGGCAATCAGGACTGCGACATTACAGCGGACACATTTGACACATTTTTGGGACCGTTCACATTTATACAGCGAACAGTGCTATAAATATGCACTGATTACTGTATAAATGTGTCTGTCAGGGAAGGGGTTAACTAGGGGGCGATTAAGGGGTTAAATGTGTGCCCTTCTAGGTCATTCTTACTGTGTGGGGAGGGGACTGACTGGGGGAGGTGACCGATGGGTGTCGCTATGTACAAGGGACACAGCATCTGTCTCCTCTCCCTGACAGGACGTGGATCTGTGTGTGATGCGGCCAGATGGAAAGTGGTTAACATGCTTGTAAAATTCTTGAATCCACTCTATTACAGTGGTATATAATGTACAATGTGTGTGTCTCCTTATATACTAAAAACATTTTTTATTTATTTTTTATTTATTTTTTACATAACTTTTAGGGGAACGGTTTGGAGATATCCCCTTCATGTTCCAACATGACTGTGCACCAGAGCACAAAGCAAGGTCCATAAAGACAAAGGGTGGAGGAACTTGACTGGATTAGTCAAATTAAGTTCAATTGGACTGAATTTGGAAAATTCAGTCAATCTGAAAAATTTTAATCTATACGAACTCAAACGAGACAAATTCCAAAGACTAAGCAAATTTAACAAAACAAATTTCTGTAAATAACAAAACAAAACAAATGTTTTCGTTCTACTCCATTCTTCTTGTGCATTCACACATTAGATTAGAAGTCTGGCAGGCTGCCAAGTCACTGCTAGGAGGGGGAAGCAGTGGGTGCTGAGGATGAATTACACCACATTTCTGATGATAACAAAGATCAGTGAGGGCTTCTTTTTGACACATTCGCCATTAAGTGAGAACTTACATAGCACTGCAAATGCAAACTAAATCGCCTCAAGGCGCTTTGCGTCCAGAGTCATCCTGATACTTTCAGAAGAGGTGGGCCTTAAGTTTTTTCCTGAAGGTGCGATGGTTTTCTTCCATGCGGATGATCGTTGGTAGCGCGTTCCACAGCCGTGGCCCTTGAACTGCAAAACGTCCTCCTCTTTTAGATTTGTAGCAGGTCTTAGGGTTCCAGAGCAGATTTTGATTAGTCGACCGAAGGGCGTGACCAGGGTTGTAGTGTTTTATTTTCTTGCATAGGTTTTGCGGGGCTTTTCCTTCTGTGCATTTGTGGGTGAGGCAGAGGGTCTTGAATGTGACCCGATCTTTTACGGATAGCCAAGGGAGAGTCCTCAAGGCCGGGGTAATTGATTCCCAGGTTTTTTTCCCAGTCTGGCTGCTGTATTCTGGACGACTTGTAAATGAGAAATATGGTATGGGAGTTTGCGTGGTCCAGTCAAGAATTAATGATTGTTCCAACTACTACTGCTGTATCCTCTTCCGGGATGAAGGGAATGAGTCTACGTAGCAGGCGGAGAAGATGGAGGGATCTACTGACTACTGCTCCTATTTGTGCGTCCATGGTCATGTCCGAATCAAAGATTACTCCGAGGCTTTTGGCTTTGGTGCTTGGGGTGATGGTTTGTCCAAGGATGATGGGTAGTGTTTCTGTTGTCCTAGAGTTTTTCTTTCAGTTTGCTTGGAGAAAGAAGTTCTGTTTTGGATCCATTAAGTTTAAGGGAACTTTCCGTAATCCATTTGTCGATCAGTAAGAGGCAATTTTCTAGTGCGTGGTATTGGTCTTTTTTTCCGGTGATGCGAAGGTAGAGTTGAGTTTCATCAGCGTAGGAGTGGTAGAGTAGGTCCAGTTTGCTGATGATATTGAGGAGTCGGCGGAGGTAGATGTTGAAGTGCATGGGCAACAGGGGCAACAGTCTGCGACTCCGGCTAATTCTGTGAGACGAGTGAGCAGAGTTGTGTGGTCTAGGTCATTAGGGGCCCACTGAATTCCCGAAAATGTGGAAATGGCTGATACTTGGCCTTTGAGCTTACTTACACTTATTCCCATTTCTACATCCTTCTGCAGGAACTCAAGGATGTAACAGGCTCTGAGTTCTTCCATTCCGAGTCCCACTGATTCTGGGTTTTTATGAAACTCCGCCCTTTAAATATCCAGGCCGTTAACCGGAGTTTCTCCGGTCCTGGGTGTAGAACTGGATCCTGGCTCAGGAGATCTGGCCTCGTTGGTAACATCTGAAGAACGCTGACATTCTTGCGTAACAGTAGAGGGTACCCTGTGCTGTGCTGACTTCCTGGGTTTGCTAATTGTTTGTAATTGTTACAAAAAGTTCGACCCGTTCTGTAAGAAATTTGCATCCAAAATTCGTCGAGCAAATTTTTTGTATTTCGTAAAATTCGGAAGCACAGCAATTCGGATTTCGGATGCTTCCGAATGTACGAATTTTCGATTCTTACAAAACGAACTGCACATGTCTACCAGGCACGCGCATCGGCACCCGAGTAACCCGTGGCCGGGAGGCCCGAGGACGGCATATGGCGGCCACCCAGGATGGCAGAGCCCCCTTGTGGCCATCATATTACTATAGGCGGGATGGGAACTGGTTAAGAATGTGGGAATACCGTATATACTTGAGTATAAGCCAACCTGAATATAAGCCGAGGCACCTCATTTTACCACAAAAACTGGGAAAATGTATTGACTCAAGTATAAGCCTAGGGTGTCCATCTGCATGCCTCACTGTGCCCATGCCTCACTGTGCCCATGCCTCACTGTGCCCATGCCTCACTGTGCCCATGCCTCACTGTGCCTCACTGTGTCCATGCCTCACTGTGCCCATGCCTCACTGTGCCTCACTGTGTCCATGCCTCACTGTGCCCATGACTAGACTTCCGTTTAACATGGGAGTATATAGAAGGGGTGCCGGTACTCCCCGGACGTAGGTCCCCCGAACAACAAACTTTGCACACTTGTAGAGGAAGAGGAGCTATATGTGTGTCACGTTTGGGGTCCAGGAGAGCTACAGCCGGCTCCGGCCCCAAAATCCAGGAGATCAGGCGTAAAAAGGTGACTCAAGTATAAGACGAGGGGGGCATTTTAGCACACAAAAAATAAAAAATATACAGTACTTTAAAATCTACAGCCTGGCCACTCTTCTACTTTAAACCAACTTTATTCACACACGTCTCCACGAAAGAAGAACAGGGAAATGACTATATTCCCCATTTTCAATTCTCTATAACATAATACAAATCAGTTAAAAGGTCATTCTATTCAGTTGAATTCAGACATGGACATATTTGTCAGGCTTTGTATTAAATGATAAAGTTCCTCTCTTTATATTCCGCTCCCTGTCTTCCACCAAATGTAACCATAATCGCATTGTGCGAGTAAATCGTATATATATATCATATAAATTCTATCAAACAGTGTTATAAATCATATCAAATAATGTGATAAGCACTGTGTATTCTGCTCCTTATTAAGTTATCTTCACTCTTATACACCGTGATAATGGCAAAAACGTGGGGTGCTCAATAGCCGGTACCCCGCAGTGCCGGAAATTGCCCCCTGAGGGAAATCAGCGGCATAGAATTTTCTTTGTAAAACTTTTGCTCTTCCAGTTCTTTTAAAGTACGGCTTGCTATTAAAATCTATTCCCGGTCTATATGCCCCCCCCCAACCCCCCTCTATCTTAGACCTCATTCATACGGCCATAAAAATATTACTGATGTTATTGCACTAGCTGAAAAGTTCCTGCGTACTGATAAGTAACACTTGTATATCAACGCGTTTCAATGCGCAAAGACTTGTAGGCGTACTAGACATGTGCAACTTGTTTTGTTCCGAATTCGTTTTTCGATGAAGTTCGACTAATGCCTCGTACACGTGACCGTTTTTTCCGTCGGAATTCCGCTTAAGCTGACACGGACACGCCAAATTCCGACCGTCAAAAACGCGGTGCCGTACAACACTACGACAAGTCTAGAAAAATGAAGTTTAATGCTTCTGAGCATGCGTCAAATTGTTTCCGAGCATGCGTGATTTTTTTCTCCGTCAGAACCTAATACAAACAAACAAAATTTCCGATAGTAATTTTTTCCGTCGGGGGAAAAAAGAACATGTTCTCTTTCTTATGCCGCGTACACACGGCCGTTTTTCATGACAAGAAAAATGTGTGTACTGTAGGCTTCAGAGCATTTTTCTCGATTAGAAAAGTGGGCATTAAATATTTAGAACCTGCTCTATTTGTTCTTGCCGTTTTTCACGTTGTCGTTTTTCTCGCCATGAAAAACAGTCATGTTTAGGCTTTAACTACTTACAGACCGCCCACCGTCGTTATACGTCGGTACTTTAAAGATCGTCTTTTTTCAAAAGGTAAATTTTTTTTTTTTTTTTTCATTTAAGCCTAAATATTAGATCTGAGGTCGTTTTGACCACAGATCTCATATTTAAGAGGACCTGTCATGCTTTTTTCTATTACAAGGGATGTTTACATTCCTTGTAATAGGAATAAAAGTGATAATTTTTTATTTTTATTATAAAAAAGTGCAGCGCCAATTAAACCGAGGTGTCCTCATAGGGAACACCCCAAGTTGTGTAAAAGGATTATAATCCACAAGGAACTTGGACTCTGGGTCCAGTTCACAATGAGTGTCAATCCACACCACAATAGAGTGCTAAATATATAGTGCAAAAGAAAAATATATACAGTGTGGAAATAGTATTATATGTAAATCAATACAGTGATAAAAGTGACAGTATCCATAGATGAAAACAAAGACGATGGGACTATTCAGTCCTAGGCCAGTCCATATACAATGGTAGATTGGTTCTTATAGTAATGTCCTCTTTCAAGTAACATTCCAACACATAGGGATTGCCTGTATCCTGTAACAATAAGAATGAAGATAACCCTTATTTCTAATCAATGCTAAGCATTTCTTCTATATTCCATACTCCTAGAAAGTAAACGTGAGGAATAGATGAAATCAATACGCTTACCGACTGATGTAGACCCACAGCTCACCTTACGGTGGGGGGTCCCCTGAGCTTGAATGGGCTAATTGCCCTTCCCGATCCCTGTCGCCGTGTAGATCCTTCTATGGACGATCCAGAGATATTCCCAAGGGGCAGCCTGGAAGTTTCAATGTTGTTGTATCCTCACAAAAGATTGAAGCAGGAAGGAGATGGGAGATAAGAAAAAAAATAGAGGGTCGTCTCCTCATAGTGTAAAAAATGTATTTAAAAGGTGTTTACACTTTGGAGTAGCGCAATATATTTTTATACGATAATTTTTTATTTATTTTTTTATTTCAGTGTTAAAAATTGTAAAATAAATAAAAATAAATCCGAAAACAAAATAATATTTTTGAAAGCGCCCCGTCCCGACGAGCTCGCGTGCAGAAGCGAACGCATACGCGAGTAGCGCCCGCATATGAAAATGGTGTTCAAACCGCACAAATGAGGTATAGCCGCGATCGTTAAAGCGAGAGCAATAATTCTAGCCCTCCTCTGTAACTAAAAATATGCAACCTATAGAATTTTTTAAACATTGCCTATCGAGATTTTTAAGGGTAAAAGTTTGCAGCCATGCCACGAGCGGGCGCAATTTTTAAGCGTGACATGTTGGGTATCATTTTACTCGGCGTAACATTATCTTTCACAATATGTAAAAAAATTGGGCCAAATGTATTGTCTTATTTTTTCATTTAAAAAAGTGAATTTTTTCCAAAAAAAGTGCGCTTGTAAGACCGCTGCGCAAATACGGTGTGCCAAAAAGTATTGCAATGACTGCCATGTTATTCTCTAGGGTGTTGGAAAAAAAATATATATATAATGTTTGGGGGTTTTAAGTAATTTTATAGCAAAAAAACATGTTTTAGTCTCGTAAACACCGAATCTGAGGCTCGGGGCTTAAGTGGTTAATGATGCCGCGTACACACGGCCGTTTTTCATGACGAGAAAAATGTAGGCTCCAGAGCATTTTTCTCGATGAGAAAAGTGGGCATTCATTATTTAGAACCTGCTCTATTTTTTCTCGACGTTTTTCACGTAGGCTTTAATGATGGGGAAAAAATGCATGCTCGGAAGCAAGTTATGAGAAGGAAAATTTGCATAATCGGCCCACAGGGTGGCGCCATTCGAATGGAACTTCCCCTTTATAGTGCCATTGTAAGTGTTGTACGTCACCGCGCTTTGCTCAAGCATTTTTTATCACAATGGTGTGTATGCAAGGCAGGCTTGAGAGGAATCCCATTGAGAAAAAATTTGTTTTTTTCCATAACATGAAAAACGGTCATTTGTACGTGGCATAAGTCCATTGGAAAAAATAATTCCTAAATTTGTAAATTCAAAAATTTAAAAAGTCCATATATATATATATATATAAAAAGTCGAATATCCAAAAATAAGAATGAAAATCCCAAAAATTTAAAAAAACGAAAATCGGAAAATAAGAAGGAAAATTTGAAAATCCGAAATAATAACTATTACTAACTAATAAATTATAGGTATTGTAATTTTCTTTGGTTGTTAGTCGTGTATTAAAATCTTTCTGTTTTCTTTTTCCTGTTATATTTTATTTTGTATGCTTTGATAAATTTTGAAAACGAATACAAATATTGAATTAACAAAAAATGTGGTTGTTAGTGAATGTAACAAATACAAATATATCCGAAGTTACGAATTATCAGAAATAACGAATGCTGCATCTAAACAAATGGAACACATTAATAATAATAAAACCATTATTATTATTATTTATTATTATTATTTTGTTATGCTACATTTATTTAGATGCGTCATTCGTTATTTCGGATAATTCTTAATAATCAGTGCATCCTGATTGTCCCCACCAGTGATACCCACTTGTTTTTACCAGTAATGCCAATCAGTGCCCATAATTGTTGCCAATCAGTGCCCATCATTGGTGCCAATCAGTGCTTTTCAGTGCTGCCTTTCAGTTCCCATCAGTGATGCCTGTCAGTGCCTCCTCATCAGTGCCGCCTATCAGTGCCATCTATAAGTTCCCATCAGTGCTACTTATCAATGCCCATCAGCGCTGCCCTTTTGTAACAAAAACTAAGAAAAAATGATTTATTTTCAAAATGTTGGCTGCGTTTGATGTCCACTGAGGCAGCATTTGATGGCACAATGAAGGCATTCGATGGGCACAGTGGCAGCGTTTGATGGCACAGTGGCAGCGTTTGGTGGGCACAATGGCAGAATTTGGCCACAGTGGTTGCATTTGATGGGCACAGTGGTTGCGTTTGATGGGCACAGTGGTTGCGTTTGATGGGCACAGTGGCTGCGTTTGATGGGCACAGTGGCTGCGTTTGATGGGCACAGTGGCTGCGTTTGATGGGCACAGTGGCTGCATTTGATGGGCACAGTGGCTGCATTTGATGGCACAGTGGCAGCATTTGATGGCACAGTGGCGGCGTTTGATGGCACAGTGGCTGCTTTTGATGGCACAGTGGCTGCTTTTGATGGCACAGTGGCTGCATTTGATGGCACAGTGGCTGCATTTGATGGCACAGTGGCTGCATTTGATGGCACAGTGGCTACATTTGATGGCACAGTGGCTACAATTGATGGCACAGTGGCTGCGTTTGATGGCACAGTGGCTGCGTTTGATGGCACATTGGCTGCGTTTGATGGGCACAGTGGCTGTGTGTGTTGGGCACAGTGGCAGTGTTTAAAGGGCACAGTGGCTGCATTTGATGGCACAGTGGCTACAATTGATGGTACAGTGGCTGCGTTTGATGGCACAGTGGCTGCGTTTGATGGCACATTGGCTGCGTTTGATGGCACAGTGGCTGCGTTTGATGGCACAGTGGCTACGTTTGATGGCACAGTGGCTGCGTTTGATGGCACAGTGGCTGCGTTTGATGGCACAGTGGCTGCGTTTGATGGCACAGTGGCTGATTTTGATGGCACAGTGGCTGCTTTTGATGGCACAGTGGCTGCATTTGATGGCACAGTGGCGGCGTTTGATGGCACAGTGGCGGCGTTTGATGGCACAGTGGCGGCGTTTGATGGCACAGTGGCGGCGTTTGATGGCACAGTGGCTGCATTTGATGGCACAGTGGCTGCATTTGATGGGCACAGTGGCGGCATTTAATGGCACAGTGAAAGTGTTTAATTGGCTGAGTTTGATGGGCACAGTGGCTGTGTGTGTTGGGCACAGTGGCAGTGTTTAATGGGCACAGTGGCTGCATTTGATGGCACAGTGGCTACAATTGATGGCACAGTGGCTGCGTTTGATGGCACAGTGGCTGCGTTTGATGGCACAGTGGCTGCGTTTGATGGCACAGTGGCTGCGTTTGATGGCACAGTGGCTGCGTTTGATGGCACAGTGGCTGCGTTTGATGGCACAGTGGCTGCGTTTGATGGCACAGTGGCTGCGTTTGATGGCACAGTGGCTGCGTTTGATGGGCACAGTGGCTGCGTTTGATGGGCACAGTGGCTGCGTTTGATGGGCACAGTGGCTGCGTTTGATGGGCACAGTGGCTGCGTTTGATGGGCACAGTGGCTGCGTTTGATGGGCACAGTGGCAGTCTTGGATGGGCACGGTGGCAGTCTTTGATGGGCAGAGTGGCTGCGTTTGATGGGCTCAGTGGCAGAATTTGATGGGCGCAGTGGTTGCATTTGATGAGACAGTGGCGGTATTTGATGTCAGTGGCAGAATTTGATGGGCACAGTGTCTTTAATGGGTTTTTTTTTTCTGAATTTTTCAGTTTGTTTGCGCCTCCACCACAAATTTTGAGCACCAGCAGCCGCTGTTTACAACCATTAAACCAGTAAACTTGTTGCTTCACCTTTTTATGATTCATTCCAGGTGTAAACATTTTCTACGCGGTTCGCTATCAGCACAGACTTGCATTAGATTTTCTAACTCGGTCTTCAGCATTTGTAAAAACACCTTACTTATTGATGAGCTTGTAGTACACTGAAGTTAATGAGCTCTAGTTGAACTGATCTTCATGGGAACTTGTTAAAGCCTCTATCTTCGCAGTTCTAGAGGTAGTACCTTAATAATTTACGGCGCCTTCATCGCTCTACCATTTGTATACCACTCATTATCCAAAGCGAGGAACAAAAAAAAAAGCTTCTCACTGAAGTTTGTTAGATAATGCAAATACATTCATGAACTAGACTTTTTTATTTTATTTTTATTTTTTTAACTCCAGCACCTAAAATCAGTCGCATTCCCTTTATCTGCATAGACTTCTTTATCTAATGAGTCCCTCTGGGACCCCTAGTAAAATGTGCAGCAAATCTGACATCAATGGGACAGCTTGGAGGAAGTCAGCTTAATTAAAAGCTTCATTCGGAGCCAAATGCAGTGCCACCGGTTGCCCCAGCGCACAGCCACGTCCTTTTTTTTTTTTTTTTTTTTTTTCATGAAAGCACTTTCAGCCTCGTTATTTATCATGGTTTCAAAACAATGTTGATACAATACAACGCTTTGTGGACATGAATTAAATATATAATGGGGTGGGAAGAGAGGAAGGGATTATTTTAGTTTAGTTAGGAATGAAAATGAAGATTCTGATGTTCTAGCCACTTAAGCCCCGGACCATTTGGCTGGCCAAAGACCAGAGCTTTTTTTTGCGATTCAGCACTGAGTCACTTTAACTCAGGGCAAAAATCCGGGCGCCCGATCGCAATTGCGACAAGAAATTGAGACCTGGCGGCCAGGGAAGCTTAGGCCTGCAGAAGGCCGCAAAGCCGGTAATTGAGGCCGCGGCTTTGCGGCCTTCTGCAGGCCTAAGCTTCCTTCTGTGATCTGGCGCCATCTTGTGGTGGCAGTTGGCATTACAAGTAGTTCGATTACAAGTAGCAAAACAGCAGTTCTAATGTGTTTTTCACTGTTTTCACTGCCCTCTAATTAGAACCCCCAAACATTATATATTTATATTTTTTATTCTAACATCCTAGAGAATAAAATGGCGGTCGTTGCAATACTTTCTGTCACATCGTATTTGCGCAGCGGTCTTACAAGTGCACTTGTTTGGTAAAAAAAATACACTTTTTTTAAATATAAAAATAGGACAACAGTAAAATTAGCCCATTTTTTTTTTTATATTGTGAAATATAATGTTACACCAAGTAAATTGATACCCAACATGTCACGCTTCACAATTGCGTCCGCTGGTGGAATGGCGATAAACTTTTACCCTTTAAAATCTCCATAAGCATTGTTTGAAAAATTCTACAGGTTGCATGTTTTGAGTTACAGAGGAGGTCTAGGGCTAGAATTATTGCTCTCGCTCTAACGATCGCAGCGATACCTCACTTGTGTGGTTTAAATACCGCTTACATATGCCTCACGTATGCGTTTGCTTCTGCGCGTGAGCTTGGCAGGACGGGGTGCGTTTTTTGGCTCCTAACTTTTTTAGCTGACTCCTAGATTCCAAGCAAATTTCTCAAACCCTGCTTTAACTGACAATTGCGCGGTCCTGTGACGTGGCACCCAAACAAAATTGATGAGCTTTTTTCCCCATAAATAGAGCTTTTTTTTGGTGGTATTTGTTTTCAATTTCTTTTTGTTTAACTTTTTTTTTCTCAAGTACAAAAAGCTTTTACATTTATTCAAGATTTCATTACAATATACATTGTTCCCACTAGTTATTTAATATATTGAATCTTGATGTGTATAAGTCATTAAAACAATATTCCCTCCATTGTTGTTCTACATTTGCTCCTGTTATCTTCCATATCCATTCATCCAAAAACAAAAAAAAAATCAGAAACCTACCCCCCCCCTGTCTCCCCCTTATTTCTCTACCGTTCTCCGCTTCATTTACCTTTCCCCTCCGTATTTCTCCTTTTCCCATTTATATATATTCTTTCTGTTAGGAAAGGTTCCATCCGCTGGTAATATTTATTATTATTTGGCTTGCAGTACTGTGGTTCACCTGCAGGTGTCTCCTTGCAATCTGGAACTGTCAGGAGAACTTCTCCCTGCTGCTGTTATATCATTTTCGGGACGCAGTACTGGTCTCCACCAGCGGATGGATCCTGGCAGTGTGGAGTGTACAACTCTTTCTGCGCTCAGGTGTAACTTGAAGCCAATTACTGGATCCCTATTTATAACCGGCGAGTGCAATCACATCTTGCCTTGGTACAGTGGGTGACCGCGATATTGTGTCAATCTCGCTCACTTTTTCGGCGAGATTGACCACCTGCGAGCCCCATCGCGGGAGCCAGTGCCGAGCTGGTTTGCCGCGATGGAGACAAAGCCGTCATAGAAGCGACGGGGATCCGACTTGTATTCCCGCCAATTCTACACGTGGGCAGGGTTTGATATGAATCCTAAGGGGGAACTCCCCGCCAGATTTTAAATAAAAATCCGGCATGGGTTCCCCCCTCAGGAGCATACCGGGCCCTTAGGTCTGTTATGGGTTGTAAGGAGACCCCCCCACGCCGAAAAAATGGCGTGGGGGTCCCCCCACAATCCATACCTGACCCGTATCCAAAGCACGCCGGCCGGTCAGGAAGGGAGTGGGGCGAGCGAGTGCCCCCCCCCTCCTGAGCCATACCGGGCAGCATGCCCTCAACATGGGGGGGGTCAGGTGCTCTGGGGCAGGGGGGGGCACCCCACATCTGCTCTCCGGGGGGTCTTCTCTGCTCTCCGGGGGTCTTCTCTGCTCTCCGGGGGTCTTCTCTGCTCTCCGGGGGTCTTCTCTGCTCTCCGGGGGTCTTCTCTGCTCTCCGGGGGGTCTTCTCCACTCTCTCGGGGGTCTTCTCCGCTCTCTGGGGGGTCTTCTCCGCTCTCTGGGGGGTCTTCTCCGCTCTCTGGGGGGTCTTCTCCGCTCTCTGGGGGGTCATCTCCGCTCTCTGGGGGTCATCTCCGCTCTCTGGGGGTCATCTCCGCTCTCTGGGGGTCATCTCCGCTCTCTGGGGGTCATCTCCGCTCTCTGGGGGTCATCTCCGCTCTCTGGGGGTCATCTCCGCTCTCTGGGGGTCATCTCCGCTCTCTGGGGTCTTCTCCCGCTCTCCGGGGTCTTCTCTGCTCTCCGGGGTCTTCTCTCCGCTCTTGATTCGGCGCTCTCCGGTGCCTTCTTCTTCAGGACTGGCCGCCGCTTCTGTCACGTCTTCTTCTCTTCTCCAGATGTTGACTCAACGCTTCCTCCCGCTGTTATGCCGGCCGCGCGGCTCCCAGCGACTTATATAGGCCTATCTTGTGACGTCGCAGTCCCATCATGCTCCGGTAGGTACCACGTGGTACCTACCCACATGGTACCTACCGGAGCATGATGGGACTGTGAAGTCATAAGATAGGCCTATATAAGTCGCTGGGAGCCACGCGCCCGGCATAACAGCGGGAGGAAGCGTCGAGTCAACATCTGGAGAAGAGAAGAGAAGAAGACGTGACAGAAGCGGCAGCCAGTCCTGAAGAAGAAGAAGAAGGGGGCTCCCAGATTCCGATGAGCCTCCTGCCCGCATACCCCGACAACCAACGGCCAGGGTTGTCTGGAAGGGGCCCTGTCCTCATCAACATGGGGACAGGGTGCTCTGGGGTGGGGGGCCGCAGTGTGCCCCCCTGCCCCAGAGCACCTGACCCCCCCCCATGTTGAGGGCATGCTGCCTGGTATGGCTCAGGAGGAGGGGGGGCGCTCGCTCGCTCGCCCCCACTCCCTTCCTGACCGGCCGGTGTGCTTTGGATACAGGTCTGGTATGGATTGTGGGGGGACCCCCACGCCATTTTTTCGGCGTAGGGGGGTCTCCTTACAACCCATAACAGACCTAAGGGCCCAGTATGCTCCTGAGGGGGGAACCCATGCCGGATTTTTATTTAAAATCTGGCGGGGTGTTCCCCCTTAGGATTCATATCAAACGCCGCCCACATGTAGAATTGGCAGGAATCCACGTCGGATCCCCGTCGCTTGTATGACGCGCACGCTGGAATGTGCTTTTACTATTCCAGCGAGTGAGAGATGTCGGCACCCTGTCGCCGAGGATCAGCGCGATGCTGTTGTGCTAAAAACACATTCTCGGCGGCAGGTACTGTATCTCTCTCCCAGACCTTGAGCCTGTGATCCTGATGTGAGCCTGCATCTTCCTGACCCGATCCGACCCGATCTTTATCCCGAACCCATCCTGGACATCCCCATTGCCTTGGATCCCTGTCCCCTTGTTCCTGGATCCCTGCTTTGCAGCACATCCATCCGTCATCTCCCAGTTCCTGTTCATTCCCCATCCTCGTCGATCTTCTGATTTTCCCTGTGTATGACCTCGGCCTGGCCTGTTTACAATTACGGTATCTCCCATCACTTTACATATTGTCTTTAGTTATCTTTGGGTCACTGTTTATTGGTTTGTTTATTGTACTGTGTTCTGTTGGAGATGGTTGTGTGTTGTTCCCTTTTCTTAATAAATTACTATACCTATTCTATTATACTATTACCTACCGTATTTATCTCCCTATAGCTCGCACCAGCGTATAGCGCACACCCCCAACCTAGAAGGGAAATTCCTGTAAAAAAATAAATAAAAATACTTGATGCCCCTCGTTGGTGTCATGTCCGCCAACCACCTGCGTCCTTCGTTGTGTCCTCCCCGCTTTTCCCGCGCTGTTTTTGAGCCGATCCCCGCTTCCCGTGCTGTGTTTGAATGAAGCCAGTGACATATACCGAGCGCAGTACACTCGGGCACGCTCGGCTCCTCTCGCATAGATGCTAGGAGGCGGCACAGGGCGTGACCATGAGGGAAGTCAAGCCTGGCCGAGTGTACCCGAGTGTACTGCGCTTGGTATATGTCGCCGGCTCCGTTCAAACACACCGTAGGAAGCGGGGATCGGCGTATAACGCACACCCACGATTTCTCCCTGAAAAAGTGCGCGTTACACACCGATAAATACGGTATATACATTTTGGGTCTCCTCTTTGCAGTCACACAGTCTGATCCACTAGCCTCTCTGACACTTTTATTCCTTCCAAGAGCCGAAATTCGTCCCATTTTGCCATATTTCTGGCATTTGACTATTTGTGTATCCTTCTTCTCTTATCTGTCTTTCTATATATTGTATTTCATTAATTTCACATATCCATTCTACTATATTTGGGCTTTTATTTTCTCTCCAGTTGCAAGCTATTATTGTTCTAGCTGCCATTGTCATATGGTGAAAAATATCTTTCCTAATACTCTTTATTGAGTCTGGAATTTAAGGTAACAAGGAAATATCTATGTTTAGATTCCTCTCTACTCCCGACACTTTCCAATATATCTCGTGAACTTTTTCCCAGAAATATCTCACCAAATGTGGTCCACAGTCCCCCTTTCGACCTTACATCTCCAACAACTATCTGCTTGTCCACTATTTATTTAACGCTACTGGGCTCCAATACCATCTATTTTGTAATTTCTTTCTTGGCACTTGGTCGCTAAATATGTTTTATGAATTATTGAACATATTTTCTCCCATTCTATCTCTGATATTGATCTTTCTATTTCCTTTTCCCATTTTTTCATTCCTGTTAGTTCTCTAAGGGGTCCAGAAGGGAGTAGTAAGCCGTATATCTTTTTAGTTGATTTTTGTTCGTCTATTAAGATTTGTTCAAATATAGTTTTTGGTCTATTTACTGAAGGTAATACTATATTTGTTGCAATGTATGCATTTAATTAGTGGTATTGTAGCCATTTATGTTTTATAATCTGGTCCCAGATCTTGCATTTTTGGTATTTCCCCTTCCACTAAGATCTGGGCCACCCTTGCGTTCTCCAGTATATTCAATTTTAAGTACTTTGTGGTTGCTAAGGCTGGCAGAAATTTTGGAGGTATTTGATCACATCTGCGGTTTTTATATTTTGCGCTAGAAACAAAAATTGAGCCAGGTGGGGGGGGGGGGTTTGCAGTTTTGCAGTTGTTGAGCCGGGGGTACCATCATAGGCGTGCCCAGAGATTTTTGCATTTGTTGAGCGGGAGGGGGGGGGGGGGGGGGGGTTGTTAAAGCACCCGACCGCCGGGTGCTATATACTCGAGTATAAGCCAACCCGAATATAAGCAGAGGCACCTAATTTTGTCACAAAAAATGGGAAATCTAATTGACTCAAGTATAAGCCTAGGGTGTCCATGTGCATGCCTCACTGTGTCCATGACTAGACTGACGTTTAACATGGGAGTATATAGAAGGGGGGCCCGGCTTTGAAAAAAGTGGTGCTCCCCGGCTGTAGGTCCCACAGACAGGAAACTTTGCACACTTGTAGAGGAAGAGTGGGGCTATATGTATAACATTTGGGGTCCAGGGGACCTACAGCTGGCTGGTACCGGGTCCCCAAAATCCAGGTGCAAAAAGGTGACTAGTATAAGCAGAGGGGGGCATTTTCAGCACAAAAAAATGTGCTGAAAAACTTGGCTTATACTCGAGTATATACGGTACTTTAAAATTTACAGCCTGGCCACTTTTCTACTTTAACCACTTCAGCCCCGGACCATATTGCTGGTCAATGACCGGGCCCCTTTTTGCGATTCGGCACTGCGTCAATTTAACTGACAATTGCACGGTCGTGTGACGTGGCTACCAAACAAAATTTGCGTCCTTTTTTTCCCACAAATAGAGCTTTCTTTTGGTGGTATTTGATCACCTCTGCGGTTTTTACTTTTTGCGCTATAAACAAAAATAGAGCGACATTTTTGAAAAAAAAATATTTAATTTTTTTTGCTATAATATCCCCAAAAATATATATAAAAAAATGTTTCCCTCAGTTTAAACTGATACGTATTCTTCTACCTATTTTTCGTTAAAGTTTCAGGTCCATGGGACCTACGGCCGGCTGGTACTGGATCCCCAATCTACCAGAGAAATGACCGTGTAACATGGGAGTCTATGGAAGGGAAACCCGAATTTGAAAAATCGATGCTCCCCGGCTGTAGGTTCCTCAGACAACAAACTTTGCACACTTGTAGAAGAAGAGTGGAGCTATGTGTGTGCAAAGTTTACCAGGTCCCCAAAGTTTGGGAGATCAGGCGCACAAAGGTGACTCAAGTATAAGCCGAGGGGGGCATTTTCAGCACAAAAAATGTGCTAAAAAACTTGGTTTATACCCAAGTATATACGGTACATATACACACACACTTTGGGGTGCACACTCAAATGTATTAGGCTGCACACACCTATGGCAAGTAGTAACCATTTAGATACATAGTAAGGGGGGCACCTGGCATACAGTAGACCTACATGCAAAGATCTAAATGTTGTTATTTGTCAGCCAAGGAGTAGTACAGACAATGCTGGGCTCTGTTGGTATTTGAGGAGTCATGGAGGCACATTAGCATACAAACCTGTCAGCCACTGCCGCACTAGAGTTGAATAGAGCTATATTGGCCTCGAGACTACTGGAAAAGAGGGAAAAAAAGGATTATGAAGATTTTGCAGTGGCATTGCTTTGATGTCACCATGCACTTCGATGACACACAATTTTCAATGCTAACATTTTTATATGCTTAACATACATACTGTATATATTTAAAAAAAATAACAGGATTGCCCCCAAAACATTATAGCTTCCCTTTAATCTCAGTATTTATTGAAACCCTCAGGCCGCGTACACACAACCGGTCCATCCGATGAGAATGGTCCGACGGACCGTTTTCATCGGTTTACCGCTGAAGCAGCCTGATGGTCTGATGTGCGTACACACCACCAGTTCAAAAACCGTTCGAGTCCAACGCGATGACGTAAAACAAAACGACGTGCAGAGAAAAATGAAGTTCAATGCTTCCAAGCATGCATCGACTTGATTCTGAGCATGCGCAGATTTTGAACCGATGCTTTTGCATCCTAACCATCGGTTTTGACCGATCGGTAGGCGTCCATCGGTCCGATTTTTAAAGCAAGTTCTAAATTTTTGGACTGAAGGACAACAGACTGATGGGGCGTACACACGGTCGGTTTGGACCGATGAAACTGAACTTCAGTCCGTTTTCATTGGTTTGGACTGATCGTGTGTACGCGGCCTTAGAGCTCTTCATTAGAGTTTCCGAGGACAGCAGATTAAAAAAAAAAGCTCACAAAGTCATTGTTTAAAGTTAGCTGCATGACACACACAATGAAAAACGTGGAGGATCTGGATCAGGGAAAGCCATTTGTCTAAGGTTTGTGCCATCAGGGCTTGAACAAAATTAAATTACATTTTTAGCACAAATCAATGTACAATGTAATGATTTTTAAGTTAAGAGAGAAAAAACAGGAAAGTGTTATCTTTAACTTTTGCTGGGGGAAAAAAAAACACATTTTGGCAAGTTTCCTGAAACAAATTACACTTGGCACTTGTCTGAATATTAACAACTGTGCAAGAATAAGCAGTTTTATCCGCCGCGTGTCAATACTGCACGGAGCCTGGAAAGTCTTCACTTGACCCCTGTAATGTACTTTATCAATGTTGTTAATAGTTAAGGGACTTCAATTTGCAGGCTGTCTTTAACCTCTGCCATTTAAAACTGTGCAATATTAAAGAGTCAGTCCTACAAAACACTTCAGTGCTTGGTAGGTGCTCTAGAGTTGAAATCCATAATGAAGTCTCCTATTCCTTTGGGGACGTTTCTGTGAGATCTCTGAGCTGAGTTTCCCAGGTCTACATACTTGATGTGCCCCTGATGAGAACTTACCCCTCTACCTACTAGAGCTTTCATTTATCTTACATTGTGAGGAATGCAACAAGGAGCATGGAAAACTCAGAGGTGGATAGGAATGGCAAGGACATAATGCTGTTGGAATATATAAGAAATTAAGGGCAATTGCTGACCTGGCCTCTTAAACATTTTTGTGTGGAATGGCCCCTAAATTGTCCTTTTAAATACATTAAATTGGATTGTTTATAGTTCCTTTTTGTTTCCTTTTTATTTCCTTTTTTTTTCCCTTCTTTTCTTTTCTTTCCTTTCCTTTTTCCCTTCCCTTTCCTTTTTCCCTTTTTCTTTCAATTTTTTCCTTTCCTTAATTTTCCTTTTTCTCTTTTTTTAATTTCCTTTTATTTTTTCATTTTTTTATCTTCCCCTTTTCATTCCTTTTTTCCCCTTTTATGCTTTCCTTTTCTTCCCTACTTCCCATTTTTCCTTTCTGTTTTTCTTTTCTATTTATTTCCCCTTTCCTTTTTTCTTCCCTCTTTTTTTCCTTTCCTTTTTCTCTTTGTTTCCTTTCCTTACCTTTTCCTTTTTTCTCTTTTTTTTTTTCATTTCTTTTCCTTTTTAAAAATGTTCCCTTTCCTTTCCTTTCCTTTGCTTTGCTTTGCTTTCCTTTCCTTTGCTTTTTCCCCTTTATGCTCCCCCTTTTACCATTTTTCCTTTCTGTTTTACTTTTTCTATTTGCTTTCCCTTTTTTCCTTTCCTTGTTTTTCCTCACCTTTCCTTTTTCTCTTCTTTTAATTTCCTTTCCCTTTTCAATTTTTTCCTTCCCTTTCCTTTTCCCTTTCTTTTTTCCCTTCATTTCCCTTTTATGCTCTTCTTATTTTTCCTTTTTCCCATTTTTACTTTCTATTTCTATTCTTTTTGTTTTCCCTTTTTTCCTTTCCTTACCTTTTTCCCTTAACTTTTTTCCTTTTTTTTCCCTTTCCTTTTTTACTTTTTTCCCCCCTTTCATTTGCTTTCCCTTTTCCTTTTCCCTTTCTTTCCTTTCTCCCTTTTTTCTGTTACTTTCCTTTCATTTCCTTTCACTTTTCCCTTTTTTTAATTGTATATTTATAAATATATTCCAAGGAGATACATATACAGAGAAAAAAAAAAGTTATTGAAAAATATAACAGTATAACTGGAACAAATCCCATACATAGCACAGGAAAACAGGATTTTACCAAATTACAAGATGAGAGAAAAAAAAAAAAAAATTAGGCAGAGCCTTGTGCTTTATAGAAATGGCAACCCATTGGAGCAGGCTTTGACGGCAGGGGGAAACTAACACATACCAGTATAGTATAAGTAAAAACTAGGGTTGTCCCAATACCACTTTTTTAGGACCGAGTACAAGTACAGATACTTTTTTTCATGTACTCGCCGATACTGAATACAAATACTTTTTTTAAATGTGTCACCAAATGCAGCCATGTCCCACCACATATTGCAGTCATGTCCCCCCCACATATTGCAGCCATGTCCCCCCCACATATTGCAGCCATGTCCCCCCACATATTGCAGCCATGTCCCCCCACATATTGCAGCCATGTCCCCCCACATATTGCAGCCATGTCCCCCCACATATTGCAGCCATGTCCCCCCACATATTGCAGCCATGTCCCCCCACATATTGCAGCCATGTCCCCCCACATATTGCAGCCATGTCCCCCCACATATTGCAGCCATGTCCCCCCACATATTGCAGCCATGTCCCCCCACATATTGCAGCCATGTCCCCCCACATATTGCAGCAATGCATGTCCCCCATAGATGCAGCCATGTCCTGTCCCCCATAGATGCAGCCATGTCCCCCAAATATGCAGCCATGTCCCCCATACCTAGTAGTAGATGATGTCGATGCCACCGCCGCCGCCACTGCTGCCGTGTTAATCCCCGTGCATTACAGCGCGCATTACAGGCAGCTTCCGTTTGAATTCTTGTAATGTCCGCCGCACTGTGTATAGACACTCCCCTTCTCGGGATTGGACAGATCCGTCCAATCCCGAGAAGGGGAGTGTCTATACACGGCGCTGCGGGCATTACAAGTATTCAAACGAAAGCTGCCTGTAATGTGCGTTGTAATGCTCGGGGATTAACGCGGTGGCGGCTTTGCAGTATGCAGTGGCGGCGGCGGGGGGGGGGGGAGTGTTCTATTCAGGCATCAGGGGCATTTGCGGGAGTACAAGTACTCCCGCAAATACTCGGTATCGGGACAACCCTAGTAAAAACAAAAAAGGGAGTTACCCTGAGGGGTACTTGAGCTAAAGGGGGAAGGTGGGAGAGATACACCATGGGAGAAGGAGACTAAAGTCAGTGCAATGAAATACATGGGGACAGGGGGATGGGACTGTTATTCAGATATAGGGGTCGATGAGTCAGGGTTAAAGGGGTTGTAAAGACAAAAATATTTTCCTCTTAAATTAAAGTCTGACAGTAGCTGATAAAGTAAAAAGTAATGTTTTGCATTATAACTAGTTTGATACTTGTTGAAATCGAGCTGTTTTATTCACCCCTGTCACTCCTGAATCGTTATTCTCACTGACTTCCTGGTTTGCAAAGCACGTTCATTCTTGCTACATCACGGCCTAATGGGAACTACAGTTCCTATTAGGCTTAGCCTCCATGCCTATGAGGGTTAAGAGAGCATCTTCACGCAGGGCTGTAGTCATGGGAAGGGGGTGAGCACATTCTGCTTTCCACCATGCAGGTGCTGGTGGAAAGCAAGAAGAGGAGAGACAGGAAATGGCATTTTCAAACCTGGATTACTGTATTTTGGAAGTCAAAAGAAAAAACAAGGAAAGTGATATTTAAATGCTCTAGCTTACAGCAATCAATTGATCTAATAAAAAACGAACCTTTAGTGTTCCTTTAAGCTCAGGGTTATCTCATAACTAACACATTTTGGAAAACTAGGACAGGGAATCATGTACCACAGTAGTAAGGTGTTCCATTCTCCGTGTGTGAGCTACTACATAGTCATATTAAAATCACCCCCTATAATCATGAAAGGTTAGGAGAACTTCTCCAACCTCTCAAACATATCAGTGAGAAATTGAATCTGATTAGAATTAGGAGTGTATACATTAAACAATGTAAGGGAATGTTTCAAATAGTCACAATCCAGGAAAATAAACCTGCCATGGGGTCCAGATACGAGTACTTAATTCGTAGAGGGCATGTGCGCCTAACTAAAATTGCCACACCTGCTTTCCCCAAAGGGTCAGAAGCCATGTAGGCTGTTGTGAAATATTTACTAGCAAATTTAAAGCACCCTTCCAGGCGAAAGTGAGTTCCCTGGATCATGATCACATCAGATACCGAGGATTACATTTCTTAAAAGCCAACCATCCTTTTTTAACTGAGTTTAAGCCCTTAAAGGGTCACTAAACGAAAAAAAAATTGGGCAGAAAAGACTGTTTACAGGGTATAGAGACATAAAAGTTACCTGATTCCTTTTAAAAATGATTAAAAGTAGATCAAAATCAATCATATAATCAACCTACAGTTCTAGTTTCATTTTTATTTCCTGTCTCTCTGATGTACAGAGCCAGAGAGCCAATAGAGGGCCGTGATGGTTTGTCTAAAACCCCTCAGCACCAACCCAGTTTCAGTTTACGCACAGTAATTACACCTCCTTGATTAGTGACCACAGTGAGAAAGCTCCCAGCACAGTGGTTATAAGGAAATAGACAACCAGGAAGTGTGGAGATCAGAGCAGAATTACAGCAACATCAAAGCAAAAACGAACAATGAGGACATGAAAACAGCACTGCAGTAAGGTAAAGGAAGCAATTTAGCCAATAAAAAAAATTCCTTTAGTGACCCTTTAACATTATAAGTAAAAAAATCTTAATGTCATAGTAACATAGCTAGCTCAAAAAGCAAATGACATGAAATGCTGCACAGGAGAGATGGAAAAATCTAAATAACAGTATAGAACATTTTCAAATAGTCCATATGGTGGACAAGCCACATGTCAAAAAAAGACCCGAAAATAAAAAAATGTACGAACAAAGAAAACCTAAAGGGTAAAAACCCTTCAGGAAACCATGGCCGTTGCCTTGGACTAAAGCCCCATACACACTATCAGTTTTCCTGCAGGTTTTTCTCTTCAGGTTTACCAAAACCATCTAATATGAGGTCAAACCTTAAGAGTTTCAATTCGTATGCAATCAGGCAGGCCATTGCACTACATGGCTTTGGTAAACCTGAAGAGAAAAACCTGCAGGAAAACTGATAGTGTGTATGGGGCTTAAAGTGGTTGTAAAGACAAAAATATTTTCCTTTTTAAATCCTTTTCCTTTTAAAGTCTGACAGTAGCCGATAAAGTAAAAAGTAATGTTTTGCATTATAACTAGTTTGATAGCTGTTGAAATCGATCTGTTTTATTCACCTCTGTCACTCCTGAATCATTATTCTCACAGACTTCCTGGTTTGCGGTGCGCATTCATTCTTGCTACATCACGGCCTAATGGGAACTACAGTTCCTATTAGGCTTACCCTCCATGCTTATGAGGGTTAAGAGAGCATCTTCACGCAGGGCTGTAGTCATAGGGAGGGCGTGAGCACATTCTGCTTTCCACCATGCAGGTGCTGGTGGAAAGCAAGAAGAGAAGAGACAGGAAATGGCATTTTCAAGCCTGGATTATTGTATTTTGGAAGTCAAAAGGAAAAACGAGGTAAGTGATATTTAAATGCTCTAGCTTACAGCAATAAATTGATCTAATAAAAAACAAACCTTTAGTGTTCCTTTATGAAAAGAGTCCTCCAAACAAGGCAGGGGAGGTCCCCACTGTATTTTGGTCGGAGAACAGAGATGTTCTGGATTCAGGAACTCTGGCTAGAGTCGAGGACCGCATGGCAGGGGAGGTCCCCACTGTATTTTGGTCGGAGAACAGAGATGTTCTGGATTCAGGAACTCTGGCTAGAGTCGAGGACCGCATAGCCAATAACAAAGGAAGATAGGACAAGCAAATGTAAAGAGTTCCTTCATGGATATCTGAAAGAAGGAATCCTCCAAGGAGTGGAGATGGGGTGTTTTTTCTTCTGCCAAACCGGGGTCCAGATTCTACTTGAAGCAAATGGTGGTTTAGGTGTTGCGAGCAAGCGCAGCAGGTCTTCCTCTCAAAGGGGCAAGAGTCCCAGGTTGCGTAGAGAAGTTTCACTTTCCTGGATGTCGCGCATTGAATGCTGTATGCCATCCCGAGAGGCAGATAAGCGGACGGGAAAGCCCCAGCGATATAGGACTTTGTGGTTCTGTAAATGGACTGTCATGGGCCAAAGGCTCCTGCGTTTGGCAAGGGTGATGGGCGACAGGTCATTGAAGATCTGTATCTTGGCACCTTTGAAGTCCTGCCTGGTCTTATTACGAGTAGCCACAGTGAAAGCCTTCCTACTGTCAAAATAATGGTAGCAGAGTTCCCTACCCATCCCTACTGGCTTCTATTCAGTCTCAAATTCCGCACCCATGTCCTCGGCTAGCCCCTCTCTCCTGCCACAGTCCAGTGTCCACCCAGAGAAAGTCTCAGGCCCCCGAGTCACCTCAATCCCTTCCTTTGTACAAAGCCCAAGCAAAGCCCTCCAGTGCACTCTTCTCCTGGAGAAACAAACTTCCAACATACAGGTGCAGCCCTATGAGAGCCGGCTCTCATAGGGCTGCACTGCAGGCTTGTCTCCCAGCCCCCCTCCTCCCCTCTCATACACAGATCTCCCTCTGGGAGCCTATGGAGCGGAGGATGAGGCCTTTTATTTCTCCTGAAGAAAAGGATCTCCTCTTCCCTGGGAAAAGGCACTCCATCTTCCCTAGGGACAGGGATCTCATTTTTCCTGGGGACAGGGACCCCATCTCCCCAGGGGAGAGGGACCCATTTACCTTGGGTAAAAGAACTCTGTCTCCCTTAACCGCTTGCCGACCGCGCACAACTTTTTACATTAACAGAATGGCACGGCTGCGCAAATGGATGTTTATATACGTCCCCTTTACCGCCCTGTGGTCACACGCGTGCCTCCGGGGGTGTGCTCGCAACCCTGTCACGAGCTCCGTGACCCCAACAGTTAGAATCACTCCCTAGGACACACTTAATCCCTTCAGAGCCCCCTGCAGGTTAACCCCTTCACTGCCAGTAACATTTTTACAGTAATCGGTGCATTTGTATAGCACTGATCGTTGTGTAAATGACAATGGTCCCAAAATAGCATTAAGTGTCCGATGTGTCTGCCACAATGTCGCAGTCCTGAAAAAAAATTGCAGATCGCCACCATTACTAGTAAAAAAAAAAAAATCTTAATAAAAATGCCATTAAATTATCCCCTATTTTGTAGAAAAGTGTCCGATTTGTCCGCCACAATAAAAATCGCAGATCGCTGCTAATACTAGTAAAAAAAATTATAATAAGAATGCCATAAAACCAAAAAATGCCATAAAACTATCCCCAAGTTTGTAGATGCTATAACTTTTGTGCAAATCAATCAAACGCTTATTGCAATTTTTTTAACCAAAAATATGTAGAAGAATACATATCGGACTAAACTGAGGAACAACAATATATATATATATATATATTTTTGGGGATATTTATTATACCAAAAAGTAAAAAATATTGCATTTTTTTTTTAAATTGTCGCTCTATTTTTGTTAATAGCGCAAAAAATAAAAAAACGCAGAGGTGATCAAATACCCCCAAAAGAAAGCTCTATTTGTGGGGGAAAAAAGGGCGCCAATTTTGTTTGGGTTCAGCGTCGCACGACCTCGCAATTGTCAGTTAAAGTGATGCAGTGCCGAATCGCAAAAAGTGGCCTGGTCATTGACCAGCAATATGATATGGGGCTGAAGTGGTTAAAGGGGTTGTAAAGGAAATTGGCCACTCAAATGGTCCTGGGCTTAAGTGGTTAAGGACAAGCACCCCATCTCAGCCAATCAGCTGCAACCACTGTTTGGATATTCTTCTTGAACGTTTCCTAAAAGTCACCATTTCCACCCGATGATATCAAAACCTTCTTATCTTCAAAAAAAAAAAAAAAGTTGAGAGAGTAGAGATTTTAAAAAGTTTTATATGCAGTATAAAAGTTTTGTTTTGCTACAAGTGCACTAATAATGTATACAATCACATTACCTATGGATGCGGTTTGTAGCTTTACCAGAGAAAGAGTTACCAAGATAAAAACTAAAGGACACATTGGGATGTCTAATCAGATTCAGCCAGGCATCCTAACTTGATGTACAATCTATCGTCCTTCCTGCCTCTTTTTCTGTTCTCATCAGAGATAAGGATTGTTCTTGTAAAAATAAATTAATTGGCGTCCTCACCACCAGAGACAAAATGCTGAATTTTCATCAGGAAAGAGGGAAAGGGATAAAGTGTTAATTTAACCGCAGCTGATGGGTGCCACAGCCGACAATGAACTGTGTAATTTGGTAGGACAGTGATTAGTGACTATTGGACTTCGAAGGACATGTAAGGTTTGGTAGTTGGGCAACTGTCACGCACTTCAAGGTCATTAGATCTCGCCATTTGTATTCTCTGAAAGACTTATTGACAAAATTGCTTGTAACTCTGGAAGAAGATAAAGTAGCCTTTGAGGCTTAAAAATTTACATTACATTCTATTTGAACAACAAAACGAAGAAAAAATATATAAAATTTGCAAGCTTGGGTCCAAAGAATTAGAAAACGGTTAAACCTTGTGCTGCTACGTTTGCTACCCTCTGGTGCCTGGTTGTGTGACCAGTGCCAATGCAATTGCGGGTTGGTCTCTGCCTGTAAATGGCACTTTCGTTGCCGTATTGTATTCCACGCTGGAACGCATACGGCGACCGCGCGCTGACGTCATCGCCCGGCGCCACGTGCGTTCCAGCATGGAAAGCGGAAGTGACCGGGCGAAATCAATGCTTCGTTTCCCACACATGCCTTGCTACTATAAACAGCACAGCGTGAGTACTACATGCTGTTCTATTATTGTCGGCCGGACCACGCTACAACCAAACTACTGCCATTAGATACCCTCAGATGGAAACCATCCTATGCTGGATCCATGCCACCATTAATCCACAGCTTAATCCTCCTAAATAACCCCTACCTGGATCCATGCTGCAAATTGCTCTGGGGACACCTTAACCACTTAAGCCCCAGACCAATATGCTGCTAAATGCCCAAAGGTGTTATTACAATTCGGCACTGCGTCGCTTTAACAGACAATTGCGCGGTCGTGCGACGTGTCTCCTAAACAAAATTTGCGTCCTTTTCTTACCACAAATAGAGCTTTCTTTTGATGGTATTTGATTGTCTGAGATTTTTTTTTTTTTGCGATATAAATGGAAAAAACCCAAAAATCTTGAAAAAAATGATATTTTCTACTTTTTGTTATAAAAAAAAAATCGAATCAACTAAATTTTAGTCAAACATTTAGGCCAAAATGTATTCAGCCACATGTCTTTAGCAAAAAAAAATCGCAATATAAAAAAAAACTAGCTACCTAGCGGCAACAGTGACACTAATACAGCGATCAGAAAACCGATCGCTTAGTGACACTGGCAATAGGGGGTGAAAGGGTTAACTAGGCCGGTGATCAAGGCGTTAAGCCTTTATTAGGGGGGGTACGGGGCTACCCTGGACACTAACTGTCACACTGACACTAAATGCAGTGATCAGTAAATATATGATCACTGCTATCGGTGACACTGTGATCGGGGGCTGGGTTGGGGTGGGGGGCTGACCGGAAGGGGTTAAATGTGTATGGTGTCAGTGTGCTGTTGTGCGACTTACTGTGTGATGTCTTCTCTAGAAGGCAGGGACGTACATGTACGCCCATCTGCCTGTACGTGCCATTTTGTGGACGTACCTATACATGCGGCGGTCTTTAAGTGGTTAAGATATTCACCACAAGGAGACCATCCTTTACAGAATCCCATTGATGCTACATTACTTTGCTATTGCTGATGAACTCTCATGCTCTGCAAACGGATAAGTACCACTACCACGTTACTTTTATAGCTCTAGAATTACCCTGTTCACATATTGTATTTACTAAGTACTGTATTTGAACCTGGCTCAAGTTTAAACTACTGCTGTGCTTGGGATTAGTTTTTAAGGTTTCATATAACAGTTGTGGCATATCTTAAAGAGACATACACTCTTAAACCATTTAATCTTCAGTTGCCTCTCTCAAGTATATGCTATCTGCATACAGTATTCTCATATGCTACGTGCTTGACATTTGTTGTTAATGGTATACGGCCTTCTGGCCTGAAGTACTGAACATGTTCGCTATACCTTTTTAAGGCAAGGGGTTGAAGGTATGTTGTAATACCTCCTCCCTTAGTAGCTCAAGGCATTCCTATATGTGAGTGATATGATGTAGTAAACCCCCAAACTCTTTTTCTCTGATTAGAGTGACGCCTGGGGTCCAATACTGAAAATCGCATTACATAGAGAAGTGCATTGAAATCTTTCCCTAAACCGCAATATGGGGGTCATTGTTAATAAATTACTAATGACTGCCCAGAGCTGCCTAAATGTATTGCCCATGGGCCCCTTTGGTAGAGAGAGACCACATGACAGAGTCCTGACCTCAACCCGATAGAACACCTTTGGGATGAATAATGCCGCGTACACACGGTCGGAAATTCCACCAGAAAAAGTCAGATGTGAGGTTTTGGTCGGAAATTCCGACCGTGTATGCTCCGTCTGACTTTTGGGGTTGGAATTTCCTCCAGGAAAAGATTGAGAGCTGGTTCTCAAATTTTCAGATGGAAAAAATTCCTATCGGAAAATCCAATCATCTGTAGCAATTCCGACGCGCAAAATTCAGACACATGCTCGGAAACAATTCAACACAGGCAACGCAGCATTGAACTCAATTTTCTCGGCTCGTCGTAGTGTTGTATATCACCGTGTTCTTGGCGGTCGAAAGTTCAGAGAACTTTTGTGTGACCGTGTGTATGCAAGCCAAGCTTGAGCGGAATTCCTTGGATGGTTTTTCCGACGGAAATTCTGATCGTGTGTCTACGCGGCATTAGAGTGGAGACTGAGAGCCAGGCTTTCTTGTCCAATATCAGTGCCTGGCCTCACAAATGTGCTTCTGGAAGAATGGTTAAACATTCCCATAGACACCCTCCTAAACCTTGTGGATAGCCTTCCCAGAAGAGTTGGAGCTGTTATAGCTGCAAAGGGTGGGCCATCTAAATTATTGATAGAATAAAAAAGGATGGACAGACGCACTCCATAAGGTTGTCTTTAATATAAAAAATGGAAAAAATGCACTACAAAACAAGCAGAGAACGAGAATAACAGCCTACGCGTTTCGCACTCCAAAGCAGTGCTTAATCATGGTTAATGCCATGATAAAGCACTGACTTTGGAGTGTGAAACGCGTTGGCTGTTCCCGTTGTCTGCTTGTTTTCTAGTGCATTCTTTCCGTTTTTTATATTAAAGACAATCTTATGTTTTTTTGGAGTGCGGCTGTCCATCCCTTTTTTCTTCTATCAATTGCTTCGTGCATTGCCGGCACCCTTGATTCCCTGAACTGTTGTTGATTGTTCCACCTGGAGAGGTTACTTCCTTTCCTTGGGCCTACTAAATATTGAACCCTACGGAGTAAGACTGGGATGCCATTAAAATTAATGTGTATTTCCCTTATATGACACCTGACATGTTATGTGAGGTTGCTGATATTTTCTCATACACTGTTTAATTTGACCCTTGTTTGTATAAATAAAGAATTTGAAAAAAGAAAAAAAAGGGGGCATAATTAAAACCTTTAAATATATGAAGGTTGTGAACCGGTTTGGAAAAACAGTGGCCCGGATTCACAAAGCACTTACGCCGACATAAATCACTTTACGCCGACATAAATCACTTTACGCCGACGTAGTGCAAATGTGTGCCCAGCGTATGTGTGCACTAAAGTCGCAAACCAACATACGTCCAAAAACAGGCCATCCTACCCCGACGTAACTTTCTTACACCGGCGTAGCATGGGCGCAAATATGGTTTGAACGCATGTTGCTTCTACCATTGATTAGCCATTCAAATATGCAAATGAGGGAAATAAGGCGATTCACGAACGTACGTGCGCCCGACGCATGCTATGCGATGTTTGCGTAAGTTGTACGTCCGGCGTAAAGTTATTCCCCATAGATGAGGCGCAACCCGGCAATAGACATGCAAACGTCTGCCCCAGAGAACACAGGCCGGCGTATTGGGCGTACGTTAGGTTCTCGGCGTACATAGTGGTCCGGCGTAGCTTAGGCAGATGTGCCGGCGTAGTTGTGAACATGCGCATAAGGGTGCAGTTTCATGCGACTGTCACGGCACATGCGCCTTCGTGATAAAACACTGCACCACGCTCAGACCATCATTTGCATGGGGTCACTCCCACTTCCACTTACGCTGGCCTGCGCCTTCGAGAATAAGCTATGCTAGCGTATCTTGGTGAGCAATAGCTTGCTGAATACAGTGCTGCGCCGGCGTAGCGTACTGTGTGTGCACTACACCGGCGTAAATGTGCGCCCACTCTCTGTGAATCTGGGCCAGTATTTTCTATTCGAAGCTGAGATCAAGAATACAGGGACATGAACTCAAATTAGCAGAAAGAAAGTTTTTAAATTAATTAAACTAAGTATTATTTTCTGTTTCAAATGTTTATTGAATTTTATAATTCTCAACAAAATTCCATTTCAATAATACAATAGAAATAAATATTCCATTAACAGAACATGTACAATAGTATAGTAGAAAAAGGCGTAATAATTCAGGAAATGGCTATTCTAAATGTTCATTAAATGAAAATAGATAACATAACTATTAGAATGCCTGGGCCTATTGTTTGTCCCAGCCCCGGGCTTGTCTGGGTGTACATGCATATACAGTGCCTTGTGAAAGTATTCGGCCCCCTTGAACTTTGCGACCTTTTGCCACATTTCAGGCTTCAAACATAAAGATATAAAACTGTAATCTTTTGTGAAGAATCAACAACAAGTGGGACACAATCATGAAGTGGAATAAAATTTATTGGATATTTCGAACTAATAAAAAACTGAAAAATTGGGCGTGCAAAATTATTCAGCCCCCTTACTTTCAGTGCAGCAAACTGTCTCCAGAAGTTCAGTGAGGATCTCTGAATGATCAAATGTTGACCTAAATGACGATAAATAGAATCCACCTGTGTGTAATCAAGTCTCTGTATATATGCACCTGCACTGTGATAGTCTCAGAGGTCCGTTTAAAGCGCAGAACGCATCATGAAGAACAAGGAACACACCAGGCAGGTCTGAGATACTGTTGTGGAGAAGTTTAAAGCCGGATTTGGATACAAAAAGATTTTTCAAGCTTTAAACATCCCAAGGAGAGTCTCAGGCCTTTGCGATCGGCCCTGTGGTCCCTCTTGATTATCTACAGGGGTCGCACATTCTTCTGTCACAATCCTTTAAATACCTGGGCATTCAGGTACATGGCGATCTCTCTAGGTATGAAGATCTTAATATTACCCCTATTTTGCAACAAATGTCGGATTAATTTCGTACTTGGGCGTCGCTACCCCTCAATCTAATTGGACGTATTAATATTTTTAAAATTATTTTTTTACTCAAATTTCTTTACTGTTTTCGTGCCTCCCCGATTTTCCTTACCAACATTTTTTTTTGCAAAATTAGATTTGGCTCTTTTTGGTTTCATCTGGAACGGTTGCCACCCTCGTATTAATAGATCTTCCCTTCAGGCGGCCAAGGCTGTGGGTGGCCTGGCCTGTCAGAACATGCGGTATTATTTTCTAGCCTCCCAGCTCACTTATGTCCATGATTGGCTGCACTCTGACCCCCAGACTCCAGCCACTGCTCTTCTACTATCTCTGTCTGACCCCTTTACTTGCCTAATGGGATGAGTTGAATAGGTTTAAGAGGTCTGGGTGCTCCAGGTTCTCTCCTGTCGAGGTCAGTTTCCTGGCCTGGGAGGAGAGTGGGAAGCTGCTGGCACATTTCACATCTGGCATGTCGCCACAGACTCCTCTATGGTGGAACTGCAATCTTCCAGAGCTTTATGGTCACCCGGACTCGGTGTGGTGGACCCGCTGCGGTATAACGCACCTCTCTCAAATCATTGTAGAGGATACGCTACTGCCGTTCGAAACGCTCAGGTTGAATTTTGGGCTTGACAATACATTTTTCTTCAAGTATCTGCTGCTGAGACATGCCCTTCGGACGCAGTTTGGGTCCCTACACGTTGAGCTCTTGGAGACTCCCATGGAAGGTCTGCTGTCCTTTGCCGAAAGTGTCAAGTTGGTGACAGCCTTTTATGGCCGCCTCCAAGTGGCGGGGGCCAATCCATTTCAGAACTCTCGCACCAAATGGCTGTTGCTCATACCTGAGCTTTCTGAGGAGGATTGGTAGGAAGCCACGGAGGTGTTCTTTCAGGATCTCATTAGTACTGCGGATGTTTGAGTGCAATTTAAATGTATACATCATCTTCACTATACTCCTGCTAGATTGGTTGGGATGGGTGTGGGGCGGAATATTGCCTGTTGTAGATGTGGGGTGGTGGCTGCAGATTGGTTTCATATGTTTTGGAAGTGTCCAGGGCTTTCCACTTTCTGGAAGGATATATTTGTTTTTTTCGCCGACAAGCTCCATTTACAGGTACCTCTTGGGGGTGCTGAATGACCACGTTCACCGTTCTTACCCCAGGACTTTAAGTATTTTGCTGTACTATGCAAGGAAAACCATACTGCTCCACTGGAAGGATGTGGGGGTTCTCTCCTCCCAACCCGCCAACTAATTTGCTACGGTTGTGACAAACTGGATCCTAAATGCACTGTATATGCCTATTGTGGTATTTCTGTTGTGTTACTGTCTTACGGTCGCTGTCGCTGTATATGTGGTTGCATGTGTGCGGTTGAGTGCTGTGGTGTGTTTGTGTGTGTGTGTGTGTGTGTATGTCCAGGGGTTTTCTTTTGTTATGGTTGGACTACTGTTGGTCCGGCTATTTAATGTTTTCTAATATAGCCGTCTGTACTATTGTGTTATATTGGCTGCCTTTGCTGCCCTTTGTCTATTTGTATTCTTTCTATGAAAAAGCTAAAATAAACACCTTAAAAAAAAAAAAAAAAAAAAACATCCCAAGGAGCACTGTGCAAGCGATAATATTGAAATGGAAGGAGTATCAGACCACTGAAAATCTACGAAGACCTGGCCGTCCCTCTCTAAACTTTCAGCTCCTTCAAGAAGAGTGATCAGAGATGCAGCCAAGAGGCCCAGGATCACTCTGGATGAACTACAGAGATCTACAGCTGAGGTGGGAGACTCTGTCCATAGGACAACAATCGGTTGTATACTGCACAAATCTGCCCTTTATGGAAGAGTGGCAAGAAGAAAGCCATTTCTTAAAGATATCCATAAAAAGTGGTGTTTAAAGTTTGCCACAAGCCACCTGGGAGACGCACCAAACATGTGGAAGAAGGTGCTCTGGTCAGATGAAACCAAAATCAAACTTTTTGGCAACAATGCAAAACGTTATGTTTGGCGTAAAAGCAACACATCTCATCACCCTGAACACACCATCCCCACTGTGAAACATGGTGGTGGCAGCATCATGGTTTGGGCCTGCTTTTCTTCAGCAGGGACAGGGAAGATGGTTAAAATTGATGGGAAGATGGATGGAGCCAAATACAGGTTTTCTTCCAGAATGGTCCTGATGGAGTCTGCAAAAGACCTGAGACTGGGACGGAGATTTGTCTTCCAACAAGACAATGATCCAAAACATAAAGCAAAATCTACAATGAAATGGTTCACAAATAAACATATCCAGGTGTTAGAATGGTCAAGTCAAAGTCCAGACCTGAATCCAATCGAGAATCTGTGGAAAGAACTGAAAACGGCTGTTCACAAATGCTCTCCATCCAACCTCACTGAGCTCCAGCTGTTTTGCAAGGAGGAATGGGCAAAAATTTCAGTCTCTCGATGTGCAAAACTGATAGAGACACCCCAAGCGACTTACAGCTGTAATCGCAGCAAAAGGTGGCGCTACAAAGTATTAAGGGGGCTGAATAATTTTGCACGCCCAATTTTTCAGTTTATTTGTTAAAAAAGTTTAAAATATCCAATAAATTTTGTTCCACTTCATGATTGTGTCCCACTTGTTGATTCTTCACAAAAAAATTAGTTTTATATCTTTATGTTTGAAGCCTGAAATGTGGCAAAAGGTCGCAAAGTTCAAGGGGGCCGAATACTTTCGCAAGGCACTCTATAAAGCAAAATACATAGAAGGGGGCAGCTAAGAGTACACCACTGCCTGAGAGTTAAGAAGGTCTGAATGGGCTCGTAATATTGTGTTATTTTGCCATTAATTGCAGTGTGCTATTTTTCATCACAATGGAGGTAAAGACCTTCAATGCACAACTCTTATTTTCTTGCTTAGATTATTATGCTTTTTTTTCAACCCTTTAGCAATCAACACCTGCCAATTTGTGTGACTCAAACGGCTCCGTCTGCTCCGAGGCACTTGCTCTTCACACCATGTTTGCAAAAATTGTCTCACTCTCCGCCACTCAATTTGGGCAGATTATAGCTTTTAAAGCCTAAAGTGAGCAGGTAATAGGAGGAAGTAAGGTGAATAATTCTGTTTTGTGAAGTTCTGTGACATTTTCCAGTTGCGCATCGAAAATTATGTTCTTCTTCGTACAAAATCTGTCCAGAAATCTTATAAAAGCCAGCCAGCAAGTCTGCCGTAAAGTGCATCTAAAGGAAAAAAGTTTTTTTTACCTTTTAAAGCGGAGTTCCGCCATTTTTTTTTTATTTAGATTTCAGCAACTACAAATACTGCAGCTGCTGACTTTTAAAATAAGGACACTGTCCAGGGCACCTGAAGCCAAAAATATTTGTTTTTTTTAGCAAAAATAAAAGCCCCAGTGGTGATAAAATACCAGCAAAATAAAGCTCTATTTGTGTGATAAAAAATTGCGACAGTGCTAAAAGCTGAAAATTGGCCTGGGCAGGAAGGGGTTAACAGTGCTCAGTAGGCAAGTGGGTTAAAAGACTGCCCTTTGTTTAACAATCCCTTTGCCTATTGTAACGGTCACCACCGTTTACGACCTTCCATTCAACCACGACAAGCTTATCTGACACACTCCGACAATCCTGCATACATGATCCATTCCCCAGAAGCAAGACGAGACTCCGCTCTGTATTTGTTTCAAAATGAATGAACACTTTATTGGTTTCTTCTCAGCTTTTTATACAGTACAAGATGTTACAGCCAATCACAGGACAATGCAAGCTCCACCCCCCTATTCACACTGGGGCTAATTATCTAGCAGACATTTTGGCACCGATACTGACAAGATCGTATCACATTCCAAAATACAATTACACAATGCCTTGACCTCAATCACATTATCTAGACAGACGTACTGTCTCTAAAGGGCTTGACACCTTTGTACCATAGACAATGTAATGTCTAGGAGTAGATGCAATTAACACCTTTCAACAGAATGAAATGTCTTTCACAAGCCGGGCCACTTAGCATTTTAAAAGTCGGAGCTAAGCATTGACTAAGCTTGTAATGTCCCTCTCCTGTGTAACAGATGTCAAGTAAGAACTCCTTGCAATACTCCAGTCCTGCAATATGAATTATTATTAATGTCCCATCTCATGTAATATATGAATTATGATTTTTATTAGCCACCCTACGCCTACAAGGGCACAGGGTGGACTTCGACCCCAGGAGTTATTAGGGTCCCTGGCACAGGAGTATCTCTCATCCTTCCAAAGTCTCTGATTGTCACAGTTCATTCCGTTACACCTATAAACCTTAAAAGTGGGCAGAATATATTTTTTTCCCATTTACTTTTTTTTGCAAATTTTGCAAATGTTTAAGATGTGTATGAAAAGGCAATTTTTTTTATTTTTTTGGTAGACTGGGTAAGAGTAGCGGTTTTTTTTTTTTTTCTATTTTTTTTTTTTTTTGATAGATTGGGTGAGGTTAGTCCCTTTTTTTTCTCTTTTTTTTGGATAGACTGTGTGAGGTTTGACTTCTTTGGGCTAGATCCTCATAAGAGATACGACGGTGTATCACCAGATACACCGTCGTATCTCTGTTTCTGCGCCCGGGTATCTATGCGTCTGATTTCTCGAATCATTTACGCATAGATTCGGCGTAGATCCGACTGGCGTAAGTCACTTACACCGTCGGTTCTTAAATGCAATACTACGTTGGCCGCTACAGTAGGTGGCGTATATGCAAATGAGCATGATACGCCAATTACCGAACGTATTTGCGCCGCGTCATAGTTTACGTCGTTTGCATAAGCGTAAAGTTACCCCTGCTATATGAGGGGTAGCTTTACATCGGTCCGCCGTATGCCATGTTAAGTATGGACTCGAGACAGCGTTGTGTTTTTTCCGTCGTTTGCGTAAAACGTTCGCGAATAGGGCTTTGTGTAAGTGACGTTCATGTCAGCTTCATTGACGTTTTCCGACGTGAGTTGGAGCATGCGCACTGGGCTACTTTTACATCTGGCGCATGCGCAGTTCGTTTGGCGCGGGGGCACACTTAATTTAAATACAAGCCGCCCCCTTTGAATTACGCGGCCTTACGCCGGGACATTTACACTATGCCACCACAAATTATGGAGGAAGTGCTTGGAGAATACGGCACTTGCTCCTGTTAGTTGCGGCGGCGTAGTGTAAATGGCTTACGCTACGCCAGAATCTACGAGTATCTGCCCCTTTATTTTTTTAATAGACTGGGTAAGGTTAGACTTCTTGGGCCGGATTCAGATACTATTTACGTCGGCGTATCAAGAGATATTCAGAAAAGAACATACGCCAGTATTCTGCTAAAATACGAGCAGCGTAATAATGTTACACCGTCGTGTATTAGTTGCAGTTTTACGCTGGCCGCTAGGGGGCGCTTCCGTTGTTTCACACGTCTATGTAAATGAGGGATTTACGGCAATTCCCGAACGTACTTGCGGCCGGCCGTCGTAGTGTACGTTGTTTGCGTAAGCGTTATTGCGGCGTAAGGTTACCCCTGCTATAGGAGGCGTAGCTAATGTTAAGTATGGATGTCGGGACAGCGTCGAATTGTATGTCGGTTACGTTGTTTGTGTAAATCGGGAATGGGGCTCGACGTTAGTTATGTTCACGTCATTTACATTGACAAATAGCGATGTGATTTTGCGCATGCGCACTGGGAACGTCCACGGACGGCACATGCGCTGTCCAAAAAAACGTCAATAACGTGTGGTCATGATTCATTTACATGAATCACGCCCCCACATCACAAATTTGAATTGTGCGGCCTAACGCCGGGCACTTTACGCTATGCCGCCGCATATTATGGAGCAAGTGCTTTCTGAATAAGGCACTTGCCCATAATATTTGCGAAGGCGTAGCATAAAGAGGAAACGCTACACCACCGGATAGATACTCTAATGCATGTATATGCAATTAGCGGACCTCCAGCTGTTGCAAGTCCCATCATGCCTCTGCCTCTGGGTGTCATGCTTGTGGCTATCAGAGTCTTGCTATGCTTCATGGGAATTGTAGTTCTGCAACAGCTGGAGGTCCGCTAATTGCATATCCCTGCTCTAATGTATCTGAATCTGGCCCCTTCTCTTTATTTTTTTTAATAGACTGGGTAAGGTTTGACTCCTTTTCTTTGGGGGGGGTAGACTGGGTAAGGTTAGATTTCCTCTTTTTTTATTTATTTTTGATAGATTGGGTAAGGTTAAACTTCTTTTTTTATTTATTTTTGTCTTTTTCCTGTCTGTATCCTTGCTGTGGAGATTCACCCTCTGTAGTCGTCCCGGGGACTATTGTTGATTTCCAGATTCAATTATCTTCACATTTAAACTGATGCATCTCCCGAGGAAGCGGATTTAATATCTGGGAAACGCGTTGAGAAGTGGCCTCTCATCCCTCAGCAAGTATCAACTTGAAAATGGGAAGATAATTAAACCTGGATATCAACAAGTACATCTATTGTATAGAAGCCTAGCAGCAGGTCTTACGACGATGGGAGGATATTGTATTCATTGATGTATTTTGCAGAATCTAAAGAGGATCTTCGTAATGTCACTCGAATTCGCAAAGTACCACTCTAGTAATGTTTTTATGTGAACAAGGATATGAATGTGCACAAGAATAACATAAAAGTATTGTAGTTTTGTGACTAAGTTCTTGAGTACCTTTCAAGTCCTATTCCCCAAATTATTATATTTGAAGCAAAATTGAATTGGGTAGTGGTGCCATTATTATAAACAGGCCCAGCCATATTATTGAAATGAAGGCAAACTGTCTAAGATAGGAATTTTCTTCACTTCAGATACATTTCCTCTTTTACCTGCGGCAGGAATTCTACCCCCAAGTGTGACCCATACAATTGCAACAAATTAAAATTTAATAAATGTACAGCAACAGTACATAATTAATGGTGAAATACATTAAATAATAAGGGGGGGGGGGTACAAATAAAATACTAAATAAAACAAACAAAAAAATACTCTACTACTCCAAAAACAAACAAATAATAAAACAAACACAAAGAAAACTACCAATTATGGTCTGAATTCTGAAATGCCTTACTTATTGGATTCATTATTGATAAGTCAGTGGCATTATTGGAAAATGTTTTTGCTACTCATATTGTACTTTACAGATTTTCAATAAAGAACACTATTAAAAAAAAAATAAAGAAAGGGGAACTTTCCCTAAATGCACCATTTAGATACAATATACAATACAACTAAAGAAAATAAGATACCCTAATGAACCATTCAAAAAAAAACATACAATAGAATTAAATAAACTAAACTACTCCAATTATTAAATAAAAAATACAATAACACCGAATAAAATAACCTAATCTACCCTAAATGCACTATTAAAAGAATAAAGCAAATACAAAGAAAACTAAACTACCCTAAATGCACTATTAAAAAAAAAGAAAAAAAAATACAATAAAACTAAGTAGCTACGAGTAGGCATCACATGATGTGAAACATGTCAGCCCTTTTCTCCTTGTCCACCCACCGTTTTTGACTGCATGCATTTTGGCTGTTTTTTTTTTATTGAAATTTTGTTTGCTTATGCATAAATAAAGACATCGTTTTCCGAGGAGTGCGGCGATGCAGGATTTTTTCCTTCATCCCAATCAGGTTCTTGGGTCTGTTACCTGTCACTTGATTGGCTGAAATGTCAGGCGCTGTGATTGGATGCCTGATAGAGAGGACGGAAGAAGACATTGAGGAGTGTGCAGGACACTGACGCTGACCCGCTGTGAGACAGGTAAATGCCAGGCGAAACACACTGGTAGCATTTGATGAGGCACAGTAGTGGCAATTGATGGGCACACTGGTAGCATCTGATGGGGCACAGTAGGGGCAATTGATGGGCACACTGGCAGCATTTGATGGGGCACAGTAGCGGCAATTGATGGGCACAGTGGCAGCATTTCATGGGGCACAGTAGTGGCAATTGATGGGCACATTGGCAGCATTTCATGGGGCACAGTAGCAGAAATTGATGGGCACACTGGCACCTATTTTATGGGGCACAGTAGCAACAATTGATGGACACACTGGCAGCATTTGATGGGGCACAGTAGTAGCAATTGATGGGCACACTGGCAGCATTTGATGGGGCTCACTGGCAGCAATTGATGGCCACCCTGGCAGCAATTGATGGGCACCCTGGCAGCAATTGATGGGCATCCAGGCAGCCAATGATGGGCACAGTAGCAGAAATTGATGGGTACACTGGCAGCAATTGATGGGCACACTGGCAGCAATTGATGGGCACAGTGGCTGCGCTTGATGGGCACAGTGGCTGCATTTGATGGACACAGTGGCTGCATTTGATGGACACAGTGGATGCACTTGATGGACACAGTGGATGCACTTGATGGACACAGTGGATGCACTTGATGGACACAGTGGCAGCAATTGATGGGCACAGTAGCTACGTTTGGGCACCGTGGCTGTGTTTTATGGCACAGTTGCTGCGTTTGATGGCACAGTGGCAGCAATTGATGGACACAGTGGCTACGTTTGATGGGTACAGTGGCTGCAATTGGAGTTCCGTTTTCAGTTGGTTTGCGCTCCCCAAAAAAATTTGAGTACCAGCTAGTAAAAAGCTCTCATGTGGATTTCAACATTTTAGCAAAACGCTCAAAATCTTTTATTCAACCAATGAGTGGCATTGACAGATTTATCGACGGCAAAATGAATAACTTTGCAACAAATTCAATTTTGAAAAAAAAAGCACTTTACTCATCCTTGTGTAGTGGCCCCTAACGCACCTGCCAGAGGGGCCGGTCCAAGGCTCCACATTTTCTCCTTCCATCAAGACCAAAGCAGGCATTAGGATTGAATGTTTTTTTTTTTTTTCAGCGCTCCCATTAATATGTCGGCCCCGCCCCTCTCCTCCCGCAGTCTATTCCTCTTCTTGTAAACACCGTTGACTAAGTAATTTGTTTGCACTTATTAATATAAAACAGCAGTTGTTATTCACTGGAAGAAACAAAAAGGTCAAAAGGAGAGAAGATGAAAATTATTGAATTTTATCCCGGCCTCGTTTATGCAGAAAGAAGATGTGTATTTGCAGCCGCAGCACTCTGGAAAATAAGCTGTATATGGCGGATGATTAATCGAGCCTCTTCCTTCCCGTTCTTTGGAGTTTAATTAGGATTTCTAGTTTTATGGTTATTTATTAGATTTCTGTGGACACCTCACTTCTTTTTTTTTTTTTTTTTTATTTCCCTTTTTTTAATATATATATTTTTATCTTGTGTTAATAAAGTGAAACTGTGTTTTTACGCGGAATATACAATGTCTGCTTTGCTGGTAGCATTGGATGTTATTACCCCAAGGAATCAACAGTGTCAGTAATTTGAATTGCAGGGAGGGCTAGAATTTATTCAGATTCAGCGATGTTAACATGAATAAATTGCTATAAATCCCGAGATTAGGAAGTGGTGAGACCTGGATACCTGCGTCTACATGCTGAAGTGGACCTGTTAAAACTCATAACAACTGGTTATTTCAACTGAAAAAGATACTTACCGCATATACTCGAGTATAAGCCAAGTTTTCAGTACATTTTTTTGTGCTGAAAATGCCCCCTCGGCTTATACTCGAGTCACCTTTTTGTGCCAGATCTCCAGGAATTTGGGGACTTGGTACCGGCCGGCCGTAGGTCCCCTGGACCCCAAAGGACACATGTAGCCCCACTCTTCCTCTACAAGTGTGCAAAGTTTTTTGTCCAGGGGACCTACAGCCGGGGAGCACCGATTTTTCAAAACCGGCCACCCCTCCCATGTTAAATGGTAATTTCTCCGGTAACTTTTGGGGACCCGGTACTGGCCGGCCGTAGGTCCCCTGGACCTGAAACAAGTGTGCAAAGTTTGCTGTCTGTGGGACCTACGGCTGGGGAGCACCGTTTTTTTTTTTTTCAAAGCCAGGCACCTCTTCCTTAGACTCCCATGTTAAACGTAATTCTAGTCATGGACACATTGGGGCATGTACATGGACACGGTGAGGCAAAGTGAGGCATGCAGGCTTATACTCAAATCAATACGTTTTCCCATTTTTTTGTGGTAAAATTATACTCTACAAGTGTGCAAAGGTTTGTTGTCTGGGGGACCTACGGCCAGGGAGCACCGTTTTTTCAAATCCGGGCACCCCTTCTATAGACTCCCATTTTAAATAGTAATTTCTCTGGTAACATTTAGGGACCTGGTACCAGCCGGTCATTGGTCCCCTGGACCCAAAACATGGCACACATGTAGCCTCAGTTCTCTTCTACAAGTGTGCAAAGTTTGCTGTCAGGGGGACCTACAGCCGGGGAGCACCAATTTTTTTCAAAACCGGGCACCTTTTCTATATACTCCCATGCTAAACGTCAGTCTAGTCATAGGCACAGTGAGGCATGGGAACAGTGAGGCATGCACATGGACACAGTGAGGCAAAGTGAGGCATGCACATGGACACCCTAGGCTTATACTCGAGTCAATACGTTTTCCCAGTTTTTTGTGGTAAAATTTGGTGCCTCGGCTTATACTCGTGTGTGTATATACAGTATTTTTTTTACTATGAATAACAAAAAAAGTCTGCTTCTAAGCTCCCTGGTATAGAAAGAAGAAAATTTTCTTGCACTCAAGAGATTGCCGTATGGTCGAGGATCTTTACCAATCACGCCACCACACGCTCCTTGGTCCTGGTCTCCATGATCTTTGTGGGTTTTTCCAGCGGCTCTGATAGCCTTTCTGATTACAGCCTGTTGGCTCTAATCGGCTTCCAAATAGATAACACTGACACTCATCTCAGCCAATCAGGTTCACTGGGTCTGGTTACCGGTAACCTGATTGGCTGAAGCGACATAGAGGGTGGGACTTGGGAGAAGACATTGAGGGAGGATGATGACCTGAGAAAGGTAAGTGCTGGGGGACGAGGAAGCAATCTGGCCCAATTGCTGGGCACAGTGGTGACAATTGCTGGGCACAGTGCAGTGGTGACAATTGCTGGGCACAGTGGTGACAATTGATGGGCACAGTGGCTGTGTTTGATGGCATGACATGTTTGATGGCACAGTGGCTGCAATTTATGTTTTTTTAGGTTTGTTTGCTGACCCCCAAAAAATTTTGAGCACCACCCGCCACTGGTGTCTGGAGTCCGTCACCCTGACCACCACTGTAAGGGAGCATTTTTCTCACTGACCCCCTAATGAATTGGTTTCAGCAGGAGTTCCCCTAGACCTGAAAATTATTAGAAGGGTTCCTTTGAGGTGAAAATGGTTAAGAAAGGTGCTTTAGGGGATGGTTCTGGATTTACCAGAAGTGGGAGACATTTTGAAGAAAAAAATTAGCCCTGAGTTGGGTTCCAAAAGGATTGTGCTACTTTATCCTGCATGGCCAACTAATGCCCCGTACTCACGGTCAGACTTTTGCCAAACTCACATTGGAATTCCATCAGAGTTAAAGAGAACATGTTCTCTATCTAAACTCTGATAGAATTTTTTGGAAAAAAGTCCGATGGGGCACGCCCACGGTCGGAATTTCTGACTTTATCCATCGGAAATTCCGACCGTGTGTATGCTCCCATCTGACTTTTTACCGAGGAATTCCATCAGAGTTTAGATAGAGAACATGTTCTCTTTAACTCTGATGGAATTCCGTCGGAATTCCGATGTGAGTTTGGCCGAGTAAAAGCCCGATCGTGTGTACGAGGCATTAGTTGGCCATGCAGGATAAAGTAGCACAATCCTTTTGGAACCCAACCTTTTGGAATGCAAAATGTTGCCAACTACTGTCAGACTTTTTCCATCGGAAATTCGGACCGTGTGTACGGGGCTTTAGATGTTTAACGTTCTTCAACTTGGTCCAGGGGTGCCCAACCTTTTGAAGATCGAGGGCCACTTGAGCAACTTGGTAACCAGTCTAGGGCCACAATGAGCGGAGTGGGCGGATGACAGGTGACGGCTACTCTATAGGCCCTCCGATCTGCCCAGATGAAAGGGGACAAACTCCCTTCTGTTTTTCAGATTGGTGGTAGGCGGGTGTAAACAGACATCTGTCGTCCTATAGGCCTCGTACACGCGGCCGTTTTCCTCGACAAAATCCATCAAGAAACCTGGTGGCAGAGCTTTTTTGCCAAGGAAAACGGTCGTGTGTGTGTTTTTTTGTCGAGAAATCTGTTGTGGATCTCGACGAGAGAAAAAAAGATTACAAATTCTCTTTTTCCTCGTCGGGAGTAGGGCTGTAACTAACCATTATTTTCATAATCGATTAGTTGGCCGATTATTGTTTCGATTAATCGGATAATCTTAAAAAAAAAGTGTGGTGTACTATTTAGTTAATATGTAAATATAAAAAAAAAGGCAATTCATTCTTAAATATCCATATGCAGTGGTAAATATAAATAACCAACTACAGTCATTTTAATGCCTTCTATTACCTCCACTTTCTCTGGGTTCAGATGCTGATCTTCCCTGCACAGAGTTTTTAAAGTGATTTTTTTTTTTTTAAACAAACTTGTTGTACTTGCCTGCTCTGTGTAATGGTTTGGCACAGAGCAGCCCAGATCCTTTACTTCTGGGTCCTTCACCGATGCTTCTGGCTCCTCCTACCTTCAAAGTGCTTCAATAGCAAGCTGCAAAGTATAGTATAGAGCGCCCGCTATAGCAAGGTTAAAAAAAAAACGTCTGCCTTTAGAACCACTCACTTCCTGCCCAGGACTACATGTCCCATGAGGCATTGCTCCTCACACTTTCACGTTCACAAATTCTCAGGCACTTAGTGAAATGTATGGATGGTGTACTGAGCTGTACGTCTGCACAGCCAGAAGACACATCATGCGGTGGGACCTCTTGGCCAGTGGGAAGGCAAAGAACCCTAAGATCCAACTGAACTTAACCACTCGCACCAAGGACACACACCAGGAACCCAAGAAAAGGGGCAATGGCACGAAGAAGCAGCTGTTCGTCTGACGCGCATTCTACCCCAGCGGGGTTGAGTGCCTCTGGTGAGTGGGGACCCATAAGGGGGAGCACCGGATCCACTGCAAGAAACACTTGATGTACTTTTATGATCACCTACCCACATAGGTGCACCCTGAATTTTACACTATTACAATCAACCTGTCTGAACTTATGTTATATGGACCTAATTTGCACCTATGACCACGGTGCTTGTTTTTACATATACTGTAGGTTCCTTCTGCATAAGGTTTTAACTGTATTATTATTTTCATTGTGGTAGCCTATACTGCGGTTATTGGACCTGTATTTATTTCTACTGTAGAGATCAACCAACTAATACTATGCTGGTTAGCATTACTGGTATCACTACATTGGTGATTCACAGTTGGTAATATCATTTTATTCAAATTTTTTCCTATTTTTTTCCTATTTTCTTACATTATAAACCTAGGCAGACACTGCCAACATTATTATTGTAAAGCACAGGGAAGGTTGCCCTAGTAGAGCCCACTCACACACCGATCAGGGTGAGCAATTGGCTCAGCAGCACAACCTATTGGCGACAGCGCCACCACCCCCCACCATCTTTCATATTCTCCTATTATACTCCCTTAGGGGAGCTATAAATATAGTGGGGGCTGCAGTCGCATATTTTACCTTTACCTTACTCCCCTCACTTGCACTATCCTAAGTGCAGTCTACCTCTCTGTACGTGTGCTGCACTGTATTTCCTGATATGTGAACAAATAATGCATTCTATATGCAGGCCAACTAATCAACTGGCCGATTAATCGATTATGAAAATAGTTGACAACTATTTTCATAATCGATTAGTTGTCGATTAATCGATTAGTTGTTTCGGCCCTAGTCGGGAGTCTCAATTTCCTCCTCATGTTCCTCGTCGGGCTGGTTTACATTCGTGTGTATGCTTAGAAACGCGCGCATGCTCAGATCAGTATCAGACGGGAGCGCACCTTCGGTAAAACTAGCGTTTGTAATGGAGATGGCACATTTGTCACGCTGTAACAGACTGAAAAGCGTGAATCGTCTTTTACCAAACTTTTACTTAATGCGCAGTAACATGAGATTATCAAAAGCAGCCCCAAGGGTGGTGCCAGTGGTATAGAACCTCCCCTTTATAGTGCCTGTGGCAGGCGCAGCACTATGAAGTGCCTCATGCGCTCTGGCATTAGAAGAATTGTGATATCTCTGACTTTTCAGTCCATCAAGACTGTCTATTACTCTGAAAATTCCTCTAGCGCCGATCTATGGACGCAGTAGGTTTAAAGAGCACACCAAATGCTTAAAATAACTTCTTTATAAACTTCTCTTCATATATAATACTGCTGCTTTGTACAAAAAACATGTGATGAATAAAGTATAACCGAAAATGGTGGTTCAAATATTCAATCTTGTCATTTAACATAAGATGGTGGATATATTTCTTTCTTCAGTATTTTCTCTCTTTGTAAGTTATTAAAGCATTCTCTGATTTCTCTGAAAGGTATTACTGTGGTTTGCAACTTGGTTTGCAGGGTTAGCTTAGTTTGGTTTAGTTTAAAGGTATGATATGGTATGGTTCGGTTTGGTTTGAAGGTATGGTGGAACTTCAAGTGAACACACAACTAGATCAGTATACAGTTCTAACCACACTATTTACAATAAGAACATATATATAACTGTGGCACATACCTATTTTTAGCCCCTGGCTTGCATAAAACACAACTTTGGCCTTGTGTCTGTTCTGCTCTCTGTTCTCTTTCTCCATGTGGCTCTCTCTCTGTGGTGGAATAATCTAGCAGCACATGGAGTATTAGAAACCTCCCAGACAGAAATGGATGCAAAGGAGGCTGTGATAGGACAAGACTCTGCTCAATGTGAGATTAGCTGTGATTGGGCCAAGGCTTCTGATGAGTCACAAAAGCTTAACTCTATGCTTTCTGGCATGAATTCAACTGTGAATAACTTTGCTTTTGTCTCTCACATATAAACATGTGCACCACACTAGGTTTCCAGCAGGCTTAGCTGTATATACATGTAGGTTATATTAGCTACCTAGGACAGGTTATAGCTGGCCAGCTACAGTGCCGTTGTGCATCACGGCGTTTGAGAATGAAGAGATTTTGTCTTGAGTATGCACAGAAAGCTTGACAGGATTCTCGACAAGCCTGACAAGGAACTTGTCGAGGAAAACGACGTTTCATTTACGACGAGATTCTCGGTCGTGTGTAAGAGGCCTTAGAGGTGAATTGAGGGATCCATTTGGTCAGGCTGATCATGTGAAAAGAGACTGCTTTCACACTCCTGTTCTGTGGTTTACCCACATTGCGGGTGCAGAGTAGTGCACACCTGTGTCTATTCTGCGGGTTAGCTGAATTTTGCCATAGACTCCGCCCAGGCCCTGATTTACTCCCTTTGCCGCCCCAAGGCCAGGTCCTTCAATACGCAGTACAGGGGGGACATTATCCCCCGGGGGACTTTTTCGGCAGGACACTGGGAAGTAGGGGGGGTGCTGCTGCCGAATATGACATTGAGAACTGGGGGGGGGGGGTGTTGCTGCCAAAAATGACATTAATCATTGGGGGGTGCTGCTGCCAAAAATTACATCGAGAACCATCTCACCTCCTCTTCCCTCTGTTTTCTCTCCTCTGACCATCCGTGACAGGGGGGGGACTCCCAAAATGAAAGCATCCTCTCCTCTCAGCTGCAGTGCCGCCCCTGCACCCACTGCGGCCCCAAGGCCTGGTCTTGTTGGCCTTGTCTGGATCCTGGCCCTGACTCCGCCTGTGGCAAAAGCCGGTGCTGTACAGCAGTGGTCATCTACCATTCCTGCAGAGCCCACTAATAGGCCAGGTTTTATGTATTACCTTGGGGAGATGCAGACTAGAATACTGCAATCACTAGAGCAGCTCACCTGTGATGTATTTCAGTTATTTCGCAAACCTGGCCTGTTAGTGGGCCCTGCAGGACACGGTTCATGACCACTGCTGTAGAGGAAGCATCGGCTTATGGGGCTCTGCTCTCTTCCTCTACCACCAGCTTCATTCACAACACTGATGCTGTGGTATGGCAGGTGAGCAACCTGCGATCTGGGCTTGCCAACCCACCATTCCAGAGCAGGAGGTCGCGGGCCACATCAGAGGGCTCCGTATAGGGTGACCACATTTCCAAACTGCCATTCAGGGACACACCCCTTCTCTCACCTTCCCCCAAAAAAGATAAGGGGGTGGGGGGGGGGGGGTAATGTAGTCTCTGGGTTGATGGGAAATTTGGCTGCGGGTTATTTGTCAGGTGAATGTGCCACTTGCCACCAGATGCAGTGCCGCTGTCACTCACTCTGCATGAGCCGCGTGCGTAGAAGGAAAGGAGTGGCGTCACTATCTGGAGAGTGAAGATCACACCAGTCCCTGCTGCTTGCCCCTGGGTGCCAGAGAAGGAGGAAGTGCCGAGGTGGGTAAGGACAGCAGTACTGCACTAGGCGCAGGCCTCGCTGGTTACAAGATGCCAAGAAGCGATGGCCCTAGCAACCAGCTCCAGAAATGTAGAAACTAGTTAGTAGGGGGTGACTGTGTCCTCTATTTCATTCCGGGACATTGTATTGTCCCGGAATAAAGGTGCCAGGGACCAGGGACAGACATGTCAATTGCGGGATAGTCCCAGGCAATCCGGAACACGTGGGCACTCTAGCTCAGCGGGCAAGATGTGACCCCCAGGCCACTGGTTGGCCACCCCTGACTTGGAAACAGATCTTTCCCAGAGCTTAGAATATTCTCCTGAATCCTCATTGTTATGGGCTGCTGATCTCGGCACATCATCATTGCTCTTCCCACTGCCGGACTGAATAAACTCATCCGTTCTCTGTCCATGAAGACGCGGGTTAAACATAGACTTCTGCAGAAAATTGGCTGGAGCTTAATGAGAAGATAAATGGTTCATTTAATTTTCTTTGCCAAACATCACAAGGTTTTTTTTTTTTTCTCCCCCCATGAATGATTTTCTGACATGGGAAGACTAATGTCGCTAGCAAAATAAGTTATTTTTTTTGCTGCATTGATAAATTATACAATGCATTATGATAAAATGTGGGTATTATGGTTAATGTATTAGAGAGCGGGCAGAGCTGTTTGTATGTCCATGCGGCCCGGGGCCCCGTGTTCTAATTCTGCAATTTTGTGTCACTCTCTTTTTTTTTTTTTATGTTCTTTTTGTACAACTGTTGCCAATTACAGCCTCACATCCCATTGTGCACAGAATTAAAAAGACTTGGCGGAATCCGGGGTTATCTCTGCTTTTTATCTGCTTCTGAAGTTTTCCATAGGGAGAACAATAGTGCTTTTTTTTTTTTTTTAATACAAATGAAAAGGCTCAGCTTTATTGTAACCAATTTTATCAATGTGCCCTGATGTTTTGAAAGCTTAAATATTGCTAATGGGGTCTATTTATTAAAAAATAAAAAAAATGCTGTAAATGCAAATAATCCCCATATTGTGTCTAATATGTGTATTTACCATTATCTTCAGCTCCATCAAGTGGCCATAATGGGGTATTTTCTCAAAATACCCCAATCAGAGAAACATCACATTATGGCCACTAGATGTAGCTGACAATCCTAGCAAATACACAAATTCGTCATAATATGGAGATCATTTGTGACAACTTCATGTTTACTTAAAGGGATTGTAAAGGTAAAAAAAACATCCTAAATAGCTTCCTTTACCTTAGTGCAGTCCTCCTTCACTTACCTCATCCTTCCATTTTGCTTTTAAATGTCCTTATTTCTTCTGAGAAATCTTCACTTCCTGTTCTTCTGTCTGTAACTCCACACAGTAATGCGAGGCTTTCTCCCTGGTGTGAAGTGTCGTGCTCGCCCCCTCCCTTGGACTACAGGAGAGTCAGGACGCCCACTAACACACAGCTCCTTTATTTATCTGCAATGTAGAGAGTGTCCTGACTCTCCTGTAGTCCAAGGGAGGGGACGAGCACGACACTCCACACCAGGGAGAAAGCCTTGCATTACGGTGTGGAGTTACAGACAGAAGAACAGGAAGTGAGGATTAAAAGCAAAATGGAAGGATGAGGTAAGTGAAGGAGGACTGCACTAAGGTGAAGGAAACTATTTAGGGAAAAAATAATTGTACCTTTACAACCCCTTTAAGCATTTCCAATAAAGACCACTTTAACCACTTCAGCCCCAGAGGATTTGGCTGCCAAATGACCAGGCCACTTTTTGCGATTCGGCGCTGCGTCGCTTTAACTGACAATTGCGCGGTCGTGCGACGTGGCTCCCAAACAAAATTGGCATCCTTTTTTCCCCACAAATAGAGATTTCTTTTGGTGGTATTTGATCACCTCTGCGTTTTTTTTATTTTTTGCGATATAAACAAAAATATAGCGAACATTAAAAAAAAAAAAACAATTTTTTTTACTTTTTGCTATAATAAATATCCCCCAAAAAGATATAAAAAACTTTTTTTTTCCTCAGTTTAGGCCGATACGTATTCTTCTACCTATTTTCGGTAAAAAAAAAACCAATAAGCGTTTATCGATTGCTTTGTGCTAAATTTATAGCGTCTACAAAATAGGGGATAGTTTTATGGCATTTTTATTAATATTATATTTTACTAGTGATGGCGGCGTTCAGCGATTTTTATCATGATTGCGACATTATGGCGGACACATCTGACACTTTTGAAGCTATTTTGGGACCAGTGTCATTTATACGGCGATCAGTGCTAAAGCACTGATTACTGTGTAAATTACCCTGGCAGGAAAGGGATTAACCACTAGGGGGCGAGGAAGATGTTAATGGGTTTTTTAAAGAAAAATATACAAAATAAAAATAAATAACAAACATGTTATACTTACCTCCACTGTGCAGCTCGAGTGGCCCCGATCCGTGTCTTCTGGGGTCCCTCGGCGGCTGTCTCGGCTCCTCCCCGCAAGAGCTTCACACATTCATGCGAGTGAGCTCGCATGGTGTGGAGTCCTTGCGGGCTCGCTCCCGTGATACAGTGAGTGGCTATAGCCACTCGCTGTATCACTTGGCCCTGCCCCCCCCCCCCGGTGCGCCACGCCTTTGGATGTGATTGACAGCAGCGACAGCCAATGGCTGCCCCGCATCCAATCAACGGCCAGGCTGAACGGCAAAGAGGATTTCGGGGGGCTGGGGGGAATGCCTAAAGTTTCTTTACCTTAATGCATAGGATGCATTAAGGTGGATTTTTTTTACCTATTCAACCACCTTTAAGTCTGTCCTAGAGAGTAATTCTAATTGTGTGGGGGCTGGGATTACTGTGGCACGACACTGATCACTGCTCCTGATGACAGGGAGCAGTAGATCGCTGTCCCGTCACAAGGCATTTGTTAACACTTGCCTCCCCTTGTTCTGCAGCTCCATGACACGATCGTGGGACACCGGCGGACATCGAGTCCGCGGGTCCCGCTGGCACGGTCACGGAGCTCACGGCATGGGCGCGAGCGCGCCCACACGGCGACATATTTAAAGGGACATACACGAATGCCCATTTATCAGTGCCATTCTGCCAACGTAAAATTGCGTGCGGCGGTCGGCAAGTGGTTGATTGACGGAATTAACACGTGGCGCTCTCTGATCTCTTTACATAGAATTACAAGCGCAAGGGGATGAGAATTCTGAGACGGAAGAGCATTGATGCCGTAGTAGTTAGGAGAAGAAATTGTGAAGTTTAGGCTTTTTAATAACCCCTCCCCCCTGGCGGTATCCCCGAGTCTGACTCGGGGTGGAATTTCATTACCAAAAGCGGTAACCCCCAGCCAGACTCGGGATCGCCTCGCAGCAGCCACAGGCATGGTTTACTTACCTTGTCCCTGGATCCTGCGATGCCGCCGCGCTGTGTGATCGATTTACAGTGTCCCTGTGTGCCGCCGAGCTCCATTCCCTGCGACGTTACGACGCACAGGGGCGGGGAACGCCGCCAAATTCAAAAAAGTCAATAAAACATAATACGTATCGTGTACTGTAATCTTACAGATTACAGTACTGTATGCAGGGCAGCCATCAGAAATTGTGGGGCCCCTTACACAGCTTTAGAGTCTGGGCCCCTCCCTGCACAGCGGGCCCCGACCTGCACACATGTGGGATCCGCCCACCTCTCCACCCTTCCTTGCATCTTGGCAGCCAGTCCGCTCTGACAGCAGCTGCATTGTATTAAAGATGGCCCGGGTTGTGACCCGTGGTCTGGGCCCCTTGGATGCGAGGGCCCCTTACATGTGTACCGGCTGTACCCCCATGATGGCTGCCCTGACTGTATGTAAAAAATACACACCCCCTTTGTCCCTAGTGGTCTGCCCAGTGTCCTGCATGCACTTTTATATAATAAAAAACTGTTCTTTCTGCCTGGAAACTGGAGATTGTCCATAGCAACCAAAAAGCGTCCCTTTATGTCAAAAGTGATTTTAGAGCAGCTAGAAAACAGCGATAATAAATTAGAATCACTTGCAGAATTGAGCGATAGCGATTTGTGGGGAAATTCGTCATCAAAAAATAAAAGTAATGACAGCGACAATTCTGCAACTGAGCAAATTTCGGTGATTTTGAGTTGATTACATTATTGAATAATTTTTATTATATTATTATCTGTTATAATTATTTATTATATTATAATTTATGATTTTGTTTTTCAAACTTTTTTCATACCCGGGAGGTCTACTAGACTCTTGTTCGGACAGATTTAAGTGAGTTATTCCTAATGCCGCGTACACACGATCGGTTCGTCTGATGAAAACGGCCTGATGGACCGTTTTCATCAGACGAACCGATCGTGTGTGGGCCCCATCTTTTTTTTCCCCCCATCTGTGAAAAAACTTAGAACCTGTTGTGACAGGAAGTCAGGTAAATCTGTGGGTGTTGTCACAGACGGGAGATACATTTCTGCCTTGTTTAGACAATTCACCAATTACTATCAGGTGTCGGCGGCAGAAGTAGCCAGAAAGGTTTAGGGCGTTGGAAAACTTCAGCTGTTCAGAATGAGGCAATTAAGGCCTCTATAAGTTATCCAGAGGATGACTACTGATTGCTGCATCCTGAGGCTTTTTGAGTTAAGGAGAGCAGTCAGAAAGTCTTCTGAAGAGATGAGGTGGTTGTTGATTTTTCTGTGTGATAAAAATCAAAAAGACTATTGTTTCTTTGCTGTATGACCAGCAGTAGGCTGTGCCAGACTCCATAGGTAGGTTCCTGTGTTGGGAAGGTAGACGCCCCAAGTGGCAAGGGTTTATTTTATGTTTTGTTTATGCTGTTTGGATGCTTGCACGTGTATCCAGCAATATGGAAGAATAAACCATATCCTTTGTTTTCAACCGTCCTCGGCTGCCTCTCTGAATGAATGAAAAACTTATATAGCGCGACACATGCGAACTAAATCGCCTCTGGGCGCTCGTTGTTCCTGTCTCTCATGATCTCAAAAGATCATGAGAGACAGTATAGTTCAGAGTGTAGTGAACCCACCCAGGGGGTCACACACCCCCGCTACCGAGCTAACCCCTTACACTGTTTTAAAATTATCCGATGGTTAAAAAAAACGATAGAAAAAAAACCGATCGTCTGTGAGAAAATCCATCGGTTAAAAATCAACACATGCTCAGAATCAAGTCGACGCATGCTCGGAAGCATTGAACCTTTCTCAGCATGTCGTTGTGTTTTACGTCACCGCGTTCTGACGCGATCGTTTTTTTAACTGATGGTGTGTAGGCAAGACTGATGAAAGTCGGCTTCATCGGATATCCAATGAAAAAATCCGTCGGACCGCTTTCATCGGATGAACCGATCGTGTGTACAGGGCATTAAAATTACAGGCCTACAATGTAAAACGCCAAATTTCCTTGCAAAATAATTGTACCGCTTTCAGCACCTAAAAACCAGAGGAAATCATACCGCCAGGGAGGTTAAACGCTATATAAGCTGCGGACTAGAATGAAAAGGTCAGTTTATAATGATGATAAATAATGGGCTCTTGCATTAATGGTATACATTGGTTAATATATTTTGTATATATAACTAGTGGTGTAAATGTATTTATTTTTTAGCAGAATTGAAATAAGACATCCTATGAGGATACTGCCTGCGATATAGCAGTTGGCTTTTCCAGCAAGCGGATATAAATAGAAAAAAAAAAAAAAAGGGGGGGGTGGCAGGGGAGGGTGGGGTAGCAGCGACCGTAGAAATAAATGCAGATAAATGCGAATGAGTAAATGACCTCTGCATTAAATTACTACCAAGCTACATATTTAGCGGCGAACTGCGGTACGGATCCCCCTGCCATGGTAATTACGGTGCAGCTAAAAGTCTGCATCTTAAACCTATCAGCAGCGAGCACATGGGGGGATTGGAGCCGGGAGATGTAACGCTCAGATTTGGTCATGTATAATTTAAAGTAGCATATTAAAAACATTGATGGAGATTATTTAGAGAAATACATAAGTAATGGTAAGGGGGGGAGGCTTAGCGTTATTTATGCCGTGATGGCAAAAGAACTTTGCCTTTTCAGCGCCTGTTGAATTCAAACCATTTGCAGCTCTAAAAAAAAAAAAAAAAGTTACAAAAATAATAATAAAAAATTTACAAAAAAAATAATAAAAAATTATTAAAAAAAATTATTAAAAAAAATAGTAAAAAAAATCTCCAAAAAATGTTAGGTTGAAATGTTATCATAACTACAAGTGATTTGCCCAAACCCTATACTGTATGCTGCCTGTTAACTACTTCAGCTCCGGAAGATTTACCCCCCCCCCTTCAAGACCAGGCTATTTTTTTTTTTTACGATACGGCATTGCAGTTACTTTCGGTACAATCGTTTTTTATTGAAGTATTTGAACGTTAAGAGCAACAGTAATGATCCTACGCAGGGGGAAATAAACATAAAGTACATCATGGCACAGCTTAGTAATACACAGTAAAAACATATGTGGTCATAGAAATTTCCAAACATCTGTGCCCAGCCGTGCCATTCTGCCAAAGTAAATGTGCAGGAGGCGGTCCTTAAGTGGTTAAAGGCGTTGTAAAGGTACAATTTTGTTTCCCTAAATAGCTTCCTTTACCTTAGTGCAGTCCTCCTTCACTTACCTCATCCTTCCATTTTGCTTTTAAATGTCCTTATTTCTTCTGAGAAATCCTCACTTTCTGTTCTGTCTGTAATTCCACACAGTAATGCAAGGCTTTCTCCCTGGTGTGGAGTGTCGTGCTCGCCCCCTCCCCTGGACTACAGGAAAGTCAGGACGCTCTCTGCGTTGCAAATAGAGAAATGAGCTTTGTGTTAGTGGGCATCCTGACTCTCCTGTAGTCCAAAGGAGGGGGCGAGCATGACACTTCACACCAGGGGGAAAGCCTCGCTGTCATGGACATGCAATAATGTCTGGCAGCTTACCTTCTCCTCCTTGTGTCCATTAGAGGCCTGACTCTCTTCTGGCTGCCTTTTTATCACTTCTCCTCCCTGTATGGCTCCACCCCAGGCCATCCCAGGAAATCTATATTAACTTTTGCACTGCAGGTCTGATTTGCTGTTCAACTTTGTTTGTTAGCTTGTGTTCCTGTCTGCCGCGTGCTACGTTTATCTTTCTGTGTACCAATTTTGGCTCGTCTCTGACTACTCCTGTTTGCCTGTGACCCTGACCTTTGGCCTGTCCCTTGGTTACCCTTGTCTGCCTGTTGCCCTGACCTTGGCTTACCCATTACTTTCTTTTGTGTCCTCGGTGGCTGCTTCCCCTCTCTCCCTACGGAGCATGACCTGGGGGACTCCAGGGGCCGCGACGTGGGTTCAGTTGCAGCGAAGGCCATCCTCGCCACTAGAGGCTCTGGTGAACACCTGCTGGACCTTAGACTCCGCGCCCTGGGGAATCTTGGGCTCACGTTTTCTGTCCATTTGCAGCAGTCGGCTATTAGGTTTACTACCTTGCGGTGCACCCCTGGCTCCACTGGGGTGCATTTGTCACCTGGCCACAGGTGACTTGACACTCACATTACTGTGTGGAGTTACTGACAGAAGAACAGGAAGTGAGGATTTCTCAGAAGAAATAAGGACATTTAAAAGCAAAATGGAAGGATGAGGTAAGTGAAGGAGGACTGCACTAAGGTAAAGGAAGCTATTTAGGAAAAAAATAGTACCTTTACAACCCCTTTAACTGATATGCTGGAAAAAAAATACATTGACTACAAAGCTCAGTGGCTCATTTTCATATTACTGCTATACTGAATGACTCAGGGGAGCAACCCTTCTCCCCTCCTGCCTGCTCTGTATGGCCGTGTACAAACCTTCAATTGGAGAGAGATAGTCAGAAAGCAAACAGCAGTGAGCCTTCTCATTAGAAAAAAAAATGCTATGAAATTAGCAGTGTCATGGCTGAGCTTTATATTGATGTATTTATAGAGCAGATTTTATATAAATATATATTGTAAACCATGGTAGAAGAAAAAACTTGACAAAAAACCATTCTAGTTTTTCTTAAAAATAAATAGAATGAATAAAACACAAACCATCTGTTGGAATTGCTTTTATTACTGTTCATCATTCAATCGCCTACTCTAAAATGGAAGCTCACTGAAGCAGATGCCCATTTGTATGCCCGTGTAACTATTCATCATTTGGTTTGTAATTATCGCTCCTTCTCAGAATAGCGCGGTTGTTTATAAATAATTGATGATTATAATAATGACAGCATCATAATGTAATTGCACAAAGTCAGGACTGTGGATGGATGACCGCACGGCCTGCGTACTGTGGTGCGGTTTGTGGATCCATCTTTTGAGATTAACGAGCCAATCATTATAGGGCTCTATATGTCTCCCTGCTTGTGAGTTTGAGCTTATTTCTCAAGGAGGGTTCTTCTTCCTTTCTTCAATAGTTTGAGGAAAACCTGTTTAAACAAATATTAAATTTAATTACAAATAAAAAAAAAAGATATATAATTTTTATTTATATATATATATATATATATATATATATATATATATATATATATATATATATATATATATATATATATATAATGGGGCAGATTCAGGAACAGTTAGGCTGGCGGATCCAGTGATCCGCCAGCCTAACTGTGACTTTGAGCCGGCGTTTTTGTTTTCTGTAACCAGAAAACAAGAAACGCCGGGTTGAAGCTCCGATGCGATCAGCGTAACTGAGTTTCGCCATCGCATCGTTACTTCAACTTAAAAATGGCGCCGGGGGCGTTCCCGCCGATTTCCGCTCAAAAAATATGTTAATGAGCGGAAATCGGCAATTCACGAGCGAAACTCGGCGCGACGCAATGACGGTACGACGTTTCCGGACGGGATACGCGGCGCGAAGACATACCTACATGGGTTTGGAGTATCCTATGTTAGGTATAGGCGTCGTCATCGCGTCGGGAAAAAAAAAATCACGTCGCTTGCGTAAAAAGTTCATGAATGGGAATGTGACGTCATTGACGTTCATTCACAGAATTTGGAGCATGCGCACGGGGATGTTTTAACACTCGACGCATGCGCAGTACGTTCGCGGCGGGATCGCGCTTCGTTTAAATACTACACGCCCCGTACCCGCCCAATTTGAATTCCGCCGGCTCATGTGCGATGCGCTGCCGCAACTTTAGGAGCAAGTGCTTCTTGAATAACAGCACTTGCTCCTAAAATTTCTGCAGCGTAACGCAAATGAGAAGCGTTACTCTGGAGCAAAGATGCTCCCATCTACCTGAATCTGGCCCAATGTGTGTGTGTGTGTGTGTGTGTATATATATATATATATATATATATATATATCTATGCAGATCCATATATATATATTCTCAAAAGTATTGGCACACATGAACTTTAATAGCATGCCAGTCTTAGGCCCCATACACACGAGCGGACAGATTTGTTCAAATCTGTCCGTCCGACAGATTTGAACAAATCTTTCTGCTGGGACTTTGGTTTGCTCGCGTGTACACACAAGCAAACCAAAATCCCCGCCAGCAGAGAGCGCGCTGACGTGTCGGTGACGTGGCGGTGACGTTGACGCCGCCACGTCACCGCACCAGGAAGTAAAACACTTCCGCGCATGCGCCGAATCCATTCGGTGGCGGTGCGGCGGCGGAGCGGGACGACATGTCTGCTGGTAAGTGTGCTAACCAGCAGACATGTCGGGCGGACAGATTCCCACCCGATAGATTTCAAAGCATGCTTTGAAATCTGTCGGGTGGACAAATCTGTCCGCTAGCCCATACACACGAGCGGAGATGTCTGCTGAAACGGTCCATCGGACCGTTTTCAGCGGACAAATTCGATCGTGTGTACGAGGCCTAAGTCCGTAGGGTTTAATATTGAGTTGGCCCATCCATTGCAGCTATAACAGCTTTTACTCTTCTTTATGGACCTTGCTTTGTGCAGTCATGTTGGAACAGGGAGGGGCCGTCCCCACAAAGTTGGGAGCATGAAATTGTCCAAAATGTCTTGGTATACTTGGTATTCCAGAGTTTCCTTCACTGGAACTAAGGGGCCAAGCCCAACCCCCATACCATAATCCCCCATCCACCAAATGATTTGGACCAGTGGACAAAGCAAGGTCCATAAAGACATGGATGAGCATGTCCTAGGATTTGTCCGTATAAGGCTTAAAGGCGTCAGCACACCAAGACATTTTGGACAATTTCATGCTCCCAACTTTGTGGGAACAGTTTGGGGACGGCCCCTTCCTGTTCCAACATGACTGCACCCCAGTGCACAAAGTCCAGTCAAGTTCCTTCACCCCAAACTCGCTCATTCATGTCTTTATGGACCTTGCTTTGGGCACTGGTCCATATCGTTTGGTGGAGGGGGGATTATGGTGTGGGGTTGTTTTTCATGGGTTGGCCTTGGCCCCTTGGTTCCAGTGAAGAGAACTCTTAAGGTATCAGCATACCAAGACATTTTGGACAATTTCATGCTCCCAACTCTGTGGGAACAGTTTGGGGACGGCCCCTTCCTGTTCCAACATGACTGCACACCAGTGCACAAAGCAAGGTGGGTAAAGACGTGGATGAGCGAGTTTCGGGTGGAGGAACTTGACTGGTCTTTACAGAGTCCTGACCTCACCCCGATAGAACACTTTTGTGATGAATTAGAGGGGAGACTGTGAGCCAGACCCTATCGTCCAACAGCAGTGCCTGACCTCACAAATGCGCTTCTGGAAGAATGGCCAAACATTCCCGTAGACCCACTCCTAAACCTTGTGGACAGCCTTCCCAGAAGAGTTGAAGCTGTTAAAGCTGCAAAGGGTGGGCCAGCGCAATATTGAACCCTTCAGACTAAGACCGGGATGCCTTTAAAGTTCCTGTGTGTGTGTAAAGGCAGGCGTCCCAATACTTTTGGTAATATCCATCTATCAAAAAAAGGGTGAGCTACAAGTATATATATATATATATATATATATATATTTGTGTTCCTTAGAAGCATGATTCCACTTCACTGCCAAAATACAGTATAATAAAAGTGGGATTCCACACGTCACTTTTAATATGAATGTATCTACTTTACCCTCCAGTGGGATAAGAAAATTCCTTGCACAACAAGCCAAACTTCATTCGTTGTGCATAGAATGTTTTTTTTTTTTTTTCACTGGAGAATAAAATAATAAATTCAAATTGTATTTTTAAAGTGGTATGTGGCATCCCACCTTTTATTATAGAGAGAGAGAATATATACATATGCTATATAAAGAGAGAGAAGACCCCTGGGATGCAAGGAGAAGGTATTTACATTTTCCAGTTCTTTTTCATATGTGTGATAAAAATCCAGTAAAAGTCAGGTGGCTTTGAAAAGGTGTTATTTGCACGATTGAGTTTTCTGTAAAACTGCGATTTTGGACCCCTAGAGTGAAGAAGTAGCAAAGGCGAGACTTTCTATCTCAAGGACTTGGATTTGTCTGGCCCAATCAATTATCTTTTTTTACCCCGTGTCGCTCTCTCTATAAAGAGAGCCACTGTGATGGCAGCCCTGTAAGTGTGTGCTTTGATAAAGTTTATCGAAAATCCTAACTTTTTGGTTTGAGTTTTGGATACAGCAAGGGAGCGTTAAAACCTCTTTATCACGTATCTGGTAGCAGAGCCTGATACGATTAGGAATGCCTTTCTTGCATCTCTGACACATAATATCGGAGGACTGTGTCTGTGTCCTGACTCCCAAATCAATGGAAGCAAACATTCATTGATGGGCGCTGGTGAGGCTGCATTTGGCGGCCCGCTGGTGAGGCTGCATTTGGCGGCCCGCTGGTGAGGCTGCATTTGGCGGCCCGCTGGTGAGGCTGCATTTGACGGGACGCTGGTGAGGCTGCATTTGACAGGACGCTGGTGAGGCTGCATTTGACGGGACGCTGGTGAGGCTGCATTTGACGGGACGCTGGTGAGGCTGCATTTGACGGGACGCTGGTGAGGCTGCATTTGACGGGACGCTGGTGAGGCTGCATTTGACGGGACGCTGGTGAGGCTGCATTTGACGGGACGCTGGTGAGGCTGCATTTGACGGGACGCTGGTGAGGCTGCATTTGACGGGACGCTGGTGAGGCTGCATTTGACGGGACGCTGGTGAGGCTGCATTTGACGGGACGCTGGTGAGGCTGCATTTGACGGGACGCTGGTGAGGCTGCATTTGACGGGACGCTGGTGAGGCTGCATTTGACGGGACGCTGGTGAGGCTGCATTTGACGGGACGCTGGTGAGGCTGCATTTGACGGGACGCTGGTGAGGCTGCATTTGACGGGTGCCAGTAGGCTCCATTTGATTGGTCCTTTGTTAAAAAGGTGGGGTATACATGGGCAAGTAGGTGGACCCAAGGGATGACGGAAAAATTAGGTTTCGCCTAGGGTGTCAAATTCTTGCACCAGTCCTGGTTACACAATCATTAGACTGCTTACTTGACAGTTGTCCAGAACTCAGTCTTTGACACCCTCCTCAAAGAGGTTAAGTCACAAAAGGTCATTGCTAAAGAAGCTGGCTGTTCAGAGTGCTGTATCCAAGCATAGTAATTAAAAGTTGAGTGGAAGGAAAGGGTGTGGTAGAAAAAGGCACACAGGAAACAGGGATAACCGCAGCCTTGAGAGGATTGTGAAGCAAAAGTCATTCAAGAAATTGGAGGGAGATTCACAAGGAGAAAACTAGGACTGGTGTCAGTCATTCAAGAGCCACCACAGGCAGACATATCCAGGACATGGGCAACATCTGTCACATTCCGTCTTTCAAGTCACTCCTGAACCAGAGACAACGTCAGAAGCATCTTACCTGGGCTAAGGAGAAAAAGGACTAGACTGTAGCTCAGTGGTCCAAAGTCTTCTTTTCAGATGAAAGTAAATTTTGCATTTCAGTTGAAAATCGAGGTCCCAGAGTCTGGAGGAAGAGTTGAGAGGCACAGAATCCAAGTTGCATGAAGTCCAGTGTAAAGTTTCCACAGTCAGTGATGATTTAGGGAGCCATGTCATCTGCTGGTGATGGCCCACAGTGTTTTATCAAGTCCAAAATCAGCGCAGCCCTCTACCAGGAAGTTCTAGAGCACCTCATGCTTCCCTCTGCTGACCAGCTTTATGGAGATGCTGATTTCATTTTCCAGCAGGACTTGGAACAATGCCAAAAGTACCAATACCTGGTTTAATGATTTTGGTATCAATGTGCTTGATTGACCAGCAAACTCACCTGACCAAAACCCCATTTTTATTGTCAAGAGGAAGATGACATCAGACCCTACCAGGCGAGATGAGCTGAAGGCCGCTATCAAAGCAACCTGGGCTTCCATAACACCTCAGCAGTGCCTCCATGCTACGTCACATTGATGCAGTAATTCATGTAAAAGGAGCCCGACTAAGTATTGAGTGCATACTATACTGTACATGGACTTTTTAGTCGGCCCAAATTTCTGTATTAAAAATCCTTTTTTTTATCGGTCTTGTGTAATATTCAAATTTTATGATACCATATTTGGCGGCATATAAGGCAACTGGGCATATAAGACGACCCCCTAATTTTCCAGCTAAAATGTTGGTTTTGGGATATACTCGCCGTATAAGATGACTCTCCTCACTGTGCCATTGCCTCACCTCACTGTGCCATTGCCTCACCTCACTGTGCCATTGCCTCACCTCACTGTGCCATTGCCTCGCCTCACTGTACCATTGCCTCACCTCACTTTGTCAATCTTCATTCCTTTATGCCTGGCAGAGTGAGTCAGACTGCGGGCATCCATTTTTCAAAAGCCGCACCTCCTCCTCGTTCTGTTCTGTGATAGGCGGAACACTCGGTTTCCCAGCAGAGCCTGTGTTCAGTGTTCCGCCTATCATGGATGTCCTCTTGTCCGAGACTAAGGAAGAGACGACATCTTTGATAGGCGGAACACTGAACACAGGCTCTTCTGGGAAAACGGGGTGATCCGCCTGTCGCGGAAAAGCTCGAGGAGGAGGGGTGGCTTTTAAAAAATGGACGCCCGCAGTCTGCATCCGTCGTATAAGACGACCCCCAATTTTTGAGCCATATTTTTAAGTATAAAAGGTCGTCTTATACGCTGGAAAATACGGTACTGCATTTTGGGTTTTCCCTAGCTGTAAGCCAAATCAAGAATTTAAACAAAAGAAATTCTTGAAATATATCACTGTGTGTGTGTGTGTGTGTGTGTGTATGTATGTGTATGTGTATATATATATATATATATATATATATATATATATATATATATATATATATAAATAATTTCACGTTTTGAAATAAATTAACTTTTTTATTATATTCAAATTTTTTGAGATGCACCTGTATATAGATCAGACCAAAATCAGGGACGAATGAGGTGGGAAGAGGGAACTTTGTTCCAAATCAGGGACAGTTGAGAGCTATGCATATATATTTTTTACCAATATTACCATATGAAAATCGCTGTATCTAAAGTTCCATTCTAAGTCTTCATTCTTATATTTTTAATTACTCATCCAACCAAGACTTCACAACAGAAGATTACCGCAAGGTTGACATTAATTACATGATGCCCTCCCCCCCCCCCCCCCAAGCTCTTGTCAGCCCTTCCCCGCTTTAATGGCCTTTAAATTCCTCCATTTGATAGAAATTCCGTCTTTCTAAAACTCTCTAAGCTGAAATTAGCTTAAACTTTAATCTCAATTTTATTAAAATTCAAGCTGTGACAGAGAGGTTCCATATGGCTCAGTTCAACTTTTTGCAACACAAAAGATCACGCCGACTCGTCCCCCACAGTCTGAGAAGAACCGCTTCCCCTCTCTTTCACTGACGCGTTTTCAGCGCAACCCAAGTACCATTCAAGACAATAATTACACATTACTAAAAGACACCTCTCCGCTTTCTTAAGTGTATTTCCGACGCGATAACATCTTTCGCCGGATAAAGTCCTCTTCAGATTTCTTTTTTTGACTTTCAAAGGCACTGGTTGACTTCCTGCCCTTGTCTGAAAGTAACTCACTGTTAATTCGCTGCCCCATTAGTATGTATGTATTCTGTGACTTCTAATCTGGGTCTCATTTCCATACATTCCACCTCTTATTTCATGTGTGTATATAAGCATGTAATTGCCGGGGGCATGACATGAATGATAATAGTAAACCAGGGTGATTAGAATGCAACTTTTAATAAGAAAACCTTCTTCTGCTGTTTCCATAGTAGCTATCAATTTCTGCGCCTTATTATTTGATGCCTAATTATTTAAAGTGTTGAATCCATCCTCTCCCGGCTAGTCGTATATACTGCAAAGATACTAGGAATACTAATTCCAGATTCTTACCCGCTTCTGGTCTCTAGATACTAGAAAAGCTACTCTAGTAACTTTCTCAATAACCAATGTATTTGTGACTCTAAAACGCATCAACGCCATCTGCGAAATTTGCAGTTTACTTCCTCTTGCTTGCCTGGTTAGACCAGGGAAGACCAGGGCACACCTCTCCCTGGTGGTCTAGTGGCTAGGATTCAGCACTCTCACTGCCAAGGCCTGCGTTTGATTCCTGGTCAGGTAATTCTTCTGAGCCCTGGTAGTAGCTGGACGCTATCGTCTGGGCTTCTGCTTCGTAGAGCCAAAAAATGCTCCGGCGTCCATCTGCGTGACTTTCTCAGTTCCAGTGAGCGTTGTCAACCTTTTTGCGCCTTTACACCCACATGGCCAACTCGGGCAGCTGTTAGACTAGGACAACCCACAGCTAACCAACTGTAGCTAGAAGAGCCTCCTTCCTTAGCATTTTGGTGACCTTGGTTCTGACTGAAAAAGCAGCATTTTCCCACTCCAAATGCGTCGGTGCTATCTTCGAGATTTGCTGTTGACTTCCTTTTGCTTGCCTGGGAAGACCAGGGCACACCTCTCCCTGGTGGTCTAGTGGCTAGGATTCGGTGCTCTCAATGCCATGGCCCAGGTTATGTTCCCAGTCAGGGAATCTTCTTTCTCCACCCAAAGCCAGTGGATCCTTGAAGGAGTAGTAGATGGACACTATCGTCTGGGCTTTTGCTTAGTAGCGCCTCAAAATATTTTGCTGTCCATCTGAATGGATTTCTCAGTTCAATCTTTTCAAGCTTTTACACCCTTGCCACTAACTCGGCCAGCTTATCCCGAATCCAATGATGGTGTCATGAAATGTGTCAATGCTAGTCTCTGCTGCTTTATGTCAGACTAGGACAATCCACACTTAGCCAACTGTAGCTAGAAGACCCCCCTTCACCCCATTTTGGAGACCTTGGTTCTGACTGAAGAAATCAGTATTTGCGACACCAAAGCGCATCAACACCATCTTCGGTATTTGCCATTGACTTCCTCTTGCTTGCCTGGGAAGACCAGGGCACACCTCTCCCTGCTGGTCGAGTGGCTAGGATTTGGTGCTCTCAATGCCATGGCCCAGGTTATATTCCCAGTTAGGGAATCTTGTTTCTCCACTCAAAGCCAACGGGCCCTTTCAGAACACTGGTAGCTGGACAATATCGTTTGGGATTTTGCTTAGTAGCACCTTAAAATCTTTTGATGTCCATCTGAAGGGCTTTCTCGGGTTCCAATGAGCATTGCCAATCTTTTCGAGCTTTTACACCCATGTGACTAACTCAGCCAGCTTATCCCAAACCCAATGATGGTGTCATGAAATGTGTTAATGCTAGTCTCTGCTGCTTGATGTCGGACTAAGGCATTCCACTGCTTACCAACTGAATCTAGAAGAGCCCTCTTCACCCCATTTGGAGACCTTGGTTCTGACTGATGAAAGCAGTAGACTGTGCAATTTGTTTAGTTTTCTAAATACTTTTGTTAACAAAATTCAACGAATTCGAAAACACAATTTCTGATTTTTATTTTCCCCAAATATTTGTCAATTTGAAAATCTAAAAACCCGAAAATTTGAAAATCTTTTTGAGCTTTTACACCAACAAGGCTAACTCAGTCAGCTTATCCCAAACCCAAAAATGGTGTCATGAAATGTGTCAATGCTAGTCTCTTCTGCTTGATGTTAGACTAGGACAATCCACTGCTAACCAACTGTAGCTAGAAGAGTCCCCTTCACCCTATATTGGAGACCTTGGTTCTGACTGAAGAAAGCAGTATTTGCGATTCCAAAAACACATCAACGTCATCTTTGGTATTCGCCCTTGACTTCTTCTGGCTAATATCTAGTTAATAATAACTAACTATTAAATTCTAGGTATTGGAATTTCCTTTCAAATTTGGCTGTTAGTGAACGTAAGGAATACAAATTTATCTGAAGTTACAAATTATTGGGAATAACGAATGCCGCATCTAAATGAATGGAACAGAACAAATTCCTTATATATAACACTTATTATTATTACTATTATTATTAATTCATTACGTTTCCATTCGTTTAGATGTGGCATTTGTTGTTTCGGATAATTCGTAACTTTAGATAAATTTGTATTCGTTACGTTTGCTAACAGCCAAATTTGAAAGGAAATTCCTATACCTAGAATTTAATAGTTAGTTATTATTAGTCAGTTATTCCTTCGAATTTTCAGATTTTCGTTCTTTTGAATTTTCTTTCTTATTTTTGGATTTTCAAAGTTTACGAATTGCGATCATAACGAATGACCCGAAAAAAACAAAACAAATTAAATTAAAATGAAAACGAACAAATATTTTGGGTGTTATATTGTGTTCACTAAAATTATTTTGAGTGCATTTTTGCAAAAATAACGATTTCTAGGGCCACATAAAAAATGTAATCTATCACTATTTTATTCCACAAGGTCTCTGCTTGCTTTCAGAAAAAAAAACATGTTTTGGGTGATTAAAGTAATCTGATTAAAAAAATGGGGGTGAAAAATGGCTCAGGGGGGGAAAGTGTTAAAAGGCGTAAGCAAATTTAATGCGTACTGCTGAGTACATCCTTGGTCCTGATAATGTGCTTCAACATTGACTATAATCAGATACTCCGTTGCTTTACATCCTCCTGGATGGATCACGCTCTGCAGAGGGGTCAGGGGGTCCTGTTGGGACCGAAAGCCTCATAGAATAGAATGTGTAGATTATAATCACCAATCTGTGTCTTTAACATTCATTATTGGAGACAAGCAAAATTATACGAGGTGTCCAACACACATCTGTTTATACTGATGGTGATAATGGAAATATACAGGATCAAACAATGGGATCTGATCTGTCTAGGGAGATTATAATTGCCACGACTTTGTGCAGCGCACATCCTACACTATTTACATTCAAGTCCAGATCATCCATTGGTAAACATAAGCCATATGCGGATTTTACTTAAAGCTGAACAGCTAAATAGACAGAAGAAAGTACATACACTATTTAGCGATACCCCTAAAGGGGCTGCTGGTAATAGAATGGGATGGCATGTTACCTTGTGGATCTGGTGAAATGTCTAGGGTGGATGATGCATACAGCAGCAGTAAGGAATGTCCGCAAGGAGAATGTCTCTTATATGTGCTCTTTATTACCCATCCGGGTAAAAACAGTGAACAGGTGATGAAAGGGACAGATGAAGGTTGGAAGGAGAGCAGCAGATTCAGGCGTTCAATATGGAAACAGTCCTGCTTCCGACAACACTTAGATTTCTTCGCCACTCCAGCCGGAGTGGGTATAGCGTACCTGGACAGACCTCTCTCACCGACCCGGCAGCCAGAGTATCACTCGGAACTTGGGAAGATGTCCCTGCCACAGACTCTTCTAGAATGAACTCAGGGAGACACCTCTGCCACAGGTCTTCTCTGCAGCTATGCAGGAGCCCCTCCTAAGTAAAGTTTCGCCTGAATCTTATTCTTAACGTCGCCCAGGTACCGACTGAAAGAGGAGTCAAAGGGAAAACCGCCGCTCCAGATAACACTCTTCAGTGGTGAGTAAAGTACAAAAACCCAAATGGGTGCAGGCAATGCGTGGTGCAATATAAGGAAAGAAAGAGGAGTCAATCCCTCAGTGTCCAGTATCTTGATCCCCGGTGGTTTGTCTGAATCCTATTGGACCGCCAGCCTCTCAATGGCGCTCCTCAGATGGACTCCCCACCGAACAGCCACACTTCCTTGGGATCTTCAAAAGTGGGAACCCAGTTGACCACTGAGTACCCGTCCTGCTTGAATGCTCCAGGCCCACATGGCCCAGAAACCAGCAACACCGCGTAGCACACACGCCCCGGTCAGGTAGGCCGTAACGCTAGGGGCGCAGTGATATGGCCACCCTAAATGTGGGTGCCACCCTCGAAGAAGAAGAACCCAGACCAATGGCGTCTGTTCCATTAGTACCCTCTCCCAGAATGCCCAGCGAGGCCCACGCCTCCTGATTGGCTGCTGGGAAAAGCACCCATCGTCCCGTGATGGAACACCCCAGGCACAACAGAATGAGCCCACTGCACAGCCGAGCTGAAACAGAGACCTTAACTAAATGATTACAATTGAAATCAGTCACTTACTCTCTGATTATCCCTTAAATTTTAAACCGCACCGGTACTTGGATGTACACAAGCGCTACAACTATATTACCAAAATGATTGGGACGCCTTTACATGCACATGCATTTTTAATGGCATCCCAGTCTAAAGCCTTTTACACACAATCCGATTATTGGCCAACTTAGCGTCTGATTTTTGTCTTCAGGGCGTGTGCCAGGATCTTGTCTTACATACTAACAGTACACAATTGTCGGCCAAAAAACACTTACAAAAAATTCAGCTCTTGAGCGCCACCCATTGGGCCCTAATTTCGTGTTTGGTGAGCATTGTTTCCGAGCATGCGTGTTTGTACTTTCGACTTTTGTGTGACGGACTTGTGTACTGATTATACGGAAATCGGACAACCGTTGTCTGCCGAAAATTTACTAGCCTGCCATCCAACATTTGTTGGCGGACAGTTGGACAACAATTTTAAGAAGGAGCGTACTAACGGTCAGAAGCCTAGGGTGAGAACTGCAGCAGCTACTGTAAGTGGAAAAGAGGGTCAACAATGCCCATCTGCATGCCTCACTGTGCCCATCTGCATGCCTCACTGTGCCCATCTGCATGCCTCACTGTGCCCATCTGCATGCCTCACTGTGCCCATTTGCAGCCTCACTGTGCCCATCTACAGCCTCATGTACCTGATCTTCCACTGTGACATAAAGTCTTGACGGCAGTCGGCGGCCGTCCATTGTAACAAAACCTTGCCTCCTCCTCGTCCGTGATGGAACACTGATTCAGTTTCCCAGCAGTCAGTCCGTGTTCAGTGTTCCGTCTATCATGGACAAGGACGAGGAGGAGGCGGGGCTTTGTTACAATGGACAGCTGCGACTGCAGTTGAGACTGCATGCCACAGCGGGATATCAGGTACATGAGGCTGCAGATGGGCAACGTGAGGCAGGGAGACTTGAGTATAAAGCCTCGTACACATGCTCGGTTTTCTCATCGGGAAACAGGCCGACAAGAATCTCGAGAGATGAGAAACCTGAAAGCCTCGTACACACGCTCAGTTTTCTTGGCAAGAACCGAGTAAACTGAGCGTGTGTACCAGGTCCGTTTGAAGGAATTTGGGGACCCCGAACCCCCTCCCCCCTCCCCGCGCAAAGCCTACCTTAGAGTTACACTAATTTACTCCTTCCTAGTCCCTATGTTTTTCTATTCTCACCTCCCCTTCTTCCCTGTCAGATAGTGCCCGGTCCGGGTACTGCGCGGTACAGGAGATTCAGATTCCTGTGTTCCCGGCCGGACTGAAAGGAAGTGAGCACTCAGTGTGCACTTCCTGTCAGTCTGTCCGGGAACAGGAAACAATCTCCTGTACCACGCTGGGTACCCGGCCGGACTGACAGGACTCCAGGAGGAAGGAAGATGAGCTCGGCCACGCTACAGCCTGGGAAGGGGAAGTTGCGGGGGCCCCAGGCCAGCTTGGGGCCCCAAGCAATTGTTTGTTTTGCCTGTCCTGTAGCGACGGGCCTGGTGTGTACGAGGCTTTCGGGTTTCTCGTCTCTCTCTATTTTCTCATCGAGATTCTTGTCTGCCTGTTTCCCGACGAGAAACCCGAGCGTCTGTATACTTACCTGTCGCCGTGGAAACCCGCGCATGCTCGAAATGACTTTGACGCATGCGTGGTAGCTTGCACGGCATGGGTAGGGTGAAGCAAGTTGGCGGCGACGGCATCGATTGTGACGAGCGCATTCTCATCGTACGCAAGGACGTCACCGCGTTCTTGCCTTTTAAAAGAACCGCGCTTCTTTTGAAAGGAGTGTGTCTAATAATTCAGCTGCTTATGATTTACCCCATTACAATGCATTATCAAGTCATTTAAAGGAGCTCCCCCTGTTTAATATGCCAGCAGAGTGCTGAAGCCTCTATTCTAAGAAAAAAAAAATATTTAGCAAATGGCACTCTACTTTATCACCGGTTGACTTTAGTGCACTTTTCGAGCTGCTCGGAGCTGATAACACAGAAAAAAAAAAGTGCGTTACTAAAGCAAGCAGCAAAACGCTGCATTGTACCGCCATGTCGACAGCCTTGTTACAGCGGCTTAATTTTCTTGCTTCAATGAAGCAGTGAAATTACCTAATGTCACCAAACAAAATCATGCAACAAAATGTCATGCCCTTATCAGACTACTAAAGAAGAGAGCTTTTCTCTTCCAAGTTTATTCTGATAATCAATTGTTAGTTATCACAATATGTCAGTCACCGGCTCGGCAATTCCTGTATCCATGAGCAGAATAGCAAAAAGGACAGCAATATTTTGCATTGGGAGTTATTTGCCATTTGTGGCTCTTGCCTATATTTCTCTACCAGAGAGGTGCCATGGGAAGACACTTTTCATGGGATATTCTTCTTAGAAGACAAACATGTAGGTCATGACTCCCCTCCATCCTTCCCCCTCATTCCTAAAGATACCTTTCGCTATATTTTATATTCCTATCTTATCCATATATCTTAACCCAGGAGCCAGCTAAAAAAGTTAGGAGCCAGAAACGCGCCGTCACGCCAAGCTCGCGCGCAGAAGCCAACACTTGCGTGAGTAGTGCCCGCATATTTAAACGGTATTCAAACCACACGTGAGGTATCGCCGCGATCGTTAGAGCGAGAGCAATAATTCTAGCCCTAGACCTCCTCTGTAACTCAAAACATGCAACTTGTCGATTTTTTTTTTAAACGTCGCCTATGGAGATTTTAAAGGGTATAAGTTTGTCGGCATTCCACGAGCGGATGCAATTTTTTGAAGCGTGACATGTTGGGTATCGATTTACTCTGCGTAATATTATCTTTCACAATAAAAAAAATAAAAAAACGGGATTACTGTTTTATTTTTTAATAAAAAAAGTGTATTTTTCTTCCCAAAAAAGTGTGCTTGTAAGACCGCTGCGCAAATACGGCGTGACAGAAAGTATTGCAACGATCACCATTTTTTTCTCTAGGGTGTTAGAATAAAACATATATATATATGGCCATATTCAGGTAGACTTACGACGGCGTATCAGTAGACACGCCGTCGTAACTTAGAATCTGCGCCGTTGTATCTTTAAGCGTATTCTCAAAGTGAGATACGCCTAAATGTTGCTAAGATACGACCAATGGTAAGTATGGACGTCGGGACCGCGCCAAATTTTATAAATTTTACGTCGTTTGCGTAACTCGTCCGTGAAGGGGGCTGGACGTTAATTACGTTCACGTCAAAACCAATGAGTCTTAGCGGCGTAATTTGGAGCATGCGCACTGGTATACGTCCACGGACGGCGCATTCGCCGTTAGTAAAAAACCGTCAATTACGTGGGGGTCACACTTAATTTAAATAAAACACGCCCACATCAAACACTTTTGAATTTGGCGGGCTTACGCCGGCTTATTTACTCTACGCCGCCGTAGCTTAGCTTGGTAAATACAGCACTTGCCTCTATAATTTACGGTGGCGTAGCGTTACGCTCGCATAAAATTACGCTGCTCCACGTAAATCTAGCCAATAATGTTTGGGGGCTCTAATTAGAGGGAAGGAGATGGTAGTGAAAATAGTGAAAAATTACACATTTGAACAGCTGTTTTACTTGTAATGCCAAAGGCCACCACCAAATTGCGCCAGCTCACAGAAGGAAGAGCTTGGGACTTCACAAGGCCGCAAAGCCGCGGCCTCAATTACCGGCTGGCACGGGCGCCATGTCACAAATTCTTGTCGTAATTGCGACCTGGCGCCCGGATATTGTCGACCCGTGTCTTAACCAAATGTTTTAGAAAAATACACTTTAACCGCTTACGGACCAGTCGCCGCAGTTTTACTGCGGCAGGTTGGTTCCTCTGGGCAAAGTGACGTCGCCCTTTGGCTACTAGAGGGCACGTGCCCGCCACCACGGGCACGTGCGTGCACCCTGCCAGAGGCACGCACGTGCCCGCCGTTAGAGACACGCACGCCCCTGCACAATAGCGAATGACTATCGAAGGATATTCCTATCATTTGACTATTCCTAGGCCAATTTTGATATTTCTCCCATAAAAATCTGCATTTTTTTTTTTTTTTGCTAGAAGTTACTTAGACCTGCCAAACATTATGCCTTCTTTTAATCAGAGGCCCTACAGAATAAAACGGTGGATGTTGCAATTTTTTTTTATTTGCCCAGAAGTTATTTCAAATGACAATGTTATTGAAAAAATACACTTTAACCACTTAAGCCGCACCACACGACTATATATGTCCTCTTTTTGAAGAGGGATATCTTGGTAACGGCAGCAGCTGCTGCCACAACAGAGCAGGGCAGCCATCACACAAATTTTGGGGCCCCTTACACAGCTTAAACAGGCCAGGGGCCCTCTCCTGCGAGATAAGCGGGGGGGGGGGGGTGCAGAAGCGAGCGCATACGCCTCTCAGTACAGGCACCCCCCCCCAGGTAGTACAGACACCCCCCCCCCTAGGTAGTAAAGGCATACCCCCCAGGTAGTAAAGGAAGACCCCCCCAGCGGTGTGTCCCAAGAGTGCTGGCTGCTGGCTCCTTCTCTGTGGGTGTAGGCCTAGCTCCGGAGCCGTGGCCATAACATTAGGAAAGGCGGCGGCTTCGGCCTAGCTCCGGAGACGCGGCAATCCGCGGATCACAGTGTGTGCCGATCCGAAGGGGGTGACCCGTTCGGATCACGGATCAACTCTGATCCATTGCACCACTATTTGACAGGGAAGCCAAAATGCTCCCATTCAGGGGATTTAAGTGACGCGAGGCGTTCAAGTTCCCCCGCTCGCCATGACCACGCTGTGTGTGGAATGAACATGCGCAACAACTTTTTTTTCCAGAAACCAATCCTCGGATCACGCGTGTGCACTTCGGATCAATGTTTTTCCGTTCGGTTCACGGATCAATGACAATCCATTGCACCACTATTTATAACTATTATTATAGTTATTATTATTATTATTATTTATTATTAATACATAATACAAACTATAATGATTGTTATTAAACATTATTTTTTTTTTTCATTCAAAGGCTTTTTTATTGAAAGTCAAAAAGAGATAAGCAAACAAATAAGGCCCGTCACAGATGCAAATGGTGCGAGCACGTTTCATTAACAGTCACAAATCTCCATAAACTGACACAGCAAATCAGGTACAAACAGAATGTAAAAGGAGTTGTGGGTTCAACAATGCGACAGAAAATTAGAACCAAACTCATTATTTTAATTATAATATACCGTATATACTCGAGTGTAAGCTGACCCAAATATAAGATGAGGCACCTAATTTTACCACAAAAAGCTGGGGAAACTTATTAACTCGAGTATAAGCCTAGGGTGTCCATCTGCATGCCTCACTTTGCCTCACTTTGCCTCACTTTGCCTCAATTTGCCTCACTGTGCCCATGCCTCATGGTGTCCATGCCTCACGGTGTCCATGCCTCACGGTGTCCATGACTAGACTTACGTTTAACATAGGAGTCTACATGTGTTACAAGTTCTGGGTCCAGAGGACCTACGATCGGCCAGTACTGGGTCCCTAAAGTCACTGGACAAATGACCGTTTAACATGGGAGTCTATGGAAGGGGTGCCCGGCTTTGAAAAATCAGTGCTCCCCGGTCGTAGTTCCCCCAGACAACAAACTTTGCACACTTGTAGAGGAAGAGTGGGGCTATATGTGTGCCAAGTCGGTACCAGGTCCCCAAAGTCCGGGAGATCAGGAGCAAAAAGGTGACTCAAGTATAAGCCGAGGGGGCATTTTCAGCACAAAAGAATGTGCCGCTTATACTCAAGTATATACAGTCAATTATGCAAATGTATTTTGTTCTTTTCGGGTTTTCACTTTTTTTTTTTCATTTTTTTTTTTACATTCTTTTGAATTTTCTGATTTTCGTTCTTTAAAATAATGTGTTTTTTTCAAAAAACATTGTTAAATGGTCTTTCGTTAATTCGGATCTTTACGAATGAACAAAAATGCACAATTTTCACCAAAAACGAATTTGGAACGACCAAATTGCACATGTCTTTTGTCATTATCAGGAGGCCAAACCAGAGCAATGATGGTCTTGGTAGCAGTTACATAAATGTTTCTAGCAAAAGTGGAGTTTTCCTTTAAGTTCTTTTATCTCATTCTCATAAATCTTATTAATGTAATTATGTAGCAAAGTGAACATCGTTATCCGCTAAACATCGGGCTGTTCTTTGCTGTGTACCTTGAATTATCAGATATTATCATAATGGGTTCAAGTAACAATTTTTCCTTGAGAAATGTAGAAATTAGAGGCTTATGCAATCATTTCACCTTTGTACATATCAAAGAAGGCTTTCTAAGTTATTATTAAAGGTTTATATAACCTCTGTACATTCCCCCTACAGTCCTATAGGCATACGGCTTTATTGCATAACAGCCATGTATTTTTCTAGTTCAGTCTAATTTCAAAGAGACACTTAACCACTTCAGCCCCGGAAGAATTTCCCCCCTTCCTGACCAGAGCACTTTTTGCGGATGGGCACTGCGTCGCTTTAACTGACAATTGCACGGTCGTGGGACGTGGCTCCCAAAGAAAATTGGCGTCCTTTTTTCCCACAAATAGAGCTTTTTTTTGGTGGTTTTTGATCACCTCTGCGGTTTTTATTTTTTGCGCTATAAACAAAAAAAGAGCGACAATTTAAAAAAAAAGCAATATTTTTAACTTTTTGCTATAATAAATTAACCCCCAAAAATTTATATATATATATAATATATAAAAACACATTTCTTTCTCAGTTTAGGCCGATACGTATTCTTCTACATATTTTTGGTAAAAAAAAAATCACAATAATCGTATGATTGGTGTTCTGTTCTCGCTACACATTTGCTCCTGGCGTGTATGTAGCTCAACATACAGCTTAACCACGTAAGGACCGCCTCCTGCACATATACGTCGGCAGAATGGCAAGACTGGGCACATGTACGTACAGGTACGTCTTGTGCTAGTGCCCAGCTGTGGGTCGCTGGCGCGCGCCCGTGACCTGGTCGGAAGCTCCGGGACCGCGGACCTGATCGCCAGTGGAGTCCAGCGATCGGTCCCCGGAGCTGAAGAAGAGGGAGAGCCGTGTGTAAACATGGCTTCACCGTTCTTCACTGTGGCAGGCGTCATCGATCATGTGATCCCTTTTATAGGGATACACAATTGATGTCACACCTACAGCCACACCCCCCTACAGTTGTAAACACACATTAGGTCACACATAACCACTTCAGCGCCCCCTTGTGGCTAACTCCCAAACTGCAAATGTAATTTTCACAATAAACAATGCATATCAAAAGTCTTTTTGATAAAGCTTTGAACAACGCGAAACATGTCAGTCACAGTTTCTACCCCCCCCCCCCCTTTTAAAATATTCTCCACACCCCTTTGACTAGCATTTGCTTGGAGTCCCACATACACACTTGTGTATGAACGCTGCTGTCAGTTTCTGTACTGTGGGATACGGCACCCCGCCAGCCTGTCTGTGTGTGCACATTCGTTCTGGACATTTGTCCACCTCCAGAGGGCGCAGGAATCTCTACACCGTCGGGTCCTGTGTTTGTTCACGCCCCCTTCACGTGTCAGCGCTGTTACGTACTCCATCACACTTTCGGTTCACTGAATTGACCGCCGGTCACAGCCGCTGCTGTCCACCATCTTGATCCAGTGTCATCTGTACCGTCCTGCTCTCTGGCGCCATAACGACTGTCTCCCCGATGGTTGGTGTGACAGATTCTTACAGATCTACACCGCATGTGCAGCCACCCACGGTGATGTGAGTACATCAGTTCACCTGAGCGATATTCCACCCCCACCACAGCAGTATCCCCTTCTACCATCTAAGGTACTGTGTCTTTATGCATGGGTCATTAAGTCTGATGAACTGACGCCCATACAGAAGCCCAAGTGATTGATATCAGTCTCTGATTTTTACCACTCCATCACAGGACTCCTTTCAATGCTATGCAATTGGTAGCTATTTTATGTACCCTTAGGCCTCATTATCACTGGCGTTTTTACAGCCACTTTTCTGACCACCATGACGTTTTTGAGCTGTAGATAGCTAAGCTGCAAAAAAAACGCGGGGCCAGTGCGTTCTGAAGCTCCAGCAATAGAGCTGTAAAAACGCCAGACATAAGAAAACACTTAAAAACGTGCATAAACGCGCAAAAACGCGCACAAACGCTCAAAAACGCAGCCGCTGCAATTTTAAAGCTCCAGCTCCAAAAAAAACAAATTTTTTATTTTTATTTTTTTTCTAAAATAAACATGGACAGGCGTTTTTAAGCTGTAAAAAACGTGGCTGTAAAAACGCCAGTGGAAATGAAGCCTAATTGTCCACCACGGCATATTAACTTGTGTACATTTGTTTGATGTCCATTTTTTACTTTTTCAACTATAAAGTTTTTATTACTTTAACTCATAGAGCGCTGCTTGTTTTTGTTGTTTATAAACTAATAATATAGTTTTTGTTATTATTATTATTAATAATAATAATAAAAACAATATAAATAACGAATGTCGCATTTATATCATTGGAACATAAAAATGAATATTTATTTTTATTATTAATTCGTTACATTCCATTCGTTTAGATTATTATCCGGCATTTTTTATTTTGGATAATTCGTAACTTCAGATGATAAATTCGTATTCATTACGTTCACTAACAGCCAAATTTGAAAGAAAATTCCAATAATTTAATAGTTTATAACTATTATAGTTATTATTAATAAATAATAATAAAACTATAATAATAGTTAATAAACATAATATTTTAGTTATAATAGAAATTATCGTAATTTTTTTGTTCTTTTGAACTTTTGAATTTTCGCTCCTATTTTCAGATTTTCGTTCTTCCAAATTTTTAGATATTTGTTCTTCTTTTCTGATTTTGGTTCTTTCAGACTTTAGAATTTTCGGATTTTCATTCTTTCGAATTTTCAGTCTTATTTGAAGGTTTTCATGCTTTCTGATTTTAAAATGTTCTTTTCTTTTATCTTTTCGGATTTCCGTTCTTTTTTGGATTTTTGTTCTTTTTGGTATTTGAGTTTTCAAATTTTCGTTCTTATTTAGTAATAGAGCTGGGCAATTTTGGTCAAAAAAATAAATAAAAAAAACCTAGATTCACGATTCGGACACCACGCTGGCAGGAGTTTTTAGGCGGTGCCGTGGGAATCCCACAATCCTGGGAAAAGGCCAAGGACTAGGCTGAAAAAATCTCGCCTAAAAAATCCTGGCCACAGCTCCGATCCTGGGAAAAGGCCGCGGCTTTGGCCTAGTCCGGCCTCGCGGCCTTTTCCCACGATCACGGCAAACTGAGGGCATTATTTTTTTAGGCGAGGCGGCGGCTTTGGCCTAGTCCACGGAGCGTGTGTCCTGTGGGGAAAAGAAATGAACAAATCGATTCGGTCAAAATCTGAATCGATTTGCCCTTGATTCAGATTTTTTATCGATTTTTATTTTTTTTATTTTTTTTCCACAGCCCTATTTAGTAATATGTATTATTTTTTTAGTTCATTATTTTGGATTTTCCAATTTAGGGTTTTTTAAATTCATTCTTATTTTTGGATTTCTGAATTTTCAAATTTACAAGTTTTATTTTTTATTTTTTTTGTTAATTGGGAGACTTCTGAATTTACGATTTGCACATGTCCACAAAAGGCCCTCACTATGAGAACGTGCTGGTAAAGTGTGACATCAGTATGTCCAGAACAGAAGCTGGCAAGGATCTGTAATAAAAAAATATATATTAATTTAAAATAAAATGGAAAAAAATAAGGTAAACCTGGAGCGCATGTTTTTTTTAGTTTTTTCTTCCCCCAAATTAGAGTTTTTGACACAAATATTCCTGGCAGTTTATGACAGTATATGCATTGCTAACACACCCCGCTGACCGCCCCACTCCTTCCATACTCACTGTTTGCAATTTTCTGGCTTTACCTTCCTTTAAAAATATTAATAATATGTGCCGTGCAGAGATGGGATTTGTCACTGATTCATTACCCACAACTTTCATCTAAGAAAGTAAAGTTTTCTTCCCAAGCTGAGAAGTGTGGAATCGCTCTAATGTAATCATTTCACAGAATCGGTGAGGTGAGGGAAATAAAGATTGTGTCTTTCCAACAGGAAAAAGCTATTCCTCCCTTCTCAGAGAAATGGGATATAAATATCAGTATAATGTGTGGGGGGGGGGGGGGGGGGGGGGGAGATTGTAATGAACACCTTATTAGTATTAAAATAAGGATATTAGCTAGTGGGGTACCAACATCTTTGAATTACATGTACAGTGGGGAGAACAAGTATTTGATGCACTCGATTTTGCAGGTTTTCCTACTTACAAAGCATGTAGAGGTCTGTAACTTTTATCATAGGTACTCTTCAACTGTGAGAGACGGAAACAAAAATCCAGAAAATTAACTTGTATGATTTTTTAAAAGTAATTAATTTGCATTTTATTGCATGACATACCGTATATACTCGAGTATATGCCGAACCGAGTATAAGCCAAGGCCCTAATTTTACCACACAAAACTGGGAAAACGTATTGACTCAAGTATAAGCCTAGGGTGAGAATGCAGCAGCTACTGTAAGCGGAAAAGTGGGTCAACAATGCCTATTTGCAGCTTCACTGTGCCCATTTGCAACCTCCCTGTGCCCATTTGCAACCTCACTGTGCCCATTCTCACTGTGTCCTTTGCAGCCTTACTGTGTCAATTCTGACTGTGCCCATTGCAGCCTTACTGTGCCCATTCTCACTGTGCCCATTGCAGCCTCAGTGTACCTGTATTCTTGACAGGCTTCGGGCATCCATTTTTCAAAAGTCACAGCTTCCTCCTGGTCCGTTCCGTTCCGTGATAGGCATTTGACACTGTGTTCCGCTACCGCCTATCACGGAGGTCCTCACATCCTCGGACTCAGTTTCCCAGCAGACACTGTGTTCAGTGTTCCGCCAATCACAGACCTCTCTTCATCCTCGGACAAGAGGATGTCCGTGATAGGCGGAACACTGAACACAGTGTCAGCTGGGAGTCTGAGGATGAGAGGATCTCTGTGATAGGCAGTAGCGGAACAGTGTCAAACACCTATCAGGGAACGGAACGAGACCAGGAGGAAGCCACGACTTTTAAGAAATGGGCGCCCGCAGACCCAGTCATTCAAGTACACTGACTCAGTAGGTGTGCGCAGCCTACTGCGCTAGGGTGTGCACCCCAAAGTTAAAACACATATGTGTTTGTGTATATATGGGCAGTAGGGTAGTGGACAATTGTCAGTAGGGCAGTGGACAATTGTCAGTAGGGCAGTGGACGATGTCAGTAGGGCAGTGGATGATGTCAATAGAGCATCCAAGCAGCAGGGGAAATCTGTACATTACAACATGATTAGGGTGTGCCCAGGCACCCCTGGCACACCCTGTGTGCACTCCTATGCCATCTTCAATGCCTTTACTGAGTGTTGTTGGCCAAGATCTCGCGATACATTGCCCCATCCATCCTCCCCTCAATACAGTGCAGTTGCCCTGTCCCCTTTGCAGAAAAGCATCCCCAAAGAATGATGTTTTCACCTCTATGCTTCACAGTTGGAATGGTGTTCTTGGGGTTGAACTCATCCTTCTTCTTCCTCCAAACACAGCGAGTGGAGTTTAGACCAAAAAGCTCTATTTGGTCATTGGCAAACTTCAGACGGGCCTGAACGTGCGCGCTGGCTTGAGCAGGGGGACCTTGCATGCACTGCAGGATTTTAATCCATGACTGTGGTCCCAGCTCTCTTCAGGTCATTTTTTTATTTTTTATTCTGTAATTTTTTTTATTGTGTTCTACTACATCAAATACCAATTGAAACATTCTACATTTCATAAAATCCAGATACATTTGACATACACATATTGCATCATACATTATGCAGGAAGTGTGTCATCAGAAAGGGACGCGTTTCGGAACTGCTGATTGGTTTCTTCTTTAGCCAATGACAGCTCCATAGACACTAGGCTACTTATAGTCTATGGGTGGCACTGTGGGCGGGTCTATGGGCGGTAATTAAAAAAGGAAAAACTGCCATAACAGCACAAAACTCTAAATCAACGAAGACAGACACAGAATAAACAAACATAAACAAACGGGTGCAGATAGAGATTGCCTTAACAACATTATCAGCAGTTCTAAAATGTGTCCCTTTCTGATGACACATTTCCTGTTTGTGTTCCATGCTGGTTTCTGTCCCACTTCCTTTGATGTCACGTCCGGGTCCTGTACTCTACACTGATCTGGACAGCTTTATTGTGTCTCCAGAGCCTGCAGCATTCATCAGCTGTTGTTTTTGGACTGTACTGGAAGTATTATACACTGGGATCTCCAGGGCTGTCTTAATGAGAGGGCACACGTGGGCATTGCCCAGGGGCCCCAGCTACATGGGGGGCCCCTGCCATTTCCCCAAAGCAGCTAATCCTTGAGCCCGGGCTGCCCTTCTACATCCCAGATATCCCCCCAGCACTCTGACCCCTCTACAGCCTAGATATCCCCTACCTCCTACCTTCTTGATTTATGTTTACCTGCACTGTCTCTATTGTAGGGGCCCCAGAGCATTACTTTGCCCAGGGGCCCATGATGCTTTGAAGATGGCCCTGGGGATCTCCCTGCCACTGGAATATCATTTGAATATACTTAACAGATGTAAAATAGCATTTAGTAAGTGTTTTTTAATCCTTTTGGGGATATTAAACGTTTTTATCTCTGCACTTAGAGGCACCTTTGTTTGTTTTTCGGAGGAGCTCCTTCACCGCTCCAAAGATGCGGCTAGCAGGACTTTTTTTTTTACAGTCCTGCTAGCACAACGCTCCAGTGTGAAAGCCCTGGGGGGCTTTCACACTAGAGAGACAGCAGCGGCTGTTTCAGGTCGGTTTGTAGGCGATATTTTTAGCGCCATAGCGCCTGCAAAATGACCCAGTGTGAAAGGAGTCTAAGTGGTTAAACTTCCTGCATTTACACACAGAAGTTTGCTCTAAGAAGGAAGTTAGTTACAATGTTTCATGTTGTTAAAAACTTGGCAGACTGCCTGGATTTTTTTCTTTACACTTACAGGAAGTTTATCCCTTTGCGCTAAGAAGGAAGAATTAGTTACAATGTTTCCTGTTAAAAACTTGTCAGACTGCCTGGATATTTTCTTTTGACAGCTGAGTGAGCATATAAACCTCTCCACTTGTTATATGAAATGAATGAATGAATGAATGAATGAATGATAAACTTATATAGCGCGGCACCTGCGAACTGAATCGCCTCTGGGCGCTTGTTGTTTCTGTCTCTCTGGTCAGCAAAAGAATCGGCAAACTCTGCATTGGAGATTGTCAGGGGGGTTGAATCAAGATCACATTTTTTTTTTAACGACTAACCACTTAAGGACCCCCTACCGACGATATATACGTCGGCAGAATGGCACGGCTGGGCACAACCACGTACCTGTACGTGTCTCTTTAAGGCCCAGCCGTGAGGTCGCAGTCCGAAGCTCCGTGACCGCCCCCATGGGACCCGATTTCCGCCGGTGTCCCGTGATCGGTCACCGGAGCTGAAGATCTGGGAGTGTAAACACACCTTTCCCGTTCTTCATTTTGGCAGTGTCATTGATCGTCTGTTCCCTGATATAGGGAAAGATGATCACTGAAGTCACACATCCAGGCCCCCCCCCTACAGTTAGAAACACTTATGAGGTCACACTTAACCCCTACAGCGCCCCCTAGTGGATTCCTAAACTGCCATTGTAATTTTCACAATGCATTTTTATAGCACTTTTCGCTGGCCCCAAAATGTGTCAAAATTGTCCGATGTGTCCGCCATAATGTCGCAGTCATGTAAAAAATTGCTGATCACCACCATTAGTAGTAAAAAAAATATATTAATAAAAATGCAATAAAACTATCCCCTATTTTGTAAATGCTATACATTTTGCTCAAACCAATCAATAAACGCTTATTGCAATTTTTTTTTTTAACAAAAATATGTAGAAGAATACGTATCGGCCTATACTGAGGAAAAAAATGTTTATTTTTATATATTTTTGGTGATATTTATTATAGCAAAAAGTAAAAAATATTGTATTTTTTTTTAAATGTTACTCTATTTTTGTTTATAGCGCAAAAAATAAAAACCGCAGAGGTAATCAAATACCACCAAAAGAAAGCTCTATTTGTGGGGGAAAAAGGACACCAATATTGTTTGGGAGACACGTTGATCGACCGCGCAATTGTCATTTAAAGAGACGCAGTGCCGAATCGCAAAAAGGGGCAAGGTCATTAACCTGCATAATGGCCCGGGTCTTAAGTGGTTAATTGTGAAGCTCTACCTGATAGATGAGGTAAGTGCGGGAGTGGTGACCAACCGATGAGGGGGGGGGGGTGCAGTGACCCGACCCTGGGGGGCGGGGGGTGGTTGTGGGTGCTTTTTTTGCCCCCAAAAAATATATATGCCACACCGTACGCTAGGGAGACATTTTTGGACCCTTCAATCACCAAAAGGAGATGCATCGGCTCATTTTAACATTCTTATCATTTCATATTCATGAGCTTTACATTTAAGAGAGTGATTGTTAGCACTCCACCGCACATTAGTGCCCTCTAGCGAGCGACACATTAAGAACTTGTTTGTCGTTTTTTTTTTTTCTCAGACACATCCAATCATTTGGAAAGAGGCTCGACTTCCTCAAACACTCTGCCAAATTGCCTGTAAACTTCTGCTATGTCTAATTAAGAGTCTAAAGACTTTAATTTTCCCCAGAAGAATCCGATTCTTCCCCATTTCCAGACTCCAACTTATTTTCTCATTACTGAACCGAGCATAGATTTTCGCTTTTGTTAATACATCCGCTAAAGGTCACATCTGCTGATAATTCTCCTCCACAACTTCATTATTTTTTTTTTTTTTGTATTTCTAAAAAATTACACATATTTCTTCGAGGAATGAGGAGGAAAAAAAAAAATCAAATTAACTGCAGGGGGAAAAAAATACAACATATTAATCACTTGGGAAGAGTCCGCAGTCAGAACTAGGATAGTATATCATTGTTATGTATTTTCGCTTTGTCAAAGCATCTTAGGAAATCAAAATATGATACAATGCGCAGTCCCTCGGAGAATTGGCGGTCAGGCGTTGGGAGTTTAATCTAACACAGAAAGGCAATTAAGAAGCCGTTGTACATAACTTGACCTTTGAACGTAGGCAGAAAATCATGAGCTTAATTCAAGCTGGGCTTATATCATGAATAACTACATACTTGCTCACCATTCATTATCTCTTGGAGGGTGATGTTCATTAGGAAAGCAACATTCAGAGTTTACAGAAGAGCCAGAGGAAGAATCCACAGTCTATAGGTTTGTTATTGCGTTCCCCTAAATTATGTAGCGGGACAACGCTTTCGCTTGTGTTAGTATATTCCTATTACCGTCCGGTGATTTATTCAGCCACCAAATAAATAGGGGTTAGGATATTTTTAGCACTAGTTTACCAAGTCGTAGAACGTGATTCACAGCCTCCTGAAATACATAATGCCTTAATCAACTGTAATGGATGGCCTACCGAGTACATCAATATTCTGCCGCAATGAAAGCCAAACAGGCTGGATGTGTATTGCACAGTAACAGCTACAAACTCTGTATATTTTATGCAGGATGTCCCTCTTGTCATAGTCACAAAGTCAATTTAACCTTTTTCTACGGTCGGTGAAAAAAAAATTTGTATTGCAGTTTTTCATCAATTCGTATACATAATACATTGATAAAAAGTAATACTTTAAGGCCGCGTACACACGACTAAACAAATCCGATCAAATCGGTCTGACAGACCGTTTTGATCAAATTTGTCTCCTGGGATATGTTGGTTTGATCGTGTACACGCGATCAAACCAAAATCCCCGCCGACAGACAGCGCAGTGACGTGACGTTGACGCCGCCACGTCACTACTCCAGGAAGTAAAATACTTCCACGCATGCGTCGAATCCATTCGGCGCATGCGGCAGATTCCGGACATGTCGGACGGACGGGTTTCCAGCAGACAAGTTTTAAAGCATGCTTTAAAACTTGTCTGCTGGAAAAACCTGTCTGCTCGCCCGTACACACGATTGGATTTGTCTGCTGAAACGGTCCGTCGGACCGTTTCCAGCAGATAGAATCGATCGTGTGTACGCGGCCTAACAGTATATTATATAATAAATGAATTAAAAACATTCATTGATTTATGGTTTATAGAATTAAAATGTTAGTAAAAAAATAATAGGTTATATTGTTTACAGAATTATTTTTTGTGGGTTATAGAATTAATACTTAATTAGTAATACATAATAAATTAATAAAAAGTAATCCTTTAACAGTATATTATTTAATAAATTAATTAAAGCATTCATTGGAGAAAGAAGTAAAGGTGTTTGGTGTGTCCTCTATTGGATACGTCCCTTCATCCCAAAAATAGTGACAAAGTAGAAGAAAATGAGGGGATCATCGCGGTGCCTTACAAAAGAGTATTTAAAGGATCACTAAAGGATTTTTTTTTTTTTTTAGCTAAATAGCTTCCTTTACCTTACTGCAGTCCTGGTTTCATGTCCTCATTGTTCGTTTTTGCTTTAAAGTTGCTGTAATTGTGCTCTGATCTCCACACTTCCTGCTTGTCTGGCTCCTTGTGAAAAATCTCATGGCAGCTTTTCACGGTGGTCTAAGCTGTCATTACTGTGTGTCTAAAACTCCTCAGAACCAATCAGATTCATTTTAAAAACAAAACACTGCACTGGATTTGTTTGTTTTTGTTCTGTATGTCTTTCTACTTCACAGAAACATAAAACCAGTTTAAAAGTGAAACTAAACTGCAGGCACATTATATGATTGATTCTGATCTATTTTTAATCATTTTTAAAAGGAATCAGTTAACTATTATGTCTCTATACCCTGTAAACAGTCATTTCAGCAAAAAATGTTTTTCCTTTAGTGACCCTTTAACCGCTTCAATACCAGGCTTTTATACCACCTCCATACCGGGCCTATTCTGACACTTCTCTCCTACATGCTACATTCTTTTGCTAGAAAATTACACAGTACCCCAAAACATTATATATGTTTTTTTAGCAGACACCCTAGGGAATAAAATGGCGGTCATTCCAAAGTTTTATCTTGCACGGTATTTACACAATTATTTTTCAAACGCCTTTTTTTTGTAAAAAAAATTGTTTCATGAATTAAAAAAATAACAAAACAGTAAAGTTAGCCCAATTTTTTTGTATTATGTGAAAGATTATGTTACACCGAGTAAATAGATACCCAACATGTCACGCTTTAATTATGCGCACACTCATGGAATGGCGCCAAACTTCGGTACTTAAAAATCTCCAAAGGCAACGCTTTATTTATTTTTTACAGGTTACAGTTTAGATTTACAGAGGAGATCTAGTGCTAGATTTGTTGCTGGCACTCTAACGCACGCGGCGATACCTCACTTATGTGGTTTAAACGGCGTTTACATATGTCGGCGGGACTTGCGTGTGCGTTCGCTTCTGCACGCGAGCTATCGGGGACAGGGGCGTTTTAATTATTTTTTAATCTTTTATTTATTTTTTTGACTTATTTTTTATTTTTTACACTTTTTTTCATTTTTTTTTCCCACTTTTATTCCTATTACAAGGAATGTAAACATCCCTTGTAATAGGAAATGTGTGCGACAGGTCCTCTTTATGGAGAGATGTGGGGTCAATAAGACCTCACATCTCTCCTCCAGGCTGGAAACCATGAGATCGGTGAAAAAAAATTCACCGATCTCATGAATGGGGGCTTACAGCCGCAATTGCGGCTTTGTTTACTTACGGGAACCGGGGCGTGACGTCATCAGATCGCGCCCGGGTCCTCCAACGGTCATAGAGATGACTGGTGACCATCTGGTCACCAGTCATCTCTATGCTTCCTGCCGACGATTCGTTCTCCGGGCCCCCGAAGGCACAGGTGAGCCCGGAGAAGCACCGGATGGCGGCGGGAGGGGGGGGGGTGTCCCCTCCCGCGGCCTGTAAGAACGATCAAGCGGCGGAACCGCCGCTATGATCGTTCTTACTTCTTACATTGTGCAGAATCGTCGGCTGAAGAAGAGGATATCTGGATGATGCCTCTGGCTGCAGGCATCATCCAGATATTCACCTGCAATGCCCAGGCCGTCAATTGACGGCCACTTAGGATGGTAAATCCCATCCCAGGCCGTCAATTTTCTATGGCTGGGTATTGAAGTGGTTAAAGACCATATTAAAAGAAGACAATATTTTATTACAATCAATTAGTCAATGTGACAGACAGGGGGTCAAGGATATGCATTAAACTCTGGCAGTTACCTGTCTCCATGTGGTTATTAGAGGTCTGACCCTCCTTCTGGCTGTCTCTTATCACCTTCCTTCCTGGCTGGCTCCACCCCAGGCCATCCCAGGAAACCTATATTAACTGTTGCACTGCAGGTCTGCAGTGCTGTTCAACCTTTGTTTGTAGCTAAGACTTCCTGTCCGCTGTGTGCTAGTTTACCTTCCTGTGTACCGATTTGGCTCGTCCCTGACTACCCTTGCTTGCCTGTGACCCCGACTTTTTGGCCTGTCCCCTGGTTACCCTTGTCTGCCTGTTTCCCCGACCTTGGCTAACCATCACTATTGCTTGCTGCTTCCCCTCTCTCCTTGTGGAGCGTGACCTAGGTGATTCCAGGGGTTGCGACCTGGACCCAGTTGCGGCGAAGCCATATCCTCACCATCAGAGGCTCTGGTGAACACAAAACTGGGTCTTAGATTCCGCACCCTGGGGGATCCTGGGTTCATGATTCCTCTCCGATTGCAGCAGTCAGCTTAGGGTTCACTACCCTGTGGTGCATCCCTGTCCCCAACGGGGTGCACTTGTCACCTGGCCTCAGGTGACCTGACAGTAATACATAATAAATTCAAAAGTAATACTTTCATGCCCTGTACACACGATCGCTTCGTCTGATGAAAACGGACCGATGGACCGTTTTCATCGGACGAACCGATCGTGTGGGGGCCCCATCATTTTTTTCCCATCGGTGGAAAAAAATTAGAACATGTTTTAAAATTTTCGCATTGGTTAAAAAACCGATGGGAAAAAAACGATAATCTGTGGGGAAGTCGATCAGTCAAAAATCCACGCATGGTCAGAATCAAGTCGACGCATGCTCGGAAGCATTGAACTTCATTTTTCTCAGCACGTTGTGTTTTACGTCACCGCGTTGTACACGATTGGATTTTTAACCGATGGTGTGTAGGCAAGACTGATGAAAGTCAGCTTCATCGGATATTTGATGAAAAAATCCATTGGTTCGTTTTCATCAGACGAACCGATTGCGTGTACAGGGCATGAGCCTTCAATGACAGATTCAACCTTAATTCAGATTTTCGGACGAATGTATTTTTTTAACAAAACAAAATAAATAAAAAATTTCGTGAGTAACTAAAAACATAATTTCGAAACAAAATATTTCAGTGTGCACATGTCTATTATATTCCTGTGTGCAGTTTGTACTGTTAGGGTAATCTGATCCAAAGGGGGGAATGTCCTTCTCAAGCATATAAAAGACTGTATACTTGTTCAAATAAAGAGTTATTTATTCTGGTTTACTCCAAAACTGGTATTGCCTAGTTATTGGGGTAACTATAGCCAGACTTGCAGGTCTAGTGTTCCAGAACTTGGGAAGCAGCTTCTCGGCAGAGATACCCAACGAGGTGTCCAGAGTCCGCCACAATACCCCTAGACTTTTCATTGAGCCAGAAGATTGACTGTTATGCCTTGTACACATGGTCGGACTTTTGAGTGTGCAAAAGTCCGCCGTGAGCCCAGACAGAAAGAGAACAGATTCTCTTTTTAAGGTCCGTCAGACTTCTGACAGAAAAAAAGCCCATCTGAATTTCCTTCTCGGAAAGTCCGGCCGTGTACGAGGCATTATTGAATGCCTGGCTGCTGGTGCACTAGTTAGGCAAAGGAATCTGGGACAAAGACAGTGGACCCTTTTGGGGATGAGCGCTACAGAGAATTTTGGCCTCACTACAAAATTTGTATTTATGCAATTTGATTTCCTTATCACTTACTGCAGAAGAGAAATTTGATTTATGCCTTCACAATACAATAACTGATGGGAATGATTTAGGAACGTTTCTATGTCTCTGCGAAGAAAAGTTTTGGCATTACAAAAATAAAGTAAACTCCGATGATTAAAAAGAAGACAAAACAGAATAGTGCAAATCCACCTTCTTTTTTTTTTTCATCTGACTACCTGATGTGCCAATGTCACAGAGCAACACTTAAAAGTTGTTTTAAAAGTCATCGGCATTTCATAGTACACAACATTTGTTTCATGTTCTCGAATCCAAATTGAAAGCCGAAGTAACGGTTCCAATATTTTGTACTCTCTGTTCTGATCAGCAGCGAATATCAAACAGAAGCCAATTAGTGCAATAATAGAGGCGACAGCGCAAACTCATGACAAGCATTTTTCAAACTCTTCCGATAACCGTCGCAATTTCAGTCATCTCACTTGTCACCAAAGTGTGGTGAAATAATTTCCCATCTATCAAGATGGCTTTCAAAATTGGTTTACTTTTAAAGGGAATTTAGGCAAGCCTTCTGTCATGTCAATCCAATAGCTTGACATGACAGTATTTTCCCAATCAAGCCTCATACACACGACCACTTTTCCTATCGGGAAAACTGGCATGAGAGCTTTTGGCTGGGAAAACCAGCCGTGTGTATGCTCCACCACAGTTTTCCCGACAGGAGAACTGCTGGGGAAACAAGAGAACCAGCTCTCTTTTTTTTTTTTTTTCCCGCCGGGATTCCCGGTAGTTTTTAACCCGCCAGTTTTTCTATGCGATGGAGCAATACACACGGCCAGGAATTCCCGACCAAAGCTCTCATGGCAGTTTTCCTGTCGGGAAACCCGGTCACGTGTAGGGGAAAAAAGTTACCGAGCAGGTCCTCGGTTTTCTCCTCGGGTTTCCCGGTGGTAAACAGTCCACTGGGAAACCCCATACGTGTGTATGAGGCCTAAGAGTTCCGAAACCGAAAGATCCGACATAAAATATGCTTTATTTTCGTTTTCGTTGCGGTAAAAATTTGATAAAGAGAGATTCGACATGACGCTGACTGAATACAGAATAGCAATCTGTCTATCGAACCTGATATACACACACATACGGTACTTTTCGACATTATAGAGAAAAGATTCGACATTGTAGAGAAAAGATTCGACACTAAAGAAATAATATATTCGACGGAGAAGATATACTGCACTCGTACATTTTAATGCTCCGCCCATAGGCTATAGAAACATTCTAATGTTGGTTGACTATAACTAGTAATAATAATAATATAATTATTTATTAATATTACTAGTCATACAACATTAGAATTCTTGTAGCCGGAAATGTACAAGTTCAATGTTCAAGTTTTGAAGTTCTGTCGAATATTCTATGACCCTTTGACAGAAACCAAGTATTATTGGATTTTCGGACAAAAGCTATTCCCCAACGAAAAACAAACTAAATCAAAACGATTTTTGGGAGTAACTAAATACATTTATTTTCCAGACGAAAACGAAAAAACGAAACAAAATATTCCAGTCTGCACATGTTTACTGTAGAGAATGTAAGAAGGTCCCCTAGTGGACACCAGCCAAGCCCATGTTGGCCTGGGAACATCCTCTAATTACCCCATGGGACATGAGGGGAATAGGGTTTTCTGACTCTCCTACTCACAAGGTAAACTCTTGTTGAAGTACACATGTCTCCAACCCGAGGCCCTACCTGGGAATAAAGATCCCTTTTTCTGAAAGAAGAATGTCTAGACATGTCTTGCCTTTTCTATGTTTTACTGATGAAGTTCTTGTCACTAGTGCATTTCCAATCATGTCCTGCGAAGGGTAATATATTTGTGGCATCCAACTACCACATCTCCTCACCCTCTAGGTACCTTCTTTCCATCAACCCCTGGCTATTCTGCCCCTTCCTATTTTAATAGGGGGGAAAAGTGTCAAACCCACACTAGGGATGAGCTTCGAGTTCGAGTCAAAAACATTTTAAAGGCAGTGACAGTTCTAAGTATGGGAAACATGTGCTATTTCACATGCATACTTTACACCCCCCAGGTACGAAATTTTAAGGAATATTTCACTTTTAATGTTTCACTTTAGGCATTATTAAATTCACTGCTCCCGAAAAAACATCAGTTTTTAAAACTTTTTTTTTACATTGACACATGTCCCCTGGGGCAGGACCCGGGTCCCCAAACACTTTTTTTAGGACAATGACTTGCATATTAGCCTTTAAAATTAGCACTTTAGATTTCAAATGTTCGAGTCCCATAAACTTTAACGGGGTTCTAAAGTTCACACGAACATTTGGTGTGTTCGCAGGTTCTGGTGCGAACCGAACATGCTCATCCATAACCCACACCCAGGGCAGCCATCAGAAATATTGGGGCCCCTTACAAAGCTTTAGCCATGGGCCCCCTGGAGCAGAGAACCGGGGAGGGGCGTGGTGGTGGAGTGCTTAACAGGACAGGTGACTTCTCACTTCTCTCTCCTGCCTGTGCGAGTTAAGAAGCGGGGGGGCTGCTCACTCCCACCGCGGCTTGAGAATGGGGGGGATGCTGCTGAATATGACATGTGCCTACTTCTCTCTAGTCGTGGGCCCCTGGGAACATTCGTACTCCCTGTATACCCCTCCTGATGGCGACCCTGCCCATGCAAGGAACAGAGCAGGATCACCCTTAAAATAAGTCCTAACCCCTGTTTAAAGGTATGTAAACAAAACCCCAGAGTTAACCTCCCTGGCGGTATCCCCGAGCGTGACTCGGGGTGGATTTTTTCTGCTAAGAACGGTATCCCCGAGTCACGCTCGGGGTAGCCATGCAGAGCCTGCAGCGCGCGCTGGCTTACCTTCTTCCTGGAACCAGCGATGCATCCCCGCTGTGTGAGCGAGCGAGTGCTCGCTCGATTCACACAGCGTCCCCGTGTGCCGCCGATCTCCGTTTCCTGCGACGTTACGACGCACGGAAGCGGAGAACGGCGCCAAATTCAAAAAAGTAAACAAACACTTTACATACAGTATACTGTAATCTTATAGATTACAGTACTGTATGTAAAAAATACACACCCCCCTTGTCCCTAGTGGTCTGTCCAGTGCCCTACATGTTCTTTTATAAAATAAAAAGTGTTCTTTCTGCCTGGAAACTGTAGATTGCCCATAGCAACCAAAAGTGTCCCTTTATGTCAAAAATGGTTTTAGATCAGCTTGAAAACAGCGATAATAAATTTTAATCACTTGCAGAATTGAGCGATAGCGATTTGTGGGGAAATTCGTCATAAAAAAAAAAAATGACAGCGACAATTCTGCAACTGAGCAAATTTCAGTGTTTTTGAGTTGATTACATTATTGAATATTTTTTATTATAATTACATTATAATTTGTTATAATTATTTATAGTTTTTTATTATATAAAAAATTATGATTTTGTTTTTCAAACTTTATCATACCCGGGATGTCTTGTTTGGATTTAAGCAAGTTATTCCTAAGAATTGCAGGCCTACAGTATAAAATGCCAAATTTCCATGCAAATATTTGTACCGCTTTTGGTACGTAATTCCAGACAGAATCATACCGCCAGGGAGGTTAATAGGCTGTAGCAGGGCCATCTGTCCACCATGGAAAGCTTGGCCACCCAGCCAAGTTCTGCATCCTGGGGCACCTTTTTCCTTGCCAATTGTAGGCAGGTGCAGTCAAATTTCTCCATTGCAGGTGCTCATTCTGCAGCGGCCCTGTAGCTAGAGAGGAAGTCAAGAACACAGCTCCTCTATGGTTTTCCTGGTCACTGGGGAGCGATCCAGTTGGCTACCCCATGTGACTCTGGCAGCCATTTTGGCCAGGCAGAGCCTATTTAAAGACCTGGCTCACAGGTTTTGGCATGTATTTGCAAGTTGGTAGAATAGGGACAGGTACCCTGCCTGTTAGGGAGAGTACTAGCGGTAGGGAAAGGTTCCTAGTGAGAAGGGAAAGTGTAGGGTCAAACCTCCGTTGGTCACAATCCTGCCTGGGCACGAGATGACCAGTGTGCATTCTGCTCTCTTTACAGACTCTGTTAGTCTGGCTGATACCTGCTCTCTTCACATTACTGGAAGCCGTGAATGCACCCAGTTGGGCAGCCATCCCGCTAGATTGATTAGGAACTATTGCTGAACTTTTTCAATATACTGTAAGTATTCATATACAGTATTTGTTCCTATATACCATGGTCTGTGAGGCTGCGCTATATACCATGATCTGCGAGGCTTTGCTATATACCATGATATGTGAGGCTGAGCTATGTACTCAGTCCTGTGATGCTGAGTTATATACCCTGATCTGTGATGCTGAGCTATATACTTTGTCCTGTGATGCTGGGGCTATATACTCTGTCCTGTGATGCTGGGGCTATATACTCTGTCTTGTGATGCTGAACTGTATACTCCTGGCACTATAGGTGGAAGCAAGTGAAATACAGGGGACAGAGTGGATGGATTCTATAAGGGGTGGGGGTTATGAGAAGTGAGAGGGTTCAAAAAGGAAGGGCGGGGGTAAAAGTGCCCAGTAGGCATGTGGCTAAAGCGGAGTTCCAGGCTTTTTATGTTTATTAAAAGTCAACAGCTACAAAAAGTGTAGCTGCTGACTTTTAATAAAAAGACACTTGCCTGCTCAGTGGTCCAGCGATGCGGCTGCTTGGAGCGTCACTCCGCTCCCCCCTCTCAGCTGGCACCTCCATTCACACTGTGGGCTCCCGGCCGTGACAGCTTTTGGCTTCACGGCCGGGCACGCACTGCGCATGTCACGCTGTGCTTTCGGAGTGGACAGGTGATCTCCTGGGTCCTGTCAGGTGTCCCAGGAGATCGCCAAGAGGGAGGGGCCGTTAAAGGCGATTGAAGGAGTCTCTAGGCAGAAGTAGGAAGTGCGACGGGAAGTCCCACTCCTATTGAAGCCCTCCCCCCAAAAAAAAAAAAATGACATGCTAAATGTGGCATGTGAGGGGTGCTTAAAGCGGAAGTTTGACTTTTGGATGGAACTCCGCTTTAAACGAAGGGGCCAAGGTTGCCGTAGGCAGATATTTGTACCGAAATTCAAAAACCCCCCCAGTAAGGGTAATATTCAAGGAGGATTTTCCTCCCTCTCCACTCTCCTGCCACAAAAAACAAAAACATTGTAACAAAATAAATTGTCACCAATTAACTTCTATTAGATAATCTAGCAAAGCTTTTTGGTGTTAAGTCCCCCCCTCCAGCGCTTTCCTGTAACGGTTGACTCGCTCGGGCACCTCTCTCCCGCAGGACGGGTTACACGCTTTATAAAGTAACAGAGTACAGCTCCACTTCCCCATCTTCTCGTCAGAACAAAAAAAACAATGCAGCAAAACAATAGCAGCCTCGCTGCGTGCTGGGAATATTATAATTATTTCTACAAAGTCAATGTCAAATCCTTCTAATGTAGCAATGACAGCGCCAAATAAATATACAGTTGGCATTGGTTTTTATGTGCACATCCAATTGGGACGCCGGCTCGCAGATACGGAACAATGCGGCGTAAAGGTGAAGAACAAATTAAACCCCGCAGATTTAATAACCGGCAAGAGGTGCCCACATGGAGAACAAGGTAAAAAAACATAATAATCAAGCGTATGCTGTAGCATAATGTACATTTAAATAAAGGATAAAAGTCAAAAGGATGCCTACATAATAGCATTAGAATCCATTAAGATGGTTTATAAGGTCAAAATAATAAAAATAAAAAATAAATAACAAAATAGCTTGCAATACATAGACCTTTTACAATACATACACAATTTCCTATGCGTCATACCTTTTAAAATGCTGCAAGTACAGAAAAATACCTGTTGACCCGCCGGAAATCCAGTGTCAGCCCTGCCTCCTGAACAACAGAATTCCTGACAATCAACTTCCTTTCTACATATATATATATTGTGACAGGAAGTCAGGTAAATCTGTGTGTGTTGTCACAGACGGGAGATACATTTCTGCCTTGTTTAGACAATACACCAATTACTATTAGGCGTCGGCTGCAGAAATATCCAGAAAGGTTTAGGGCGTTGGAAAACTTCAGCTGTCAGAATGAGGCAATTAAGGCCTCTATAAAGACATCCAAAGGATGGCTACTGATTTCTGCATCCTGAGGTGTTTTGAGTGAAAGAGAGCAGTGACTTCTGAAGAGGTGAGGTGCTTGTTGATATTTCTGTGTGATAAATATCTAAGACTTTTTGTTTTCTTTGTTTTCTGCTGTATGACCAGCAGTGTCTGCCCAGCAGTAGGCTGTGCCAGACTCCATAGGTAGGTTCCTGTGTGGTGAAGGTAGACGCCCCAAGTGGCAAGGGTTTATTTTATGTTTTGTTTATGCTGTTTTGATGCTTGCACTTGTATCAAGAAATATGGAAGAATAAACCATATCTTTTTGTTTTCAATCATCCTCAACTGCCTTTCTGTATAGTTCAGTGTGTAGTGAACCCATCCAGGGGGTCACACACACCCGCTACCGAGCTAATCCCTCACAATATATATATATATATATATACAGTGACGGTTCGTCCGTAGAGGGTGCCGGAGAGCCGCCCCCTCTGGCTCTCGCACAGCCACTGAAATACATAGATTCATGCATCGCATGAATCAATGTATTTCCGCCGCTGCCGCCCACTATTCAGATGGATGGATGGTGAGTGCCGGCCACCTGAATAACGGCAGCTGGTTGGCTGTGTGGAAGTGCCTATCAGAGCCAGCTCTCCCTGTTCTTCAGCTCTGGGGACTGATCGGGTCCGCGAGTCCCACGGTCACGGAGCATCGGACCGCCCGCGCCCCTAGGCTGGACGCTAACAGAGGACATACCTGTACATGCATGTACCCAGCCGTGCCATTCTGCCGATGTAAATGTGCAGGAGGCGGTCCTTAAGCGGTTAAGTAAACTTGTCGTTTTTCTTTTTGCTAATTATTTGGCAGTATTCAGAGCTTTTCATTGGCTTATTTTGTTATTAAAAAAGTTGCAAGAAATTGAAGATGAATGGCTACATGCCTTGTTGAAGACTTTTAACTAGCCTTCTCTTTCCCCCAAGGAGCTCAACATTTTACTACCCATCGCTGGAACTTTACTTGATCTCCCATATGACACTACTTTGCTGTAGCCAGTGGTGGCCCCTCCATACAGGGCCAGGTGCGCCGTCCATATAATGTTTTTTATTTTCTTTTGAAGCACATGATTAGAGCCTGAGGCTCTGTGCCCCATGCCCACTCAGCTGTGTGACAATAGCAAATTAATGTCCACTATTGTCTTATTGATTTTCCTCCCAGCAAATTAGGAAGCAGGTCCCGAGTCCAATTGGCCAGGGAGTTATAGGTGTCCGATGTGGAATTCCCTTCCACAGGCGGTGGTCTCAGTGGGGGGCATCGATGGTTTAAAAAAACGATTAGATAAGCATTTGAATGACCACAACATACAGGGATATACAATGTAATACTGACTTATAATCACACACATAGGATGTACTTGTGTCTTTTTTCAACCTCACCTACTATGTAACTAAGACAGACAGACATGTCCCAAGCATGTTTGGATTCATAATAATTAATTAGTAATAAATAATAATTTACTGGTAATGTAATACTTTGATTTATTATTTAATATTAAGTAGTTATTATTAACAAATTAATTTACTAATCCTTTAATTCTCTAAACCAGTGGTCTCCAAACTGTGGCCCGAGGGCCGGATGCGGCCCTTTGCTTGCCTTTATTCAGCCTTTAGAGCACTATCCCTCCCAATGATACAAGACACTATTCTGCCATCTGACACCGACAATGGAACACCATTTCTCCCATGGATACCACTTTTGGGGGACTATTCCTCCCTATGATACCAGCAATGGGGCACTATTCCTCCCCCTAATACCAGATGTTTACTCCCACTGATGCCAGGAAAGTTTTCACTCCCGCTGACCAAAGTCCGGCCCTCCAAGAGTCTAAAGGACAATAAACCGGCCCTTTGTTTAGAATGTTTGGAGACCCCTGCTCTAAACCATTAAATTCATTTATTATATAACATATTGTGAAAGTCTTACTTTCTATTCATTTATTATGTGTTACTAATTAAGCATTACCGTATTTTCCGGCATATAAAGTCGGGGGTCATCTTATACGCCGGTAACTGTATTGTAGATTCCGTCAGATTGCGACGTCCATTGTTCAAAAGCCGCACCTCCTCCTCGTCCTGTTCCGTGATAGGCGGAAAACTCAGTTTCCCAGCAGAGCCTGTGTTCAGTGTTCCGCCCATCGCGGAAGTCCTCTAATGCTCAGGTTATGATGAGAGGACCTCTGTGATAGGCGGAACACCGAAAACAGGCTTTGCTGGGAAACTGAGTGTTCCGCCTATCATGTAAAAGGACGAGGAGGCGGCAAGGTTTTTGAACAATGGACGCCTGAATTCTGACTCAGCATACAGGGATAAGGCATTGAGATCTGGAGATTGGCACAGTGGGGTAGGCCATTGGCACAGTGGGTAGGCAATGGGCACAGTGAGGTATGTCAGAAGGGGGTCTGATAAATGCGATATAATAATAATAATAATTATATATATATATATATATATATATATATATATATATATACCCTCTATGGTAACCTATGATATATAACTATTGCATCTATGTATTCATTGTATTTGTATGTCCCTGTAATTAGCTAATATATATGACCAGAGTGTATTAGGCTTAAGGCTATAATGTTAACTATGAAGATCGACACCGTTGCTAGGTACACACGTTATATTTCCTTCGAAGTAGGAATATTACATTCTAACAAAAGATTTCTATACAGCCTATAACTATACTGTTGATAATAATGAAAGATACTTAACACTCCTCTTAGTAACCCTCACTGGCTGTGCTCAGATGTAAAAGAGGGTCTCTCATTTACAGACGTCCCGTTATTAAAGGACCTCATCCATACATCATTCAAACACCCTCCCATTGCCCGCCCATCTGCCGTTCGACCAATCATTGCACTTCCATGATTCACATCCTTGTTTCTGATTGTCCTGCCATACCTAGCCTCTGGGGGCGATATTGCCCATAGAATCTCCAATAGATTGCTGGTCCCTTGATCATTGCAACTATGTACAGTAGCACTTCCCTTTGGTCTCTCAAGGGGCTAATCAAAGAATTTCTTAGACATTGCGGAGTCGGGTCTAACAGATCACATTCCTGACGGGGGGGGGGGGGCATCCTGTCCTCCCAGGACACTGCAAGCCTCAGCTTATCTGACCATTGGGACTAGAAACACAATATGTTCAAAACGCAGAAATTATATTCCTTGCAACAGGGTCGCTTTATACGGCGAGAGTATCCCAAAACCACATTTTAGCTGGAAAATTAGGGGGTCGTCTTATACGCCGGCAAATACGGTATTAATTTTATGAATTAATTCTATGAACCACAAAATATTAACTACTATTAATAATTTACCAAAATTGTAATTCTATAAACTATTAACCACTTTAGCCTCGGCACTGCGTCGCTTTAACTGACAATTGCACGATCGTCCGACGTGGCTCCCAAACAAAATTGGCGTCCTTTTTTTCCCACAAATAGAGCTTTCTTTCGGTGGTATTTGATCATCTCTGCGGTTTCTATTTTTTGCGCTATAAACAAAAATAGAGCGACTATTTTGAAAAAAATTCAATATTTTTTACATTTTGCTATAATAAAAATCCCAAAAAAGATATAAAAAAACATTTTTTTTCCTCAGTTTAGACCGATACGTATTCTTCTACATATTTTTCGTTAAAAAAAATCGCAATTAGCGTTTATTAATTGGTTTGCGCAAAATTTATAGTGTTTACAAAAAAGGGGGTCGTTTTATGGCATTTTTATTATTTTTTTTTTACTAGTAATGGCGGCGATTAGCTTTTTTTTTTTCGATACTGCGATATTATGGCGGACACATCGGAAACTTTTGACACATTTTTGGGACCATTGGAATTTTTATAACGATCAATGCTATAAAAATGCATTGTATTACTATAAAAATGCCATTGGCAGTGAAGGGGTTAACGCTAGGGGGCAGGGAAGGGGTTAAGTGTGGTCCTGGTGTGTTCGAACTGTATGGGGGGGTGGCCTCACTAGGGGAAATCACTGATCTTCTGTTCATACATTGTATGGACAGAAGATCAGTGTTTCCCCCACTGACAGGAACGAGAGGTATGTGTTTACACACATACCTCCCGTTTCCTGCTCTGTAACGAGCAATCACGGGTGCCCGGCGGCGATCGTACCCGCCGGGCATGCGCGTGGGACTCGGGGGACGCGCACGGGCCCTACAAGCTGCTAAAGGGAGGATGTAGAGCTACGTGCTCCTGCGTAGCAGTGCCACCGCCCCACCGTAATATGACGGCGGGCGGTCGGCAATTAGTTAATCAATGAATGTTTTAATTCATTTATTAACTAATATCCTGTTAAAGTATTACTTTTTATCAATTAATTATGTATTTCTAATTATTAATTCATTCATCAATTTTTTAATTTTATAAACCATAAATTCAGCAAACAGTATAAACTACATTGAATAATAAATATTATTATTTTCTAAGAATCCTGATGTGAAATTCTGTAACACTTAAATGTTTGGCAACAGTCACAGACTGAGCACAAGACTCGTGAACCAAGGAAAGCGGTATTAACGTTGGCGTAGCCAATTCCGGGCCCCCTGACAGATGGTATTTTCAGGTGTACAAGGCTTAAGCTGCTAAACCTCCGCCCGCTCCCAGAATTACAACTACCGTGTAGAACATCTTTGTAAAGATTACGGAAAGGTCCTTGGCATCTGAGCATTTGCAAAGTTAACTTTGCTTTCATTGCGGTACATCTTCCCTCTGATGTTGCAAATTAAAGAGACACCTTTTTAGTTAAACGCTTGTCAGGAAGCTGTTAATTCTCCTCATTTGAAGACCTTGGTCCATGAAATCTTCTGTAAACCTATCGAGTGCTGTAGTGGATCATGTTAAGCTCGCTCGCCCTTTTGATGTCGCCTTGGCAGACTTAATTATTGCAATGCCTTCTAAACCTCGTCTGGGTAATTCCTATTGATTACAGTGTTGTCTCCCGCTGTGAGCAAAGCCGGCCTGCCGCAAATGTCTTTGGTGCTTAATCTTCGCCGCCACGCCAGAAATGTCTCCAGATTGGGCTCAGCATCTCAGGTGGATGAAGAGTGAACCTTTCCAAGTGGGCAGCGCATGGCTGCCAATCTTCAGCTGGCACATCTATGCGCTGATACTGTCTAAAGAGCAATCTGTAGGTACAAAGATGGCAATCTCAGCGACTGCCAACTTTAACGCCATCCTTCAGTGAAAACTAATTATACAACTCAAAAGTATACTGCTTTCAAGTTTATTTCATTTTCAATTTTCTGTATCTTACATTCTCAACAGACTTTGTATTATTTTTATTGATTTTAGATCTAATTCCCAGAGATTTTACACAAGGGTAAATGGACATTGCTATTACAGTTGTGTTTAGTGTTTGGATGTTTAGGGCATTTGGCATTGATGAACATTACAGCTTCCAGCTATAAGTGGTTGCTAAGCAGGGCCGTTTGAAGGAATTTGGAGGCCCCAAGCAAAATGGGGGCCCCCAAGCACCCTCCACCCGCACCCGCACGTTGGCGCTATACACATTTTTTTACACCCATGTTCTTACTCCTCCCCTCCCTAGTCCCTATGTTTTTCTATTCACACCTCCCCTTCTTCCCTGTAGGTTGCTGCTGTAGCATGGCCAATCTCCTCTTCCTCCTGTCAGTCCAGTGTTCTATCATTATGGGTTCCCAGTCCCCTATCAGATAGTGCCCGGGCCGGGTATCGCACGGTACAGGAGATTCAGTTTCTTGTTCATGGCTGGACTGAAAGGAAGTGAGCGCTCAGCGTGCACTTCCTGTCAGTCTTGGCCGGGAACAGGAAACTGAATCTCCTGTACCACACACGGTACCCGGCCGGACTGACAGGACTACAGGAGGAAGAAAGAGGAGCTCGGCCACGCAACACGGGGAAGTTGGGGGCCCCAGGTCAGCTTGTGGCCCAAGCAATTGTTTGTTTTGTCTGTCCTGTAGCGACGGGCCTGTTGCTAAGGAAGCACCAGCTGCTTGTCAGTGGTTGATAAGGATGCAGCTACCACATAAGTCAATGGGCAGGGAATAGAGTGATATACATCATTGCTTTATTATAGCCACACGTCCATGTTTGAGCAATGATTTTACCACTATCATGGCTGTTGATGGTTGTTAAGGAAGTGGCAGCTGCTTGTCAGTGGTTGCTAAGGAAGCAGTGGACACATCAGTGAATGGGCAGGGAATAGAGTGGGGTATATCATTGCTTTATTATAGCCACATGGCTATATTTGAGCAATGATGTCCCCATTATCCTGGCTGTCAATGGTTGTTAAGGAAGTGGCAGGTGCTTGCAACCACTGCTTCCTTACTAACCACTTACGTCACCCAGCCCATTCACTTACAAGGTCAGCAAACCCTGGCTAAATGAATGAATAGGTAGTGTCACGTACCTGGTTGAAGGCCGAAATGCCGAGAGGGCTCCTTTTGCGGCTCAAGACAGTACACCTCTGAGGTTGGGTACAGAGGGTGTAGTGCCCAGAGAAGCACAGGTTGCCAGATGGATCCAGGAGAGAAGAGCTGGCGAGTGCCTGAAGAATACTGGAGAATACAGGAAACACAGCTGGGCTGCAGTCTCTAGGAATCCTCGGTAACACTTGGCAAGGTGTGGACAAGGAGCAACAGTGGAAGCCGGCTGGGGATCAAACACTGTGAATCCAGGCAGGAGATGCAGGTTGCAGGAACAGAGACAAGCCAAAGGTCTGGTATTGGAAAACAGGCAGGAACAGATAACTAAAGCAAAGTCCGTGAAACAAGCCGGGATCAGGTGCTGGAGAAGGTAACAAGTCAGTAAAGCAAGCCAGGGGGTCAAACCAGGAGAGCGGATCAGACAGGTTAGGAACAAGCCGGGTCACAACAGGAAATCCAAACAGCAGTAGTACAAAGGCTCAGTAACTCGGGAAGGCTGACAACAATCCAGCAATTTGGATCAGACAGTGGCAGCCTTTTATAGGCCAGTAGGAGGATCCACCTGTCACATGATGTGCCTATGGCGCATGAATCTATCTATAGTGATAGAGAGGAGGCAGGAGAGTGTGGGGGGTGGGCGCTCCTGTGCCCTTTATGGACGCACTGCCACTGCTGTTATACAAGCTGTACACTCACTACTTTACATTGTAGCAAAGTGGCATTTCTTCAGTGTTGTCACATGAAAAGATAGAATAAAATAGTTACAAAAATGTGCGGGGTGTTCTCACTTTTGTGAGATACTGTATATAATATACAGTTGAACCACGGATTACCAGGAGAATGCTCGTAATCCAAAGTACTCGCATATCAAAGCGAGTTTTCTCATTGAAGTCAATGGAAAACGAAAATAATTCATTCCGCATTGACTTCAATGGGATGCTATACCGAATGCAGCCAGAGGTGGGGGGGGGTGTGCACCAGAGAGCGTCAAACGTTCGAAAAGGCCCAAGGACACTTTGGCTCGGTTCATGCGCCCCCGTACCTCAGACCAAATACGTTACTGCAGGCCTATTTTCGGCTCTGCTCGGGTTCTGTGCCCCCCGTACCTCAGGCCAAATGAGGTACTGCAGGCCTTTTTAGCTTGAATTCTGCTTGTCTTGCTTGTCAACATTTAAAAAAAAAAAGTTGCTCGCAAATCAAAACTCTCTCAAACCAAGTTACTCTTAAACCGAGGTTCCACTGTATATTTTTATTATTATTATAAAAAAATGATCCAGTTAGACACACACACATGTACGCACACGTGCGAGCGCACAAGCCCGAGCCTCTCTCCAATAAAAAAAAAAAATATATATATATATATAAAACTTTTCTCCTGTAACTCTACGGAACATTAATATATGACTGATGTCTGAGAAAGCGGAAGGTGCCCATTTATTTCTGCGAAGGCAATATGGAGAAGGTAATATGCATCTTCAATAACCTAAATGTGATACATCGCTTCAATTACGCCGCGAGTCTCGGCGTATAATTCTAACTTTTTTTACCTAGACATTGTTACATAAATTCTTGCCTTTCTGCTACAACCTTCCTTAAAGGAAATATAAATCTCAAGTACAATATTCGTCCGCGTGAAAGATCGCTGCGTAACATTTGAAGAGTATAAAAGTCGCTGGTCTCCGATCGGCCACGGCAGCTAAAGAATGCGCCTTTGTGCAGAAGTTATTCACTTACAGCTGAACTCATTGTTAGGCGTTCAGACTTTTTAAAAAATTTTAATGATCTGAATGCAGCTCATCGCGTTGCACAGAGCGGGTAAGTGTAGAGATGTTTGTAATTTAACCAGTTAACCATTTAAGGACCGCCTCCTGCACATATACGTCGGCAGAATGGCACGGCTGGGCACAGGCACGTACAGGTACGTCGCCTTTTAAGAGCCCAGCCGTGGGCGCACGCACACGACTCGGTCCGAAGCTCCGTGACCACGGCCGCGGGACCTGCAGACCCGATCGGCGCCGGTGTCCCGCGATCGGTCACAGGAGCTGAAGAACGGGGAGAGGTGAGTGTAAACACACCTTCCCTGTTCTTCACAGTGGCAGTGTCATTGATCGTCTGTTCCCTGATATAGGGAAAGACGATCAATGATGTCACACGTCCAGCCCAACCCCCCTACAGTTAGAAACACATAGGAGGTCACACATAACCCCTACAGCGCCCCCTTGTGGTTAACTCCTAAACTGCGATTGTCATTTTTACAACAAACAATGCATTTTTATAGCACTTTTTGGTCCCAAAAATGTGTCAAAATTGTCCAATGTGTCCGCCAGAATGTCGCAGTCATGAAAAAAAAATCGCTGATTGCTGACACTAGTAGTAAAAAAAAAATGATTAATAAAAATGCCATAAAACTATCCCCTATCTTGTAAACACTATAAATTTTGCTTGAACCAATCGTTAAACGCTTATTGCGATTTTTTTTTTACCAAAAATATGTAGAAGAATACGTATCGGCCTAAATTGAGGAAAAACATGTTTTTTATATATATTTTTTGTAGATATTTATTATAGCAAAAAGTAAAATAAATATATATATTTTTTAAATTGTCGCTCTATTTTTGTTTATAGCACAAAAAATAAAAACCGCAGAGGTGATCAAATACCACCAAAAGAAAAATCTATTTGTGGGGAAAAAAGGACGCCAATTTTGTTTGGGAGCCACGTCGCACGACCGCACAATTGTCAGTTAAATCGGCGCAGTGCCGAATTGCAAAAAGGGGCAAGGTCCTTAACCTGCATATTGGTCCGGGTCTTTAAGTGGTTAAGGACCAGCCGCCGCAGATGTACTACGGCAGGTTGTCTCTCCTGGGCGAATCGCTGTCATTGTACGTCGGTTGCTTTAAGACCACTAGGGGGCACGCACTCTGGCCCGCCGTGACACCAGCTATGATTAAGCACTGTTTGTTAGTGTGAAATGCGTCGCCTCTTCTGTCTGTTCTGAAATGCTGTGGCATGTATTTTTGAATACATTTTTAGAATAAAGGCAAAAACTTTTTTTTGGAGTGCGGCTGTCCAGAATTTCTTCCCATTTGCAGTGACACCAGAGTTGATGTGCGTGCCCGGCAGCCACGATGTCCACCGGCCACCCGCACGCGCTCCCTGAGAGAAGCAGAACGGCGATCTGTCAATGTAAACAGACAGATCCCTGTTCTGTCAGGGGAGTAGAGAGAGATCTGCTGTTCCTAGGGATTAGGAACAGCGATCTGTTTCCTCCAGTCACTACACTCCCCCCTACAGTTAAATACCTTCCAGGGAACACTTAAAGAGGTTGTAGAGGTTCATGTTTTTTCACCTTAATGCATTCTAGGGCCAGATGCGGCCCTTTGCATGCCTTTATCCGGCCCTTGGGGTACTATTCCTCCCAATGACACCAACAATGGGTCACTATTTCTTCCACCGATACCAATGACGGGATACTACTCCTCCTCCTAATTGGGGCAATACTCCTCCTCTTTGACCAACCCTGAGGCCATATTTATTCTCACTGATGCTAGGCCGGAGACATTTCTGCCCTTGCTGGCCACACTCTCCGGCCCTCCTAAAGTCTGAAGGACAATAAACTGGCCCTTTGTTTGGAAAGTTTGGAGACCCCTGCATTAAGGTGAAAAAACACCTCTCCTGCCTCCTCTCTATCACCATAGATAGATTCATGCGCCATAGGCACATCATGTGACAGGTGGATCCTCCTACTGGCCTATAAAAGGCTGCCACTGTCAGATCCAAGGCCCCCCTATTTTACTTACCTGAACCCTAGAAAGTTCAGCGTTGTGAATGCGATCTTCCTTTGCCTGGGCTACTCGGCTCTTCATTGGGTAGATTGTTAGCTTACAGCCATTGGCCTCATGCTGCTGTCAGTCAAATACCATGACGTGGGCACTGGGGGCGGGGCCAAGTTCTGTACTCGGCTGCTATGGACGCCAAATACAGGACTCAGGAGGTAACCCCCTTTGGAGATCGCTTCCAAGAGGGGGTTATCTGTGGCGGGAAGGGGGTGAGACAGCCGCCGAGGGACCCCAGAAAACGCTGTTCAGGGCCACTCTGTCCAAAACGAGCTGCACAGTGGAGACAAGTATGACATGTTTGTTATTTAAAAAAAAAAAAAAATTGAACCTATACAATCACTTTAACCCCTTGATCGCCCCCTAGAGTTAACCCCTTCCCTGTTGAACTTCCAGTGACCAGTATGAGAGAGTGAGAGCGATAACACCAAATTTAACACACCTGCTCCCCATTCACACCTGAGACCTTGTAACACTAACGAGTCACATGACACCGGGAGGGAAAATGGCTAATTGGGCCCAATTTGGACATTTTCACTTAGGGGTGTACTCACTTTTGTTGCCAGCGGTTTAGTCATTAATGGCTGTGTGTTGTGTTATTTTGAGGGGACAGCAAATTTACACTGTTATACGAGCTGTACGATCACTACACAACATTGTAGCAAAGTGTCATTTCTTCAGTGTTGTCGCATGAAAAGATAGAAGAAAATGTTTACAAAAATGTGAGGGGTGTACTTACATTTTTGAGATTGTGTTTTTACATTTTGTTATTTTTTTTTCCAATTTTGGTTGAACTGGATGGACTTGTGTCTTTTTTCAACTTGACTACCTATGTAACTACCCTTTGCAGCTATAACCGCTTCAACTCTTCTGGGAAGGCCGTCCTCAAGGTTTAGGAGTGTCTATGGCAGGGATCCTCAAACTACGGCCCTCCAGCTGTTGCGGAACTACACTTCCCATGAGGCATTGTAAAACTCTGACATTCACAGACATGACTAGGCATGTTGGGAATTGTAGTTCCTTAACACCTGGAGGGCCATAGTTTGAAGACCCATGGTCTATGGGAATGTTTGACCATTCTTCCAGAAGCACATTTATGAGGTCAGAAAATGTTGTTGGATGAGAAGGCCTGGCTTGCAGTCTCCGCTCTAATTCATCCCAAATGTGTTGAGGTCCGGACTCTGTGGAGGCCAGTCAACTTCCTCAACCCCAAACTCGCTCATCCAAGTGTTTATAGACCTTCCTTTGTGCACTGGTGCCAGTAATGTTCAGGGCTGGACTGGGACAAATATGTGGCCCTGGACTTCATCCAGATTGGCCCAGGGCACAACACATCAGGTCACGGTACAGAGCTTGGCACATCAGGGCACAGAACATCAGGGTACGGGGCACAGCACATCAGGGCACGGGCACATCAAGGTACAACACGTACAGGGCACATCACATCAGGGCCCATCACAGCACATCAGGACACGGGGCACATCAGGACACGGGGCACATCGGGACACGGGGCACATCGGGACACGGGGCACATCGGGACACGGGGCACATCGGGACACGGGGCACATCGGGACACGGGGCACATCGGGGCACATGGCACATTGGGGCACATGGCACATTGGGGCACATGGCACATTGGGGCACATGGCACATTGGGGCACATGGCACATTGGGGCACATGGCACATTGGGGCACATGGCACATTGGGGCACATGGCACATTGGGGCACATGGCACATCAGGACACGGGGCACAGGTCACATTAGGGCATGTGGCACATCAGGACACGGAGCACAGGGCACATCAGCACCAGGGCCACATAGCACATTAGGGCACATGGCACATCAGGACATGGGGCACAGGGCACATCAGCACAAGGGGGAACAGAGCACATCAGGACACGGAGCACAGGGCACATCAGCACCAGGGCCACATAGCACATTAGGGCACATGGCACATCAGGACATGGGGCACAGGGCACATCAGCACAAGGGGGAACAGAGCACATCAGCACACGAGGCACAGGGCACATCAGGACACGAGGCACAGGGCACATCAGGACACGAGGCACAGGGCACATCAGCACAAGGGGCACAGGGCACATAGCACATTAGGGCACATGGCACATTTTGGTGCACATCGTTCACCAGCCAGCATGCAGAGTAGCGCAGGAAGCGTGTGCAATATGTTCTCTCTCCTGTGACAGCACTTAAGCTGCTTCCCCCCCCGGTGGCCCCTCCTCTCTTCTCGTCCATCCCAGATGATGTCACAAGCAAATGGGGATTGACGAGAAGAGAGGAGGGGCCGCCGGGGAGCAGCGTGAGTGCTGTCACAGGAGAGAGGTCATATTACACACGCTTCCTGCGCTACTCTGCACGCTCGCTAAATTTCGATCTACCAGTCAGGCGCCAGCTGTCGGCTATTGACAGGTAGATCGCCGCGGACCTCCGACCGGCCCACTGAGCCATCAGCCCACTGTGAATCTCCCAGTAGTCCCGATAGCCAGTCCATCCCTGGGAATGTTGGACCTGCTATAAGGCTCTGATCGCCACTCAACAAGCGCTTATAAAGGAATTTGATTAGGATATTGGAGTGAGTGTGTGCAGCAGGAGCATCAGCAATTATGTAATCATATCAATTATCCTGGTGGTTAGACTGATTAGGTTATTAAATGCATTGCTGCTCCCAGACAACTTATATCCACACCGGTCCCTAATAGTGCACTGACTATGCCGACAGTTCTCCTACAACCTGTACTTTGATTTATTATTATCATTTATTATTATGCAGGTTTTATTAAAGCGCCAACAGTTTGCACAGCGCTTTCCAAAACAAAGGGAAACAGTACTTATACAGTATCTCACAAAAGTACATTTGTGTAAATATTTTCTTCTTTATTTTCATGTGACAACACTGAAGAAATGACACTTTGCTACAATGTTGTGTAGTGAGTGTACAGCTTGTATAACGGTGTACATTTGTTGTCCCCTCAAAATAACTCAACACACAGCCATTAACCACTTAAGGACCGGAAGGGGATTTACCCCCTTAACCACTTGAGATTTGCGCTATTGACAAGACGTCCACAGCGTGGCTCTCAAGTGCCAAGTTGACGTCTTTGGACGTCATTTAAAGTGCATTACCCGCGAGCGCCACTGGGTGGCGCGCAGCGGGTAAACACTGTCCTGGTGCATCGCTGAAGAGCCGATGCATGTAAAAGCCCAGGACGTCATATAATATCCACCCAGGATGGGAGATCCCATCTGTGGACGTCATATGACATTGGGGAGTAGGGAAGTGGTTAAAGAAGGAGATTCCAAAACTACGAAACGCGTTGGGTGAACCACGAGAAACACTGTCAATAGTTGTGGTGATTGTTATGATCCATATGCAGATACTGTAAACATTCCATTAATTTATTTTTATTTTGTATTCTACTATGTATGCATTACAATTATAAAATATACTGTATATAATTGAGTATAAGCCGACCCGAATATAAACCGAGGCACCTAATTTTACCACAAGACAACAAACATTGCACACTTGTAGAGGAGAACTGTAACTACATGTGTGCCAAGTTCTGGGTCCAGGGGACCTATGACCGGCCAGTACCGGGTCCCCAAATTCACCGGAAAAATTACCGTTTAACATGGGAGTCTATGGAAGGGGTGCCCGGCTTTGAAAAATCGGTGCTCCCCGGCCGTAGGTCTCCCGGACTACAAACTTTGCACACTTGTAGAGGAAGAGTGGACCTACATGTGAGTTAAGTTTGTGCCAAGGTACCGGGTCCCCAAAGTCCAAGAGATTAGGCGCAAAAAGGTGACTTGAGTATAAGCCGAGGGGGGCATTTTCAGCACAAAAAAACTTGGCTTATACTCGAGTATATACGGTACAGTTCTTTCCTAGTGCCTTACAAGTCCAGTTAGGGGATAATCTCTCCTTCTGTAAGGTAAGTAGTGGGTGTCATCACAGCACCCCCAAGTGCTTACAGAGAGAAGTCACTAGAGGGCGCCATCACATTTTTGCTATAGTGCCCCTAGATCTGTAGTTCGGCCCCGTGTCTCTTAGGAAATAATTTTCTATTCTTCAGAATTGGCTTAAACATTCTTTTCTAACTATTTCGTTACACTAAGTACAGTCAGGAACCATTTGGAATTGCGGTAAAAAAATAAAAATAAATGGAAAAGTAATTATCTAGTAATTAAACCTTGCAGTACATAGAAGTATTCTCTGTTTTTTCCCCCCTTCCCACAATTAAACATTGCCTAGTTACCAGGCAATAATTCAAGGCAAGAAACCTTGTTATTGTGTGTAGCGGAGAAAGGTTAACACTGAACATACATCATCCAAATGAGTAACTACAGAGTGAAATAATTATATAGTATCACCGCAGAGCTCTAATTTACTGCTGTACGACAAAGGGAACGAGATTATGAATATTACTGTCGTAATGTTGATCATATTACAGGCAATACAATAGATTATCAAGTAAATTTAATAATTACACACTAAAAAAAAAAAAAAATCACTATATCTGTATTGCAATATTGGATCTTCTCTCCCCATGGGCTTCTTTCTTACAGGAACCGCAAATATATTCATGAAGAATGGCGTAATTTCTGTTTCCTCAGCTTTACTCAATAGTAAGCCCTCAGATAGATCTCCATTAGCAGTAACAAGAATTTAACCACTTAAGGACCCCTTTACGCCGATTATACGTCGGCAGAAGGGCACGGCTGGGCACAATCACGTCCTATCTTTAAAGTCCAGCCATGGGGTCACGAGTGCGCCGCCACCGGCGCGCTCGCGACGCGGTCCAAAGCTCCGTGACCGCGGCGCGATCGCCGCAGGTGTTGCGCAATCGGCCACTGGAGGTGAAGAATGGGGAGAGGTTAGTGTAAAAAAACCTTCCCCGTTCTTCATTGTGGCAGTGTCAGTGATCGTCTGTTCCCTCATATAGGGAAAGACGATCACTGACGTCACACGTCCAGCCCCCCTACAGTTAGAAACACATATGAGCTCACACATAAACACATTAACTCCTAAACTGCAAATGTCATTTTCACAGTAATCCGTGCATTTTTATAGCACTTTTTGCTGTGAAAATGACAATGGTCCCAAAAATGTGTCAAAATTGTCCGAAGTGTCCGCCATAATGTCGCAGTTATGAAAAAAAATGCTGATCGCCGCCATTAGTAGTAAAAAAAAAAAGTATTAATAAAAATGCCATAAACCTTTCCCCTATTTTGTAAATGCTAAACATTTTGTGCAAACCAATCGATAAACGCTTATTGTGTTTTTCTTTTACCAAAAATAGGTAGAGGAATACGTATCGGACTAAACTGAGGGGAAAAAACTTTTTTTTATCTTTTTGGGGGATATTTATTATAGCAAAAAGTTTAAAATTTAGATTTTTTTTTCAAAATTGTCGCTCTATTTTTGTTTATAGCGCAACAAATAAAAACCGCAGAGGTGATCAAATACCACCAAAAGAAAGCTCTATTTGTGGGGAAAAAAAAGGACACCAATTTTGTTTGGGAGCCACGTCACACGACCGCGCAATTGTCAGTTAAAGCGACGCAGTGCCGAATCGCAAAAACTGGCCAGGTCCTTTCACCTGCATAAAGGTCCGGGTCTTAAGTGGTTAAAGGGAACCTGAGCTCTGCTAATGCAGGACCAATCGCATTTTAATTTTTAACACTTAAACGTGGAAAGGTTTCACCCCCTGTTTGATCGGATAGAAAGAACAAGAAAGATGGCTAGATAGAGGCATGGGGAAAAAAACAGAAATAAGGATAGAGAGAGATAAAGGGGAAAGAGAGGAGAACAAAGAAAGAGTGGTACATCCTAAAATGTACCATAAGGGTTTTAATATTGTACGAGTGGAAGGGACTCGGGGAGCGATAAATGTCCGTGGGTTAGGGGCGCAAATTACTTGCCTTGGGTACGGACAGCCCACGCTACGAAAATAATTTTACTGTTAGGGGTCCCCACAACTTGAGAAATTTTATCAAGGGGTCACGACACTAGAAAGGTTGAGAATCAATGATCTAAGACAGGGGTCTCCAAACTGCGGCCCCAGGGCCAGATGTGGCTCTTTGCTTGCCTTTATCCGGCCCTTGGGGCACAATTCCTCGCACTCATACGAGACCCTATTCTGCCATCTGACACCGACAATGGAGCACCATTTTTCCCACTGACACCACTAATGGGGCATTATTCCTCCCTATGATACCAACAATGGGTCACCATTCCTCCCCCCAATACCAGATGTTTATCCCCACTTATGCCAGAAAAATGTCCACTCCCGCTGGCCAAAGTCTGGCCCTCCAAGAGTCTGAAGGACAATAAACCGGCCCTTTGTTTAGAATGTTTGGAGACCCCTGATCTAAAAGAAGGGAATTACTTTTATTATTATTGATTAAAAGAATATCTTTTTTTTTTGCTCCCTTTAGTTGCCTAACCTCACTCGTGACCCTTTTACCAACTGGAGCCCTTCCAATTATCCTTGCTCTGGAGCAGCTTTTAATAAAATCGGAGGACCTCGGTATCATTTGTTGCCGTTTAGCTTTTCTATCACTTGCCGCTTCTTCCATGGGAGCCCAGGGGGGGTTCTCAGAATTCATTGTTCGGGAAGAATGGCGCAGGCCAGGAGGCAGGTCACCGATCTCGCTGTTGGCAGAGCAAAGACTACAATAAAATGTCACAACAAAATTGTCTGTGTCCACAAAATACATGTGATCCGGTGTTACTATTTAAAGAAGAATTCCAAGTTGTACCTTCATTCGAAGGCCAGAGACCATCTCTTCCATATCGGCAGTGCGATGTCTTCTACAGACGTGTTGTCTGAAGGAAATCTTTATAGTGTATTAATTAACCACATCGATACCGGACACTTTCGCCCCCCCTCCTTTCCAGACCAATTTTCAGCTTTCAGCGCTCTCGCACTTTCAATGAAAATTGCGCTGTCATGCGGCGATGTACCCAAGTGAAATTTTTAGCATTTTGTTCGAACAAATAGAGTCTTCTTTCTTTTATATATTCTTTCCATTTTAAAAGAAATCCAATGAAATCAAATTTTGACATAAATTTAATTCTGCTACATGTCTAGTAGAGATTTCGTCCAATCTTTGATCTGTATGATTGTTTTGTATTTTTTAATAAATCCTTTTAATGCAACTGCTTTTTATTATTCCTTATCGGTACCGACAACTGGGTGGGCATGCCCCCAAGTCTAGCCTCAGCAACTATTCTTTTGCCCCCACCCTTCCCCTTTTCTACTGTTACATATGTGGGGGACATGTGTTTTTTTTACTGTTCAGCCACTTAAAATCCGGACCATTATACAGGTAAATGACCTTGCCCCTTTTTGCGATTTGGCACTGCGCCTCTTTAACTGACAATTGCGCGGTCGTGCGATGTGGCGCCCTAACAAAATTGGCGTCCTTTTTTTTCCCACAAATAGAGCTTTCTTTTGGTGGTATTTGATCACCTCTGCGGTTTTTATTTTTTGCGCTATAAACAAAAATAAAGCTACAATTTTGAAAAAATTCAATATTTTTTACTTTTTGCTTTAATAAATATCCCCCAAAAAGGATATAAAAAAACATAATTTTTTCTCTTCTACATATTTTTTGTAAAAAAATCGCAATAAGCGTTTATCGATTGGTTTGCGCGAAATTTATAGCGTTTACAAAATAGGGTATAGGTTTATGGCATTTTTCTTATTTTTTTTTTTTTACTACTAATGGCAGCGATCAGCGATTTATTTGTTATTTATTTTTAATTTTTTTTATTGCAGACACATCGGACAATTTTGACACATTTTTGGGACCATTGTCATTTTCACAGCGAAAAGTGCTATAAAAATTTACTGTTTACTGTGAAAATTACAATTGCAGTTTAGGAGTCAACCACTAGGGGGCGCTGAAGGGGTTATGTGTGACCTCATTTGTGTTTCTAACTGTAGGGGGGGCAGGGCTGGATGTGATCAGGGAACAGACGACCAGTGACATTGCCACAGTGAAGAACAGGGAAGTTTTGTTTACACACAGCTCTCCCCGTTCTTCAGCTCCTGTGACTGATCCCAGGACACCTGTGGGGATCGGGTCCCACGGGCACAGTCACGGAGCTTTGGACCAAGTCGGCCTCCCATTTCCCTGCTCCTCCATGGGTGATTGCGGTGGCGGCGGCTTCCGTTTCTTCCCTCCTCCTCAGTGGACAATCCGGAACCTTCTCTTTTCAACCAATCGGAAAACATGTCTCAACAGTGAATACTCATTCATTCGCTGTTGCAACCCCTGGGTGGGCTCATGGCACAATGCTCTGTGTCTCAAGCGCACCCTATTTTGAAGCCTAATCAGGTGCTTAAAAAAAAACACCTCCGCCGCTCTAATTCAGGCGCTCTGAAAGGGGCAAGACGCATGAATAGGGGTGGCCGCGGCAGTCGTGGATAGATTCATGGTATGTATGAACCTAGTACTGGCGCAAATGCTCGGTATCGGTCCCGATGCTAGTATCGGTACAACCCTAAGCCATTATTTTGTGTGCACTTGTATATGAAACACAATGACCAATACATTTGAACAGCAAGCATATAATAATGTACAAATAACTGGAAAAAAAATCAGGTAATTACTACTCTAATCATTCAAATTTACTGAAACAATGTATGATTTACTTGTATTTTTAAGCATTTTCCAAAGTAACATTTGATATATTATCTCGCTTGTGATTTATGCTAAATTTGTAATTATTTCCACTAATCTGCTTTTGTGATCTATAGAAAGGACTGTAATAAAAAAAAAAGTACTTTCCAGCTCTGTCTAATCGTCTCGTTGGGTTTATTTGTCATTTGACTGTGTTAATAAACATTTGTTGAGCGGTGTCAAAATATTTGAAGTGGTTGTAACCATGTAATTACCCGACTAGAACATAACGGCAAATCCATTCAGATCAGAGGTAATAAAATAATATTTCACCGCCACAAAGACCTAATATTTGTGGCTTTTGGCAAACGACAAATAGACACACCACATTTAAACACGCTCTAATTAGTTCCCGTATTGATTGAAGAGATAATTTCTGTAATTAAGATCTGATAGAATTTTTTCTCCGGCATGTTTTGTGTTCTGGATTGAGAATGACAGCTGCAGGAAAGCTTTTCCCTGAATTCCAAACTATTTTAATTAAAACAATAAAATATTAGGAGGGGGGATTGTAAAATGAAATGCCGTCTTCACTGAAAAAAATTGATGATTATTTAATGTTATTTAAAAAATAATACCTTTTTATTTTAAGAAATAAGCTATGACGAGTGCCAAAAATTCAAACAATGGAAACTATGACAGTTTGGTGTGCGGAAATTCAATTTCCTGCTTGTGTGATTGGCTTATTAGATTTTCTAGATATCTGTACAGGGCATAAGGAGAAAAATATGAATGTCCTTGCATGGCCTAGTCAGAGCCCAGACTTAAACCCCACTGAAAATCTGTGGCATGACTTGAAGCCCAGGTTCACACTGGGTACGATTTGAGATGCGATTTCACATGTCAAATCGCATCTCAAATCGGCGGCATTTGCTGGCAATTGTCGGTAATGGCACCGTCCCAATCAGTGCGACGCGGCATCTGTGGCGCTGCACCGATTTCAAAAAGTAGTTACTGTACTACTTTTTGCGATTTCGGGCCGCGATTTACATTGACATCTGTGCAGAAACCTGCACAGATGTCTCCTAAATCGTGGTCGAAATCGGGACTGCCAGCGGGAGTAAAATGGTGCGAGTTCAGCTGAACTCGCACGGCTTCACTCCCCCATCCCAGTGTGAACCTGGGCGAAGACTGAAGTCCACAAACGGTCACCATCAAATGTAACTGAACAGTTCTGTAAAGAAGAGTGGCCAAAAAGTCTGGACGTACAAAGTTAGTAGAGACATTGCAACAAACTAAAGGCTTGAATAATAAAAAATAATAATAATTGGAAATACGTAAATTTGAAAAAAATCATACATTTTAAAAAAACATGGAAATTTGGGAAATTTTAAAATATCGTAAATTAAAAAAATAACAGAAATTTAGAAATTCAAAACCCAAAAATTTGAAATAATAACTAACTTAACTATTACAATTTCAGACATTCCCCGCACCTTTTTTAGTCTGCCGCGTACACATGATTGTTTTTCGGGTTCTAAAAAATGACGGGTTTTTTTAACATCATGTGTGGGCTTTAGAGCATTTTTTGGGTTCTGAAAAACGGGTGCTCTATTTTTTCACGATGTGTTTAATGTTTTTTGGGTGTGGGCTTTAACGATGTGAAAAACCTGTGCATGCTTAGAAGCAAGTTATGAGACAGGAGCACTCGTTCTGGTAAAACTGGCGTTCATAATGGAGTAAGCACATTCATCACGCTGTAACAGACTGAAAAGCGCGAATCGTCTTTTACTAACACAAAATCAGCAAAAGCAGCCCAAAGGATGGCGTCATCCGCATGGAACTTCCCCTTTATAGTGCCGTTGTACGTGTTGTACGTCACCGCACTTTGCTAGAGCATTTTTTTTACCACTTGACCACTGGGCACTTAAACCCTCTTCCTGACCAGACCAATTTTCAATTTTCGGTGCTCTCACAATTTGAATGACAATTACTCAGTCGTTCTTTTGGTGGTATTTGATCACCTCTGGGTTTTTTATTTTTTTGCGCTATAAAAGAAAAACGACTGAAGATTCTGTAAAAAAAAAAAAACTTGTTTCTGTCATATTAGCAGGTTATTTCTCACACACAGCATATGCATACCACAAATTACACCCCAAAACACATTCTGCTATTGCTCCCGAGTATGGCGATACCCCATGTGTGAGACTTTTACACAGCGTGGCCACATACAGAGGCCCAACATGCAGGGAGCACCATCAGGCGTTCTGGAACACCCAGACCAATTCTGACATTTCTCTCCTACATGGAAAATCATCATTTATTTGCTAGAAAATTACATAGAACCCCAAAACATTATATATGCTTTTTTAGCAAAGACCCTAGAGAATACAATGGCGGCCGTTACAACTTTTTTCTTGCATGGTATTTTCGCAGACATTTTTTGAACGCGTGTTTTAAAAAAAAAACAGTTTTGTGCTTAAAAAAAAAAAAACTGTAAAGTTAGCCCATTTTTTTTACATAATGTGAAAGATGAAGTTACGCCGAGTAAATAGATGCCCAACATGTCACACTTCAAAATTGCGCACACTCATGGAATGGCGCCAAACTTCGCTACTTAAAAATCCCCATAGGCGACGCTTTAATTACTTTTATTGGTTACATGTTTTTAGTTACAGAGGAGGTCTAGGGCCAAAATGATTGCTCTCGCTCTAACGTTCGCAGAGATACCTCACATGTGTAGCTTGAACACCGTTTTCATATGTGGGCGGGACTTGCGTATGCGTTCGCTTCTGCATGCGATCTCACGGGGACAGGGGTGCTTTAAAAAATGGGTATTGCAGAGTATTTGGGTATTGCAGAGTATTTGGGTATTGCGGGGTATTGCAGGGTATCGCGGTTTTGCAGAGTATCGCAGGGTATCGCGGTTTTGCAGAGTATCGCAGGGTATCGGGGTATTGCAGAGTATTGCAGGGTATCGGGGTATTGCAGAGTATCGCAGGGTATTGGGGTATTGCAGAGTATCGCAGGGTATCGGGGTATTGCAGGGTATCGGGGTATTGCAGAGTATCGCAGGGTATCGGGGTATTGCAGAGTATCGCGCCAGGGTACAGGGGTATTGCAGAGTACTGGGGCAGCGATGGCTGAGCTGGGATGGATGGATCTGTGACTACATTTGTCACAGATCCAGCCCACAGCACTGGCGCTGCCACCCGATCCCCCCCCCTCTCCTCTCACACTGTACCGAACGGTACAGAGAGGGGAGGGAGGAACCGGCGTCATCAAATGACGCTGTTTTTTTACAAGTGATCGCGTCGTCATTTGACGGCACGATCACGTGGTAAACGGCCGCTATCAGCGGCAATTTACCGTGAATCGTGATGCGCCGGGTCTTCTAGATCCGGCGAGCACGGACATTTTCGTGAGCGCGTCCCAGGGGACATTCTCACGGCAGCTCGCTGCTTGGTGGCGTTGCATTGGAAACGCCGATCTCCCCCCTTCCCCTGAAGCCCTTTACGCCAGGATCAAAGACGTGGAGATCATGGAGAAGATGACTGCCAGATTGGGGGATCGGCAGGAGGCTCACGACTAGGTCTGGGAACTGTGGCACCGCCGGGAGGATCCACCCTGAGAAGGTACGCGGGACAGAATGATGACACTCCCTCCTTCCCTTACTCTCTCTTTCTTTTCCCCTCTTTTCTTTCCTCTTTGGAGACCCCTAGTGTCTCCGGCTGCTATGATACTAAGAAGTTAAGTTTACTGCCCAGTTTAGCCATAAAATGCGAATAGTCCTTAAGGACGATGGCCCGCTTTCACTTCGCCACGTTGGCGTCGCTGTATTTGATAGGCAAGCTGAAATAGTGGTAAACACCAGGCAGAGATATTGTATATGCACTATGCTACTGTTAATGTGTTTAGTTTTATTTTTTTACTTTGCCCCTGCATGCCTAAGGCACTGAATGGCTGTATGTTGTGTACATTTGAACCTTTGACCAATAAAATTGTTATTGATAAAAAAAGATTATTAAGTTTAAAGGTTTTATGTAATTATTAGTATCCCTGCTCTTTTTTTTTTCCTCGTCGAGATTCCGCGGTTCTTTTGAAACTAAAGTCTGTACACTCCGGCGGCAATAGTTTCTTGCCAAGAATCTCGTCGGGGGAAAACGACTGGTTTTTCCTGACAAGATTCTCGGACATGTGTACGAGGCCTTAGTCTTTCATCTTTGGTGAGTAGACATGTGCGGTTTGTTTTGTTCCGAATTAATATTCAAACTGCTTTTTTAGTATTTGGAGATTCAGATATATCTAAAAACCTGACAGTATAAAAGTTTACCGAATGCTCTGAATAACTAAATGAAATTTGTCCGAAATTGAAATTAAGTCAAATTTTACATGGAATTATTTGAATTCGAACTGTGAACATATTTCTGAAATCAAAGGCTTTGTGTGTGTTATTAGGGTACCATTTCAAAATAATGCGTTTTTTGCTAAGCCAAAGGTGATTTAACCACTTAAGGACCGGAAAGGATTTGCCCCCTTAACCACTTCCAGCACGGCCGATAGCAGAATGACGGCCAGTCAGTGGTTCAGTTATCATGACAGGAGTGTTGGGAGTTGCCGATGTCCGATCTAACAAATTACATTTAAACTAACTCTGTCCATGTGTGACCAACTTTAACATCTAAAAGAAACAAAACAAGCATAATGTTGAATACAGATATCATTTTCTATTATAGACCTGAAATGTACACGTAACAAACAGATTTTCAACCTGGCAACTAAAAAAAACAAAAATATTTCAGTTTGCTTATATTTTTCATTTTATATATGTAGCGCCTGTGTACTTTATAGTACCAGTGCTAGTCAAATTTAAGGGTAAGATCAGAGTGTAGTTGAACTCTGATTCAGATTAGGTGCAAAACAAGGTCTCTGTCTGCTTGGCTGTGCTGTGGGCTTATTCTGTTGTACTGGGGTGTTCTTTGAGCCCCGGTGCTGCAGGTGGCAGCAGTGGAGTCAAGATTTGGGTGCTCTTTCCCAGCGGCCAATCTGGAGAGTTTGGCCTTGCTGTGCATGCTGGGGAGGGCTAATTGAGGCAGACGACATTGGTTCTGGGTCTTCTTCGTCCAGTGTGGCACCCACCTTTAGGGTGTCCACATCACGGCCCCCCGGCGTTATGGCCTTCTGGCCGGGGCATGCGTGGTTCCTGAACCATGCTGGCCCGGAACATCTGAACCGTGACGGGGACCCAGCAAGTGACTGGTTTCCCACCTTTGAGGATCCCAAGCTGTATTGCTGTTCGGTGGGGAGTCAGTCTGAGGAGCGCCATTGAGAGGCTGGCGGTCCAAAGGGGCCTGGACAAACCTCCGGGGATCGAGGTAGCCGGACACCGAGGGATTGATCACCTGTCAGTCGGTACCTGGGCGACAAGTTGAAGGAGATCCAGGCGTAACTCATCTAAGGAGGTATGTGACAGACTCCGACACTCTTGTGTCTAGGGTCACCTTATGTCCAATAGGGGCATAGGGTGGCTAATAAATCATAATTCATGTATTGCAGAAGATGGGACATTACCGATAGTTCATATTCCAGGATGTCTTGAGATATTGCAGGTGATTTTATTCTGACCCCCAACCAGGTCAATAAACTCAGAAGATATACTAATTGTCCATTGTGTAACAGGCTGTTGAAATGCTAAGTGAGGTCTGCTCCAAAAGACCTTTTCATTGTGTGATAGTGTTTTGTTTGCATTCTATTGATAAAGGAATGTGATGTGTCAAGCTGTAGTAATTACCTCCTCTATATGCGGAGCCAGGCTGTCTAGATAACGCATTCTGTTACAATTAGTAATTAACTCCACTGATGTCATTATCTAAAGGAATGTGTCTTGTCAGGTTCCGTACCAGAGTGTCTACCTAAAACCTGTACTGAAGCCCCCCCTGTGTGGGGGGGGGGGGCGGAGAGTTTCATTGTCTCTTTGATTACTGACAAGCCTGTAACTAGATATAAACCAGGAGAATGTACCATTAAAGTGTCCATACTTGGCACACATACAAGTCTCGTCTCGTTGTGTGTTTCAAGGCAGCTAAAATATCCCGTATCTATGTCCAGACTGATGGGAAGCGGTATATGACGGAAGCATTCGGTCCGAGTGCGGGGGACCTTCCGTGACAAGGTAAATCTCCAAGAATTCAATCCAGAGGTGACCTGTGGCAGAGGTGTCTCTCTTAGGCTCATTGAGAGGGGTCTGTGGCAGAGACTTTCTCCCAAGTTCAAGTTCACCAAGGAGGGTCTGTGGCAGAGACTGTATCCTACAATTGTCCAAGTGATACTCCGGCTACCAGGTCAGTGAGAGAGGCCTGTCCGGGTACACTAAACCCACTCCGGTGGGAAGTGTTAAGTTTGGGAGCAGGACTGTTTCCTATCATTGCGCCTGAATCTGCTGTTCTCCATTCTTCTTCAGCTTTACTTTCCTCACCACAAGTTTACTGTTTTTACCCGGCTGGGTAATAAAGAGCACCTGTCTGGACATTCCTTTACTTCTACAACATGCAATACGCATCATTCACCCCTAGGGATTTGGAGGAGCCATGAGGTAATGTTCCACCCAAACAACCAGCAGCTCCTCCGGAGGTAGTGCTACATATAAAAAAAAAATATCCAACAAAAACGATTTGTAATTCAGGACAGACACTTAATCTGTGGTCGTGTGTCATCCAGTTGACAAAGGCGAGGTGAAATTTCCAATCTAAAAGGACAATTTAAACATGTACTGTTAAAAAGGACCATATGGTCTCGGAATACAGCTGTGCCGCCAGCATTACACGGCTGCTGATCATAAATTTCTCCTAATTTATAGAGCTCTTGACTGTATTATTTATCATTCAACCGTGGGACATTTTATGTAAATAGTTTTTAGAAGTATTTTAGGCACATTGTGTTTCCTGCTAATCAAAATGTCAAAACGTTACGTTGTAAAAAAAATGACACCAATTATGTGCAATGATAAGGCTGTCATAGCTAAGAAGTGCAAAAAAGTGCCGCCAGTTGCTGAGCAAACTTTTTTTTCTTCTAAAAGTAGAGCCAATCACAAAAATCCAAGTTTCGAAAGTTGATTTCACCATCTTTAAATGTTTTAATTTAAAATAATCTGTGGTGACCCTATCATAATGGTTCTTGTTCAGACGTTTCCGGTCTTCCAAATGTGCTTGGTGGTTTGTTACCCTGAAGCCTTCCCTAGCAGGCGGTTGCTTAGCCAATTGCCATGCCTGGGGCTACTGTAAATTCCATTGCTGTGGCCAGGGCTTTTTTTCTCAGAGAAAAAGGTGCAGAAACTCGCCCGCCCCCTCCTAGGTCACGCCCCTACCTGCCCCTAGAACTACCCCTAGAACCACCCCCTTGGACCACTCCTTTAGAGAACATGGAACCAATTACATCAAACTTCGGATTGAGCTGTCCAAAAAGAAAAGCACTGCATTGTGTTTTCACTTGAAATGCATAACTGCAACTTGAGATTTTGAGCTCTGTTAACAACAACTTTTATTTTATTTTATGTTTTATAATATAGGGGCTATACAGTCTGAAAAAGGGACTGAAGCTTCACCTGCTGGCTCAATAGGTGAATAAAAAAAAATTAGATTGCAAATTAAAAATATTAATAAATAATACATCATTTATATAAATTAAATATAAAAAAATAGACTATCAATATTAAAATGTAATAATATTAATGTTATTAAAGGCAATTATTAAAATTACTGTAAAATATTAAAATATTGCAATGAAAATTTTAATATTAACCACTTCAGCCCTGGAAGAATTTACCCCCGTCCTGACCTCTTTTTGCAATTCGGCACTGTGTCGTTTTAACTGACAATAGCGCGGTCGTGCGACGTAGCACACACAAAAAATTGAACTCCCTTTTTCCCCCACAAATAGAGCTTTCTTTTGGTGGTATTTGATTACCTCTGCGTTTTGTTTTTTTTGCGCTATAAAAAAAAAGTGCGTCAATTTTGAAAAACAATGGCCCAGATTCACAGAGCGATTACGCCTGCGCAACAGGAGATGCGCGTGCGTAAGTCTAAATGTGCGCGTGCATTTCGTTGCGCGGCATCCCCAGAACGAGATACGCAAAAAATCGTCTTTTTTTTGTCCCACGTAATTTCGTTAGACTGGCGCATCCGTCCGCGCAAAAGTGCGATAGACACACCATTGATTTGCTAGTCAAATATGCTAATGAGGGACTTACGGGGATCCACAAAACAACGTTGGGGCAGCGCAGGCGACGCAGTGTGCGCAACAGCTAAATGTCCTGTCTAAAATTAGAGCTGATAAAAGCTGGTCTAAAAAAAGAAAAAAAGTCTACTTGTCAGATAAAGCAACACTGTTAGTGAGGAGCTGAGCAGTCACACGTGTTGCTCAACAATCTGTATGCCAACATGCCAGGGGCATCGTCGCACATAGCTATACTACTGACTTTAGATGAACAAAGAAGGAGGAGGGCACGGAGGATGGCACTAAGGAGGGCACAGGAGATGTTTTTTTTTTTTTTTATTTGCTTATATAAAATTTACAATTTAATCTAATCTAATGCAATATTCTTATCTGATACAAGCCCCTCACTCTTCACTTGATATATCACACACGCATAGACATCTTTGGCATGAGTGATTCTGAGGGGTCTCGCATCTTCAGATTCACCCCTCATGCCATCATGGAATTACCACAACCTTGCAGGAGGACATCAGCAGCCCAACACATGGCACCACCCATGACACCCATGACAGCTACATATACAATCAGAGCCCCATCACCACAGATTTCGAACAGAACATGTATGGGGACAGCTGGCTGGTTGGTGAGTGACATGGCATGACTATCCCCTCCCGTGATGCACATCACAAGTGGCACATGCATGACTAACATCCTCCTGTCTTTTCCCTTCAAGGTGACTCTGCATATGCACTGGTACCCCATCTCATGACCCCATCTCATGCCAGCTCACATTATGCATCTTTGCACGTTAAACACACACATTTATCATGGCACAATGAGAATGCATGCATGCCCACCACTGTGGTCCCTAGCACACACACCCCACATCCTCATCACATTGGATTGGCACCAGTCCACCATGCAGGACTTGTGAGCTGTAACGCCATGCCACGGCTCCAATTATGTCACTGTACATTCATACACCATTCACACAGACCTGGGGATCACTTCTCCACCACAAATGAGGGTGACACCCCTTTTCCCGCAGGAATATCACCCCCACATTCCAAAATCATACACAAACAGAACCAAAAAAATTTAATAAATGACGAGCAAAAAAAAAAAATGCCCAGCAAAAATATAATTTAAACAAAATAACAACAAAGAAAACACATAAAAGACAAAAATCACTCTGCAAAACAGTCCCCAAATATCTCAAAGACGCGTCACAAACAAACAAAAGCACCTTGCTGTAGAGGGAGGGATACAAAGGGATGTACTTTTGCAAAGGAAGTGCATTTGTGTGTGTCTATTTATGCTGTCTGCGTAGTTCACAAAGTTGCCCTAGTCCATTTCCAATTTCACTGATTGCGCCGCTCCCGAGTTATGAGCATGCGCACAGCGGAGCTGACCATGGTCTCCTTCAAGTGTGCATGCGCGAGCCGGCCGGCCCTTCATTTGCATGGGGTCACGGCTCATTTCAATGTAACACGCCCATGTCCTTCCCAATTTGTATTACTCCTCCTTACGCCTCTGGAAAAACGTTACGTATGCGCAATTTCCTGCGCAAAAGCTACGAGAATAGGGTGATTACGCGCCAAAATTGCGCAAGTCTAACGTAAAGGCGGTGCGCTACGCCGGTCCAATAATGCGCAGATGTACGTGAATCTGGGCCAATATTTTTTTGTTTTTGCTATAAAAAAATATACCCCCAAAAATATATATAAAAAATATTTTCTTCCTCAGTTTAGGCCAAAACGTATTCTTCTACATATTTTTGGTAAAAAAATTGCAATAAGCCAATATTGATTGGTTTGCGCACAAGTTATCGTGTCTACAAAATAGGAGATTGTTTTATGGCATTTTTATTATTTTTATTTGTATTACTAATAATGGTGGCGATCTGCATTTTTTATCATGACTGCGACATTATGGCGGACACATCGCACACTTTTGACGCTATTTTGGGACCATTGTCATTTATACAGCGATCAGTGCTATAAAAATGCACCGATTAGCTTGTAAATGACACTGGCAGGGAATGGGGTTAAACACTAGGGGGCGATGAAGGGGTTAAGTGTGTCCTAGGGAGTGATTCTAACTGTGTGGGTGCTGGGCTACAAGTGACATGACAGTTATCACTGCTCCTGATGACAGGGAGCAGTAGATCAGTGTCCTGTCACTAGGCAAAACAGGGAAATGCCTCGTTTACATAGGCATCTCCCTGTTCTGCAGCTTCGTGACACGGCGGACATCGAGTGCTTGGGTCCTGCTGGGAAACTCTGGGGAAACTATGGGGAAAATCGCTTTGATCTACTGTACAAATGCTTTGGATTACAAGCATGCTTCTGAAACGGATTATGCTTGTAGTAGTAGTAGGCACTACTGTAAATCTTCCACATTCCGATATAGGGGAAAAGGATATCTAAAAAAGGTACTGTATATAATCAAGTATAAACCGACCCGAATATAAGCCGAGACACCTAATTTTACCACAAAAAAATGGGAAAACTTATTGAGTATAAGCCTTGGGTGTCCATCTGCATGCCTCACTGTGTCCATGCCTCACTGTGTCCATGCCTCACTGTGTCCATGCCTCACTGTGTCCATGCCTCACTGTGTCCATGCCTCACTGTGTCCATGCCTCACTGTGTCCATGCCTCACTGTGCCCATGCCTCAATGTGCCCATGCCTCACTGTGCCTATGCCTCACTGTGCCCATGCCTCACTGTGCCCATGCCTCACTGTGCCCATGCCTCACTGTGTCCATGCCTCACTGTGTCCATGCCTCACTGTGTCCATGCCTCACTGTGTCCATGCCTCACTGTGTCCATGCCTCACTGTGTCCATGCCTCACTGTGTCCATGCCTCACTGTGTCCATGCCTCACTGTGTCCATGCCTCAGTGTGTCCATGCCTCACTGTGTCCATGCCTCACTGTGTCCATGCCTCACTGTGTCCATGCCTCACTGTGTCCATGCCTCACTGTGTCCATGCCTCACTGTGTCCATGCCTCTCTGTGTCCATGCCTCTCTGTGTCCATGCCTCTCTGTGTCCATGCCTCTCTGTGTCCATGCCTCTCTGTGTCCATGCCTCTCTGTGTCCATGCCTCGCTGTGTCCATGCCTCACTGTGTCCATGCCTCACTGTGTCCATGCCTCACTGTGTCCATGCCTCACTGTGTCCATGCCTCACTGTGCCCATGTCTCACTGTGCCCATGTCTCACTGTGCCCATGCCTCACTGTGCCCATGCCTCACTGTGCCCATGCCTCACTGTGTCCATGACTAGACTGACAATTAACATGAGTCTATGGAAAGGGGGCTTTGAAAAATCGGTGCTCCCCAACCGTAGGTTCCACAGACAACAAACTTTGCACACTTGTAGAGGAAGAGTGGGGCTACATGTAAGCTAAGTTTGTGCCAAGGTACCTGGTCCCAAAGTCTGGGAGATCAGGCGCAAAAAGGTGACTCGAGTATAAGCCAAGGGGGGCATTTTCAAAAATGTGCTGAAAAACTTGGTTTATACTCAGATATATATGGCATATCTTTTTTTGCACACTTGTAGAGGAAGTGGGGCTTCATGTGTGCCAAGTTTAAGGTCCAGGGGACCTACGACCGCCCGGTACCGGGTCCCCAAAGTCGCCGGAGAAATTACCATTTAACATTGGAGTCTATGGAAGGGGTGCCCAGATTTGAAAAATCGGTGCTCCCCGGCCGTAGGTCCCCCAGACAACAAACTTTGCACACTTGTAGAGGAAGAGTGGGGCTACATGTGTGCCAGTACAGTGTCCCCAAAGTCTGGGAGATCAGGTGCAAAAAGGTGAATCGAGTATAAGCCGAGGGGGGCATTTCCAGCACAAATAAATGTGCTGAAAAACTTGTCTTATATTTAAGTATATACGGTAAGTACAAAAAATGATGTATATGTACAGGCGGCGGTCGGCAAGTGGTTAATGCATTAAAAAATTTCCCGACCAAAGTAAGAATTTTTTATTTTATTTATATAGTTTTTTTTTTAGCCCAGACCAAAACACAAAAAAAATGTAAATTTACGTTCCATTTATAATTTTGATTAAAAACAATTGGCAAATTGGACCACAGGTGCAAAATGGTTGGTTGGCCCGTAGAGCTAGTTTTTAGCAGGTTTGCTCCAATCTGTCACAGACATTCCAAAACTTTACCTTCCCTTCAAAACATAAAAGCTTTAGGCATCTCTTCAAAAAAAAAATAAACAAACATAATCCCCAATGTGAGCATGTCATAAAATAGATTGTCTCGTAAATTTCGACATTTCAAACTTTGCCATAGTTTTGCATGAAAACAGCTATATTTTGGCTGTGATAGGTAAGTGTTTCACACTAAGCAAAACATCTGAGTGCAATAAAACATGGCAGCAATTCCCGTTCTGAAAGCAGAAAATTGAAGAGTGGCACAAAAATGTAGCTGAGTGTGTAACCGTTCCTAATTTTTTGCAGGGCTGTAAATCTTCCCAGGGCTAAATTACTGACTCCAGTCCTGTAGACAAGACATATAGGCCTTAATAGGGCCTCGGTGTGTTGATCATATATTCATCATGTGTTCCCTTTAAATCACAACTGGACAATCGGGAGCCATATTTCAGGAGCAAAGTGCTGGCCGAAATAATGCTGCGGGTAAAAATGTATCACATTTCATTGAATTTACAAACTATTTTTATGGTGTAGTTATAAGAAATACAAGAGGGAAAAATATAAAAATAAAAAATGAGAATTGGATTTCAGGTTACACATTATAGAAGCTCTGATGCCTTTGCTTTGTGGGGAGTCCTTAAAGTTGAATGCCGGGCAACAGCTAAATACACAGATTAAATACATGGAAAGGAGTACCTACCAATCGATTTGGTACAGAAACACAATGACTTTAAAGAGGCCTCTGGTTTAAAAATGTTGATGGTTCACAACATTTTAATAAGTTCAGCCAAGCCACAATGGACTGAAGTTTGCACATTTTTAATAGCAATGCATACCATGGGATCAAGCTTATCTAAAGGCAACCTCTATCTCCCTAAAAGTACAGCAACACAACAGAAGCCCAACGCTACTCAAGGCAACCAAGGATTGGTTTCTCAAGGCTCAAGGTTTGGTTGCCTTGAGTAGTGTTTCGGCTTCTGTTGTTGCTGTACTTTTAGTGAGATAGGATTTGGTTGCCTTGAGCAGTGTTGGGCTTTTGTTGTTGCTGTACTTTTAGGGAGATAGGATTTGGTTGTCTTGAGCACTGTTGGGCTTCTGTTGTGTTGCCCTACTTTTAGGGAGATAGGGTTTGGTTGCCTTGAGCGGTGTTGGGCTTCTGTTGTGTTGCCGTACTTTTAGGGAGATAGGGGTTGGTTGCCTTGAGCGGTGTTAAGGCTTCTGTGTTGTTGCTGTACTTTTAGGGAGATAGGATTATGGGATACATTTATGGACTTTTTGCTTTTTTTTTTTTACTAATAATGGCTTCGATCAGCGCTTTTTAGTGGGACTGCGACATTGCGGTGGACAAATCTGACACCAAGTGATACTTTTTTGGGGACCAGTGATACCAATATGATCAGTGCAGGGAAGGGGTTAACATTATGGGCGATCAACGAGTTGAATGTGGCTAGGGAGTGCTTGCTAACTGTGTGGGGGATGGTTTGACTGGTGGAAGAGAGAGATCAGTGTTCCTGCTTGGCAGGAACACAAGATATACCCCACTAACAGAGTGCAATATGCAATTTGCTTTGTTTACATAGGCAAACTGCCATTCTGCCTCTCTATGAACAATCGCCAGGTTCCCGGGGGACATTGTGTCCGCCAGACCCGCCAATTACATCGGGAGCAGGTCGTCGGTGGCGCCACAGACCTGGAAAAAGCTAACAACGTACAGGTACATTGTTTGCCGCAGCCGGGTCGCTCTGCCACAGTATATGTGCGGTGGGCATTCCGGAAGTACAGTGGAACATTGGATTGTAATTTGTGAGTAAAGCGGTTTACGAGCATTTCGCAATACGAGCAATTGAAAAAAAAAATCCTGACTCGTTTTGTGAGCATTGTCTCGAAAGACGAGCAGGTTTCAAGCTGCTGGGGTGTGCAGTGCTGCATTTGGCCAGAGACTCTGAGACACTGGGAGACTCCTAGAGACACCGGAAGACATTCAGAAACTGTGAGACTCTCTGAGATACTGTGAGACTCTCGGAGATACTGTGAGACTCTCGGAGATACTGTGAGGCTCTCTGAGATACTGTGAGGCTCTCGGAGATACTGTGAGGCTCTCGGAGATACTGTGAGGCTCTCGGAGATACTGTGAGGCTCTCGGAGATACTGTGAGGCTCTCGGAGATACTGTGAGGCTCTCGGAGATACTGTGAGGCTCTCGGAGACATTGGGAGACTCTCGGAGACATTGGGAGGCTCTCGGAGACATTGGGAGGCTCTCGGAGACATTGGGAGACTCTCGGAGACATTGGGAGACTCTCGGAGACATTGGGAGACTCTCGGAGACACTGGGAGACTCTCGGAGACACTGGGAGACTCTCGGGGAGACTCCCAGAAACTCTCGGAGACTCCCAGAGACTCTCGGAGACACCCAGTTCCCGGGTGTCTCTGAGTGTCTCCGATGCCCCCGCACCTCTGGTCACATGCGGTACTGCATACACTGTCGCTCCCGCACCTCTGTACTGTGGAACGGATTATCTGAGTTTCGATTGATTCCTATAGGGAAACTCGCTGTGCACTTTTTATAACTGACCCCCTCCTTCTCTCTTTTCTGTGGTTGTATTGCACTATGTATGTATTGCACTACATATGTTTGCTTTACATATCATTAGATATACAAGTGGTCGTGCCATTCTCCTAATGTCACACATAGAATCTCATGCTGCACGTACACAGCACAATATATTAAAGCATTCGGTTGCTTCGGAGAATCCCCGCCGCCACCATATTAGCATTTTTAGATTTTTCTTTTTCTTCTTTTGTTACTGTTTGGTTATAATATTTCCTCCCACTGGGCTAATAATTAAACCATACGTTCTGCGGAATAATGACACAATGAAAGATCGTCGCAGTGATCGCTGCCCTATTAAACCATAATTCACCCAGCAGTTTAATTATCCTATCCACATATATTTTTTTATTATTTGTAAATATGTAGATATTTTTTCCGATAATTGCTTTTTCCACGTAGAGAAACAGTGCAAGTGGCTGCCCAACATTTCATGTCACAATTTGACCTACTGTGTTAAACTTCTCCTCTTTCAACTTTCTTTGGGTCTATAAATAAAGAATTATTTAAGGGCTGAATTATGTAGTGAAAAGAAAATGATTACAGGGCTGTTGGGGGGTTCTGATTATTTCCACCACCTAATTCTGAGTTGGGGGCTTCGTTGGGGTTAAGCGCCTGATTTAGCCAAAATTTATTTTGCCGCAGAATTACAATTTTCGGATTTCCTGAAACTTCGTCCAAACTATCCTTATAATTTTCTATGGAGACTGCAAGAATAAAATTTCCTCTAACCACTTAAGACCCCGACCATTAATCAGGTAAATGACCTGGCCAGTCTTTGCGATTCGGCACTGCGTTGCTTTAACTGACAATTGCGCGGTCGTGCGACGTGGCTCCCAAACAAAATTGGCATCCTTTTTTCCCCCCAAATAGAGCTTTCTTTTGGTGGTATTTGATCACCTCTGCGGTTTTTATTTTTGTGCTATAAACAAAAATAGAGCAATAATTTAGAAAAAAAATCAATATTTTTTACTTTTTGCTATAATAAATATCCCCCAAAAATATATAAAAAACGTTTTTTTCCCTCGGTTTAGGCCGATACATATTCTTCTACATATTTTTGGTAAAAAAAAAAATGGCAATAAGTTTTTTTTTTTTATTGGTTTGCGCAAAAGTTTTATGGCATTTTTTTTATATATTTTTTTTTACTACTAATGTCGGAGATCAGCGATTTTTTTTCGTGACTGCGACATTATGGCGGACACATTGGATAATATTGACACATTTTTGGGACCATTGTCATTTTCACAGCGAAACGTGCTTTAAAAATGCACTGATTAGTGTGAAAATGTAAATTGCTGTTTAGGAGTTAACCACTAGGGGGCACTGAAGGGGTTAAGTGTGACCTCATAGGTGTTTCTAACTGTAGGGGGGCGGGGCTGGACGTGTGACGTCAGTGATCGTCTGTTCCCTATATCAGGGAACAGACAATCACTGACATTGCGACAGAGAAGAACTTGGAAGGTGTGTTTACACTCTCCTCTCCCCGTTCTTAAGCTCCTGTGACCGATCGCGGGACACCGGTGGCGATCGGGTCTGCGGGCACGGTCACGGAGCTTCGGACCAGGTCGCGTTCGTGTGCGACCCACGGCTGGGCTCTTAAAGGTGACGTGCCTGTGCCCAGCTGCCGATGTATATCGGTGTTAGGCGGTCCTTAAGTGGTTAAATAGTCTTCATCAGGAGTTAAAAAGTAAATCTGGAATATAGACAAATGCACACTATATTACCAAAAGTATTGGGACGCCTGCCGTTTACACACACATGAGCTTTAATGGCATCCCAGTCTTAGTCCATAGGGTTCAATATTGTGTTGTTGGCCCCGCCCTTTGCAGCTATCTGTCAATAGTATTGAAACTCAACGCATTTCAACTCTTAAGCCCTGATGGACTGTTTTCATTGGATAAACAGATCGTGTGTGGGCCCCATCGGTTTGTTTTCCATCAGTGAAAAAAAAAATAGAACATGTTTTAAATTTTTCCTATGGATAAAAAAAGATAGAAAAAAACTATTGTCTGTGTGGAAGTCCATCGGTCAAAAATCCACACAAGTCGACGCATGCTCGGAAGCATTGAACTTCATTTTTCCCAGCACGTCGTTGTGTTTTACATCACCGCGCTTTGACACAGTCGGATTTTTGACTGATGGTGTGTAGGCAACACTGATGAAAGTCAGCTTCATTGGATAACCAACGAAAAAATCCATCGGATTAGATTCCATCAGATATCCGATCGTGTGTACAGGGCTTAAAAGAGGTTTTATCAGGAGACATGAAGTACCGTATTTATCGGCGTATACCGCGCACTTTTTTCCCCTTAAAATAGGGGGGAAAAAGTGGGTGCACGATATACGCCGATCTCCGCTTCCCGCGCTGTTTGAAGCCGCCGCCGACATATACTGAGCGCAGTACACTCGGGTACATTTGGCCAGGCTTGGCTCCCCTCGCGGTCTGAAATTTTCCTTCTAGGTTGGAGGTGCGCGCTATACGCGGGTGCGCACAATACCCCGATAAATACGGTGAATCTGGAATATAGATAAACATACACTATATTGTAAAAAGTATTGGGATGCCGGCCTTTACACACACATGAACTTTAATGGCATCCCAGTCTTAAGCCTCGTACACACGCACGGTTTTCTCGGCAAGAACCAGCAAGAAAACTGCTGGCAGAGCGTGTGTACGAGGCTTTGAGGTTTCTCGTCAAGAAAACTGCCCAGAATCTAGACGAGGAAAATAGAGAAGGTGCTCTTTATTTTCTCGTTGTAAATCTCGGAAGTGTTTTCCCTCCGGTAATCCCGAGCGTGTGTATACTTGCCTGTCTCCATGGAAACCCACGCACGCTCGAAATGACTTTGACGTATGCACGGTAGCTTCTAAGGCATAGGTAGGGTGAAGCAAGATGGTGGCGACGGCATCGAATGTGACAAGTGCATGCTCGTCGTAGCCGATCACGTCACCGCGTTTGTGCCATTCAAAAGAACGGTGGTTCTTTTGAATCGTACGTGTGTACACTCGGTCGGCAAGACAATCTTGCCAGGAATCTCGTCAGGAATAATAGTTTTATTTTTCCTGACGAGAATTCCGGGCGGATGTCTGTAGTGTTCAATATGGAGTTGGCCCACCCTTTGCAGCTATCTGTGAATGGCATTGGAACTCAACACGTTTCAACTCTTAACCACTTATGGACCGGCTCACATACTGTACATATACAATATCAATTTAAAGATGAATATCTCAGTAACGGCAGCGGCTGCTGCCACAACTAAGATATTCATCTTTTCCACGGCCGGTCCTTTAAATGATGATGGATGTCTCCGCTGCGGATTCGCCGGAAGATCACCGTTATCAGTGGCAGGAGAGGGGCCCCCTCCCATCACGCCCTCCGCCACACACCGGAGCCGTCGGCAGCAGGAGTGGCGATCGGGTCCTTCTCGCAGCTTGCCGTGGATACGAGTGAGAGCAAGATGGCCCTCACCCATCTCCATAGCATAGTAGATCGGAAGCAACTTCAGAACGGCACATTTTTTTTGTTGTAATTTTTTCAAATGACAATTTATTTTTTATTGCATTTTAGTGTAAATATGAGATGTGAGGTCTTTAGAGGACCTGTCGTGCTTTTTTCTATCACAAGGGATGTTTACATTTCTTGTAATAGGAATAAAAGTGATCCATTTTTTTTTTATTATTATTTATTTGTATTTAAATCTATTTTAAAATAAATAAGAAAACACATTTTTTTCTTAAAGCGCCCCATCCCGACGAGCTTGCGCACAGAAGTGAACGCATACGTGAGTAGCACAAGTGAGGTTTTGCCGGGATCATTAGAGCAAGAGCAATAATTCTAGCCCTAGACCTCCTCTTTATCTCAAAAGATGCAACCTTTAGAATTTTTTAAACATTTCCTATGGAGGTTTTTAGGGGTAAAAGTTTGACGCCATTCCACGAGCAGGCGCTATTTTGAAACGAGACATGTTGTGTATCATTTTAGTCAGCGTAACATTATATTTCACAATATTAAAAAAATTGTGCTAACTTTACTGTTGCCTTATTTTTTAATTAAAAACTATTTTTTTTTTTTCGAAAAAAGTGCGCTTGTAAGACCGCGGCGAAAATACGGTGTGACAAAAAGTATTGCAATGACCGCCATTTAATTCTCTAGGGTGTTAAAATATATATATATATTTTTTATATATATGTATGTATATATGTGTATACTGTGTGTGTGTGTGTATGTGTGTGTATATATATATATATATACATATATATATATATATATATATATATATATATATAATGTTTTGGGTTCTAAGTAATTTTCTAGCAAAAAAAAATGTTTTAAACTTGTAAACACCGAGTCTGAAAAACAGGTTTGGTCCTTAAGTGGTTAAAAAGTCTTCTTCAGGATCTAATAAATTAAATCTGGAACATAGATGGACATACATTCTAATATTATACATAAAAAGGAAAGTGTAAGCCAATGTTTGTATAGATGAGAATTGACTTGCAAAAACCCAATGATGCATGAAAAGAGTGAATGTGTCTCCAGGAAAGCCCTAGGCAGGTTATACGACGAATCGCGTAGGCCGGAGCTTTCAGCGTCATTACGCCACTTACGGTTTGGAGCTTTAGGTCTGTTGAATGCAAGACGACCTGGATAATCTTGATTTTTAAAATGTGTATCGCTGTTGACACTAGTGACAGTGCTCTTTTTTAAAGATTTTTATCTAATAAACTTTTATTGATGGATTTATGGGATGGGAACCCTTTTTTTTGTATCCACCCATCTTGGTCGGGGCTTCTTTTGCATGAATTACTGCATCAATGTGACCTGGCATTGAGCCTGTGGCACTGCTGCAGTGTTATGGAAGCCCAAGTTGCTTTGATAGTGGCCTTCAGCATGGGCGTCCGCTGAACTTTTTCCAGGGGGGGGCATAATTTTACGGTCACCTATGCTCCGCTTCTTTGACAATGTCATGAAGGGCAGGGGCTTAGTCATTATCCCATAAAGCCTTCTCCCTTAACTTGTACTCACAGTCCCCACTTGTAAGGTCACGGTGGTCTTCCTTCTCCCAAGTCCTGTTTCCACATGTCCCTTTGAAAATACATTACAGGCAGCAAAGCAAACACGAGGGTGCACATACAGGAAGCAGCCAGAGGTGGCAGTAAAGAGCTCTGTAACTCAGTGACACTGATCTTGCAACAGCTGTGGAGCCAACTCACACAAACACAGAGAGTCAGCACAGCTAGAGATGCAAGCATGGCAGACCCTTGCCGATTCCAGGGGGGGTCACTGGCCCCCCCCTTACTCCTATGAGCGGACGCCCATGGCCTTCAGCTTGAAATTTGATTTACAGCACAAATTTGCTTGGAATCTAGGAGCCAGCTAAAAAAGTTAGGAGCCAGGAACGTGCCCCGTCCCGCCAAGCTTGTGTGCAGAAGCAAACGCATACGTGAGCAGCGCCCGCATATGAAAATGGTGTTCAAACCACACATGTTATATATCGTCACAATTGGTAGAGCAAGAGCAATAATAATAGCCCTAGACCTCCTCTGTAACTCACAACATGCAATCTATGGAGATTTTAAAGGGTAAAAGTTTGACGCCATTCCACGAGCGGACACCATTTTGAAACGTGACATGTTGGGTATCAATTTACTCGGCGTAACATTATCTTTCACAGTATAAAAAAAATTGGGCTAACTACTGTTGTCTGATTTTTTTATTTATTTTTTATTTAAAAAAGTGTATTTTTCCCCAAAAAAGCTCGCTTGTAAGACCGCTGTGCAAATACGGTGTGACAGAAAGTATTGCAATGGCCACCATTTTATTCGCTGGGGTGTTAGAATAAAATATATATATAATGTTTGGGGGTTCTAAGTAAAGGGCAGGCAGTGAACACAGGCCAGCGGAAGCTCCATTAGCATTTCTGGTTGTCTTGTCTTACCAACGGCCACCACAAGAGAGCGCAAGATTCCAGGAGGAAGCATAGGACTGCAGAAGGCCGCAATTATCGGCTGACGTGGCCCAACGTGATCGCGCCGGAGTTGGGGGATGTGCGTACAGAGACAGAATACCCCAGCTGTGCCGCCCCAGGCAACAGGTTGCTAATTCTAGTCGCAAATGCAACCTGGCGCCCGAAGTTTGTCGAGCCCTATAATAATATATAATAATTGCTTGCTTTTACAAGTTAACATTATGGATCTTGGAGGTGCATAGACCTCACGGCAAATGTTACCTGCTTAATAACTTGCATTAGTAATCCAAAGATTGGCATGGAGCCCACAGGGCCACAAAAGTAAGAGAAGTGGTGAAACGTGGCGTCACCATCCTTTATTGCAGCCATACAGCACAGTAGGGGGCAGGGCTGGACTGGGACAGAAATTTGGCCCTGGACTTCATTCAGACTGGCCCACTTTGACAGGTCTCTCTCATGGCTGTGGCCGGACAATCCCCCCCCCCCCCCCCGGCCACCAAAGCCCCCTCTCCTCCTTCACTAGCCACTAGCTGTTCTACTTTATTAGAGTAGAATGACTGTTACTGGTCCTTTTATAGGTAGAACCAGTGGGGAGGCTAGACATTATTTCACCCGGGGCAAAGAATCGGTTCAGTGCCCCCCCTTATGGGACAAGATTAGGTAGAAGGGAAAAACTCCCAGGCCATAGCTGTTGAGTCAGCTGTCTGTCACCTCCCCCATGCTCCTCTGTCGCCCCCCCCTGCTCCTCTGGTCCTCCCCTTGCTTCTTTGTTCCCCCCCAGGTGAGTGCTGCGGGGAGGGAGAGGAGGTGAGCACTGCGGGAAGGGAGAGACAGAGGAGCGGAGGGGGGAAGCAGTCCACTGTCACTGAAGCCGGCCCACTGAGCCATCGGCCCACCGGGAAACTCCCCGTAGTCCCAATGGCCAGTCTATCCCTGGTAGGGGGTGAATAGTAACACAAGACTATGTGTGCTGCTGTATAAGCCTTTCGCTGTCAGGTTGGAGCTGCCCGTTAGACAACTTGAGCGGCGGAGTCTTTCAGCTCCCTTGAGATGAAAACAAATATTGAGCAATCTTTATTCATCATTTTCTTTGTTATTCCGCCGAATCGCAACACAAAGTGCACAAGATCCAATTTCATTTGCCACAATACACATACCTCAGAATTGTGTATGGCGCTGTTTCTTACAACAAATTGAATTTGTCTTCCTCTTTCCTTCTTGTTTAAGTCGTTCTCGTACACGGAGGGGGGGGGGGGGGGTTGTTAACCTCGGCTGTAATGTTGGCGCTGCCAATGTTCTCTTCAATTACACCTGCCAGGGCCCATTGCAAGCTATCTTCTCAATAATTACTCCCCTGACAGCAATATTTCATTCCGCAAATTTCAACGGGCAATCAAATGCAAATCGTGCCAGCGAATCGCTTTACCTGGCCGCGGTAATTAAAACAAAGTGGTAAGCTGCGGGTTATTTTAGGAATGTTTTGCTGAGCTGTAAGTGAATTAGGTTACAAGACGGGACTCTTACAGGTGTCTTGCAAGTAAATTAGCTGCGATGTTGGACCAGATTCCAAAAAAGATTCAGTTTTTGGACAAATAATTGGCAAGGTTGGTCTGGGCGCGTTTTCGGGGCACGTTATGTTAAAATCTACTAAGCGCTTTCAATCGCTGTGAATCCTAAGACCCGTCAGGTTGCATTTTGAGATTTTTTTTTCTTGACAGTATGCATCCAAAGACTAGGGTTAGTCAGTGGCGTCTGGTGCTCAAAATTTGGGGGGGGGGGCACAAAAACCCCATAAATTGCAGCCCCACTGTGCCCATCAAACACAGCCACTGTGCCATAAAATTGTCGCCACTGTGCCATGCCATCAAACACATCCACTGTGCCCATCAATTACATCCACTGTGCCCATCAATTGTCGCCACTGTGCCATGCCATCAAACACAGCCACTGTGCCACCAATTGTTGCCACTGTGTCCATCAATTGTCGCCACTGTGCCATGCCGAAGGCAGCCACTGTGCCATGCCATTGTCGCCACTGTGCCCATCAATTGTCGCCACTGTGCCATGCCAAACTCAGCCACTGTGCCCATCAATTTTTCGCCATTTTGCCATGCCATTGTCGCCACTGTGCCATGCCATTGTCGCCACTGTGCCATGCCATTGTCGCCACTGTGCCATGCCATTGTCGCCACTGTGCCATGCCATTGTCGCCACTGTGCCATGCCATTGTCGCCACTGTGCCATGCCATTGTCACCACTGTGCCATGCCATTGTCGCCACTGTGCCATGCCATTGTCACCACTGAGCCCATCAAATGCAGCCACTGTGTCCATCAAACAGCCACTGTGTCCATCAAACACAGCCACTGTGCCATAAAATTGTTGCCGCTGTGCCATGCCATCAAACACTGCCACTGTGCCATCAATTGTCGCCGCTTTGCCCATCAAACACATCCACTGTGCCCATCCATTGTCGCCACTGTGCCATGCCATCAAACACAGCCACTGTGCCATCAATTGTCGCCACTGTGCCATGCCAAATGCAGCCACTGTGCCATGCCAAACGCAGCCACTGTGCCATGCCATTGTCGCCACTGTGTCCATCAATTGTCGCCACTGCCATGCCAAACGCAGCTACTGTGCCCCTCATTGGCTGAGACGCCTGTCAGTGTTAACCAGGGAATGCAAACCCTGTGCTTCCCCTGGTTAACTATTTTGAAGCCTAGAAAATTTCCACTACCACTGGCCACAGTCCGGGCCCCCTAAAGTCTGAAGGTCAATAAACTGGCCCTTTTGTTTAGAAAGTTTTGGAGACCCCTGCCTTAGAGTCATGAAAGGTAAGGCAAACAAATGAAGTTTCTTCCTGCAAGAATGGTAATTATATACCGCGGTTAGCCGTTGCCGATTCCAATACCGTTCCATGGCGTTTCTGCAAACTTTAATTCATCTAGAAATACATTAGTCACAGCTCTCCCACAATATGGCAGCTATCATCGGCCGCGTCACACGAAACTTTCATTTCGACGGAGATTAGCGCAGTCTATAAAAACTCACTTTTATCCAAGAGTATCTGAGGACAAGAGTGGAGGATTCGATCGGGAGAGAGAGAAAAATGCATAAATATAAGTGTTTACTGTAAATAGAAAATGCAAACTTAGGTTAGAGAAAATGTTTGCAGGAAAAAAAAAAAAAAATGGGAGATAGGAGTATATTTTTCAAAGTATATTTGCATTTTTATTGCTTGTAAGCTGTTACAAAGTGTATGAGTCGTGGATTCTACCAGGCATAATATAAGACTATTGCCTTGTAATTTCGGCTCGCTTTCTCACAAACCGAACAGTAAATTCACATCGCTATTGTAGCACCGCGTGCAAATTCTTATTGAAAATTAAACCAGAACCTGAGCAGAGCTTGGAAAATAAACCATTATTCTTTTTTTTTTTCTCCAATCCTCAGGCAAACCTTGGATTTAAATGTTGATGATAGGGCAGACGTGTCAGGGTAACAATTTCACCACTGGGTTGAGATGTTCATACGGAGGCATCGGAATTAATTCTCCGCATTATGTTCGCGGTTGAGGGGAATACAAATGTGGATTTAGACACTTCGCTGAAGATTTTCCTCACTTCATAAATACTGTAATGATCCTTTTAGACAAATTAAAGTGATGGGTGAGAGAAAGGAGGGCGATACGTCGGAGGAGTGATCGGCGTTGTGCTGTTTTTCCTCTCCTTGTTTGGGAATATTTACTGAGGAAATTGTATGACACAATGCAATGTTATAAAAAGAAACTGTAATGCAGAGGAATTGAATTAAAAATCAAGAGGGAGATCATTGCATGTGTATCAAAAATTAAACTCCCATCAGAGTGCCCCCTTACATCGGCTGCCCCATCCGACTGCCCTTTTACATCCGGTGTCCCCATCACAGTACCCCTTACATCGGGTGCTTCCATCTGAGTGCCCCCTTACCCCATATTTCAAGTGTTCCCATCACAGTGCCCCCTTACTTCAGGTGCCCCTATCTGAGTGGCCCCTTATATCAGTTGTCCCCATCACAGTGCCACCTTGCATCAGGTGTCACCATTACAGTGCCCCCTTACATCAGGTGTCCCCATCTGAGTGCCCCTTTACATCAGGTGCCCCACCACAGTACCCCCTTATATTAAGTGTCCTTATAGCAGTGCCCTCTTACATCGGGTGCTTCCACCTGAGTGCCCCCTTACCCGTTATGTAGCACTGCCAGGGTCTGAGGAAGAAGGTACTCCTTTGAAACGCGTCAGCCAGCAGTGTTAATACCAGGCTAATTGCTATCAGATTAAGGCTTTTATATTGTAGTTTAACTTCACATGTTTGTGAGTAGTTTTTAATATGTTCTTTTATTAAACATATCAAAGGATAATGCACAAGTCTGGAGTGCCCTCTTTTTCTTTTTCTTTACCCCCCTACATCAAGTGTCCCAATCACAATAATCCCTTAGATTGAGCATCCCCATCACAGTTCCCTCTTATATCAATAAAAATACCTACTTACATCGGGTGCCCCCTATTAAAGTGTTGCAATACATCAGGTGTCCCCTCACATTAGGCGTCCCCATCAGGTGCCCCCTTACATCAGGTGCCCCCATCACATTGACCTCTTACAGCAGGTGCCCCCATCTGAGTGCCCCCTTACATCAGGTGCCCCTAGCAGAGTGTCCCTTTACATTAGGTATCCCCACCAGTGCCCCCCCCCCTTACGTAAGGTGTTCCCATCAAAGCGCCCCCTTACATTGAGTGCCCACATCACAATTCCCTCTTACATTAAATACCCCATAAGCATAACTATTTATTACATTACATTACATTTTTACGAAAAATATGTCTAATACGTATCGGCCTAAACTGAGGAAAATAATTGTTGTTTTTTTTTTATCTATTTTTGGGGGATATTTATTATAGCAAAAAGTAAAAAATATTATTTTTTTTTCAAAATTGTCGCTCTATTTTTTGTTTATAGCGCAAAAAATAAAAACCGCAGAGCTGATCAAATACCACCAAAAGAAAGCTTTATTTGTGGGGAAAAAAAGGACGCGCAATTGTCAGTTAAAGCGACGCAGTGCCGAATTGCAAAAGGGGGCAGGTCATTGAGCAGCAATATGGTCTGGGGCTGAAGTGGTTAAAAAAAAAAAAAAAAAATTAGTTCTGTATCTAAAGGATGTTTTTTTTTTTTTTTTGGAGGGGGGGGGGGGGGGGGTAATTTTTTTTTACATTTATTTCATATTTTTGTATTTGTGGCTTTTTGGTTATGTATTTGATTGTTATTTGTATATTGTTTCTTACATTTTGTGTTTTTATTTTATTTTTTTCTGTAAATTGTTTCTGTCTGTGGAAAAAGAACCATACAACATATACATCAATGAAGGGCCCTTTTAGGCACTATAGCAGATTCAGGACAGATGAAAGACATTTTCATAATCCTCATTATTAATTTACACCCCATTGCATCCTTAAAATTTACCTTAATTTTGCCTTCTTCAATTACTCGAATAACTTTGCTTAACTTACACATTTTTGCCCATCCCTAACGGCACCTTTTTGACTGACCACTGTGAGCTGTAGATATAATATTTTTTTTGTTTTAAAAAGAGGTATGGAAAAAGAAGCCGCACTGCTTGAATTGCCTTTTCCTCCTGCTAGGGTCAATCACAGCCAATGAGAAGAGAGCAGGGATGGGGCAAAGCCACCCTTTGTTAGTGAATGGACACACAGAGGATTCCTGCTCTGGTGACCCCATAGCAAGATGCCTGCTATGGTGGCACTTGGCAGGAAGGAGGGGCCAGGAGTGTCGGCGAGGATCCAGGCTGCTCTGTGCAAAACCATTACGCAGAGCAGGTACTGTAAGGGAAGCTAATGTGGACCCTGATGTAAAAGGGGACCCTAACCGTGGCGGCTGGTGCTTAAAATTTTTGGGGCGGGTGCAAACAAACGAAAAAAAAATATAAAATTAATTTGCAGCCTCATTGTGCCCATCAATTGCTGCCACTGTGCCCATCAAACGCAGCCACTGTGCCCATCAAACGCAGCCACTTTGCCATAAAATTGTCACCACTGTGCCATGCCATCAAACGCAGCCCCTGTGCCATGCCATCAAATGCAGCCACTGTGCCCATCAATTGTCGCCACTGTGCCATGCCATCAAACACAGCCACTGTGCCCATCAATTGTCGCCACTGTGCCATTGTCACCACTGTGCCCATCAATTGTCGCCACTGTGCCATGCCAAACGCAGAAACTGTGCCATCAATTGTCGCCACTGTGCCATGCCATTGTCACCACTGTGCCATGCCACACACAGCCAGTGTGCCATCAATTGTCACCACTGTGCCTTTCAATTGTCGTCACTGTCCCATGCCATCAATTGTTGCCACTGTGCCATGCCATCGTCGCCACTGTGCCATGCCAAATGCAGCAACTGTGCCATCAATTGTCACCACTCTGCCATGCCATTGTCGCCACTGTGCCATGCCACACACAGCCACTGTGCCCATCAATTTTTGCCACTGTGCCCATCAATTTTTGCCAATGTGCCCATTAATTGTCGTGACTGTGCCCAGGCAAACGCAGCCACTGTGCCCATTAATTGTAGCAACTGTGCCATGCTAAACGCAGCCACTGTGCCATGCCATTGTCGCCACTTTGCCCATCAATTGTCACTACTGTGCCATGCCATTGTCACCACTGGCTCTGATAGACACTTCCCCAGCCAACCAGCTGCAGTTATTCAGATAGCCGGCGCTTGCCAGGGGGCCAGCCATCTGAATAGTGGGCGGCAGTGTCGCCGGCGACCATACAGAGATTCATGCAATGCATGAATCTCTGTATTGTTTTCAGTGGCAGTGCAGGAGTGAGAGGGGGCGGCACTCCTGCGCCCACTACGGACGCACCGCCACTGGACACTAAAGTAAGGTGGACTAAATCATAGAGTGTGGCCGCCCTGCAGTACTAAAAGAAAATGGAGACCATTGCCTTAGTGCGTTGGGATGGTTTAGTGCGTTAACAGTAATCATAAAGGGTTCAAGAGAGGATAGACTACTTTCTATGGGTAAACCGGAGAAACAACCCTTCAAAGCACCTACTGTATGTCATCAACTGAAGTGTAGTTGATGTAGTCAAGTAAAATACACTGTTGCACTTATTTTAATCAAGTAGTGTCACAAAATAATGAGAACGCTGGCACGGCAGTTGTCGGCGTTTCGGAAGTGATTTTCACAGCTCGGGAACTGAACCGGCATATCTCACGGAGCTGTCGCTGAAATTCATTTCTCAGTCGCCTCTGATCACTGCATAAGCCCGAGAAAGATGATTCCATCGCCAAGTCTGTTTAACACGATGCAAGAACTAACGGGCTTATTCCTTGAGGTTGAGGGGACTTTGATAAAAGGCAGAGGATACAGGAAGCCCATGGAAGGGAAAAGCTCTCTTTAGGAGGGGTTGTGAAATTATGAGATAATCGTTTAGATCTCAGAGAAGGAGGCACACTACTACATGCACCCTTGTGGATTCCTTCTAAAACCTTTTAAGGTGTCCTTTAAAAAGAGCCTTTCGTTGTTCTGAGCGGAGTGAAGGAACAAAAAGATTTTTTTTTCAAATAAATAAGAAACATTTATTTGAAAGTTGATGGAAACCCAAACTGGGTGACATTATTTAGCAAGAGTAGCAAGGAAAAGAGAGTGGGATTATGGCGGTGCTAAAGGTAAAAAGTACATATATACAATATATATATAAAAAATGTATATTTTTATTATTGGTACAAACATATACAGAAAGGTTCAGTTGAAATGTCAGGTCACCTGTGGCCAGATGACAAATGCACCCCGTTGGAGTCGGGGGTGCACCGCAAGATAATGAACCCTATAGCAGACTGCTGCAGATGGACAGGAAGCGTGAGCCCAAGATTCCCCAGGGAGCGGAGTCTAAGGTCCAGCAGGTGTTCACCACAGCCTCTAGTGGTGAGGATGGCCTTTGCTGCAACTGAACCCAGGTCGCGGCCCCTGGAGTCCCCCAAGTCACGCTCCGTAGGGAGAGAGGGGAAGCAGCCACTCAGGACACAAGGGATACTGGAGGGTAACCCGAGGTCGGGGCAACCGGAAGACGAGGATAACTAAAGGACAGGTCAAGGGTCAGGGTCACAGGCAAACAGGAGTAGTTGGGGACAAGCCAAAACCAGTACACAGAAAGATTAACGTAGCACACAACAAGTAGTGATGAGCGGAATACGCCATATTCGATTTCGCGATATTTCGCGAATATATAGAAGAATATTCGCGAATATTCGTTAATATCGAATATTCGTGATATTTTATATAAAAAAAAAAATTGCTAGTGCGAAAGCGAAATTGATTGCGAAATTTCGCAATTTTTTTTTTTTTTATAAAATATCACGAATATTCGATATTAACGAATATTTGCGATATTTTATCAGAAAAAAAAATAGCGAAATGCGAAATTGGTTGCGAAATTCTCGTCAACACGCGAAAACGGAGATCATTTCCTGGATTACTAAACTAATAGGCACTAAACACTAACTCTACTTACACTAACTTATATGACTAAAACTAAAGCTAATTTATTTTTTATTTTTTTTATACACAAAACACAGAAGGGCAGAGAACGTATTCGTGAATATTCGTAATATGAATATTCGCATTGCGAATATTCGGCAACATAAAAGGATCGCCTCAGCTACTCGGCCCAGGGTCTCTAATCATACCATTAATGCTTTTAGACGTCGATGGAGATCAGATCACTAGGATGTGATCTGTTTTAAAAAGAAGTTTGAAAAAATACGAATATACGCAATAGCGAATATTCACCGCGATATTCGAGTTATTCGCGAATACTCGAATATGCAATATTCGTAACGAATATTCGCAATGTGAATATTCGTGAGCAACACTAACGACAAGCAGGAACACAAGCTCACAAACAACGTTGAGCAGCAAAGCAGACCTGCAGTGCACTAGTTAATATAGAGTTCATGGGATGGCCTGGGGTGGAGCCATACAAGGAGGAGAGCTGATAAAAGGCAGCCAGAAAGAGAGTCAGGCCTCTAATGAACACATGGAGTAAAAGGTAAGCTGCCAGGCATTATTGCATGTCCATCGGAGCATATGTTGGAAATAGTGGGTCGCTGGTTTCCCAAAATTCTAAAAGTGGTGGTCACAGGAGAATGTCTTATGCCAACATGTTTCGCCAACGTGGCTTTCTCAGGGGATTAGTTCTGGGACCACCAATCCGTAACCCAGCTCTAGTATGCATTACAGAAACAAATAAGTAAAAGTTAGAGTAACACATTTCATATATAAACATAACCAAAGACATGCTGATAGGTTAATTGGCCTCTGTCTAAAATTGGCCCTAGTATATGAATGTGAGTTAGGGACCTTAGATTGTAAGCTCCTTGAGGGTAGGGACTGATGTGAATGTACAATGTATATGTAAAGCGCCTGCGTAAATTGACTGCGTTATTTAAGTACCTAAATAATAAATAATAATAAAACCAGACATTATTTAGTGATCATATATATATCCTGCCATGGCAATGTGAAAAATAAACCGAGTACCCGAGTATAGCCAGGACGAAGGGCAAATGCATGAGGTACCCCACAAGAGTGGAAAAGGAGGTCCAAGAGTCAAGGTTGAATGAAGGGGGCCGTGCCCAGCCACAGGGGATAGATAAAGACCAGGCTATAAAAAAAACAAGCATAGATTTAATACTATGCACACAATTTAAAGCTACACAGAGATATTGAAGTCCAGTCAATAGAGGCGTTGCTAGGTCTACAAAAGATCTGGGGCTAGAGCCTATAGCAGCAAAGTAAAGAAGGTCATATGCTTGGGTGGGCATACACATGTATATTGTTTGTGTGTGTGTCTATCTATATCACTATATTAGGGTCTTCAGAGAGCCCCACCCTTGCATCAGGGTCCCCAGAGAGCACCCCCCTCCATTGTAGTCCCAAGAGAGCCCCCCCTTGCATCATGGTCCCCAGAGAGCACCCCCCTTGCATCATGGTCCCCAGAGAGCACCCCTTTGCATCGTGGTCCCCAGAGAGACTCTCCTTGTATCAGGGTCCCCAGAGCCCCCCTTGCATCAGGGTCCCCAGAAAGCCCCCCTTTGCATCAGGGTCCCCAGAGAGGCCCCAACTTACATCAGGATCCCCAGAGAGAGGGCAGACAGTGAGAGATGATATAATCTCTCTGCTGCCCGCGGATGGACTCCCAGCCCTGTGGTTGGGGACCCATTGCACAGACTCGGGGGTATGGGCCTCAGATTGGGGGCTATAGCCCCAAAAGCCACCTTCTAGCAACGCCACTGCCAGTGAATGAGGCCAGCAGGGCTCAACAGGCGACTTACTGTGCTTGAAGGTAAACAAAATCAGGAGGCGACCATGGAGTTGTATTTTTAAAAAAAGACTCAACCAAAAAAAAATCCCAATAGGTCCAGTGAGAATCTCTCAGGACACTGAACACTGAAACATAGAAAAGTAAAAAATATAAATGAAAGAATATAAGGGGTATAAAATAGAATTAATTAGTTTGCTGAAGCACTCCATTCAGAAAACAATTACCATTATTTTTTGTTGTTGAGTTTGATGGGGGTTTTTTTTTAAACGTTTTGCATCCTTATTCTTGCTAATTTACTCCAGCCTCTCTCTGTCTTTATACAATTGGTCCGGCATTGGCTGCGACATCCTTGCTATGGGCACTGGACCCAATGGTGGGCATGATATGTGTTTGGAGTCAACATCTTAGTCAGCTACCTGTCAACCAGGGTAGTCTTGGGGAGCCACAGATTAGCCTTAAACAGTATAAAAAGGATAAGGGCACCACAGATCTCATGCAAGTCCAAACAGCATTTGTTGGTAGAACAACCCAATGGTAGGCAAGGTAGGGGTTGGAGTACAAATTCTAAAGGTTGGCTCTTTGTCAACCTTGGGGGGTCCCCAGGATAGTTTAAAAGAAAATTATAGAAGATGAAAGCACTACAGATCTAATGCAAGTCCAGTAAGTATTTATTGCACATGTTACAAAGTCAAATGTAAAAGTCAACACATTATTAACGCTACATTCAGATAAGATCAAGTTAGGTTGGTGAGGGGTAGAAACTGGCAATCAGGGGTGCAAACCCCTTCAGGTCCTTACCTGCAAATGGAGCCTCCATTGCTGTCACGGCTCCCCTGATACCCGGGGGGCTTTGGTGTTTCATATTTTTCAGCCTCTTGATTGGCTGGGAAACCGAAAGTGACGCTTGACAGATTTTGATTTAACCACTTGCTTACTGGGCACATAAACCCCCTTCGTTCCCAGGGGAAATTTCAGCTTCCGGCACTGCTTAGCTTTAACTGACATTTGCGCGGTCGTGCGACGTGGCTCCCAAACAAAATTGACGTCCTTTTTTCCCCACAAATAGAGCTTTCTTTTGGTGGTATTTGATCACCTCTGCGTTTTTATTTTTTGCGCTATAAACAAAAAAAGAGCGACAATTTAAAAAATATATATATATTTTTTACTTGTTGCTATAATAAATATCCCATTTTTTTTTTTTTTTACTTTTTTTTTTTTTTCACAGTTAAGGCTGATACGTATTTTTCGACGTATTTTTGTAAAAAAAAAAAAAAAATCGCAATAAGCGGCTGGTTTGCGCAAAAGTTATAGCGCCTACAAAATGGGGAACAGAATTATGATTTTTTTTATTATTTTTTTTACTAGTAATGGCGGTGATCTGCGATTTTTATTGCGACTGCGATATTGCGGCGGACACATCGGACACTTTTGACACAAATTTGGAACCATTCACATTTATACAGCGATCAGTGCTATAAAAATGCACTAATTACTATATAAAAATCTGACTGGCAGGGAAGGGGTTAACACTAGTGTTGAGCGGAATACGCCATATTCGATTTTGCGCGAATATATAGAAGAATATTCGCGAATATTCGCTAATATCGAATATTCGTGATATTTTATCCAAAAAAATTTTTGCGAAATTTCGCTAATGCGAAAATGATTGCGAAATTCTCATAAACGGAGATCATTTCCTGTATTACTAAACTAATATGCACTAAACACTAACTCTACTTAAAAGAAAGGAGAATAAGGGGGCAAAAGAAGGGCGGAGAAGATAATCGCGCAATATTCCTATTGCGCGATTATCTTCTCCGCCCTTTTTTTGCATCAGAGCCAATCAGAATAACTCGAATATTCGGCAAAAGGAATATCGCGCAATATTCCTTTTGCCGAATATTCGAGTTATTCTGATTGGCTCTGATGCAAAAGAAGGGCCGAGAAGATAATCGCGCAATATTCCGTTTGCCGACTATTCGAGTTATTCTGATTGGCTCTGATGCAAAAGAAGGGCGCATCAGAGCCAATCAGAATAACTCGAATATTCGGCAAAAGGAATATTGCGCGATTATCTTCTCCGCCCTTCTTTTGCATCAGAGCCAATCAGAATAACTTGAATATTCGGCAAAAGGAATATCACGCAATATTCCTTTTGCCGAATATTCGAGTTATTCTGATTGGTGGCTCTGATGCAAAAGAAGGGCCGAGTAGCTGATGCGATTCTTTTATGTTGCCGAAAATTTGCAATGCGAATTTTCGGCAACATAAATGAATCGCATCAGCTACTCGGCCCAGGGTCTCTCTAATCATACCAGCAATGCTTTTAGACGTCGATGGAGATCACTAAGATGTGATCTGTTTTACAAATAAATTTGAAAAAATACAAATATTCGCCATAGCGAATATTCGCCGCAATATTTGAGTTATTCGCGAATACTCGAATATGCAATACGAATATTCGTGAGCAACACTAGTTAACACTAGGGGGTGAGGAAGAGGTTAAATGTTTATCCTGGGTGTGTTATAACTGTGTGGGGGGTGACTGGGGGAGGTGACCAATGCTGTGTCCTTATGTACAAGAGACACAGATCGGTCTCCTCTCCTCTGACAGCACGTGGAGCTGGGACAGTGTTGACCAGTGGCGCGCGCGGGTAATGCACTAGAAATGACGTCCAAAGATGTCTAGTTGGCGCCTCAGGTCCGCGCTGTTGACGTATTTTGTCAATAGCGCGGGTCTGAAGTGGTTAAAGTCAAAAGTGGGCACAACATTAAACAAGCCAATTAGAGCCTCATGCTCTAATCACAAGCTTGTTAAAACAACGATGGACCTAATAGACTTCTATTAGTCCAGCGCCCCACAGTGCACTGCACACACATAGAGCGATTTATTTAATATGACTAACATTTTTTAACTTTAAGATGTTAGAAAATATTAGTCATATTATCATTTATTTAAAAATAAATTGTTCTATGAATCGCTTACCTATTGGTGAAAACTTTGGGGGGGTGGGGAGGGGGATGGTGCCCACTATGGATATGGCCGCTACTGCTGGCACTATTTTTTTTTTTTTCTTACAAGACAATGGATGGAAAAAAGTTATCAGAGTTCTGATGATAAAAAATGTGTCTAATGATGCAGATCTGTACATTTTGTATCTGCCTAGAGTTCAGCTTTAGAACAAAAAAAATCCATGGATCCAGTGACCTCTGCTTTCCTGAATTGATGAATCCCGTGATGCCCGCCTCTAAAATCCCATCCGGTAATAAAGTCTTCCCAAGTTACTCATTGCTGCCCCTAACCACTACGAATTCACTATTAGAGTATCAGAGCGTGTTATATTGGGAGTTTCTACCACTTACTTTAGATAATTGGCCCGCTCAGAAGATAATGTCATTGTAACCCTCCTTGTTATAAATGTTTCATAGGCCTGGATGGGATAATTAAGCTCTGGGAGGGGGTGGGGGAAACTCCCAGATCAACACGCTCTAATACTCCAACATGGGATCCCACTAAGGCTGAATTCACACCTACGGCATTTTTGTGCTTTTTTGATTTTGTAGATTTGCACTACAGAATGTGTTCCATAGGAAACCATGTTAAATGGCCTGTAAGGCAAACCCTAGAAGGCAACTAATATATTCTATCTGTGAGCTTGCTGCACAACTGGACTGTGGTTATAATGGCATAAAGCAGACAGTGGAAGACTTATGCTGCGTACACACGATCAGTCCATCCGATGAGAACGGTCTGATGGACCGTTTCCATAGGTTAACCGGTGAAGCTGACTGATGGTCCGTCGCGCCTACACACCATCAGTTAACCACTTAACCACTTAAGACCCGGACACTTACGCTGCTAAATGACCCAAGGTGTTTTTACAATTCGGCGCTGCGTCGCTTTAACAGACAATTGCGCGGTCGTGCGACGTGGCTCCCAAACAAAATTTGCGTCCTTTTCTTCCCACAAATAGAGCTTTCTTTCGGTGGTATTTGATCGCCTCTGCGATTTTTATTTTTTGCGCTATAAACTAAAATAGAGCGACAATTTTGAAAAAAATCACTATTTTTTTACTATTTGTTATAAAAAAAATCAAATAAACTAAATTTTAGTCAAACATTTAGGCCAAAATTTATTTAGCCACATGTCTTTAGTAAAAAAAAAAAATCGTAATAAAAAAAATAGCTACCTAGCGGGAACAGCGACACTAATACAGCGATCAGAAAAATGATCGCTTAGTGACGCTGGCAATAGGGAGTGAAAGGGTTAACTAGGGCGGTGATCAGGGGGTTAAAACTTTATTAGGGGGGGTGGGGGGGCTATCCTGAACCTAACACTAACTGTTTTTTACAGTGCCTGTCACACTGACACTAAATGCAGTGATTAAATCACTGCATTCAGTGACACTGTGACAGGGGGTGGGGGGGGGGCGATCACAAGGGGTTAATATGCCTATGTGAGTGTGTGTCAGTGTTGTGTTGGTGCACACTTACTGTGGATGTCTTCTCTCATCAGCAGCGCTGGGAAACAGCGCTGCGATGAGAGATTACATCATTTCCTCCTTCCTGTGTAAACACAGGAGGAGGAAGTGACAGGCTGGGAGCGCGCCCCCATTGGCTGGGAGCGATCGCGGGGGGGGCGGAAAACACGGACATCCGCCCGCTCGTCGGCGATCGCTCCCAGAGCCAGGGGGACCGCCGCACGCCGCGGAGGGGGTCCCGATGGGACCCCCGAACCGCACTAAGGCGAGGACGTAAATTTACGCCCTTGTGCCTGTACGAGCCATGTTGTGGACGTACATAGGCGTGCGGGGGTCCTTAACTGGTTAAAGGGGTTGTAAAGACAAAAATATTTTCCTCTTAAATTAAAGTCTGACAGTAGCTGATAAAGGACCAATATGCTGCTAAAAGCCCAAATGGGTTTTTACAATTCGGCACTGCGTCGCTTTAACAGACAATTGCGCGGTCGTGCAACGTGGCTCCCAAACAAAATGTGTGTCCTTTTCTTCCCACAAATAGAGCTTTCTTTTGATGGTATTTGATTGCCTCTGCGATTTTTATTTTTTGCGCTATTAAACAAAAATAGAGCGACATTTTTGAAAAAAAAATCAATATTTTTTACTTTTTGTTATAAGAAAAATCGAATAAACTAAATTTAAGTCAAACATTTAGGCCAAAATGTATTCAGCCACATCTTTAGTAAAAAAAAAAAATCGCAATATAAAAAAAAAAAAATTAGCTACCTAGCGGCAACAGTGACACTAATACAGCGATCAGAAAACCGATCGCTTAGTGACACTGGCAATAGGGGGTAAAAGGGTTAACTAGGGCGGTGATCAAGGGGTTAAACCTTTATTAGGGGGGGTACGGGGCTACTCTGGACCTAACACTAACTGACTGTCACACTGCCTGTCACACTGACACTAAATGCAGTGATCAGTAAATATATGATCACTGCAATCAGTGCCACTGTGACAGGGGGCTGGGGGGGGGGGGGGTGATCGGAAGGGGTTAATGTGCCTATGTGTGTGGTGTCAGTGTAGTGTTGGTGCGACTTACTTGTGATGTCTTCTCTCCTCTCGCCGGATTGAAAATACCACCGAAAAGGAGAGGTGACATCACTTCCTCTGACAGTGTTTACATTACACAGGCAGAGGAAGTGCTGGGAGCGACCACTAGGGGGCGGACAGAAACGAACAGCCGCCCCCTCATCCCGGATCGCTCCCAGAGGTAAGAGGCCCGCTGCATGTAGCGGGGGGGGGGGGGTCCCGATTGGACCCCCCACCTGCAAGAAGGCAGGGACGTACATGTACGCCCATCTGCCTGTACGTGCCATTCTGTGGACGTACATATACATGCAGTGGGCGTTAAGTGGTTAAAAAAACGATCGCGGTGACGTAAAACACAACAATGTGCTAAAAAAAAATGAAATTCAATGCTTCCAAGCATGCGTCGACTTGATTCTGAGAATGCGTGGGTTTTTAACCGATGGTCGTGCCTACTAACGATCGGTTTTGACCTATCGGTTAGGAATCCATCGGTTAAATTTAAAACAAGTTGGCATTTTTTTTTAACCAATGTTAAATAACCGTTGGCGCCCACACATGATCGGTTTTGACCGATGAAAACAATCTATCAGACTATTCTCATCGGTTTTACCGATCGTGTGTACGCGGCCTAAGGGTGTCGGAAAGTGTGGGCAATATGGGTACCACAGCGGTTGACACCAGATATGAAGCAGAGAAGGGTGGACATCTGCTCTGATCTGTTGGAATTGTTTGAAGCCAATAAGAACACATTTTTTTACCGGTTTGGTGACTGGGTGAGTGTATATTTATGATCCAGAAATGAAGAATCAGTCCATAGAATGGCGTCACACCTCTTCTCCAAGGCCTTAAGCCGCATACACACGATCGGTTTGTCCGATGAAAACGATCCGATGGAGTGGTGTGGGACCCATCGGTTTGTTATCCATCTGTGAAAAAACTAGGAACTTGTTTTAAAATTATCCGATGGTTAAAAAAACGATAAAAAAAACCTGATCGTCTGTGGGCCCGTCCATCAGTTAAAAATCCACGCATGCTCAGAATCAAGTCGAAGCATTGAACTTTATTTTTCTCAGCACGTCGTTGTGTTTTACGTCACCGCGTTCTGACCCGATGTTTTTTTTTTAATGATGGTGTGTAGGCAAGACTGATGAAAGTCAGCTTCATCGGATATCCATGAAAAAAAATCCATCAGACCGTTTTCATCGGATGAACCAATCGTGTGTACGGGGCATAAGATGTTCAAGAGCCAGCAATCGACACTGTCGTGGGGACTGTTTTTTGGGATGACAAGGGCGTCATGTTCCTGAAGAAGCTTAGAGAAACCATTAAGCCAGGGGTGTCCAAACTTTTTTCAAAGAGGGCCAGATTTGATTTAGTAAACATGCTCGAGGGCCGACTATTTTGCCTGACATTCTTTGAACGATTAAAATTTGGTCTAAGTTTGTTCCTCCGAGCAACAAATACACCTCCCAACAAGAATTCTCTGGCTGTGTGTTGTGAAGAGATGAGCTCGGGCGTGTTATTTGCATATACTGTATATATTTCCAGAGGAGGCTCTTTAATTAGGCAAATTAGGCGGTCGCCTAAGGCCTCGCACTCACAGGGGCCTCGTGGCTGCCTAACTTGCCCAATGCATTACCTCAGTTTTGAGGGACAGGGGAGCTTAACGCTGCTGTGCTCAGGCAGCGTTAAGAGCCCTGACTCAGGATCAGGGCCGCCAGCGTCCCTAACAACCAATGAATATCAGTGACATCACCCCTTGTGACGTCAATGACTTAGCATGCCCTTAGTCAATGATGTCACAAGGGGGCGGATTCACCAGGTGACATCACCGGGTGGCTCCTGTCCTTTAGTTATTAAAGAGTAGGATCTGGGGGTTTCCAGATTCCAATAAGCCCCCTGCCCGCAGACCCCCAAAACCACCACCCAGGGTTGTGGGGAAGAGGCTCTTGTCCTTGAACTATTTTTCCCGTCATGGGTGTGAGTGGGGCCCCCATGTCAAGTTTTGCCTAAGGCCTCACAAAGCCTAGAGCTGCCTCTGTATATTTCTTTTGTGGCCCCAATGAATCCCAGAGCGCTGCTCAGGCCCAAGGATGAGCTTGGTTGTGTTATTTGGATATCCCGCATTTATCGGTGTATAACACCCCTAGTGGCCGCATTAATGCGGACGTATAGCTACGGGCTCTCGCCCAGCAGTGCCACCGTCCCGCAGTAATATGACGGCGGGCGGTCGGCAACTGGTTAAAGTGGAGTTCCACCCATTTTTTTATGTTTGTCTGTGCTGCATGCCCCAATCTCATAGTGTTCAGAATGGACAATTTTTATTTATTTTGTTGCTTGTAAATACCTTTATTTTGTAGTCCTTCATTACTTCCTCCTCCTTATTAGCCTAGGCTATTAAGTCACAAGGCTATTTGCAAGGGTTTCTGGGATAGGCATCATGTTTCCCAGTAGTCCTTGCAAACCTGACTGAAACCTATTACATTGCTTGTGCAGCACTGAGCATGTGCGAGATATGCAAAGCTGAAATCCAGGAAGTCATACAGTCTGGCTTCATGATGCCCACACTTAAGATGGCCACGGTTTATTTTCTAGATTATAATCTAAATGCTGTAACAACCTAACAAAACGGACCTTAGTTTACAGAATAACTTTACTAGAATACATTAAGCTTGTGTATTACAGGGGTATTTATATTTTTATTTAAAAAGTGAAATTGTGGGTGGAACTCCCCTTTAAGGAGGTCGACAGATGCATTCCTTTTGATGCAGCCCTCGTATACATTATATGAATAAATAGGAACCGGCCTTTATTGTGGCCGAATGATGAAAGTGTGTTTCTACTAAATGGATACGTTTCTATACTTGAAACAATATTATAATCCTCAGGAAGCAAGCTCCTGCCAGCTCTTTAGACTAAATAATACACAATCTTAAACCACAAAAGATACATTAGTGTTAGCTGTATGTCAAAGCTTTATATGTGGGAAAGTGACTTCACACAGCAGATAATGGAGGCAAACCTCAGCGTCAGGACAGAATGTAAATGAACACAAGAACAAGCTTTACTAAATAGATCTGTGTAAATAAAGAATGAAGAACACAGTGGCGGCTGGTGCTCAATTTTCTTGCGGGGGGCGGCCTGTGCCCCCCCCCCCCCCTCAGCCAGCTAGAGAGATGCAGGGGTTGCAAGTTATACAGTAATGGGGGGATACAAGGGTTGTAGAATAATAGGTGATGCAGGGGGTTCAGAATGTGGGGTAATGGGGTACAAAAGAGTGCTGAGCAGGGCCATCTTAATGCAAGGGCACTCCTGGGCACTGCCCAGGGGCCCTAGGTACATAGCGGCCCTACATTAATCCTGCATTACATCATACTTGCCAACTGTCCCAGATTTGTTGGGACAGTCATGCTTTTTACTAGGGCTGTGGAAATTAACTATTAATTCCTCGATTAAGCTTTAATTTTTTTGATCGATCAAAATTCTTTTGATTGGTACTCTCCTTTCCGCCGGCTTCCGGGCCTTCAGGGAGTTTCGTCGGACTTCTGGTGACATCACGGACACCAGCAGGGCTTGCCGTGTCCATCTGAAGGGCTCCTTTGCTGTGCCTTCATATCTGCATGCCGGCGGGACCTTACTATCTGCCACACGCAAGGGCTGTTACACTTCCCTCTATCACTTCCCTCTATCACTTCCCTCTATCAACTTGGGATTCTACAGCTGTCCACTGGGAGTTGTGATAGTTCTATTCACGGGACATCTACATGCCGACGGACTTATGTTAACATCTCCTCATCTGTATTCAGCAGTGGTATAGTTTTACACATTTTTATACCAGTATCATACTTAGCTACATGTTTTTATGACTGCTTTTGGTACCGTTTGGTATTTTTACAGTTTATGTAGCTACATCGATTTTATCTCCAGTGCAATATATACTTGGTTACCTACTTGAAGACTATAAAATTTGTAATGCTATTTACATTGAGTGCTGCCTTTGTGTGTTTTTTTGTATCCTGCTATCCATTTTTCCAGTGGTTGGAGCTGCACTGGGAATCGGCCTGCAAGGAGATTAGCTAAAAGTAGTTGGATCTGTATGTGCGTTATAATTAATCTAAATAAGTCGATTAATCGATTAAAAAAAATTGATCAATCGAACCCAAAAATTTTAATCAGTAACAGCCCTACTTTTTACTAAACTGTCCCTATAGGGTCGTGTGCCGTGAAGCACCCCAGAACCTATACTGTGCCCTCCTGATACCAGTATTGTGCCCTCCTGACCCCTGTACTGTGCCTTTTGTGTTGACTAGTCTTTGATTTATGGAATGTTTTCCTTTTGTAAAATCGATTTTTATGAAAGTACTAATGAATATATGTTTAATTTTATCAACTATTTATACTTTATTTCTAAAGGAAGTGTGTAAATTGGGGCAATCTGGTAGGGTCTCCAGTGCATTCCTTTGCCCAGGGGCCCATGATGCTTTTAAGATGGCCCTGGTGCTGAGTAATGTGTATTGGGGAATACAGAGTGTGGAGTAATGGGGGTTGCAGGGGGTGACAAATGTGGAGTAACGGGGAATGCAAAGGGGTACAGTGTGGTGTAATTGGGTATGCAGGGTGCAGAATGAGGTGCAATGGGCAATGTAGAGTGTGGAGTAATAATGGATGTATAGGGTGCAGTATATGGAGTAATAGGGGGGTGTACAAGATGCAGAATGTAATGCAATGGGGGTGCAGAGGACACAGAGTAATGGGAAATGTAGGTGGTGTAAAGTGCTTGTTAAAGCGGGGATTCCGGGGTTCGGACGTTTTATTTATTTTTGGGTTCATTAAACTCTTCTACTGTTCAAAAAATAGTACTCACATATTTTTTTTTTTTTATTCAATCATTTTTTATTGAAAATTATTTGATGATAACACAAGGATAACAATATATATATATATATATATATATGCGAGATACCAATACAGTATAAAAGTACTCGCATATTTAATGTCGCTACTGCCCCGCATTCTCCGTCGGCATCAAATGTGTTTTTATAAAATTTTATGCTGCCCGTTTCCATTTTGCTTGTGGGCAGCGTGAAGCCCACGAGCAAATGCTTCCGGGAAGCGGTGAATGCGGATATCCCAGCATTCACTGCATGAGCACTGTGTTGACGGCGAGCAGCGCCGTCAACACTTCTCCAACAACGGCCGGCGTAATGAAAAGTTCACGCCCCATTGTGACGACAGGCACATCTAATGCCTGAGTTCACCTGTTTGCCATCGAGTAAAATGGCGGAATTCGATCCGCCCTCGTCAAGTCACCTGGTTCCCTAGTCATGTGACGAGTAAAATCTTGCGATATCTCGTCTTTCTGCGTTAGGAATCGTCTCCTGGGAAGCGTCGCACTCTGCTCCAAGGAGACACTGCGATGCTGTCCCATGAAACACTGGCCGCTGTGGAAAAGGGAGACGCGCCCACTCCCACGGGAGGGATAGCAGGAAGTAGCTGCTATTATCATCTAAATTAAGCTGCAGAACTAATTTTAAAAATTGCGGATAGCAGAAGGTAGTAGTAAATATGGAGCAGGTCTGAATAAGGTCAAGTTGACATTGAGGGTGAACCTCCGCTTTAATGTGGGATGCAGAGTAGTGGGAAAGGCCACCAATAGGGGGCACTAGGGGGCCTCTCAGGTAGACTCTATCGGCCTCATGATTTCTAATGATGGCCCTGGGTTCTTGTATTACTCTCAATATGTATCTAGAACATAATGAAACTTCATCCATATGGATAAATACAGATACCGTACGTGTCAATGCTGGTGACAGACTGCATTATATACATCATTTTTGATTATGCCCATCATTCCAATTTAAATTTGTCTTCTCGCATACAGAGAGTAATGCAGATATTAAAGTGCCTGAAGAATCAATGGAGGCAAAGTGACAGTTTGAAATAACAAGGAAGATTGATCAGTTGATAAAACATCCATTATACAATTAGCTTCGAATATCTTTACACCTTAAACAGAAGTTGTTGGTGTTTACATTATCTTGCTTCCTCTAGGCTGTTTTGTTTCCAACTTTTACAATCTTTGAGCTGGTGACGGACCCCGCTGGCCCACCCCCGCTCTGTATTTGTAAGGTAAATATCGTTCTACTGGAGCACAAAAAAAAAAGAGAAAGATTGCAATATTATGCTAACCTGATTAAAGTGATGTGATCAATGTCCGTAATTTTATAACGTACAGTTATGGATGGAGAAGACGTGGGGGAGCCTCATGTTGGATCTATAGCTTTATACAGCAAACTTTACAGTCCAGTCCTGGGGATTATACTATACAATGGAGTTGAGAGTGATGGGCTATGATGAGGCTTGTCCTGATACCACTTTTTTAGGACCGAGTACAAGTACCGATACTTTTTTCAAGTAGTCGCCGATACCGAATACCGATTTTTTTTTTTAAATGTGTCCCCAAATGCAGCCATGTCCCCCCCAGCCATGTCCCCCACATATGCAGTCATGTCCCCCACATATGCAGCCATGTCCCTCCAGCCATGTCCCCCACATATGCAGCCATGTCTTTCCAGCCATGTCCCCCACATATGCAGCCATGTCCCCCCAGCCATGTCCCCCACATATGCAGCCATGTCTCTCCAGCCATGTCCCCCACATATGCAGCCATGTCCCCCCAGCCATGTCCCCCACATATGCAGCCATGTCCCTCCAGCTATGTCCCTCACATATGCAGCCATGTCCCTCTAGCCATGTCCCTCACATATGCAGCCATGTCCCTCTAGCCATGTCCCTCACATATGCAGCCATGTCCCTTGTAACGGAATGAACCGTAACAGACTGTGATTCTCCTATGTCTAGGGTCAGCTTATGTCCACTAGGAATCATAATTCATGTATTACATGAGATGGGACATTAATAATTATTCAATGCAAAGACAGCTGCTTTTAAAATGCTAAGTGACCCGGCTTGTGAAAGACCTTTCATTCTGTGGAAAGGTGTTAATTGCATCGGGGCCTGAAAGACCTTTTGATTGTGTGATTCATTGTGTTTAAGACAATGTGTTAAAGTCTCCATTCAGATGTACTGAATTAGCATGTCAATTATGTTTAAGGATGTATTGATGCCCAGGTGTGATAGTATTTGGTTTTGATGTCATTATCTCAAGGAATGTATCTGTCAGTATCGGTGCCGAATTGTCTGTCTAGATAATGTGATTGAGGTTCCTGATATGTGTGAAGATTATCTGTGATTGTGTATTATTCAAGGTTAATTGAACTCTATTGATGATGTGGTGCAAAGATGTCTAGCTACGGATTACATAATTAGCCTCAGTGTGTGAATAGGGGGGTGGAGATGGCATTGTCCTGTGAATGGCTGTAACATCTTGTACTGTATAAAAAGCAAGCTAAGATACCATTAAAGTGTTCATATCTTTGGAAACCAAGTGCAGAGCTGAGTCTCGTCTTGATTATGGGAAATGATATGGATCGTGTATGCAGGATTGTGGAGTGTCGGATAAGCTTGTTGTGGTTGGATGGAAGGTCGTAAACGTTGGTGACCGTTACATCCCTTTAGCCATGTCCCTCACATATGCAGCCATGTCCCTCTAGCCATGTCCCTCACATATGCAGCCATGTCCCTCTAGGCCATGTCCCTCACATATGCAGCCATGTCCCTCCAGGCATGTCCCCCCATACCTTTGCCGCCGAAAGCTGCCACCGCCGCATGGAGGGAACCACAGCATTCATTTGAATAGCTGTTTTGCCTGCGCGTATAGACACTCCCCCTTGCTCGGGATTGGACAGATCACGATCACCCATCCAATCCCGAGCAAGGGGGAGTGTCTATACGCGCAGGAACACTACAGCTATTCAAATGAAAGCTGTGATGTTCCCACACGCTGTTTAACCCATGCGGCGGCTTTTGATGCGGCAGCGGCGGGGGGAGTTTTCTATTTAGGTATCGGGGGTATTTGCGCCAGTACAAGTACTCCCGCAAATACTAGGTATCGGTCCCGATACCGATACTGGTATCGGTATCGGGACAACCCTAGTTATGATGAGTGTTGTTGAACTAATGCAGGCCATACACGGTCGAATTTCGAACAAATTTTCTTTTCAAAATCAGAAAGTTTGTTTTTTCTGTGATCGGATGATGCCACCATTGATTTTCGAAATTCGGCCGACCAAAACGTTCATGTTGCCGTAAATATTTGTTTCTCTCCGGGGATTTTCTTTTCTTGCACATGCACATTTTTTTTTCTATTACATTTCTCGCACGATTCTCCCATCATTGATCAGAAAATCGTCCGTTTTTCCGAAAATTTCCAACATGTCGGATTTCTCAAATTTGTTTGCCACGAGAAAATCGGCTGTTGCTGTAGCCCACTAACGGTGCGAAATACGAACGAAAATTCTTTGATATGATAATCGCAAGAATTTTTTTCGAAATTCGTACCGTGTATGGCCGGCTTAAGTGTCAGATCGTGACTTCATCAATAGATGGGTCGAACACCCCCCCCCCCCCCCAGGAACTTTCAAACATCGCAAAAGTTCAGAGCCAAACAACAAACCCCATTAAAGTCGGATGCTGTGTACACACAACCGTTTTTCGGGTTCTAAAACATTGCATTTTTTTTTGAATGTCATTAACCACTTACCTACTGTGCACCTACACACCCTTCCTGCCCAGACAAAATATAAGCTTCCAGCACTGCGTCGCTTTAACTGACAATTGCGCGGTCGTGCGAGGTGGCTCCCAAACAAAATTGGCGTCTTTTTTTTCCCACAAATAGAGCTTTATTTTGGTGGTATTTGATCACCTCTGCGGTTTTTATTTTTTGCGCTATAAACAAAAATAGAGCGTCAATTTTTAAAAAAATGCAATATTTTTTCCTTTTTGCTATAATAAATAACCCAAAAAATATATAAAAAAAATATTTTTTCCCTCAGTTTAGGCCGATACGCATTCTTCTACATATTTTTGGTAAAAAAAAAATGCAATAAGCGTTTATCGATTGGTTTGCGCAAAATTTATAGCGTTTACAAAATAGGGGATAGTTTATGGCATTTTTTTTTTTTTTTTACTATTAATGGCGGCGATCTGCGATTTTTTTTATTGGGACTGCGACGTTATGGCGGACATTTCGGACACTTTTCTGACATTTTTGGGACCATTTACATTTATACAGTGAAAAATAAATATGCATTGATTACTGTATAAATGTGACTGGCAGTGAAGGGGTTAACCACTAGGGGGCGGGGAAGGGGTTAAATGTGTGTCCTATGAGTGTTCTAACTGTAGGGGGAGGGGGGGGGTGACTGGGGGAGGTGACCGATTGTGTCCCTATGTACAAGGGACACAATCGATCTCCTCTCTCCCTGACAGGGACGTGCAGCTCTGTGTTTACACACAGAGCTGCACGTCTCAGCTCAGTTACTGAGCAATCGCGTGTGCCCGGCGGCGATCGTTGCCGCCGGGCACTCGCACGGGATCCCCGCAGAGCGGCGGGCGCGCGCGCGCGCCCTTAAAGGGACATCACGTCATATGACGTGATGTCAGAACAATGGAGTCGTCTGCCCGCCGTCATTTGACGGTGGGCAGATGACAAGTGGTTAAAAACAACCGTGTGTGGGCTCCAGAGCATTTTTCACAATCTAAAAAATTGTCATTAAATATTTCGATCATGCTCTATTTTTTCACAATGTTTTAAGGTTGCAAAAAATGGTCGTGTGTGGGCTTTAACGACGTGAAAAAAATGTGCATGCTCAGAAGCAAGTTATGAGACGGGAGCGCTCGTTCTGGTAAAACTAGCGTTCCTAATGGAGTAAGCACATTCATCACGCTGTAACAGACAGAAAAGAGCGAATCGTCTTTTACTAACACAAAATCAGCAAAAGCAGCCCAAAGGGTGGCATCATCCGCAAGGAAATAACCCTTTATAGTGCTGTCGTACGTGTTGTACGCTTTGCTAGAGCTTTTTTTTTTTTTTTTTTTAAATCGTGTGTAGGCAAGGCCGTTTTACTGATCAGGATTGAAAAATACGTAGTTTTTCTCTGGAGGCTGAAAACTTAGTTTTTTACAACCCGAAAAATGTTCGTGTGTAAGGGACCTGAACTGGAAACATTCAAAGTGCCCATTTTGAAAGCTTACATGCAAGTTATTGGGCCTACAAAGGGTACGGGGGGGCCGGGTACTGCCCCGGCGCACATGTATCAATGAAAAAAAAGTTTAAAAAAAAATAAAAAATTTTAATTAGATTTATTGATACTTAAAGTGAAATAATAAAAATTAAACATGCCTTTAAATATATTGCCTGGGGGTCCCCTTAGTCTGCCTGTAAAGTGGCACATCTGTACTGTGTATAGAACAGTGTTGCCAACCTACCAGATTGAAATTTACTGGCACGACACCCAATATTTACTGGCGCAGCCACGGTTTTACTGACATTTCACAAAAGTTACTAAATTAGATTTTTAGGTGCAAATTTCAGTATTTAGGCCACAAACAAGTACGCTAGGCAAATAGCAATGTGATTTAAGGTAGATTTTAATTAAAAAAACATATTTTTGTTATTTTCGATATAATGGCAAATTATTTAGTCACATCACCCCCTGCCTCCATTCCCCTCTGCCACCAACACCCCCTGCCTTCACCTCCCTCTGCGGTGCCACAATGTCCCCCCGCCTCCAATCTCCCCCAGGCCCCCTGCCTCCAATCACCCCCTGCCTCCACCATCCCCTGCCTCCATCCCCCTCTGCGGTGCCACCAACAACCCCCGTCTCCATCCCCCACACTCTGCGGTGCCACCATCCCCTGCCTCCAATCATCCCCTGCCATTAACACCCCCTGCCTTCAATATCCCCCTACCTCCATTGCCCCTGCCTCCATCCCCCTCTGGGTGCCACCATCACCCCCTGCCTCCAAGCGGAACCGATCTCGGCTATTTTTACGTGCACATTCCCGCAACCACGGACATTTACGAACGGGGGTAAAAAGCACCCGGTTTTATGAACTGTCCGTAAAAGCACGGACGGTTGGCAACACTGGTATAGAACCTGCTGCAGCAAACATTTATAAAGATAAAAATGAAAATTTTCCTGCAAGCTTTCTTTATTTTAAAAACAACAACATGGGGAGTCAGTCTATATGATGAGGCCACAATTTAGTGCACTTGGAACAAGTAAAGAATTTAAATTATATGCAACCATCAAACGGGTGCAGAAAATATGGTCCTTGGGTGTTAGAGTTGTAAATGAATTTTTATTTTGTTTGCTGAAATAACTGTTTACAGGGTATAGAGACATAATAGTTAACTGATTCCTTTTAAAAACGATTAAAAACAGCTAAAAATCAATCATATAATGTACCTACAGTTTCAGTTTCGTTTTTGCATGCTGTTCCTGTCTCTCTGATGTACAGAGCCACAGAGCCAATACAGGGCAGTGATGGTTTGGAAAACAAAACTGATTGGTGCTGAGGGGTTTTAGACACACAGTAATCACACCTCCTTGATTAGTGACCACAGAGAGAAAGCTCCCAGTACTGTGGTGATCAGGAAACAGACAACCAGGAAGTGTGGAGATCAGAGAAGAATTACAGCAACTTGAGAGCAAAAACGAACAATGAGGACATAAAAACAGCACTGCATTAAGGTAAAGGAAGATATTAAAGCGGAGGTTCCGTTTAAAAAAAAAAAAAAGTCAGCAGCTACTAACACTGTAGCTGCTGACTTTTAATAAGGACACTTACCTGTCCTAGCTGCCAGCGATGTCAGCCCCCGCCGAGGCCGATCCTCGATCCTGGCAGCTCCAGGCGCCGCCCTACACAGTAAGGGAAACAGGCAGTGAAGCCGTGCGCCCTCACTGCCCGTTTCCGAATGTGCATGTGCGAGCGGCGCGGCACTTTGTGAATGAGCAGGCTGCTTTCTGGGACACACACACAGTTCCCAGAATGCAGCGCGCCCCATTCACAAAAAGACACCGAGTGTAGGAGGAGGAAGAGAATCCACCGCAGAGGATGAAGAGGCAGATTCGCCACTTCCGCATAGCAATAGCTGTTTCGGGTAAGTAAAACATTTTTTTTCTTTTTTTCTTTTTTTTTTAGATTTTTGGTGCAACAATTTTTTTCAGGGTGGAACTCCACTTTAAGATATAAAAAACCCCCTTAATTGTTCCCACGAAACCTATACAAAAAATGTCTTCTACAATCAACACCCACAAAACTAGGCACGTTCCTGCGCGTGCATGCCATGCGATGCACACACGCGTTAGCGCGTGTGAGAATCTGACGTTGCCCGCGCGTGTGCGCGCTGGATGCATTCTAACAGTCCTCTTACAAATGCCATGGTGCTAACACTTGGTGAAATTATTTATATAAATTTAACGGCATGCAGTCCCCCCCCTGGCACCAAACACACGCCATCTACTATAACAGGAAGCAGAGGTGAAGAGTTATTAGAACCATTTTTTGCTTTAAAGGATCACTAAAGTATTTTTTTTTTTTGCTAAATAGCTTCCTTTACCTTAATGCAGTGCTGTTTTCATGTTCTCATTGTTCGTTTTTGCTTTGAAATTGCTGTAATACTTCTCTGATCTCCACACTTCCTGCTTGTCTGGCTCCTTATGAAAAAACTCATGGGAGATTTTCACTGTGGTCCAAGCTGTGTGTCTAAAACTCCTCAGAACCAATCAGATTCATTTTAAAAACAAAACACTGCCCTGGATTTGTTTGATTTGTGTGTCTTCTGTACTTCACAGAAACATGAAACCAGTTTAAAAACCAAAGTGAAATTAGAGGCACATTATATGATTGATTTTTATCTATTTTTAATCATTTAAAAAAGGAATCGGTTACCGTGTTTATTGGGGTATAGCGCGCTCCCGTGTATATCGCGCATCCCTAAAGTGGCCCCCATTCCTGTGGGAAAAAAAATGTTTGTACTTAGTTTTGGTGTATTGCGCGGCGTCCATCGGCGGCTTCGGGTGTCCTCTTTGTCGGGTCTGGCGTCCTTCTGCGGCGTCCTCCCCGCTCGATCCTCGCTTTCCCGCGCCAATTTCGAATAATGCGCCGGCATATACCGAGCGCAGTACACTCGGGTATAGTCGGGCAAAATCGGCTCCTCTCGCGCTGACATCCTGGACGTACAGGACGTCAGCGCGAGAGTAGCCGAGTCTGCCCGACTATACCCGAGTGTACTGCGCTCGATATATGCCGGCGCAGTATTCGAAAGCGGCGCGGGTATCGGCGTATACCGCGCACCCACGATTTTGCCCCGATTTTCAGGGCAAAAAAGTGTGCGGTATACACCGATAAATACGGTAACTTTTATGTCTCTATACCCTGTAAACCGTCATTTCAGCAAAAAAAAGTTTTCCTTTAGTGACCCTTTAATTCATCAGTGTCCCATGAGGGATCCTTTTTATCCCTGACCCCAGTTGCCCGGGGGTTGCTGCTCAGATAAAATGATTTGGTAATAATCTCTCAGTAGTATACCTAGGAAGCAGAACCTAATCCTTCATACTCCAAAAAGTGTACATTGTACGTGAGTCGATATATTCTTCACGAGGCTGACAAGGACATTCTTTTAGCCTCATCTCTCCCAGCGAGTTTAGACACCAACAGTCTGGCCGGGAACATTGACGACTCCACAACTACAGCTCCCTCTCGTCTCTTCAATCTCAATCATAACATTTTCCTCCTTGTTTCCAGCTAGGAAGACAAACTCCACTCGGCGATTTTGCCATCTGTTGAACCTCCCCGGTGGAAACTGCTCATCTCTTTTTTTTTGGCAGCTGCATCACGTACTTACAGCATCCAGCCGGCCTTTATCAGAATCTATGGGAGATTCACATAATGTTGGCGGTAATGTATTTGGCAACCCATCGCTTCTAATGGATTAGCTAACGGCATTCGGAAATAATGAGCGTTGTGTTGAGGAGGCTGTAGCTGTCATGCTATTGTCATAATGCAGAGAGTTACGACCGTATGATGTTGTGTTGTAGAGTCAGGACAGGATCAGGCTTGTGGTCAGCATTTGAAAAACACTTGGTTCAGTTCACTCAGCTTACAATCAAAGCTGGCCACACACTGGTGGAGTTAGAAATCTATGTTTGTACATTCGTACTAATACTCTTATCAGTACTGTATTTGGGTTTTGTGCTGCCCCAGGCCTGACTAAACTCGTGCCCCCCCTAATTTAAATAGGACCCACCCCTTCCTGTCAAGGCCACATCCCTTTGTTTACGACCCACCCTGAAATTTTCGAGTGGGGACACTAGTTCTAAGGTTGGGGGGGGGGGGGGCAATGTATTCCCTTAATTTGCATAGATTTCCTCTCACTTCCTGTTTGGCTATGGGGCAGGAAGTGAAGGGAAATCTCTGCAATGGAACAGGGATGGTAAAAAATAAACTGACAGGGGCTATAACCCAACCTTACGCTATCCAAAATGAAAATAACAAGTGTTACCTATTGTAACGGGAGGGCCCGTGGGACCCAGAAGCTCTTACAAAGTATGAGCCAGGAAATAATGGACATATCTTGGATTGCTTGTAATCCACAATATATTCAAGGATGTCTGTAAGAACTATTTACAGGTTGTTGATTCTGAACTCAACAGGTTAATTGAAAGAGTGACTCATTCAATGTGGGAACACAGACTGTTAGGTGTTAATGTCGTCTGCTGTGATGTAAATTAATCTAGTATGGCTTCTGAAGTATCTTCCATTGTGTGGTGCTAATTGACCCTGTATTGTGTGATGGGCTATTGATGATAAATGTGTATTGCAAGTTAATAGACAGTCTAAAGGTCAGGTATCTTATCAGCTGTAGTTAATTAGCTCATGTAAATTGGGTCAAGAGCTGGTGCCAGAAGGTTTACCAAAAATGTGTATTGGGCTCATTGTGTCATGTTGTGGGTGGAGTTGAGTCATTGTTAATTTTTGGTTACTGACGGTATATAAGAGCCTGATTTTCTCATTAAAGCGTCTATTTGTTTCGACCCTAAAACAGAGCTGTGTCTCGTTTTTGGGGGAATCCGTATGGGTTGTGTTCGCCGGATTGTGGAGTGTCGATAGCTGTTTTGGGTTCGGAATGGAATATATATCTTAAACGGCTTTCACTTCAGCACTTAAAAACTTAATTAGCTTTTAACATTTGATTTTGAAACGAATGTCATTTTTTTTAACTAAAACCCCATGTACTGTTAGATATTCGTTGTTCAAAAAGAAAAAAAATCCCATCCTCGTCTTTTGAACTTTCTCTTCACTATGATCAAAATCTTTCTGGAAGTGCAGGGTAAAACGCAAGCTTTACAACTTTACCATTCTATGGTAGGATACATTCACTACATTGCTCTAAATCGGGGGTGCCCAACCAGTGGCCCGGGGCCCACATTTGGCCCGCCTAGCTCTCTGATGTGGCCTGCGACCCCCTGCTCTGGGATAGAATATAATACTGTTGTTAACCACTTAAGGACCCCTTCGCGCCATACCTGTACGTTGCCTTTAAGAGCCAAGGCGTGGTCCGAAGCTCCATGACCATGCCCGTGAGACCCGCAGACCCGATCGCTGCCGGTGTCCCGCGATCGGTCACAGGAGCTGAAGAACTGGGAGAGGAGTGTAGACACAACTTCCCTGTTTTTTGTTGTAGCAGTGTCATTGATCGTCTGTTCCCTGATATAGGGAAAGATGATCAATGACGTCACACGTCCAGCTCCGCCCCCCTGAGTGTAAACACACCTTCCCCGTTCTGTGTGGCAGCGACACTGATCGTCTGTTCCCTGATATAGGGAACGACAGTCAGTGACGTCATGCCTACAGCCACACTCCCCTACAGTAAGAATCACTCCCTTAGAACACACTTAACCCCTTTAGCGCCGCCTAGTGGTTAACCCCCTTCACTGCCATTGTAATTTTCACAGTAATCAGTGCGTTTTTATAGCACTTTTCTCTGTGAAAATGACAATGGTCCCAAAAATGTGTCAAAACTGTCCGATTTGTCCGCTGTAATGTCACAGTCACGATAAAAATCGCTGATCACCACCATTACTAGTAAATAATAATAATAATGCCATAAAACTATCCCCTATTTTGTAGGTGCTATAACTTTTGTAAAAACCGATCAATATATGCTTATTGCGATCTTTTTTACAAAAAATATGTAGAAGAATACGTATCGGCCTAAACTGCCGAAAAAAAAAAAAAAATTATATCTTTTTTGGGGGTTATTTATTAAAACAAAGCGTAAAAAATATAGCATTTTTTCTAAATTGTTGCTCTGTTTTTGTTTATAGCGCAAAAAATAAAAACCGCAGAGGTGATCAAATACCACCAAAAGAAAGCTCTATTTGTGGGAAAAAAAGGACGCCAATTTTGTTTGGGAGCCACGTCGCACGACCGCGCAATTGTCAGTTAAAGTGACGCAGTGCCGAATCACAAAAAGGGTCCAGGTCCTTAACCTGCATAATGGTCAGGGCCTGAAGTGGTTAAAGGTCAGTTTATTTCTAAAATCCCAGTGTATAATTTGGGCATATCTGTTCTCCAGTGGTTACTGGGCTGCTTTCAAACTGATCCACAGGTGCAGAGCAGTTTACCTGCAGGTTACCTGCACTGAGCCATAGACTTCTGTTATTACCTGCGATTTTGTGAGCTTACTGAAAGTGTACCAAACTTGCAGAATATAATAGAAGTCTATTGCAAAGTTCAGGGAAGCCAAAGGTCCGAAGTGCTAGTAAATCGCAGCGCATCAGTGTGAAAGCGGCCTTGGACGCCTTTGACATGGTCAGTCCGACCCATTGGACCCTTCATTTACCTCTAAGTAGTGGCAGACATAAACCAACTTCTGTCCTACCTCTGATCCGCAAAAAAAAGTGTAGTGGGCTGTGTCCGTGTCCGCTATGCAGATGCAGAGCAGACATGGATATGCCATCCACCCGCTCCGCTCATTATGGCCCGCGATCGGTTACCATGTTGATTAAGTTGCCCTCACTCTTCAAAAGGTTGGGCACCCCTGCTCTAAATCATTTGTGGAGGGGGGATTGTGGCGTGGGGGGTTGTTTTTCAGGGGTTGGGTTGGCCCCTTAATTCCAGTGAAGAGAACACTTAAGACATCAGCATACCAAGACATTTTGGACAATTTCATGCTACCAACTTTGAGGGAACAGTTTGGGGACGGCCCCTTCATTTTCCAACATGACTGCCCACCATTGCACAAAGCAAGGACCATAAAGACATGGCTGAGCGAGTTTGGGGTGGAGGAACTTGACTGGCCGACAGAGTCCTGACCTCAACCCGATAGAACACCTTTGGACTGAATTAGAGCAAAGACTTCGAGCCAGACTATTCGCTTTTGGTATAATGGTCAAACATCCCCATAGACACACTCCTAAACCTTGCGAACGGCCTTCCCAGAAGAATTGAAGCTGTTATAGCTGCAACGGGCGGGGCCAACTCAATATTGAACCCTACCGACTAAGACTGGGATGCCATTAACCACTTCACCCCCGGACCATATTGCTGGTCAAAGACCAGAGCACTTTGTGCGATTCGGCACTGCGTCGCTTTAACTGACAATTGCGCGGTCGTGCGATGTGGCTCCCAAACAAAATTGGTGTCCTTTTTTTCCCACAAATAGAGATTTCTTTTGGTTATATTTGATCACCTCTGCGTTTTTTATTGTTTGCGCTATAAACAAAAATAGAGTGACAATTTTTGAAAAAAATGAATATTTTTTACTTTTTGCTACAATATTTCCTCAGTTTAGGCCGATACGTATTCTTCTACCTATTTTTTGTTTTAAAAAAAAACGCAATGAGCGTTTATGGATTGGTTTTTTGAGCAAAAGTTATAGCGTTTACAAAATAGGGGATAGTTTTATGGCATTTTTATTAATATTTTTTTTGTTTTACTAGTAATGGCGGCGATCAGCGTTTTTTTTTTTCGGTACTGCAACATTATGGCGGACACTTAAAACTCTTTTGACACATTTTTAGGACCATTAGCATTTTTATAGCGATCAGTGCTATAAAAATGCATTGATTACTGTAAAAATGCCACTGGCAGGGAAGGGGTTAACACTAGGGGCAGGGAAGGGGTTACTTCAAGTAGGTAACCAAATAAATATTGCACTGTAGATAAAATCGATGTAGCTACATAAACTGTAAAAATGGTGCGCGTAATACCAAATGGTACCAAAAGCAGTCATAAAAATATGTAGCTAAGTATGATACTGGTATAAAAATGTGTACAACGATACCACTGCTGAATCCAGATGAGGAGGGGTGACCATCAGTCCGTCGGCATGTAGCTGTCCCATGAAGGGAACTATCACAACTCCCAGTGGATGATTGTAAAATCCCAGGTTAATAAAAGGAAGTGATAGAGGGAAGTGTAACAGCTACTATGTGGCAGATAGTAAGGTCCCGCCACCATGCAGATATGAAGGCACAGCAAAGGAGCCCTTCAGATGGACATGGCAAGCCCCGCCGGTGTCCGTGACGTTACCGGATCTCTGACGAAACTCCCTGAAGGCCCAGAAGCCGGCGGAGAGGTGAGTTCCAATCAAAATAATTGCAATCGATCAAAAAAATGAAAGATTAATCGATTAACCACTTAAGACCCGGACACTTACGCTGCTAAATGACCCAAGGTGTTTTTACAATACGGCGCTGCGTCGCTTTAACAGACAATTGCGCGGTCGTGCGACGTGGCTCCCAAACAAAATTTGCGTCCTTTTCTTCCCACAAATAGAGCTTTCTTTCGGTGGTATTTGATCGCCTCTGCGATTTTTATTTTTTGCGCTATAAACTAAAATAGAGCGACAATTTTGAAAAAAATCACTATTTTTTTACTATTTGTTATAAAAAAAATCAAATAAACTAAATTTTAGTAAAACATTTAGGCCAAAATTTATTTAGCCACATGTCTTTAGTAAAAAAAAAAAATCGTAATAAAAAAAATAGCTACCTAGCGGGAACAGCGACACTAATACAGCGATCAGAAAAATTATCGCTTAGTGACGCTGGCAATAGGGAGTGAAAGGGTTAACTAGGGCGGTGATCAGGGGGTTAAAACTTTATTAGGGGGGGTGGGGGGGCTATCCTGAACCTAACACTAACAGTTTTTTACAGTGCCTGTCACACTGACACTAAATGCAGTGATTAAATCACTGCATTCAGTAACACTGTGACAGGGGGGTGGGGGGGGCGATCACAAGGGGTTAATATGCCTATGTGAGTGTGTGTCAGTGTTGTGTTGGTGCACACTTACTTGTCATGTCTTCTCTCATCAGCAGCGCTGGGAAACAGCGCTGCGATGAGAGATTACATCATTTCCTCCTTCCTGTGTAAACACAGGAGGAGGAAGTGACAGGCTGGGAGCGCGCTCCCATTGGCTGGGAGCGCGCTCCCATTGGCTGGGAGCGATCACGGGGGGGGCGGAAAACACGGACATCCGCCCGCTCGTCGGCGATCGCTCCCAGAGCCAGGGGGACCGCCGCACGCCGCGGAGGGGGTCCCGATGGGACCCCCGAACCGCACTAAGGCGAGGACGTAAATTTACGCCCTTGTGCCTGTACGAGCCATGTTGTGGACGTACATAGGCGTGCGGGGGTCCTTAACTGGTTATTTAAAGCGGAGCTCCACCCTGATATTTTTTTTTTTTTTAAAAATCTGAAAAAAAAAAAAAAAATGGAAAAAAAAAAAAATACTCACCCTAAATAGGCTGTTGCTATGCGGAAGTCCCGAATCTGCCCTCATGATCCGCGGTGCTGTTTTCTTCCTCCTCCTCTTCTCGGTGTCTTCTTGTGAATGGGCCGCGCTGCATTCTGGGAACTGTGTGTATCCCAGAAAGCAGCCAGACCATTCACAAAGCGCCGCGTCGCTCGCACATGCGCAGTAGGAAACGGGCAGTGAAGCCGCACGGCTTCACTGCCTGTTTCCCTGACTGTGGATGGCGGTGCCGGGATCGAGGATCGGCATCGGCGAGGGCCGTCAGCGTGGGTGCCTAGGACAGGTAAGTGTCCTTATTCAAAGTCAGCAGCTACACTGTTAGTAGCTGCCGACTTTAAAACAAAAAAAAAAAATTGCGGCTGGAGCTCCGCTTTAAAAGTTAATTTGCACAGCCCTAGTGTATCCCAATACTTTTGACAATATAGTGTATGTAGGGTGGGCTTTAATTCCCACAGGCCGCACATATGCGTCCTTAGGTGGCCGATGTTTCCATGCTCACTGCATGCTCCTGGCACATAGACCAAGCTGTTAAGCTGGTGGGACCACCTCCCGATCATGTGACCACTGTAACGGCCAATAGCAATGGTCAAATGATCACCAATCCTTTCTGCCCCCCCAGGTTCAGAACCGTTTAAAGGGATGCTGGAGCTAGTGGGAAGGTGTTAACTAAATAAAAAATAAAAATCCAATTTTTTTTTTTTTTCAAGTCTTGACCACAGTCAGTAAAAAAAAATATATATATATATACACACACACTATATATATATAAAACCACTATTATTTTCCTTCAAATTCATGTACAGGCAGAAAAGATTCTGTTTAGTGGATCCTAATCCATAAGGTATTTGTGTCTGATTTCCTTCATTACCTCCAGCGATTGGTAAACAAAAGGCGCTGTCTGACTTGGAGCGGGCTGAAATTCACGCTGATAAAACGGGTAAAGATTTTTCTTATCAGATTGTCTGGCTCGTCCATCAATCTCTCCAAAAAGTGTCAAACACTGGAAAACTTTGCAGGCAGGCACTTTTTTTTCTTATATATATATATATATATATATATATATAAAAAAAAAACGTTGAAACCGCAATAATGTATCTTGTTCTCTTTTTTTTATTTTATTTTTCCTTAACCACTTCAGGTTTTACCCCCTTCATGACCAGGCCATTTTTTTTTTGCCATGCGGCACTGCACTACTTTAACTGACAATTGCACACAAATAGAGTTTTCTTTTGGTGGTATTTGATTACCTCTGGGTTTTTTATTTTTTATTATATAAATTAAAAAAAGACTGACAACTTTGAAAAAAAAATATGTTTTACTTTCTGCTATAACACTTATCTCTTTAACAACTTTCCAACCGGGCACTTAAACCCCCTTCCTGCCCAGGCAAAGTTTCAGCTTTCAGTGCTGTTGCACTTTGAATGACAATTGTGCGGTCATGCTACACTGAAGTCAAATTAAATTTTAAAGGGGTGTTCCAGCCAATATTTGTGTTTATTAAAAGTCAGCAGCTACAAAAATTGTAGCTGCTGGCTTTTAATAAACAGACACTTACCTGCTCCAGCGTTCCAGCGGCGCGCCGACCGGGGGCTCCGCTCCTCTCCCCCCTCCCCGGCCTTCGGCTTCACGGCCGGGCACCTACTGCGCATGCGCGAGTGGCACTGCGCATTGGCGAGCGGCACTGCGCATGCGCGATCGGCGCGGCCCGCCGCTGATTGGACAGGCGATCGCATGGGACCTGTCATGTGTCTCATGCGATCGCCTAGGGGAGGGGCTGCAATAAGGTGATTAAGCTTAATCGTCTTACCAGCCCCTCGGCGGAAGCAGGAAGTGGGACAGGTCCCACTCCTCCTGAAGCCCCCACTCCCCCCCCCCCCCAAAAAAAATGACATGCCAAATGTGGCATGTATGGGGGTGAGGAGTGGGATTAGCGGAAGTTCCATTTTTGGGTGGAACTCCACTTTTATCAAATAGAGCTTTCTTTTGGTGGCATTTAATCACTACTGGGGTTTTTAGATTTTTTTTTCTAAACAAACAAAGACCAAACATATTGAAAAACAAACGAACAGTTTTCATAGTTTGCACTGAAATTTTGGGGCCCCATCCACGGCAGTGAAGCGGGGGGAGGGGGGTGCTGACGGAAAGAAAACAAGTGTAATCTCTTCTCTTATGATGCGAGATAATAAGCAGGGGGGGGGGGGGGGGCGGTGGACCATCGAGCCCCTTACAAGTGTAATGTAAAACAGAAAAAAAAGGAGGGGGGCCGGCCTGGCCTGTAAGGGGCCTTGGGGACCATTGGGCCCCTTACAGGTGTAATGCAAAAAAAAATAACAATAACGATAAGAAAAACGAGAGGGGGGCCAGCTGGGCCTTAAGGGGCCCTGGGGCCCCATGCAGGTGTAATGCAAAAAAAACACGTGAGGGGGGCCAGCCGGGCCCCCTGGGGACCATCGGGCCCCTTACAGATGTAATGCCTGTACCCCCCTGATGGCGGCCCTGCTGGTAGGTGACACTAATAAGCAGCAATGATGATGAGGTACTGCTGGGCACTGATTGGCAGCACTGCTGGGCACTGATTGGCAGCACTGCTGGGCACTGATTGGCAGCACTGCTGGGCACTGATTGGCAGCACTGCTGGGCACTGATTGGCAGCACTGCTGGGCACTGATTGGCAGCACTGCTGGGCACTGATTGGCAGCACTGCTGGGCACTGATTGGCAGCACTGCTGGGCACTGATTGGCAGCACTGCTGGGCACTGATAGATGGCACATGTGGACATTGATAGATGGCACTGGTGGGCACTGATAGATGGCACTGATTTGCACTGGTAGGTGGCACTGGTGGGCACAGATGAGGCGGCAGCGGCTCTCCATGTTCAGGACCGATATCCCTCTAACAGAAGGCGTCAATTGTTTATTTTTCTCCTCACGCTGTTTATTGGCTGACAGTTGATCACATGGTAAGGTTTCGAGATGGACCCCTAACTCTGACCTATGATTAGCCGAGTCTCATGGACTCGCTGATCACAGAGCGGCAATCTAGGCCTGCGTTGTAGCTTAAGGTGACCAGATTTTTAAAATGAAATCCGGGGACATTTTTTTTTTTTTTTATTATTGGCAAATAGTAAACTATTTTATAAGCAGATTTTCCTCAAATGAGATATGCAGTGTATGTGGTGTGTGTTTAAGGAATGATTGTATGATATACACGTTATTTCTGGAAATCATTTCATACCAGTCCAGACCAGCCCAACCGCATAACATTTTCTGTTTCACAAAAGGGAAAACCATACATTTTAAAGCACAGTTGAAGAGTGTATTATACTCACCAGTGCCCATTAATGCAGCCCGTTCAGTGCCAATCATTTTAGCCCGTTCAGTGCCGATCATTTTAGCCTGTTCGGTGCCCATCAGCTCAGCCTGCTCGGTGCCCATCAGCTCAGGCTGCTCGGTGCCCATCAGCTCAGGCTGCTCGGTGCCCATCAGCTCAGGCTGCTCGGTGCCCATCAGCTCAGGCTGCTCGGTGCCCATCAGCTCAGGCTGCTCGGTGCCCATCAGCTCAGCCTGCTCGGTGCCCATCAGCTCAGCCTGCTCAGTGCCCATCAGCTCAGCCTGCTCAGTGCCAATCAGTTCAGCCTGCTCAGTGCCCATCAGCCTTACCTAGAGGAGAGGAGTCGGATTATGTATAGCAGGGATCTTCTGTTTACCCCGTGAGGCTGCTGTCCTCAGATGAAGTCACACCTCCTATGATAGACGTCACCAGTGTGCTGACTATCATAGGAGCTGGCTAAAGAGGCGGGACTTTGTCTGACAGCTGGGTAAGCGGGAGATCCCCACTCTGTATAATCCAGCGGTGCTCGCCCCTCAATGTCCGAGACAGACCAAACCCCAGCAGGACTTAACAGAGGATGGGGGGGGCGCTGCTGCACTGGATATTTCACAGCCCAGGCAAATATGGAAATGGTTGACCCAAGGAGATTGCAAAACTCAATTTAACACAACTAGAGGATGATCAAATAAAAAATTAAAGGAACACTCTAACCAACATGAGCACTTCAGTAATTTGAAATGGTCATAGTGGTAGGAGTCAGTATGGTCAGTGTTTCTGCTTGAAACAGGTAGGGAGGCTGAGAGAGAAAGGGGGGCTCAGATAGAGAGGGTGTTGGATGGAGAGAGAGGGTGAGGGTGAGGGTGAGGGTGAGAGAGAGAGAGAGAGAGAGAGAAAGAGGTGAGAGAGAGGCGTGAGAGTGTGAGAGAGGTGAGAGTGAGAGAGTGAGGTGAGAGTGAGAGAGTGAGGTGAGAGTGAGAGAGTGTGAGTGTGAGAGAGTGTGAGTGTGAGAGAGTGTGAGAGAGTGTGAGAGAGTGTGAGAGAGTGTGAGTGAGAGTGTGTGAGAGTGTGTGAGAGTGTGTGAGAGTGTGTGAGAGTGTGTGAGAGTGTGTGAGTGTGAGAGAGTGTGAGAGAGTGTGAGAGAGTGTGAGAGTGTGTGAGAGTGTGTGAGGTGAGAGTGTGTGAGAGTGTGTGAGAGTGTGTGAGGTGAGAGTGTGAGGTGAGAGTGTGAGGTGAGAGTGTGAGGTGAGAGTGTGAGGTGAGAGTGTGAGGTGAGAGTGTGAGGTGAGAGTGTGAGGTGAGAGTGTGAGGTGGGAGTGTGAGGTGGGAGTGTGAGGTGGGAGTGTGAGGTGAGGGATGAGAGAGAGAGGGATGAGAGAGAGAGAGAGAGAGCAAGCATATGAGAAGAGCAGCATAGGACTGTGGGCAAGCTCCCTCACCTGTGGACGACCTGTGCACCCCAAGCGTGTACACTGTCCTCAGCTGTGCAGACTGTCCCCTCCAAGGGTGAGTGAAGCCTGGGACAGGAGCCTCTCGTGGCGACTGGTGCTCAAATTATTTTGGGGGGGCACAAACTGAAAGATTCAGGAAAAAAAACATAAATTGTGCCCATCAAATGCTGCCACCAGTGTGAACCCCCCCCCCCCCCGCCTGGTCGCCGTCTGCCCAGCACTTACCTGTCCTAGTGGGGCAGTGGGTGAAGGTGAAGAGCAGGGTACTTCATACGTCTCCTCCCATCCTCATCTCTCATCCTTTCCTACTGATAGGCATCCAATAGCGGCGCCTGTTGTTTCTGCCAATCAGGTGACGTGTAACAGACCCAGCACCTGATTGGTGGAGAGGCAGTTTAGTGTTAGGAAAGCGAATATTCATTTGTTTTCCTAACACACCTGGGTGAACTGCGAGCACCAAGCATGGTGCTCACAGTTCACCTATTTTTGAAGCCTATTAGAGCCTGTGGCTCTAATGAGGTGCTTCAAAAACACCCCTGCCGCTGTAATTCAGCTGCCCGGCATCCAAAAAGGGAGCCGGGCGCCTGCATGGGGGGTGACAGCGGGGGCCATGGATAGACTCATGCAATGCATAAATCTATCCATTGGTCATAGAGGGGGTGGCCGGAGAGAGGGGGCAGATTCAATGCGCCCTTATGGACGCACCGCCACTGTTTCCTGGACCCTTAAGCAGTGCCTGGGTGCCCAAACGGTCAGTCCGCCCCTGGATATCTGTACACTGAGTGCTATTGCCTTTATATAACACTGACATCTGTACATGGAGTGGCACTCTATATACAGATGTCAGTGTTATACATAGTAAATAGTAGTCACTAAGTGCTATTCACAATATATATAACACTGATCTCTGTACACAGAATGCTAATATCTCTGACACTGATATCTGTCATATCTGTACACCAAGTGACACTCAGTGTACAGATATCAGTGTGCACTCTGTGTATATAGAAACAATCAGGGTAATTAGATATGTGGTAGGAAGGGCACTGATAAGGAACACTCAGCCTGCTTGGCATACATTTAAGCAGTGTGACTGAGACATGCTATACAGCTGCCCCTGCGATCACACACTGACCTGCTGCTGAGTCTGGCCAGTCCATGCTGCAGTTCACCGTCTCCAGCTGTCTAAGTTCAGTCCTCCACCTCAGGAATGCAGACCGAGGACGACACTGAGGCTGTAACTCCCGAGAGAAGAGGCCAGAGTGCAGATGCGCTGCTATCATCCCCATGGCTCCACGATCATTCACTCTTCAAAGCCAGAGAGAGACCTGTCCTTGCTTGTAACTGCAAAGAACCGCGGGAGCCGGAGAAGAGGCAAAGGTGGGTGGAGCCAGGGTAGCACTGACACAGACAGCCTCGCTCTAGACTTGGCCTCACTCTGGGAGTCTCTGTGTGTGAGTGTGTGACGTCACTGGTTGTTAGACGCCAAGCGGGCGGCCCTCCTAGCAACCAGTGATCAGTGGGTGGCTGCTGCAACTGGTATGTTTCTTAGAACCGCGGCCCAAATGCAGAACACTGCCGCAGCTCGCTTGAGAACTTAGGATATCTGGTGACCACTCCTCGGAACTGCAAAGCGGGGACAAAACCGGGGACAAACTTCTTCCGGGGACAGTGTCCAGAAATCGGGGACTGTCCCCGGAAATCGGGGACGTCTGGTCACCCTATTAGCTGTCTTAAGGTTACAGCGCGGGGGTTGTGAAGAGGCTAAAAATCAAATCTGTTAAAAAATGTGGTCCAAAATGTATTCTATTTCACCCCTGATGAAGCCATGTGTCATGGCTACAGAACAGTAACAGGTGATGTCACTTCCTGTCTAGACCCAAAGTTGTCCATATTGATACTCCTAGTAATGTTTCATTGAGTCTGATATTACATTTACCTATATAAGTGCCTTCTTATATGTTTTTAAGAGATTGAATGCACTATGGAAGCGCTTGTGAATCGTACTTTACTGCGATTGACTTGACAGATCCACAAAACCGGTGCAACCTACCCAAACACACCCTGGACTCTGGATGGAATGCACTGCAGTCTAACAAAGATAAAGACACAAGGTCAAGGAGCCACTAGGTAATAAGAAAGCAGCTCATTGGGGGAAGGAACAAACCTCTTCAGGGGAAGGGACAGCGCTGAGTGGCTATTGGTCAATGTCCAGAAATATTTAAGTACTAACGAAAGTGAATTTACGTTATTTCGTATATTCGTTGTTTTCATTTCCGTTTTCCGAAGAATCGTAATTTATTGTTCGTTAGTTTTGCTTTTTGTTTTTTTATTCTTTGTTCGGCATTTCAGTTGTTTTCTTTTCGTTCTTCGAATATTAGTAAGTTTGCATTTTCGTTTATTTTTTTCGTAATTATGATTTTTTTTTTTTTGGTGTTCAGTATTTTCGTTTTTTTTTTAATGTTTTTGTTTCATTTTTTCTGTCGTTGTGTGGTTCTTTTACATTTAGTAATTTCGTAGCTTTGTTGTTTTTCATATTCGTTAATTTTGGAAATATTGTTAATATTTGCGCTAAACCGTTTGTTTATTCGTAGGTTAACCCCTTCATGCCGAGTGTACGCAGATATGCGTCCTCGGGTTTCAGGGGTTATACCGGGATGATGCCCGCAGCTGCAGGCATCATCCCGGTACCGTTGTTTAGAGCGGGCGATTGGCTTTCCAAACATAACAACCGATGTGGCTAAAAGCACCCCCCCCCCTCCCGCCGCTCTGACCGGGCCTTCCGTCCCACCGGGAGACCCGATCCTCGATCCGACGCGTCCTGTGTGCGGGCGCAGGCCTAATGAAAGCCGTACGCAACTTTGATTCAGTCTGCAATGTGTAAACACGAAAGCGACGTCATGACATCACTTAAAGGTTTCTCGGCTGCCAATGGCATCAGATTTAAAAAAGTACATAGTATTCAGAATCGCCGTTTTCGGCGATCTGAATACTTTGAAGTGTAAAGGAGGGACTGGGGGTCTTTTAGACCCCCGATCCCTCCATAAAGAGTACTTGTCACCACCTATTACTGTCACAAGGGATGTTTACATTCCTTGTGACAGCAATAAAAGTAATCAAAATGTAAATTAAAAAAAAACACAATTTAATATTATAAAAATAAATAAAATAAATAAGAAAAAAAAAATTTAAAGCGCCCCTTCCCCGCGAGCTTGCGCAACAAAGAAAACGCATACGGAAGTCGCGCCCGCAAATGAAAATGGTGTTCAAATCACACATGTGAGGTATCGTCCCGATCGTGATAGCGAGAGCAATAATTCTAGCACGTCTAGTGCTAGAATTATTGCTCTCTACGGTTACCAGGTTAGCGGTACAGAGGTCTACTCTGTACCGCTAACCTGGTAACCGTAAAAAAGGTTTAAAGTGTCACCTATGGAGATTTTTAGGTACCGTAGTTTGACGCCATTCCACGAGTGCGTGCAATTATAAAGCGTGACATGCTTGGTATCTATTTACTCAGCGCAACTTCATCTTTCACATTATGTAAAAAAATTGGGCTAACTTTACTTTTTCATTTTTTTTTTTTAATTCATTAAAGTACATTTTTCCCAAAAAGTTGCGTTTAAAACACCGCCGCACAAATACCATGTGACATAAAATATTGCAGCAATCGCCATTTTATTCTCTAGATTCTCTGCTAAAAAATATATGTATATAATGTTTGGGGGTTCTAGGTAATTTTCTAGTAAAAAATACGGATTTTAACTTGTAAACACCAAATCGTGAGTCAAGTCATAAATAGGCTTAGACAAGAAAAAAAACGAATAATGACGGAAAACGTATTCGTAACTAAAAAAATTGCACATGTCTAATCACAAGTGGAAGAGCCTTTGGCATGGCAACTGTTAGCACTCATCATAACATTCGCTGTCCACCCCGAGTCACTATGACAGTCTGATCAACGTTGAAACTTTTCCAGGTCTGCCCTCTGCAATCAGTTTTCATTTCCCAACTGTTGCAGCTCTTATTTGAAGTCGAACATTTTGTAAATTCAACTCTGAAAAAAGTACTTTTGTAGGCATCCTATCTATTTTTTTTTCTGCATTGCTTGCAGCAACTTCTTAATTTGCACAGGGTTAATTAAAAACTAAAGCTTACAGCGGATGGAAATGACTCGTTATCAACATTGCGCTCTCCAGCTGTTCTGGATATTAACTTTAAACCATTTCAGGCAGGATTGTAGAAGGTCCCCTACATGTTCTATGTGGTCTTTAAGAAATTACTTGTTGTGCAGTAGCTAATGTCGGCCTGCTTCTTTTTTTTTTGCTTTAAAAAAAATAAAAATCATACGAAAAGCCGCGCCGCATAAATTAATTTTGTTCTGAATTCGGTTATGTTAGTCAAAGATGCAACAATTTAATTTAGATCAAGATGTTAGATGGATCTCCCGATTCCTTTTTTTATTTTTTACTGGACTCACAAATGTACCATATATACTCGAGTATAAGCCGAACAGAATATAAGCTGAGACACCTCATTTTACCACAAAAAATGGGAAAACGTATTGACTCGAGTATAAGCCAAGGGTGTCCATCTGCATGCCTCACTGTGTCTCACGTTGTCTATGTGCATGCCTGACTGTGCCCATGCCTGACTGTGCCCATGCCTGACTGTGCCCATGCCTCACTGTGTCTCACTTTGTCTATGTGCATGCCTGACTGTGCCCATGCCTGACTGTGCCCATGCCTGACTGTGCCCATGCCTGACTGTGTCTCACTTTGTCTATGTGCATGCCTGACTGTGCCCATGCCTGACTGTGCCCATGCCTGACTGTGTCTCACGTTGTCTATGTGCATGCCTGACTGTGCCCATGCCTGACTGTGCCCATGCCTGACTGTGCCCATGCCTGACTGTGCCCATGCCTCACTGTGTCTCACGTTGTCTATGTGCATGCCTGACTGTGCCCATGCCTGACTGTGCCAATGCCTGACTGTGCCCATGCCTGACTGTGCCCGTGCCTCACTGTGTCTCACTTTGTCTATGTGCATGCCTGACTGTGCCCATGCCTGACTGTGCCCATGCCTGACTGTGCCCATGCCTGACTGTGCCCATGCCTGACTGTGCCCATGCCTGACTGTGTCTCACTTTGTCTATGCCCATGCCTGACTGTGCCCATGCCTGACTGTGCCCATGCCTGACTGTGTCTCACGTTGTCTATGCCCATGCCTGACTGTGCCAATGCCTGACTGTGCCCATGCCTGACTGTGCCCATGCCTGACTGTGCCCATGCCTCACTGTGCCCATGCCTGACTGTGCCCATGCCTGACTGTGCCCATGCCTCACTGTGCCCATGCCTCACTGTGTCTCACTTTGTCTATGCCCATGCCTGACTGTGCCCATGCCTGACTGTGCCCATGCCTGACTGTGCCCATGCCTGACTGTGCCCATGCCTGACTGTGCCCATGCCTGACTGTGCCCATGCCTGACTGTGCCCATGCCCCACTGTGCCCATGACTAGACTGATGTTTAACATGGGAGTCTATGGAAGGGGTGCCCGGCTTTGAAAAATCGGTGCTCCCCAGCCGTAGGTCTCCCAGACAGCAAACTCTAAAAATACAGATTACTGTGTAAATGTCACTGGTAGTGAAGGGGTTAACCACTAGGGGCGAGGAAGGGGTTAAGTGTGTCCTAGGGAATGATTCTAGCTGTGGGGGGGGGGGGGGGGCTACAAGTGACATGACAGAGATCACTGCACCCCATGACGGGGAGCAGTAGATTACTGTCCTGTCACTAGGCAGAACAGGGAAATGCCTCGTTTACAAAGGCATCTCCCCGTTCGATCACTGGACACCAGCGAGCATCAAGTTCGCTTTGCGGCAGATTCAAAGCAATGTACCTGCATGTTTCTTTGCCTGCCCATGCCATTCTGCTGACGCATATGTACATGAGGCAGATGGTAAGTGGTTAAAAAAAAAAAAAAAATTCACCTGGTGATCCTGCCCAGCAACACACTTCCTGACTTGGGACTTATTCACCCTTTGTGATAAAATCCCATGGTTGAGCCACATTTTACCCCTCCAACCGCTCTCCCTTTAGCTGCAGAGGCAAAGACGGGGTGTATAATGCCTGTGGCAGTGGCAAAGCAAAGCATCATAGAAGCGATAGAAACTAAACCAGTACTACACCCAAAACCAAAAAAAGTAATGTACAGTATATCAGCTTTTATTCATGCAAAACCTTTATCCCAAAAGTAAAAAACAAAACAAAAAAATAAGTAATTATAAAGTGTGAGTTGAAGTTTGGCTTCAGTTTGTTAGTATATCTAAATCTAGTCCATTGACATCCCCCTCCCACCAGATTGAAAATACTGCGGCCCGCTGTGCATATTTTAGAGCACTGATCGCTGTATAAATGACAATGGTCCCAAAATTGTGTCAAAAGTGTCCGATGTGTCTGCCATAATGTCGCAGTCACGATAAAAATCGCTGATTGCCGCCATTACTAGTAAAAAAAAAATAATAATAAAAAATGACATAAAACTATCCCCTATTTTGTAGACGCTATAACTTGCAGATGTGCAAACCAATCAATAAACGCTTATTGCAATTTTTCTTCAACCAAAAATATGTAGAATACGTATCGGCCTAAACTGAGGAAAAAAATATGGGCCAGATTCAGGTAGATCAGCGTAATGTTATGCGGGAGTAGGGTATCTCAGATACTCTATGCCGCCGTAAATTAGAGAGGCAAGTGTTATATTCACAAAGCTAATTTACGGCGGCGTAGCGTAAATGGGCCGGCGTAAGCCCGCCGAATTCAAATGTGTTTGACGTGGGTGTGTTTTATTTAAAATAAGTGTGACCCCACGTAAATGATGTTTTTGTTAAACTGCGCATGCGCCGGCCGTGAACGTATCCCAGTGCGCATGCTCCAAATGACTTTGCAAAGAGTCATTGAAAACGACGTAAACGTAATTTACGTCCAGCCCCATTCACGGACGAGTTACGCAACCAACGTAAAATTTGAAAAATTAGACTCGGTCCCGACGTCCATACTTGACATTGGCTGTGCCATCTTTTTGTTGGAATATCTTTACGCCTGAAAACGACTTACGTAAACGGCGTATCTGTACTGCGACGGCGGGGCGTACGTTCGTGAATTTGCGTATCTAGCTAATTTACATATTCGACATGTAAATCGACGGAAGCGCCACCTAGCGGCCAGCGTAAATATGCAACTAAGATACGAGGGCGTAGGAGACTTACGCCGGTCGTATCTTAGCAAGATTTAAGCGGATCTTGTTTTGAGAATACGCTTAAAGATACGACGGCTCAGATTCTGAGTTACGGCGGCGTATCTACTAATACGCCGGCGTAACTCAAAGTGAATCTGGCCATATATTTTTTGGGTATATTTATAATAGCAAAAAGTTAAAAACATTGCTTTTTTTTCAAAATTTAAGCTTTTCTTGTTTATAGCACAAGAAAATGGAAATTGCGTGTTTTTTTTTTTTTGTTTTTTTTTACCAAGAATATGTATTAGAATACGTATCGGCCTAAACTGAGGATTTTTTTATATTTTTGGGGGAAATTTATTATAGCACGAAGTTAAAAATATTGCATTTTTTTTTCAAAATTTTCGTTTTTTTGTTTATAGCGCAAAAAATAAAAACTGCAGAGGTGATCAAATACCACCAAAAGAAAGCTCTGTTTGTGGGAAAAAAAGGACGCTAATTTTGTTTGGGAGCCACGTTGCACGACCGCGCAATTGTCAGTTAAAGCGACGCAGTGCCGAATCGCAAAAAATGGCCCGGTCATTGGGCAGCCAAATAATCCTGTGCTGAAGTGGTTAAAGCGGAGGTTCGTCCTCAAACTTAACTTTATAACAATCATGTCTGCAGCCTTAATACATGCCTCTAGCGTTGTCTTTTTCCTATCTGAACCCTTACCTGTCTTCAGCCTCACTTCCGGGTCTTCTTCCCTGCGGGGAGTGGGCGTGTCGCTCCTTTTCCCCGACGAGGCGTAATTGGAAGCTGTGCGCAAGGTCTCCTGGGAGTGACGTTTCAACACTCACAGGAGAGCATCTGAAATAACTAGGCGTGTATTCTCGCGCTAGCTCCAGTGTCACGTGACGCTGGAAGCGCGTCACATGACTTCACAAAGCATGTCATGTGACTAGGAATCCAGGAAGTGTTTGCTTGTGGGATTCAAAATGCCCACAAGCAAGATAAAAAAGGCCAGGACTATTTTTTATAAGGTATTCTTTTTTGCGAAAACGGAGCGGACGGACGTACGAGCGGCTAGCAGGTGAGTAGTAGCCTGCTAGCTATATTACCATGCTTTGGAGATTTAAAGAAGAAAAAAGCAAAACCCGCAGAACCTCTGCTTTAATGCATATGGTAGAGCCCTGGGGCCATCATAAAAAAAATACAACATTTTGAGTTTCAAAGTCAGAATTCTGAGATTAAAAGTCAGAATTCTGAGATTAAAAGTCAGAATTCTGAGATTGAAAGTCAGAATTCTGAGATTGAAAGTCAGAATTCTGAGATTGAAAGTCAGAATTCTGAGATTGAAAGTCAGAATTCTGAGATTGAAAGTCAGAATTCTGAGATTCAAAGTCAGAATTCTGAGATTCAAAGTCAGAATTCTGAGTTTCAAAGTCAGAATTCTGAGTTTCAAAGTCAGAATTCTGAGTTTCAAAGTCAGAATTCTGAGTTTCAAAGTCAGAATTCTGAGTTTCAAAGTCAGAATTCTGAGTTTCAAAGTCAGAATTCTGAGTTTCAAAGTCAGAATTCTGAGTTTCAATCTTAGAATTCTGACTTTCAATCTCAGAATTCTGACTTTCAATCTCAGAATTCTGACTTTCAATCTTAGAATTCTGACTTTCAATCTCAGAATTCTGACTTTCAATCTCAGAATTCTGACTTTCAATCTCAGAATTCTGACTTTCAATCTCAGAATTCTGACTTTCAATCTCAGAATTCTGACTTTCAATCTCAGAATTCTGACTTTCAATCTCAGAATTCTGACTTTCAATCTCAGAATTCTGACTTTCAATCTCAGAATTCTGACTTTCAATCTCAGAATTCTGACTTTCAATCTCAGAATTCTGACTTTCAATCTCAGAATTCTGACTTTCAATCTCAGAATTCTGACTTTGAAACTCAGAATTCTGAGATTTAATCGAAGGCAGTGTACACACGACCGAGAAACTCATCGGGCGAAACACATCGTTTTCCCCGTTGAGTTCCTAGTTCAGCAGTCAAAAAACTCGTCGAGCCAAATTTTTCCATTGCCCAACGAGGAAATAGAGAACATGCACTCTTTTTGGTTCGACGAGTTCCTCGACGGGTTTCTCGGCGAAAAGTGTACACACGACCGGTTTCCTCGGCAGAATACGTCTCCCATCAAGTTTCTTGCTGAATTCTGCCGAGGAAACCGGTCGTGTGTACACGGCCTCAGAATTCTGAGATTTAATCTCAGAAATTTTGACTTTGAAACTCAGAATTTTGTATTTTTTTTTTTTATGATGGCCCCAGGGCTCTTGCATAAATGCATCCACAAATTTTTTAGACAAACTTTATGGACCTTATTTTGGGTGATGTATTTATTTATTTATTTACCGTACTACCTCTGGAAGGGTTTCTAAGGTAAATGTGTTTTTTGTTTTTTTTCTCTCCCTTTTATGAAGTTGAACTGAACAAATGTCCCTTTAGAATTTCAAAATCTGAAATTATGCAACTCTTAAAAGACTACAAAATTGTAGGTTACAAAGCCGAAAGCCTGGAAAATAAATGGAAATATGAACCAAGGTAAGTAGAGGCAGCACAGAAGGTGTTGACTATAATAACAGAATTACGAAAAACAACGTCATTAATTTGAAACATTGTTAAAATCCCCCCCCCCCCCAGTTGATTATAGTGAATAAATCAAATAAATGCTACACACAACAAAGAACAAAAGTACCACTGATGTGGGTCATTTCTATAGTACACCATTTTTTTTATTATTATTATTTCTCCCGAAAGAGAATATGTAACCATTGTATAATCGTAGGTGTTAAGCAGACAATGTTTGTCTAGAATGATTTTGTTCCAACAAGTGTTTTTGTTACAGAGCCCAGAAAAAAAGAAAATACCTAATTAGGAATCTAACTAAATAATTAGCTGCTTGAAATGAACATTTCTGAATGACAATTTAGAAAAATTTTCATGAGTTTAAAGGGTTTCTTAATAGCTTCCTTTACCTTAATGCAGTGCTGTTTTCATGTCCTCATTGTTCGTTTTTGCTCTCAAGTTTCTGTAATTCTTCTCTGATCTCCACACTTCCTGGTTGTCTGTTGCCTGATCACCACAGTGCTGGGAGCTTTCTCTCTGTGATCACTAATCAAGGAGGTGTGATTACTGTGTGTCTAAAACCCCTCAGCACCAATCACTTTAGTTTTCCAAACCATCACTGGCTCTGTATTGGCTCTTTGACACCAGAGAGACCGGAACAGCATGCAAAAACGAAACTGAAACTGCAGGTACATTATATGATTGATTTTTATCTATTTGTATTTGTTTTTAAAAGGAATTAGTTAACTATTATGTCTCTATACCCTGTAAACAGTCATTTCAGCAAAAAAAAAAAAATGTTTTCCTTTACATGGTGACTGCAGCCATGAAATTAAGAGACGCTTGCTTCTTGGGAGCAAAGCAATGGCAAACATCCTACCAACAAAGACAAAGCTATGGTATTCCCAATATTAAACCATGGCTGTGAAATTTGGACCATAAGGAAGTCTAAACGCCAAAAAATGTATGCTTTTGAACTATAGTGTTGGAGAAGACTCCTGAAAGTCCCTTGGATGGCAATAAGATCAAACCAGTCAATCTTGAATGAAAAAAACTCTGAATATTCACTGGAAGGCCAGATCCTGAAGCTGAAACTCGAATACTCTGGCCACCTAATGTGAAGAGAGGACTCTTTGCAAAAGACCCTAGTACTGGGAAACATGGAAGAAAAAATGTAAAGTTGATGACAGAAAACAAGATGGATAGATGGCATCATCAAAACAACGCACATGAAGTTAAGCCAGAAAAGCCTGGTGCGCTATGGTCCATGAGGTCACGAAGAGTCACACACTACTAAACCACTGAACAACAACAACAAGGTTAAGTAATTACAAATAATTAAATGAAGTAATTAAATAGTTAAGTAATGACAAAGTTATTGCCGAGTAAACCAGTCAATACTATGGTGTTGGAGAAGACTCTTGAAAGTCCCTTGGATGTCAAGAATATTCAAGTTTCAGCTTCAGGATCTGGCCTTCCCGTGAATATGCAGGGTTTTTTCCTTCAAGATTGACTGATTTGATTCGTTGGCCACCTAAAGCAAAGAGAGGACTTTTTGGAAAAGACCCTAATGCTGGGAAACCCTGAATATTCACTGGAAGGACAGATCCTAAAACTGAAACTCGAATACTTTGGCCACCTAATGTGAAGAGAGGACCCACACCGGGAAACATGGAAGGAAACAGGAAAAGTGGATGACAGAAGACAAGATGGGTAGGTAGCATCATCAAAACACACATGAAGTTAAAGCGGTGCTCCAGCCGCGAAATTTTTTTTTTTTAAAGTCAGCAGCTACTAACAGTGTAGCTGCTGACTTTAAATAAGGACACTTACCTGTCCTAGGCGCCCGCGCTGATGGCCCCCCCCGATGCCGGTCCCGCGATCGCTCCGAGTCCCGCGCCGCCATTCACACTATGGGAAACAGGCAGTGAAGCCGTACGGCTTCACTGCCCGTTTCCTACTGCGCCTGCGCGAGTCTCACGCTGGCTTGTGAATGGGCGCGCTGCTCTCTGAGAACACACACAGTTCCCAGAAAGCAGCGCGCCCCATTCACAAGGAGAAGGACAAGAAGAAATCAAACCGCGGTGCAGGTGAGGCAGATTACGGACTTCCGCATAGCAACAGCTATTTCGGGTGAGTATTTATTTTTATTTTTTTCAGGTTTTATTTATTTATTTTTATTTTTTTAAACAACATGGCAAAATGTTGTTTTCCTGGGTGGAGCTCCGCCTTAAGCAAGCTCCCGGAAGAAGTGGAGGACAGAAAAGCCTGGCACGCTATGGTCCATGAGGTCACGAAGAGTCGGATGCAACTAAATGACTGAACAACGACAACAACAAGGTTAAGTAATTATAATTAATTAAATCAAGTAATTTGTTATTTAATGACAAAGTTATTGCCGAATAAACCAGTCAATGCTATTGGTATTGGAGAAGACTCTCTTGACAGTCCCTTGGATGGCAAGAAAATAAAATCAGTCAATCTTGAAGGAAATAAAGCCTGAATATTCACTGGAAGGACAGATCCTGATGCTGAAATTCGAATACATTGGCCACCCAATGCGAAGAGAGGGCGCGCTATGGTCAATGCCTGGCGCGCTATGGGGTCACGAAGATTCGGACACGACTAAATGACCGAACAACAAGGTTAAGTAATTACAATTAATTAAATTAAGTAATTAAATTGTTATTTAATGACAAAGTTATTGCCGAATATACCAGTCAATACTATGGTGTTGAAGAAGACTCTTGACACTCCCTTGGATGGCAAGAAATTAAAATCAATCTTGAAGGAAATAAACCCTGAATATTCACTGGAAGGCCAGATCCTAAAGCTGAAATTCGAATACATTGGCCACCTAATGCGAAGAGAGGGCGCGCTATGGTCAATGAGGTCACGAAGATTCAGACACAACTAAATGACTGAACAACAACAAAGTTAAGTAATTACAATTAAAGGAGTAGTAAGGGAAAATACATTTTTGCTGAAATGACTGTTTACAGGGTATAGAGACATAATAGTTAACGGATTCCTTTTCAAAATGATTAAAAATCGATACAAATCAATCATATAATGTGCCTGCAGGTTAGTTTCGTTTTTAGACTAGTTTCAGTTTGTTCTGTGTGTACAGAGACACACGGAACAAAAACAAACACAGGGTAGTGTTTGTTTTTAAAATGAATCTGAGGTTCTGAGGAGTTTTAGACACTTTTTTTTATTATTATTATTTCTCCCGAAAGAGAATATGTAACCATTGTATAATCGTAGGTGTTAAGCAGACAATGTTTGTCTAGAATGATTTTGTTCCAACAAGTGTTTTTGTTACAGAGCCCAGAAAAAAAGAAAATACCTAATTAGGAATCTAACTAAATAATTAGCTGCTTGAAATGAACATTTCTGAATGACAATTTAGAAAAATTTTCATGAGTTTAAAGGGTTTCTTAATAGCTTCCTTTACCTTAATGCAGTGCTGTTTTCATGTCCTCATTGTTCGTTTTTGCTCTCAAGTTTCTGTAATTCTTCTCTGATCTCCACACTTCCTGGTTGTCTGTTGCCTGATCACCACAGTGCTGGGAGCTTTCTCTCTGTGATCACTAATCAAGGAGGTGTGATTACTGTGTGTCTAAAACCCCTCAGCACCAATCACTTTAGTTTTCCAAACCATCACTGGCTCTGTATTGGCTCTTTGACACCAGAGAGACCGGAACAGCATGCAAAAACGAAACTGAAACTGCAGGTACATTATATGATTGATTTTTATCTATTTGTATTTGTTTTTAAAAGGAATTAGTTAACTATTATGTCTCTATACCCTGTAAACAGTCATTTCAGCAAAAAAAAAAAAATGTTTTCCTTTACATGGTGACTGCAGCCATGAAATTAAGAGACGCTTGCTTCTTGGGAGCAAAGCAATGGCAAACATCCTACCAACAAAGACAAAGCTATGGTATTCCCAATATTAAACCATGGCTGTGAAATTTGGACCATAAGGAAGTCTAAACGCCAAAAAATGTATGCTTTTGAACTATAGTGTTGGAGAAGACTCCTGAAAGTCCCTTGGATGGCAATAAGATCAAACCAGTCAATCTTGAATGAAAAAAACTCTGAATATTCACTGGAAGGCCAGATCCTGAAGCTGAAACTCGAATACTCTGGCCACCTAATGTGAAGAGAGGACTCTTTGCAAAAGACCCTAGTACTGGGAAACATGGAAGAAAAAATGTAAAGTTGATGACAGAAAACAAGATGGATAGATGGCATCATCAAAACAACGCACATGAAGTTAAGCCAGAAAAGCCTGGTGCGCTATGGTCCATGAGGTCACGAAGAGTCACACACTACTAAACCACTGAACAACAACAACAAGGTTAAGTAATTACAAATAATTAAATGAAGTAATTAAATAGTTAAGTAATGACAAAGTTATTGCCGAGTAAACCAGTCAATACTATGGTGTTGGAGAAGACTCTTGAAAGTCCCTTGGATGTCAAGAATATTCAAGTTTCAGCTTCAGGATCTGGCCTTCCCGTGAATATGCAGGGTTTTTTCCTTCAAGATTGACTGATTTGATTCGTTGGCCACCTAAAGCAAAGAGAGGACTTTTTGGAAAAGACCCTAATGCTGGGAAACCCTGAATATTCACTGGAAGGACAGATCCTAAAACTGAAACTCGAATACTTTGGCCACCTAATGTGAAGAGAGGACCCACACCGGGAAACATGGAAGGAAACAGGAAAAGTGGATGACAGAAGACAAGATGGGTAGGTAGCATCATCAAAACACACATGAAGTTAAAGCGGTGCTCCAGCCGCGAAATTTTTTTTTTTTAAAGTCAGCAGCTACTAACAGTGTAGCTGCTGACTTTAAATAAGGACACTTACCTGTCCTAGGCGCCCGCGCTGATGGCCCCCCCCGATGCCGGTCCCGCGATCGCTCCGAGTCCCGCGCCGCCATTCACACTATGGGAAACAGGCAGTGAAGCCGTACGGCTTCACTGCCCGTTTCCTACTGCGCCTGCGCGAGTCTCACGCTGGCTTGTGAATGGGCGCGCTGCTCTCTGAGAACACACACAGTTCCCAGAAAGCAGCGCGCCCCATTCACAAGGAGAAGGACAAGAAGAAATCAAACCGCGGTGCAGGTGAGGCAGATTACGGACTTCCGCATAGCAACAGCTATTTCGGGTGAGTATTTATTTTTATTTTTTTCAGGTTTTATTTATTTATTTTTATTTTTTTAAACAACATGGCAAAATGTTGTTTTCCTGGGTGGAGCTCCGCCTTAAGCAAGCTCCCGGAAGAAGTGGAGGACAGAAAAGCCTGGCACGCTATGGTCCATGAGGTCACGAAGAGTCGGATGCAACTAAATGACTGAACAACGACAACAACAAGGTTAAGTAATTATAATTAATTAAATCAAGTAATTTGTTATTTAATGACAAAGTTATTGCCGAATAAACCAGTCAATGCTATTGGTATTGGAGAAGACTCTCTTGACAGTCCCTTGGATGGCAAGAAAATAAAATCAGTCAATCTTGAAGGAAATAAAGCCTGAATATTCACTGGAAGGACAGATCCTGATGCTGAAATTCGAATACATTGGCCACCCAATGCGAAGAGAGGGCGCGCTATGGTCAATGCCTGGCGCGCTATGGGGTCACGAAGATTCGGACACGACTAAATGACCGAACAACAAGGTTAAGTAATTACAATTAATTAAATTAAGTAATTAAATTGTTATTTAATGACAAAGTTATTGCCGAATATACCAGTCAATACTATGGTGTTGAAGAAGACTCTTGACACTCCCTTGGATGGCAAGAAATTAAAATCAATCTTGAAGGAAATAAACCCTGAATATTCACTGGAAGGCCAGATCCTAAAGCTGAAATTCGAATACATTGGCCACCTAATGCGAAGAGAGGGCGCGCTATGGTCAATGAGGTCACGAAGATTCAGACACAACTAAATGACTGAACAACAACAAAGTTAAGTAATTACAATTAAAGGAGTAGTAAGGGAAAATACATTTTTGCTGAAATGACTGTTTACAGGGTATAGAGACATAATAGTTAACGGATTCCTTTTCAAAATGATTAAAAATCGATACAAATCAATCATATAATGTGCCTGCAGGTTAGTTTCGTTTTTAGACTAGTTTCAGTTTGTTCTGTGTGTACAGAGACACACGGAACAAAAACAAACACAGGGTAGTGTTTGTTTTTAAAATGAATCTGAGGTTCTGAGGAGTTTTAGACACAGTACCGTATTTTTCGGACCATAAGACGCACTTTTTTCCGACAAAAATATGGGGAAAAACGTCCCTGCGTCTTATGGAACGAATGTTTTACAGGCACCGCTGCCCGCCGACGCTGGCAACGCCCCCACCACTGCTGGCAACGCCCCCCCCTGCTCAGTGCTGTGTTTTAATCAAAGAACCCACTCCCCCTGCACGAGAAAAACCAAAAGCCTTCCCACTGCCACCCCCCGCACAAAATGCAGCCCCCAGCGGCCGGCACATTTCACACACAGTGACCGATGTGAGCCTAGCTTAGCGATGGGCAACGAGCGCCCTGTAATTAGCCAAATGGGGTAATTTGCGGGCGCCCGACATGAGCGTCCGCGATTGGTCCCAGCGGAGCTTGTCACATGTGGAGGCGAGGCTGGTCTGCGAGTGATCGCATTTTATGGCGACCGGAACAGCTGCACCTGTGAGTCCCGCCTTTCTGCCTGCCGGCTGTGTGTCTCCTAAAGGTCTCCCTCTGATCATTCCGTCAGCCCTCTGATCACAGCTCAGTCAGCCCCCCCTCTTTCAATAAGCCTCCTCCCCCTCCGTCAGTCAGCCCACCTCTCTCTCAGCCATAGCAGGGTGCATAGTGCCAGCCACCCACTCACTGACTCACAGTAGGGAGCCAGGCCAGCCACCCTCAGCAGAGTGTACCATGCCAGCCACCCACAGCAGGATGCACCATGCCAACCACCCACTGACTCACATCACAGAGCCAGGCTAGCCACCTGCAGCAGGGTGTACCATGCCAGCCACCCTCCCACTGACCCACAGCAGGGAACCAGACCAGCCACCTACAGTGACCCACCCACAACAGGGCCAGGGTGCCAGCCATCCACCCAGGGTGATGCACCCACACCAGAAAACCAGCCAGCCACACACAAGAGCCAGCCAGCCACGGTCACCCAGCCACAGCAGGGAGCCAGCCAGCCACAGAGGACGCGGGAGCCAGCCAGCCACAGAGGACGCGGGAGCCAGCCAGCCACAGAGGACGCGGGAGCCAGCCAGCCACAGAGGACGCGGGAGCCAGCCAGCCACAGAGGACGCGGGAGCCAGCCAGCCACAGAGGACGCGGGAGCCAGCCATAGCTACAGTACTAATAGTTAAGGTAAGAGGAGCGCTACTTTGTGAAAGGTTGGGGCAGGGGTGAGAGTCATGGTACAAGGAGGGGGTCCAGTGAATGAAGGTGTTCACTGTACACTCTGTTAGGAACAGGCCCCCCTCCAGGTCCCATTATATACCTTTTCAGTCTCTAATGGGACCTGGATGGGACTGCAAATCGTGCTGCATTATTGGCACAGGTCAGTGTGCATTTCTTTGGCACAGGTCTGGCTGCATTTCATGGGCACTGGTAAATATTTTAGCACTCCATTTGGTTAAGAATATTTTTTTTTCTTGTTTTCCTCCTCTAAAATCTAGGTGCGTCTTATGGTCAGGTGCGTCTTATAGAGCGAAAAATACCACATCTTCTTGATCATGGACCACAAAGCTACCATGAGTTTTTTCATAAGGAGCCAGACAAGTAGCAAGGGATTACAGCAACGTCTAAGAAAAAACGGACATGGAGGGCATGCGAGAGAGACTACTATCAATCCGTGATGCAGGGGGGTCGGCAGCTTTGATTCTGCTAGACCTCTCCGCAGCATTCGACACTGTCGACTATGAGATTCTTTTGGACAGACTGAAAAATCTTTTTGGTCTTGACGGGGTGGTTCTGAGCTGGATAAGCTCCTTTCTCCATGAGAGAACTCATTATGTTAAGATGGGAACACATCAGTCCACCACAAGACCTCTTACTTGTGGTGTCCCACAGGGGAGTGCTCTATCGCCGCTCCTCTTTAATTGCTATGTCCGTCCTCTTGCTGATATCATCCAGAACAACAACTTGGAGTGTCAGCTTTATGCTGATGACACTCAAATTCTGGTTGATTCAGCAAGAGGACCTCAGCAGCCAGCTCAGCTGGCGAAATGCCTGGTAGAAATACAGGACTGGATGGCGGGTAATAGGCTTGGATTGAACACAGCCAAAACCAAAGTTCTACTAATTGGTATTGATGGCGCAGCACTGCTGGCGGCATGGCCTCTATCTCTCGGGCCCACACCCATTCCAGCTAAGCAGGTAAAAAACCTAGGGGTCCTCATTGACGACACCCTCTCGTTGGTGCCCCACTTCAGAAACATCCTGCGGAATGCCAATCATCATCTGAGGCTCCTCAGAAAAGTGAAACACCTATTCACGCAAAGTAACAGATCTATACTTGCCCAAGCTTTTATCCACTCCAGATTAGATGAGGCTAACATATTTCTACTGGGTGCCCCGCAGAAATGGGTTCACAAGCTCCAGGTGGTGCAGAACCACGCTGCTTGCTTTGTTCTGGGTCTAGCGAGACGAGATCATATTATTCTGGCTAGGAGATCAATCCATTGGCTCCCTATTGAGCAGAGAGTGATCTTTAAAACGCTCTGTATCTTTTTCCGAGCATACTGGGGACTAGGCCCCAAATATTTACACAATCTAGCAATGGACTATGTACCTACGTGGCCATTAACCACTTAAGACCCGGACCAAAATGTAGGTAAAGGACCTTGCCCCTTTTTGCGATTCGGCACTGCGTCGTTTTAACTGACAATTGCGCGGTCGTGCGACGTGGCTCCCAAACAAAATTGGCGTCCTTTTTTTCCCCACAAATAGAGCTTTCTTTTGGTGGTATTTGATCACCTCTGCGGTTTTTATTTTTTGCGCTATAAACAAAAATAGAGCGACAATTTAAAAAAAAATGCAATATTTTTTACTTTTTGCTATAATAAATATCCCCCAAAAATATATAAAAAAAATTTTTTTTCCTCAGTTTAGGCCGATACGTATTCTTCTACGTATTTTTGGTAAAAAAAATCGCAATAAGCGTTTATCGGTTGGTTTTCGCAAAATGTATAGCGTTTACAAAATAAGGGATAGTTTTATTGCATTTTTATAATTTTTTTTTTTTTTACTACTAATAACGGCGATCAGCGATTTTTTTCGTGACTGCGACAATATGGCGGACACTTCGGACAATTTTGACACATTTTTGGGACTGTAGGTGTGACGTCATCGATCGCGTCCCCCTATTACAGGGATGACGCGATCGATGCTACGGCCACAGAGAAACACGGGGTAGCCGTGTGTACACACGGCTCTCCCCGTTCTTCCGCTCCAGGGACGGATCGCCGCACTCCAGCGGCGATCGGGTCCGCGAATCCCGCGGTCCCGGTCCTGGAGCTTCGGACCGGGTCGCGCGCCCGTGACCCACGGCTGGGTACTAAAATCAATGTATATATACGTTGATGTGCCCAGCCGTGCCATTCTGCCGATGTAAATGTGCAGTAGGCGGTCCTTAAGTGGTTAAGATCTAAGACTCAACACCTAGCCGTAGTTGTTCCATCTAAACTTTCTTCCATGGGAGGCAAACGACTTCAGAGTAGGGGTGCTATGTTGTGGAATGCGCTTTCCGTGGAACTTAAGATGACACCAAACTTGCTCCTCTTCAGAAAAAAACTGAAGACAGAGCTATTTGTCCAGGCTTATGGATAGATTGAGCGTTATTTTTTTTCCCATACACTCCGCTCCTTCATTGATGGGTCTTGCCATTTTAGTGATTATGCCCCTGGATTGGCCCTGACTACTCAGACACCAATGATGTCATGTACTCTTTTTATAGATTTCCTTGTTTCTTTTTCCTTATCATATTGTTTGAAGCTCTTTGGCCTTTTTCTTTTGTTTACCTAAGAACCGGATACTTTTTTTTTTTTTAGTCTCTGTCATCTTCTTTTCTTTTTCTTTTTTTTATTACTGTGGATTGATTCTAGGTAACACCTAACCAGCGGCGCTTAGACGCTCACCCCCCAGTGGGTATTTGGCGCCTAACCAAGCTTAAAATCAAATCAAATCAAAGCAGGACTGCTATAAGGTAAAGCAAGCTATTTAGCATAAAAAAAAATCCTTTACTGATCCTTTAATTAAATAATTAAGTAATTAAATTGTTAAGTGATTTCCAAATAAACCAGTCAATAGCAGGGATGTAAAAATGACTCTAGTTCATAAGGAGCATACAGGTGCGAGAGTTAAACTAGTTAAAGAGATGCAATGAAGGAAGAACAGAAAATATAATTCGGCGAGAAATCTAACAAAGGTTGGAACAGCACAAAAGGACCTAAAATCGCACATTTTTCTCTCTTGGTTAATCTCCTTTCAAATTATTTTACAAAGTGCATGTAGCTAAATATGTGAACAATACTAAAATGACTGAAGCAAGATTTTAGTATTTTTTTTTTCCTCTTTCCCCCCAATGTTCCGACTTTAAATATACCAAGTCATAATACGTCGCAGCAGTGGTTTGTATTAACACAGAGATTTTCATCATAACGCTGATCAAAAGCCGAGTTTTTTTTTTTTTTCTTCTCCGGCTAATAAACTCCTCGCAGTGTGGAGCATCTTATTAAACTGCTCCGGTCTAAAATTAGAAGCCATTTCCACACGCTGCACCTATCGGCGGGTCTTTGTGTGATTAAATGATAAAGGCCTCAAAAGTTAATGGAAATTATAAATCGCTGCAATCTCGCTAACAGAACTTTCTCTCCCAAATCATTCCAGTTCCATTACGTATTTTCTTATCGCAATTAGAGGCCGGATAAACGAGGCAATGATTTTTTTTTTTTTTTTTTTTGTGCATACGGATTCTTGCCATTGTTATTTTAGAAAAATGGTGGGATTTACGGCGAAGATGGACTTGTGACCTCGGGAAAAGAGAATGAGATAGTAAATTGCATCATGAGCTAAGATCATTAATCTGTTTTAATGAAGCTTTGTACGAAATAGCTTCTGGTAGTTGTTATGTAACCCGCACATGTATTGTATTTATTCTGTTGTCCTACTTAACAACTTAAGACCCGGACCTTTAGGCAGCTAAAGGACCCAGCCAGTTTTTGCAATTCGGCACTGCGTCGATTTAACTGACAATTGCGCGGTCGTGAGACGTGGCTCCCAAACAAAATTGGCGTCCTTTTTTTTCCCACAAATAGAGCTTTCTTTTGGTGGTATTTGATCACCTCTGCGTTTTTTTTTTTGCACTATAAACAAAAATAGAGCGGCAATTTTGAAAAAAAATGCAATATTTTTTACTTAGTGCTATAATAAATATCCCCCAAAAATATATATAAACAAAAACTTCCCTCAGTTTAGGGCAATACGTATTCTTCTACCTATTTTTGTTAAAAAAAAAACGCAATAAGCGTTTATCGGTTGTTTTGCTCAAAATCTATAGTGTTTACAAAATAGGGCATAGTTTTATTGCATTTTCATAAAAAATAAAAATAAAATAAAAAAATGTTTACTACTAATCGCGCCGATCAGCGTTTTTTTTTTCCCTGACTGCGACATTATGGCGGACACACAGGACAATTTTGACACATTTTTGGGACCATTGTCATGTTCACAGCAAAAAATGCATTTAAAATGCACTGATTACTATGAAAATTACATTTACAGTTTGGGAGTTAACCACTAGGGGGCGCTGTAGGGGTTAAGTGTGACCTCATATGTGTTTCTAACTGTAGGGAGGCGGGGCTGGACGTGTGATGTCACTGATCACCTTTCCCTATATCAGGGAACAGACGATCAGTGACACTGCCACTGTGAAGACCGGGGAAGCCGTGTTTACACACGGCACTCCCTGTTCTTCAGCTCCGGGGACCAAATGTGGGACTCCAGCGGCGATCGGATCCCGCGGTCCCGGTCACGCAGCTTCGGACCGGGTCGCGGGCGTGAGCCCGCGACCCACGACTGGGCACTTAGAGGACGTACCTGTACGAGCTTGTGCCAAGCCGTGCCATTCTGCTAACGTAAATGTGCAGGAGGCGGTCCTTAAGTGGTTAAAGGGTAATTCCACTTTGAGAACCTTTTTAGGCAAGAAAACAAAGTAATCTTATTATCATTTTCACAAATAAAGTGGGGGATTGAGAGTTTTTCATTTTCTTTAACCACTTGCTTACCAGGCAGTTAAACCCCCCTCCTGCCCAGACCAATTTTCAGCGCTGATGCACTTTGAATGACAGTTGCGCGGTCATACAACACTGTACACAAAATAAATTTTTATCATTTTTTTCCCCTCAAATAGTTTTTTGATCACCTCTGCGGGGGGCACTGATAGGCGACACTGAAGGGCATTGATAGGTGACACTGAGAAGTGGCACTAATAGATGGCATTTATAGGTGGCACTGATAGCTGGCAGTGATGGGCACTGATGGGTGGCAATAATGGCCACACTGATTGGCACTGGTAATTTTCACTGCTAGGTGGCACTGGTGAGGCACTGATTGACACCACTGGTGCGCATTGATAGGTGGCACTTGTGGGCATTGCTAGTTGGCACTCATGGGCATTGATAGGTGGCACTGTGGCCACTGGCAGGGGATACTGTTAGCACAGATGAGGCAGAATTGCCTCTTCGGGACCGATGTCCCCTACACATAAGCCAGTGATCGGCTTTTTTTTCTCCTCACGCTATCGGCATAAAAAAGATTACCAAGCTTTTGTTTACATCACGTGATCAGCTGTCATTGGCTGACAGCTGATTACGTGGTAAGGCTGGGATCGGGTCCCACGGCTGGGCACTTAAAGAGGACGTTGATTTTAGAAATTCGGCCGACCAAACCTTCATGTTGCCGTGAATATTCGCTTCTCTCCAGGAATATTCGCTTCTCTCCGGGAATATTCGCTTCTCTCCGGGAATATTTGTTTCTCTCCGGGAATATTTGTTTCTCTCCGGGAATATTTGTTTCTCTCCGGGAATATTTGTTTCTCTCCGGGAATATTTGTTTCTCTCCGGGAATATTTGTTTCTCTCCGGGAATATTTGTTTCTCTCCGGGAACATTTGTTTGTTTGAAAATTCGAACTGTGTAAGGCCGTCTTTACTCGGATCTGTGATCATCTGGGGAGCATGGGAAGGGAAGGACGTCCAGCTAATCAGGTGTCTCAAATAACAGAAATTAATGTCTCTTGTAATTAACCAATTCCCTACCGCCGTACGTGTTTTTACGGCCACACTTTAAAGATGGATATCTCGGTAACGGCAGGAGCTGCTGCCACAACCGAGGTATCCATCTTTAGTACGAGCGATCCTGTAAAAGATGACGGCGGTCTCCGCGGTGAATTCGCCGCGAGATCGCCGTTATCGGTGGCGGGAGAGGGGCCCCACCGCTCTCCCGCGCCCTCCGCCGCTTACCGGAGCCGTCGGTAGCGGCAGAGGCGATTTGGTCCGCTCGTCTGCTCAGTGAGGATGCGAGTGAGGAAAAAATTTCCATTGCCCATCCCTATACCTCTGCTGGGTTGAAGTGACGTCAAAACGTCAGTCCCGCCAGCGTCTTGAAGAAACATTTTTTTTTTTCTGTGATTTTTGTTCTTTTTTTTCTTTTAAGTCTAAATATGAGATGTGAGGTCTTTTTGACCCCAGATCTCATATTCAAGAGGACCTGTCATGCTTTTTTCTATTACAAGGGATGTTTACATTCCTTGTAATAGGAATAAAAGTGATATATTTTTTTTTTTTATTTCAGTGTAAAAAATTATAAACTAAATAAAAATGAATAAGAAAACAAAAAACATTTTTTTTAAAGTGCCCCGTCCTGATGAGCTCGCGCGCAGAAGCCAACGTATACGTGAGTAGCGCCTGCATATGAAAACGGTGTCTAAACCACACAAGTGAGGTATCGCCGCTATCGTTAGAGCGAGAGCAATAATTCTAGCCCTAGACCTCCTCTGTATCTCAAAAAATGCAACCTGTAGAATTTTTTAAACGTCGCCTATCGAGATTTTTAAGGGTAAAAGTTTGACGCCATGCCACGAGCGGGCGCAATTTGTAAGCGTGACATGTTGGGTATCATTTTACTCGGCGTAACATTATCTTTCACAATAAATAAAAAAATTGGGCCAAATTTATTGCTGTCTTATTTTTTAATTAAAAAAGGACCGCTGCGCAAATATGGTGTGACAAAAAGTATTGCAATGATCGCCATTTTATTCTCTAGGGTGTTAGAAAAAAAATATATAATGTTTGGGGGTTATAAGTAATTTTCTAGCAAAAAAAAATGTTTTAGTCTTGTTGACCCCAAATCTGAAAAACACCCACGGTAGAGAAGTGGTTAATGATGAATTGCTTGTGTAATTTATAACTAAAAAAGTAAAATGTTGGACTTTGGGAGGTCCTACATGACAATTGTCCAGAATTGGTGCTTTAAAGCCTTTGGTCAAGAGAGCAGATCCTTGCTTTACTTGCCTGAGGATTTATTGTCACGTTAACTTCTCTGTTTTCTATTCTTTAATTCACTTTGTAACTTTTCTCTAAGAAAGTAAACTTTTCTAAACTTTTTACTGTGGGCAGAGGTTGTTGTGTATTTATAGTAGTTGGTGTTGCTATGAGCGGTGACGGGAACTGTGAGATTCGTTGGCTGTGGGAGGAGCTGAGTGGAGCTCAGCAGGGATGGACTGAGACCAAAATTTGGCCATGGACTTTATCCAGACCGGCCCACTATATGTTTGCAAACAAGAACAAAAACAGTATATAAACTATACGCAATTGTGCAAAAAAACATAAGTAGCATAACATAAGGAGCCCTCACTCACCTCTTATCATTTCACTTATTCTCCTCTGTATTTTTCTCATCCTTCTCACATCACTGCATGAAGTGGAGGGCGAGCTGCGCAGCCATTACTTTGACAGGCTGTCACTGAAACCGGCCCACTGAGCCATCGGCCCACCGGGAAACTCCCTGTAGTCCCTATGGCCAGTCCATGCCTGGAGCTCAGCATGCATAATCAGTGCAAATGGAAATATACTCACCCGCTAATTCAGGCATTGATAACGTGATTGCATTATTGTTACTTAAAATCAACTACCAGGGTGCATTGAGGAGAGTGGTCACTCTACTGACATAGAACAGGCAGAGGTGACCAATTCCCATTCACAGGAAGAGGAAGTTCTGGGCACCCGCTGATTGAAAGGTGATTATCTCTGCAGATTGCAGAAGAAAAAAAAGCATTCGAAGAACAAAACAAGGACATCAAGGTAGACATAAATCTGAATTACAGGGATGTGACAAAAGAAACCTTTGCCATGGGCCCGCCCAATAATTAAAAGCTTGTTTAGTCTGGGATACACAGATTAAGAGAAATACTCCCCTTTATTTTGGCCCTCGCAGGTTCCCTTGATTTACGTGATTGGTCTCCTGAAGCCTCCTCTCAAATGTGCTTCAGAGTGCAGTTGCATGCATGGCCCCAGAGGTGTATTTAGGTTTTGTGCTGCCCTAGGCCTGACTAAATGCCGCCCCCCGCAAAGTGCCGTCCTAGGCCTAGGCCAAGATACAGCTCTGCATGGCCCCACCATGTATCTTTTAGGGTTAACAGCTCTGCATTGCGCATAATGAAGCCAGAGCTCCACCCACAGACTGGGACTTCAGGAAGAGGAGGGGAGCGCAGGAGCCTGTCAGAGCAGAGAGTCAAGTAAGTAGGCAGAGAACCTTACACAAACCATGGGCGAGCCTCTAAGACAGGGGTCCCCAAACTGTCTAAACAAAGGGCCACTTTACTGTCCATCAAACTTTAGAAGGTGGGACTGTGGCCAGTATGAGTAAAAAATGTCCTGGTGTCAGTGGGAGTAAATAGTGTCCCAGTAATTGGTGTGAGTGGGAGCAATAGTGTCCCATCATTGGTGTCAGTGGGAGGAATAGTGTCCCAATCATTGGTGTCAGTGGGAGGAATAGTGTCCCAATCATTGGTGTCAGTGGGAGGAAAAGTGTCCCAATCATTGGTGTGAGTGGGAGAAATAGTGTCCCATCATTGGTGTCAGTGGGAGGAATAGTGTCCCAATCATTGGTGTGAGTGGGAGAAATAGTGTCCCAATCATTGGTGTGAGTGGGAGAAATAGTGTCCCAATCATTGGTGTCAGTGGGAGGAATAGTGTCCCATCATTGGTGTCAGTGGGAGAAATAGTGTCCCAATCATTGTTGTCAGTGGGAGGAAAAGTGTCCCAATCATTGGTGTGAGTGGGAGAAATAGTGTCCCATCATTGGTGTTAGTGGGAGGAATAGTGTCCCAATCATTGTTGTCAGTGGGAGGAAAAGTGTCCCAATCATTGGTGTGAGTGGGAGAAATAGTGTCCCATCATTGGTGTCAGTGGGAGGAATAGTGTCCCAATCATTGGTGTCAGTGGGAGGAATAGTGTCCCAATCATTGGTGTTAGAGGGAGAAATAGTGTCCCAATCATTGGTGTTAGTGGGAGGAATAGTGTTCCAATCAATGGTGTCAGTGGGGGGAATAGTGTCCCCTCGTTGGTGTCAGTGGGAGGAATAGTGTCCCATCATTGGTGTCAGTGGGAGGAATAGTGTCCCAATCATTGTGTGAGTGGGAGGAATAGTGTCCCATCATTGGTGTCAGTGGGAGGAATAGTGTCCAATCATTGGTGTCAGTTGGAAGAATAGTGTCCCAATCATTGTGTGAGTGGGAGGAATAGTGTCCCAATCATAGGTGTCAGTGGGAGGAAAAGTGGCCCAATCATTGGTGTGAGGAATAGTGTCCCATCATTGGTGTCAGTGGGAGGAATAGTGTCCCTATCATTGGTGTCAGTGGGAGGAATAGTGTCCCATCATTGGTGTCAGTTGGGGGGAATAGTGTCCCAATTACTGGTGTGAGTGGGAGGAATAGTGTCCCATCATTGGTGTCAGTCGGAGGAATAGTGTCCCATCATAATGTCCATGGGAGGAATAGTGTCCCTATCATTGGTGTGAGTGGGAGGAATAGTGTCCCAATCATTGGTGTCAGTTGGAGGAATAGTGCCCCATCATTGGTGTCAGTGGGAGGAATAGTGCCCCGCTGTTACTGACATAGGGGAAAAAATACCCCAAGGGCCAGATAAAAGCAAACAAATGGCCACATTTGGCCCCAGGGCCGCAGTTTGGAGACCACTACTGTGAGTGCAACAGATACAATGCAACTTCTCTAGGTCTCATAGTTGATACAGTTTCCATCCTCTAATCATTTACACATTCGAGGTGGATGGGTGACTCCTCCCTGCTGAGCTAGGGTTCTGGGGGTCTGGTAGACTTTTGGACACTGCAAGGATTATTTTTGTCACATTCCCACAATTCAGCTACTGATTGTTAAATACGTTTTTTTTTTTTAATGGCCCCCGATCAGCTTCATGTTTTAAATTTTTAAAAATCGATTATACATTTTTTTTTTTTGTATTGACAATACAAATAGCGAACAGGTACACAAAGAGGAAACATATACTAAATGAAATAAATTAACTTGAACACTCCACAGAAATAAATAAATAAATATAAGTATGAATAAAATAAATTTCTGCTGGAGACGCCCACTGATGGAAACCAAAACTGCAACCTTCCGCTCTGGGAACCACAGTGCCCCCAGCTAGTGCTCCAGGTCCTGACAGTTCATTTATTTTGTTTACATTTATTTGGGTGAAATCGCCTCTACCCACAGTCTAACAGAGATAGTGGTTTTAATCCAGGATAATCCTTTCACTCCAAGCAAACTTTTTTTTTTTTTAATTACCGTATATACTCAAGTATAAGCCAAGTTTTTCAGCACTTTTTTTGTGCTGAAAATGCCCCATTCGGCTTATACTCGAGTCAACTTTTTGCGACTGATCTCCCAGGCTTTGGGGACCCGGTGCCGGGCGTAGGTCCCCTGGACCCCAAACTTGGCATGTAGCCCCACTCTTCCATTACAAGTGTGCAAAGTGTGTTGTGCGGGGGACCTATGGCCGGGGAGCACCAATTTTTCAAAGCCGGGCACCCCTTCCATAGACTCCCATGTTAAATGGTCATTTCTCCGGTGATTTTGGGGGACCTGGTACTGGCCAGTCGTAGGTCCCCTGGACATTTATTCCTATTTCTCCACTACAAGTGTGCAGAGTTTGTTGTCTGGGGGACCTACTGCTGAGGAACACCGATTTTTTTCAAAGCTGGGCACCCCTTCCATAGACTCTCATGTGAAACGTCAGTCTAGTCATGGGCACAGTGAGGCATGCAGATGAACACCCTAGGCATATACTTAAATCAATACGTTTTGCCAGTTTTTTGTGGTAAAATTAAGTGCCTCCGCTTATATTCGGGTCGGCTTATACTCAAGTATATACGGGTACTTTTGAACGACATTTGTCAAGCCATCAAATGTACTGGTGAGAATTTTTGTAGGAATATTCTACTAGTTTAACCACTTAAGGACTGCCCATTGTACATATACTCATATACTGCACAAGGGTGGCCCTTAAGCGCAAAATCACATACCTGTACATGATTTCTTCCATCGGCTATGAATATATATATATAATTGTTGGTCTTTTTCTGTTTATAGCACAAAAATAAACCACAGAGGTGATCAAATACCACCAAAAAAACTCTATTTGTGGGGAAAAAATTACAAATCATTTATTTGGGTACAGCTTTGCATGACTGCGCAGTTGTCGAATAAAGTAACGCAGTGCCGTATCGCAAAAATTAGCCCGGTCAGGATGGGGAGAGGGGTAAAACCTTCCGGAGCTGAGGTGGTTAATCTAACAGCGTTTGGTCAGCTTTAGCTGTTAAATAAAATACAAAATTGAGAGAGTAGCTACACGGTGGGTAAAATCGAGACCTTTTTATCTTTCTGTAAGAAACCCAACTGCATAACGTTTAATATAATGATCACATTTTTCCACATAATTGACTGTGATAAGTTATTCGGATATAATCATTGAATATCAAGTCTGTCACCATGACGTGTGACATTAATTGTTTGAACACTGACAAAATATATATATAATTTTTTTACATATAAAAAAATATATATATATATATATATATATATATATATATATATATATATATATATATGTGTGTGTGTATATGTATATATATATATATATATATATATATTGCATTTTTTTAATGTTTTTCGCCTCATTCATCTCTCTTTAGCAAGGCAAATTACTGTAATAACTGTGGTAATCTGTACAATTACTTTCTAAATATGCACAGGGAAAATTAATGGCACAAGGCTTTGTAATCCAGTGACAGGTGTTATTTAAAAGTAGTAAGAAAACCTTTCAATGTGTCAAAGTTCCAGAATAGATGCATAGGTTAACCTAATGTTTCCAATTAATGCATCGCAGATTGATGATCCTATTGTGTTGAAGTTAAAAAGGGAAAAAAAAATAATGTTGAAGTGTGGAAGACCTTGGGAGTCCATGGAAGACCTTGGGAGTTCATGGAAGACCTTGGGAGTCCATGGAAGACCTTGGGAGTTCATGGAAGACCTTGGGAGTCCACGGAAGACCTTGGCAGACCACGGAAGACCTTGGCAGACCATGGAAGACCTTGGCAGACCATGGGAGACCTTGGCAGACCATGGGAGACCTTGGCAGACCATGGGAGACCTTGGCAGACCTTGGCAGACCATGGGAGACCTTGGCAGACCTTGGACGACCTTGGACGACCTTGGACGACCTTGGACGACCTTGGACGACCTTGGACGACCTTGGACGACCTTGGACGACCTTGGACGACCTTGGACGACCTTGGACGACCATGGATGACCTTGGAAGACCATAATAAACCACCGACCGGTGCCGGATTTGGCGGGTACAGCAGGGCAGACACTGCTGATCCCTGGAAATTTTCATGCACTTTGCTAAAGTTAAAAATTATTTTAGAAGGATTTCAAAAAGGATCTGTCCAGTCACCCTCAACATTTACACAGCCCTACTAGAGAGGACAGTAGACATGTGCATAAAACAACAACTTTTGTTTTGTTTTAATTAGGTGTTTACATAAATGTGTTTAGTTAAATTTGTTTAATTCGTTTTTGGAATTTGTTTTGTTTATTTTAGTCAATTTGAATGCTCATCCCCCTTCCTAACACCTATGCTGACTAACCTGTGTAAAAAAGATGTAATACCCATTTTCAGCCTGCTCCTGTTCAGTCAGGTGATCAGACTCCCCTGTGTCCGCCATTGGCAGCTGCAGGGGAGAGTAAGGAGTGCAGACAACGGATAAGCCGTAGGAGCCTATGGGTAACACCACCGTTTCTGAAGTTCCCAGGCATTGTTAAGCACTCCTCTACCCTGCAGCCACTGCTTGCTGACCAGTGGCGGCCCATCCATTAGGGGGCACTGCCCTCCTAATCCATGCATCCGACCCGTAATTTACATGCCAGATGCATGGATTTCTTTTTTTTTTTTTTTTTAGAAGCACATGATTAGACCCAGAGGCTTTAACCACTTCAGCCCCAGAAGGATTTAACTGACAGATGACCAGGCCACTTTTTGCGATTCGGCACTGCAACGCTTTAACTGACAATTGCGCAGTCGTGCAACGTGGCTCCCAAACAAAATTGGCGTCCTTTTCCCCCCACAAATAGAGCTTTCTTTTGGTGGTATTTGATCACCTCTGTGTTTTTTATTTTTTGCGCTATAAACAAGAATAAAGCGACAATTTTGAAAAAATAGCAATATTTTTAACTTTTTGCTGTAATAAATATCCCCCAAAAATATATATTAAAGACTTTTTTTTTCTCAGCTTAGGCCGATACGTATTCTTCTTCTACATATATATATACGTATATAGTCGTGCGCTGATCAGCAAGTGGTTAAATACCACCAAAAGAAAGCTCTATTTGTGTGAACAAACCCATAAAAAATTAGTTTGGGTACAGTGCTGCACGACCGTTCAATTATCCTTCAAAATGTGATTGGCCAAAATTTAAAAATTGGTCAAAATTGGTAAAAAAAATGGCCAGGGCAGGAAGGGTGTAAAGTGCCTGTAACTGAATGGACCGTGGGACCCAGAAGCTCTTGAAAAGTAAGAGATACTCCTGTTTCCGCTTCACCAATGACTCTTATGTCTAAAATCATCCTATGTCCACTAGGTGTATAGATCGACTAAGAAATGATATCTTGGATTGCTTTAACATGGGTCTGTAATTCACAATGTATTCCAGGATGTCTGTCAGAACTATTTACAGGTTGTTGATTTTGAAATCAGGACAGGTTAATTGAAAGAATGACTCATTCAATGTGGGAACACATATTGTTAGGTGTTAATGTTGTCTGCTACTGTAATGTAAATGAATCTTAGTATGGCTTCTAAGAACCTTTCATTGTGTTGTGCTAATTGACACTGTATTGTGTGAAGTTCTATTGATGATAAATGTGTATTGTATAGCAGGTGACAGGAGTCGGGATGTCTAGCTTGGAAGGTCATATCTTAGAGTCACCTTGTCTGGATAAATGATTAGTTAATTAGCTCATGTAAATTATGTCTACTAAAGGAATGTGTATTGAGGGGGCTTGTTAAGAACCATTGCATAATGTGGGTGGAGTTGAGTCATTGTTCATTTTTGGTTACTGACTGTATATAAAGAGCCTTATTAAAGGGGGCTCTCAGATTCCGATAAGCCCCCCGCCCGCAGCCCCCGACAACCAACGGCCAGGGTTGTCGGGAAGAGGCCCTGTCCTTATCAACATGGGGGCAGGGTGCTCTGGGGTGGGGGGGCCGCAGTGCGCCCCCCTGCCCCAGAGCACCTGACCCCCCCATGTTGAGGGCATGCTGCCTGGTATGGCTCAGGAGGGGGGGGCGCTCACTCGTCCCCACTCCTTTTCTGACCGGCCGGGCGGCGTGCTTTGGATACAGGTCTGGTATGGATTGTGGGGGAACCCCCACGCCGTTTTTTTCCGGCGTAGGGGGGGTTCTCCTTACAATCCATAGCAGACCTAAGGGCCTGGTATGTCCCCTGGGGGGGGGGGAACCCATGCTGGATTTTTGTTTAAATTTTTGGCGTGGAGTTCCCCCTCATGATGCATACCAAACACCGCGTGTAGATTTGGCGGGAATCCAAGTCGGATCCCCGTCGCCTCTATGACGCGCTCGCTGGAATGTGCTTTGTCTATTCCAGCGGGTGCGAGAGGTCGGCACCCTGTCGAGAATCAGCGCGACGCTGTCGTGCTGGAAACACATTCTCGGTGACAGGTACTGTATGTAATGTAAAGGGGTCCAGTGATGCAGGGTGCTGTGTTATGTAAAGGGGTCCATGTAATGTAAAGTTAAATTAAAACAAATTATTTGTTACAAATATTTTTTCCCTCTTTGTGTATGTTTAGGTAACCATGGGGTGAGGGTGAAGATGGGGGGGGGGGGGCACAGGATTAGCTCGCACAGGGCGCTTGAACACCTAAGGGTCCTTTCACACGGAGCGGACCGTTTTTCGGTCCGCTCCGTGTGTCCGTCGGCTCAGTGGGGGGTCTCCGCTCAGCTGTCGGCGGACAGGGCGGTCCCCGCACACTGTGCAGGGACCGCCCTGTCTCTCCTCCGCTCTCCCCTATGGGGAATCGGATGGAAACGGACCGATCCGTTTGGCCGGACGGAAGAAAAATAGGACATTCTTCCGTCCGAAAAAACGGATGCGGATCTGGTGGACGTTAGCGTATGCATCATCCGCTAACGGATCCGCTCCCATAGGGGTTCATTACAAGTCCGTTAACGGACTTGTAATTAGCGGACCGTTCGTCCGCTAGTGTGAAAGGACCCTAAGGCTGGCCCTGGTTAGCATGTTTATTTTCCACTCTTGTTTCCTCAAGGACGGAAAGAGGAAAGACTCTTGTTGTGATGAGACTGAGGTCAGAAAGTCCCTTGGCTGGAGACTCCTCGGGCTCGGTTGGCTTTGCCTTTACCACGATGGTTCTAGTGCCCGTGGCTCTGTTGAGTCTCTTTTGGTTCTTTTCATGTTTTATAGAATACAAGACACTTTCCAGGCAGAGATGAGTGCTATGTGCTCCTCTCCTATTGTCAAAGAGCCTTATTCAAGGAAATCAGGCTTCTTTGTTCAGCAGGTAAACATCCATTACATTCTGGCTGTCGGAGCATTTTATTTAGCTGCGCCGAGACCCAACCGCTCATTAAATGTTCAGACTTATTCTCAGGAACATTATGCCGAGCACAACAGGTATCCATAATGAGCAGAACATTTTCAGGCTCCGCTCTAGCTGGATGTTAGCAGACACTGTCCCGATCGCGTCAGGGGGCTCGGTGAGTGCGCCGACGCCAGGTGAGAACCTGTAATTAAGGTTCAGTCTCTTCAGCTACAGTAATCAGGAAAAGAATAAATGCAGCAGAAGTGCCATCTTACATTAACCGGTTCCCAACCGGCTCATGCACATATACGTGGGCAGAGTAGCGTATATATATATATATATACGTCACTTTAAAAGTGCCACCGCTGCCACTGCACACGCTCCCCTGCCACAAGCTCCGTGACCTGCGGCTCGATGTCTGCGATCGGGTCACAGAGCTGCAGAACAAGGGGAGAGGCTTGTGCATCTCCACGTTCTGACTAGTGACACCCCATACTGATCGTACGCTCCCTCTCATTGGGAGCATTGATCAGTGACGTGTCACTCGTAGCCACGCCCCCCAACAGAATCACTCCCTAGGACACACTTAACCCCTTAAGCGCCCCTACAGGGTAAATCCGTTGCTGCCAGTGTCATTTTTACAGTAATCGGTGCATTTTTATAGTACTGACCCCACCGGGCACGCGCACCGGGTCCCGATGATTGCGGTGCGTGCGCGCCCCCTAGCCTGGGGGAAGGAAGGGTTCCCGCAGACGTCATTTTACAATGACTCGGTAGGGAAAGTGTTAAATAACTCCTCCTATCAGGGTGTGCGTGGCGTATTGCACCTTGGTAGTACAGTGACCTTGTGGGTGATGTAGTCTAAATTCTGCCCACATCAATATGGTCTGTCTTTGGTACCAAATGCTTTGTCCATAAATAACCGGACCAAGCAAACTTTAATAATCTTAGCGTGCAACAAACGCCAGAGGAAGACAACTTTTATTAACCGCTTGTCGACCAGCTGCCGGCAGTTATACGGTAGCAGGTCGGCTCGGCTGCGCAAAATCACGTAATATTACGTTATTTTGCATTTGAGCCACTAGGGGGCGTGTGAATGCCGCTGGAGGCATGCGCCCCTGGTGCCACGCGCGATCACCGCCGGGCACCCACAATCGCTCGTTACAGAGCGAGAATCGGGACTCCCGGTCCTTTCAGGTGGAGAAATGTATTAACACCGATCTGTCATTTCCCCTAGTCAGTCCCACTCCCCCTTCAGTTAGAACACACCCAGGGAACATAATTATACCCTTCCTCCCCCCTAGTGTTAACCCCTTCCCTGCCAGTGCCATTTTTACAGTAATCAATGCATTTTTATAGCACTGATCGCTATAAAAATGCCAATGGTCCTAAAAATGTGTCTGAAGTGTCCGCCATAAGGTTGCAGTACTGATTAAAAATCGCAGATCTCCGCCATTACTAGTAAAAAAAAATATTAATAAAAATGCCATAAAACTATCCCCTATTTTGTAGACACTATAACTTTTGCGCAAACCAATCAATAAACGATTATTGCGTTTTTTTGTTTTTTTTCGTAAAATATGTAGAAGAATACGTATCGGCCTAATCTGAGGAAAAAAATTGTTTTTATATATATTTATGGGGGATATTTAATATAGCAAAAAGTAAAAAATATTCATTTTCTTTTTTTTCAAAATTGTCGCTCTATTTTTGTTTATAGCAGTTCGAAACACATATGAGGTCACACTTAACCCCTTCAGCATCCCTAGTGGTTAACTCCTAAACTCCAATTGCCATTTTCACAGTAATCGGTGCATTTTTATAGCACCTTTTGCTGTGGAAATGAAAATGGCCCCAAAAATGTGTCAAAATTGTCCGATGTGTCCGCCATAATGTCGCAGTCACGAAAAAAATTTGCTGATCGCTGCCAATAATAGTAAAAAGAAAAGTATTAATAAAAATGCAATAAAACTATCCCCTATTTTGTAAACGCTATAAATTTTGCACAAACCAATCGATAAACGCTTATTGCGTAGTTTTTTTTTTTTACCAAAAATATGTAGAAGAATACGTATCAGCCTGAGGATTTTTTTTTATATATATATATATATATATATATATATATATATATATATATATATATATATATATATATATATATATATATATATATTTGGGGATATTTATTATAGCAAACAGTAAAAAATATTGCATTTTTTTTTTTAAATTGTCGCTCTATTTTTTTTTATAGCGCAAAAAATAAAAACTGCAGAGGTGATCAAATACCACCAAAAGTGGGGAAAAAGAATGCCAATTTTGTTTGGGAGCCACGTCGCACGATCACGCAATTGTCAGTTAAAGCGACGCAGTGCCGAATGGCAAAAAGTGGCCCAGTCATTGACCAGCAAAATGGGCCGGGGGTGAAGTGGTTAATCACAAATTGTAGTCCCTTATTATGCCTGCAACGGTAATACCTTGCTAAATGTATATTATGGGCCAGATTCTCAAAGACTTCACGTACGCTGTCTTAAGTCCGAATCTGCGCCATCGTACATGCGCGCCTAATTCTCAGTATCAGTTACGCATAAATTCGGCCAAGATACGAGCGACATAAGTCTCCTACGCCGTCGTATCTTGGGTGCATATATACGCTGGCCGCTTGGTGGCGCTTCCGTCGATTTCCGCGTCGAATATGCGAATGAGCTAGATACGCCGATTCTCGAACGTACGTGCGCCCGTCGCAATTTACACCGTTTACGCAAGACATACGCAGGCGTAAAGATAAAGCTGCTCTCTAGGTGGCGCAGCCCATGCAAGGTATCGACGTCGGAACAAGCGTATCTTTTTACGTCATTTGCGTATGTCGTACGCGAATAGGGCTGTGCGTAAGTTACGATCACGCCGTAGGCAGTGTGCGACGTATCTTAGGCGTTCTATCTGACGCATGCGCACTGGGATACATCCACGGAAAAAGCAAGTGCTTTGAGAATACTGCAGTTGCTTTCTAAGTTGCGGTGGCGTAGCGTAAATACGCTACGCTTTCTTTCTTTTTCTTTCTTTCTTTCTTTCTTTCTTTCTTTCTTTTTCTTTCTTTCTTTTTCTTTCTTTCTTTCTTTCTTTCTTTCTTTCTTTCTTTCTTTCTTTCTTTCTTTCTTTCTTTCTTTCTTTCTTTCTTTCTTTTTCTTTTTTTTTCTCTCTCTCTCTCTCTCTCTCTTTCTTTCTTTCTTATTCTTGTTTTTTGGAGTCTGTACTATAGTAGATACCCTAATGGACATTCCAGGATCTCAAGTGTGATCAGACCTTGTAGAAGAACGGTATCCATTCTCAGACGGAGATATAAACTCGGTAAACACAGGTTCTGTCTTCCTTTTTATTATTCTCAGACAAACAATAGAAGCCTCACCTCTCCTCTTAGGTCATGTACGATGGGCATTGTCTCCCGACACATTACCATCTAACAAAGCTTTGAATCATCCAAATGTATTAAGTTTCATTCGCCACGAGTCCTTGAGATGTTCTGCTAAAAGGTCCTCGTGCCCGGCGCAGAATTATTATCACAGGTGAACCAGCAATCAGAATCGGCATTTGTCCTTCATCTCCCAACAAAACAGATCCCACAATTATATATATTGAATAAAGAACGCTCATTGTAACTCATTTTTTTTTTTAAATTCTATTGCATCCAGAATACAGACCGGAACATTGCGCATGGATTAGATTGTCCCCGAAGTGCTGTGGGGAGGAAAACAACTGAAGCTTATTCGCTTTGTAAAATCCTTTTGTTGGCTTGTAATATTCATCTGTGTTCTCATCCTTGTGGACTCAGTTGACATTAGCGCTAATTTATACATCAAAATTGACTTTGGTACGTGGAGTTGATGAGCGGCAATAATGAAAATATCTTGCAGGCCAACCAAGTGAAGGCATACAGAGGAGGGGTGGATACAGGTGGGGGGCAATGGGGAAATTGCCCCCCAAGATTTGTGGGTGGGTGACAATATGCTCGGCGGGCAGCTCCGCGGGCGGGGCAGCGGGCTGGTGAGGGAGCGTGCGGCTCTGCCATGGGGCAGCTAAAAGATTGGCGGCTCCGCTGGCGGGTGAGAGAGCGTTCGGGCTGGGCGGCTTGGTGAGTGTCTGTTTCTGAGCGAGCAGCTGGCCAATCAGACAGTGAGCAGGCGAGTTGGGGAGCAGAGAGATGACATCATCTCTCAAAGCCCGCCCTGCATCCCTGCAGTCCCACCCTCACTGTACAGGCAGCAGAGAGATTGCATTATCTCTCTGCTGCCTGACTGGGACACAGCAAGGGACAATTGGAGCAGGCAAGTGACAATCCACAACCTGTGGCAGGTGACGTGGCAAGTGATAATCCGCAACGTGTGGCAGGAGACGTGGCAAGTGACAATCCGCGATGTGTGGCAGGTGACGTGGCAAGTAACAATCCGCAACGTGTGGCAGGTGATGTGGCAAGTGACAATAGGCAATGTGTGACAGGTGATGTGGCAAGTGACAATCCACAACGTGTGGCAGGAGACGTGGCATGTGACAATCCGCGACGTATGGCAGGTGACGTGGCAAGTAACAATCCGCAACGTGTGGCAGGTGATGTGGCAAGTGACAATAGGCAATGTGTGACAGGTGACGTGGCAAGTGACAATCCACAACGTGTGGCAGGAGACGTGGCATGTGACAATCCGCGACGTATGGCAGGTGACGTGGCAGGTAACGTAGCAAGTAACAATCCGCAACGTGTGGCAGGTGACGTGGAAAGTGACAATCCGCAACGTGTGGCAAGTGACAATCCGCAACGTGTGGCAAGTGACAATCCGCAACGTGTGGCAGGTGACGTGGCAAGTGACAATCCGCAACGTGTGGCAGGTGACGTGGCAAGTGACAATCCGCAACGTGTGGCAAGTGACAATCCGCAACGTGTGACAGGTGACGTGGCAAGTGACAATCCGCAACGTGTGACAGGTGACGTGGCAAGTGACAATCCGCAACGTGTGGCAAGTGACAATCCGCAACGTGTGGCAGGTGACGTGGCAAGTGACAATCCGCAACGTGTGGCAGGTGACGTGGCAAGTGACAATCCGCAACGTGTGGCAAGTGACAATCCGCAACGTGTGACAGGTGACGTGGCAAGTGACAATCCACAATGTGTGGCAGGAGACGTGGCATGTGACAATCCACGACATGTGGCAAGTGACAATACGCAATGTGTGGCAGGTGACGTGGCAAGTAACAATCTTCAACATGTGGCAGGTGGCGTGGCAAGTGACAATCCGCAACGTGTGGCAAGTGACAATCCGCAACGTGTGACAGGTGACGTGGCAAGTGACAATCTGCAACGTGTGGCAAGTGACAATCCGCAACATGTGGCAGGTGACGTGGCAAGTGACAATCCGCAACGTGTGGCAGGTGACGTGGCAAGTGACAATCCGCAACGTGTGGCAGGTGACGTGGCAAGTGACAATCCACAACGTGTGGCAGGAGACGTGGCATGTGACAATCCACGACATGTGGCAAGTGACAATACGCAATGTGTGGCAGGTGACGTGGCAAGTAACAATCTGCAACATGTGGCAGGTGGCGTGGCAAGTGACAATCCGCAACGTGTGACAGGTGACGTGGCAAGTGACAATCTGCAACGTGTGGCAAGTGACAATCCGCAACATGTGGCAGGTGGCGTGGCAAGTGACAATCCGCAACGTGTGACAGGTGACGTGGCAAGTGACAATCTGCAACGCGTGGCAAGTGACAATCCGCAACATGTGGCAGGTGACGTGGCAAGTGACAATCCGCAACGTGTGGCAGGTGACGTGGCAAGTAACAATCCGCAACGTGTGGCAGGTGACGTGGCAAGTGACAATCCGCAACGTGTGGCAGGTGACGTGGCAAGTGACAATCCACAACGTGTGGCAGGAGACGTGGCATGTGACAATCCACGACATGTGGCAAGTGACAATACGCAATGTGTGGCAGGTGACGTGGCAAGTAACAATCTGCAACATGTGGCAGGTGGCGTGGCAAGTGACAATCCGCAACGTGTGACAAGTGACAATCCGCAACGTGTGACAGGTGACGTGGCCCCTACTGGACACTGATAAGAACAGATACTAGACTTTCTCAGATGGGAACGAGGGACACCTATTAGAAAAAGTATGTAGGCATAAGACACGCCCCCTGAACCACTTCCGCCCCGGCCTATAGCAGAATGATTGCCGGGCGGTGGTTCAGTTAACCTGATTGGACGTTGTATGATGTCTAGCAGAATAACAGCTGCCATGTGCCCGTGGGGGCGCGCATCGCATCAATCAGTTGTGCGGTGTGTCAGTCTGACACACCGATCTTGGTAAAGAGCCTTTGACGGAGGCTCTTTACCACGTGATCAGCTGTGTCCAATCACGATCTAAACAGGAAAAGAGCCGTTGATCGGCTTTTCCTCACTCACATCTGACAGAGCCAATTGGCTGCTCTCCAGACAGTGGGGGTCTGTGCTGATTGTTTATCAGTGCAGCCCCCCTCGGATGCCCGCTTAGGACCACCAGGGATGGCCACTACACTGGACCACCAGGTATGCCACCCTAGACCACCAGGGAAATGCCAATCTGTGCCCAGGCAGCTGCCAATTAGTGCCCATCCTCAATGCCTGCCATTGCCATCAGTGATGCCTATCAGTGCCCACCAGTGCCACCTCATTGGTGTCACCTTATCAGTGCATGTCAGCGCCGCCTTATCAGTGCCCATCAGTGAAGGCGAAAACGTATTTTATTACAAAATGAATGCAGTAATGCGGTAATGTAGTGTTCAAAGGAGAATTGTACAAAATATATATATATAGTAAACCCACAAGTACTTTTTTTTTTTTACTATTATTCCCCTAATACTGGCTTTTGAAATTTACAAATGCAGCAATTTAGAAATTGGATGAAGGGTTTACCTGGGTAACGCCTTTTGAAAGATAAATAGTACATATTATATACAACTATATGGATCAGACCAAAATGAGGGACAAATGAGGAGGAAAGAGGGACTTTGTTCAAAAGCAGTCCCTTAAATTCCGGGACAGTTCCTTCAAATCCAGGACAGATGGAAGCTATTCACTTAATCTTAGCCAAACGGTTGAAGAGGAATGGACTAAAAGATGATGGTCATTCCCCAGCCAAGGCTTTGTGAGGCCTTAGGCAAAACTTGACATGGGGGCCCACTCACGCCCATGATGGGAAAAATAATTCAAGGACAAGAGCCTCTTCCCGACAACCCTGGCCGGTGGTTGTGGGGGTCTTTGGGCAGGGGGCTTATCGGAATCTGGAAGCCCCTTTTAACAAGGCGTCCCCCAGATCCTGCTCTTTAATAACTAAGGGGCAGGGGGGCACCCAGGGATGTCACCTGGTGAACCCGCCCCCTTGTGACGTCATTGACTGAGGGCATGTTGGGTCATTGATGTCACAAGGGGTGGTGTCACCGATATTGACTGGTTGTTAGGGACACTGGCGGCCCCCGCTCCTGAGTCAGTGCTCTTTTTTTTTCCTAAATAGCTTCCTTTACCTTAGTGCAGTCCTTCTTCACTTACCTCATCCTTCCATTTTGCTTTTAAATGTCCTTATTTCTTCTGAGAAATCCTCACTTCCTGTTCTTCTGTCTGTAACTCACCACCGTAATGCAAAGCTTTCTCCCTGGTTTGGAGTGTGGTGCCCGCCCCCTCCCTTGGACTACGGGTGAGTCAGGACACCCACTAACACACAGCTCCTTTCTTTATCTGCAACGTAGAGAGCGTCCTGACTCTCCAGTAGTCCAAAGGAGGGGGCGAGCACGACACTCCACACCAGGGAGAAAGCCTCGCATTACGGTGTGGAGTTACAGACAGAAGAACAGGAAGTGAGGATTTCTCAGAAGAAATGAGGACATTTAAAAGCAAAATGGAAGGATGAGGTAAGTGAAGGAGGACTGCACTAATGTAACGGAAGCTATTTAGGAAAAAAAACTGTACCTTTACAACCCCTTTAACGCTGTCTGAGCACAGCAGTGTTAAGGTCCCCTGTTCCTCAAAACTGGGGTAATGTATTGGGTAAGTTAGGCGGTCCCGAGGCCCCTATGAGTTGTGAGGCCTTAGGCGACCGCCTAATTAACCACTTCAATACCCAGCCATAGAAAATTGACAGCCTGGGCATTGCAGGCGAATATCTGGATGATGCCTGCAGCCAGAGGCATCATCCAGATATCCTCTTCTTCAGCCGACGATTCTGCACAATGTAAGAACGATCATAGCGGCGGTTCCGCCGCTTGATCGTTCTTACAGGCCGCTGGAGGGGACATCCCCCCCCCCTCCCGCCGCCATCCGGTGCTTCTCCGGGCTTACCTGTGCCTTCGGGGGCCCGGAGAACGAATCGTCGGCGGCAGCAGGAAGCATAGAGATGACTGGTGACCAGATGGTCACCAGTCATCTCTATGACCGTCGGAGGACCCGGGCGCGATCTGATGACGTCACGCCCGGGTCCCCGTATGTAAACAAAGCCGCAATTGCGGCTGTAAGCCCCCATTCATGAGATCGGTGAATTTTTTTTCACCGATCTCATGGTTTCCAGCCTGGAGGAGAGATGTGAGGTCTTATTGACCCCCATCTCTCCATAAAGAGGACCTGTCACACACATTTCCTATTACAAGGGATGTTTACATTCCTTGTAATAGGAATAAAAGTGGAAAAAAATAAAAATGAAAAAAAGTGTAAAAATAAATAAAAAATAAGTCAAAAAAATAAATAATAATAATAAAGATAAAAAAAAAAATTAAAACGCCCCTGTCCCCGATAGCTCGCGTGCAGAAGCGAACGCACACGCAAGTCCCGCCGACATATGTAAACGCCGTTTAAACCACATAAGTGAGGTTTCGCCGCGTGCGTTAGAGTGCCAGCAACGAATCTAGCACTAGATCTCCTCTGTAAATCTAAACTGTAACCTGTAAAAAATAAATAAAGCGTTGCCTATGGAGATTTTTAAGTACCGAAGTTTGGCGCCATTCCATGAGTGTGCGCATAATTAAAGCGTGACATGTTGGGTATCTATTTACTCGGTGTAACATAATCTTTCACATAATACAAAAAAATTGGGCTAACTTTACTGTTTTGTTATTTTTTTAATTCATAAAACAATTTTTTTACAAAAAAAAGGCGTTTGAAAAATAATTGCGTAAATACCGTGCAAGATAAAACTTTGGAATGACCGCCATTTTATTCCCTAGGGTGTCTGCTAAAAAAAACATATATAATGTTTGGGGGTACTGTGTAATTTTCTAGCAAAAGAATGATGATTTGTACATGTAGGAGAGAAGTGTCAGAATAGGCCCGGTATGGAGGTGGTATAAAAGCCTGGTATTGAAGCGGTTAAAGAGCCGCCCCTGGGTACAACAATGTAAGACTGAAGGGATGGTCGGAGGTCAGCTGGAACATTTTTTTTTGCAGTGTACATGATTCAACTCAAAGAATGAAAAATATATATTCCTTGTAAATAAGAAGTTTACTTTTTTTCTTTTTGAAGCTCCGTATGAAGCAAAGAGTCTACCTGCGTTACGCGAGGGGAGAAGAGCGCGCCGGAGAAGCTTTATTAAAACTCATCCATCAAGGTAATTCTCGCTGTCATTATTTAAAGTCGGGCCAGCCATTGTCAGCCTCGTTGACATGGGCGGATTTTGTACACGGAATTTTGGCTTTATAAATGTTCATTAAAAATCTAGCGGAGCTGTCAGCTCACTTCACAGTACAGGAGATCTCAATCGGGATTGTCAAAGTAAATATTACAGGAGAAAGAATGAAATTTTCAAAATTTGTTAAAAAAGTGACATCTGTTTGGTATTTGATTAGAAACGAGAAGATTCGCCATCGGAGGTGGCAGATGTGTTATTTTAACATTTATTTCTTATTTACAAAGTGCATCAGAGCTTAAACTGAGAAAGTTTACTTATTTCATTGCAATATGTGTGTGTGTGTGTGTGTGTATATATATATACTATATTGTCAAAAGTATTGGGACACCTGCCTTAACACGCACATAAACTTTAATGGCGTCTTAGTCCGTAGGGTTCAATATTGAGTTGGCCCCGCCCTTCGCAGCTATAGCAGCTTCAACTCTTCTGGGAAGGCCGTCCACAAGGTTTAGGAGTGTGTCTATGGGAATAGAGGCAACTCCCGTATTTATCGGCGTATAACACACACTTTTCCCCCTAAAAATGGGGGGAAAATCACGGGTTGGTGTTATTACGTCGATAGTAGGGGTGCAACGGATCGTCACCGATCCGTGATCCGAACGGGTCACCCCATTCGGATCGGCACACCCCGCGATCCGCGGAGCGCTCCGGAGCCTCGGCCGTAGGAAAGTCCCCGGCTTTGGCCTAGCTCCGGAGCGGCGGCCATCTTGGTACACCCGGCGGTGCCCCTCCTCTCTGTTCACACCCACAGAGGAGGAGCCCGCGCTCGAGAGAAACACACGCCGCTGTCTGAGGTCTGCACTACTGTTGTGGGGGTTACTGTCTGAGGTCTGCACTACTGTGGGGTGTCTGTACTGAGGGGGGGGGGGGGGGGGGGTCTGTACTGAGGGGGGGACCCATAGTGGGTGGGGGGGGGGTGACACCATTTTTATTTTTTTGCACTGAGTGACGCCACTGCAGTGTGGGGGGGTGTGTGGATATTACAGTGGGGGAGATTTTTTTTTTTTTTGCTGATCCGAAAATGATCTGATCCGTGACTCCTGATCCGAGGAACGATCCGAACCGTGAGTTTTTTGATCCGTTGCACCCCTAGTCGATAGTGTATCTCGGAGGGGAAGGAACGCCACTGGAATTCACTGAGCCGTCATCTCCTGTTTACTCGGCTCTTACTCGGCTCTCACACACAGTTATCCAAAGCACTCGCATATCAAAGCGAGTTTCCCCATAGAAGTCAATGGAAACGAAGATAATTAGTTCCCCATTGACTTCTATTGCATGCAATACCGCATGTGGCCAAAAGCTGAGAGCCTCGAAAAATACTTGGGGACAGCTCGGCTGATCTCGGAAACCCTTGGAAAGGTTTGGAAACAGGGCCAGATTCATAAAGAGTTACGACAGTAGATACGCCGTCGTAACTCAGAATCTGCGCCGCCGTATCTTAAAAGCGTATGCTCAAAGTGAGATACACTTACATGTTGCTAAGATACGACTGGCGTAAGTCTCCTACGCCGCCGTATCTAAGCTGCCTATTTACGCTGGCCGCTAGGGGCGTGTACGCTGATTTACGCCTAGAATATGTAAATCAGCGAGATACGCCTATTCACGAACATACGCCCGGCCGTCACAGTACTGGTACGCCGTTTACGTAAGACGTTTTCAGGCGTAAAGATTAACCACCAAAAATATTGGCGCAGCCAATGTTAAGTATGGACGTCGGGACCGCGTCAAATTTTTCACGTTTTACGTCGTTTGGGCAACTCGTCCGTGAATGGGGCTGGACGTAAATTCCGTTCACGTCGAAACCAATGAGTCTTAGCGGTGCAATTTGGAGCATGCGCACTGGTATACGTCCACGGACGGCGCATGCGACGTTAGTAAAAAAACTTAATTTAAAATAAAACACGCCCACATCAAACACATTTGAATTTGGTGTGCTTACGCCGGCCCATTTACGCTACGCCGCCGTAACTTAGCTTTGTGAATACAGCACTTGCCTCTCTAATTTACGGCGGCGTAGCGTATCTGAGATACACTACGCCCGCACAAAATTACGCCGCTCTACGTGAATCTACCCCTAAGTATTTCCGAGTGAGTCTGAGTATTTTCATACGGCTCAGAACCATTCCGAGTGTCACCGGCGCCTCCCCACCTCTGGCCAAACGTGGTACTGAAATTATCTTGCATTCTGCTCATCTTGTGAGACAACACTCGCAAACCGAGTCAGAATTAAAAAAAATGCTCGTTATTCAAAACGCTTGTTAACCGCGTTACTCGAAACCAAAGTTCCACTGTATAAATTTGTGATTTCTTTGCCTTCTGTCTTTTCTTTCCTTTCCTCCCCTCCCCCTCCTTTTTTTTCTCCTTCTGGGCAATATGATTGAATTTCTAGAATCAGAGTGGATCGGCTTTACTGATCGCAGTAAGGCCAGTTCAATGGATTCCTCCAGGAATGATAACGAGATCATGGCATGTTTCACACAATTGAAACAGGTGTTAGAAGAGAAATCCTGGTTTTCATTGGCATGCCACTTCCTTCCAACAATATGTGGAAGCCAAGGCTATACCTTTTGGTTTACGGATAAAGATGTTCCCAACTGTCCAGAATCCATCACAGGAATATAAAGGACAAATGGGAACACAATCTTACAGCTTGCTCATTCAGCTGACTGGACATTGAAAGCCGGTCAGCTGAATGGCGGCAGCTGACTGGCTGTGTGGAAGTGCCAATCAGAGCCGTAGGCTCTGATAGGCTTTCCGAGTACAGCCCTGAGGCTGTAATCGGCTTCCTGAAGCTTAACCTCGGGACGTACCGGCCGTGCGTTCCGAGGATAAGACTGACAGGCGTCTCAGCCAATCTGGTAATCAGTGCCAGGGGGTACTGGGCACAGTGGCTACAAGTGGGGGCACAGAGGCAGCAATTGGGGGCACGGTGGTTACGAGTGGGGGCACAGTGGTGACAATTGGGGGCACAGTGGTGACAATTGGGGGCACAGTGGTGACAATTGGGGGCACAGTGGTGACAATTGGGGGCACAGTGGCGACAATTGGGGGCACAGTGGCGACAATTGGGGGCACAGTGGCGACAATTGGGGGCACAGTGGCTGTGTTTGATGGCATAGTGGTGACAATTGATGGCATGGCACAGTGGCGACAATTGATTACATAGTGGCTGCGTCTGATGGCACATTGACTGCATTTGATGGCATGGCACAGTGGTGACAATTGATGGCACAGTGGCTGCATTTGATAGGTACAGTGAGGCTGCAATTTTTTTTTTTTCTTTTCGTTTGCGCCCACCCAAAAATGTTGAGCACCAGCCGCCACTGTTGCTCATTAACCACTGTATATAAAAATGAACATGGAGGGGGATTATTTGTGCTAGGAGCGGTGATTTCCGGGGAGGATTGGGGGGGATAGATTTGTGATGGGAGAGATTTGGAGGGAGGAGTGGGGGGGACGCATTTGTAATAGGAGAGGGGATTGGGAGGGTGGGGGGTTTGTGATAGGAGGGGGATTTGGGGGGAGAAGTGGGGAGGAAAGATTTGTAATAGTAGGGGTTTTGGAAAGGGAGGATTTGTGCTAGGAGGAGGGAATTGGAGGGAGGATTGGGGTGAAGAATTTGTGATAGAAGGGAGGATTTGCAGGGGAGGTTTTGTAATAGAAGGAGGGATTTGGAGGGAGGAGAGGAGGAAAGAATTTGGGCTAGGATTAGGGATTTTGAGGGAGGAGTGGGGAGATGTATTTATAATAGAAGGGGAGTGGGGTTGGGAGGGGGAGGATTTGTGCTAGGAGGAGGAATGTGGAGGGAGGAGTGGGGAAAATGATTTGTGCTAGGAGGAGGGATTTGGAGGGAGGAGTGGGGGGAAGGATTTGTGCTAGGAGGAGGGATTTAGAGGGAGGAGTGATTTGGAGGGAGGAGTGGAGGGAAGGATTTGTCATTGGAGGAGGGATTTGGAGGGAGGAGTGGGGGGAAGGATTTGTGCTAGGAGGGGGGATTTGGAGGCAAGGATTTGTCCTTGGAGGAGGGATTTGGAGGGAGGAGTGGGGGTAAGTATTTGTAATAGAAGGGGAGGGGGATTTGTACTAGGAGGAGGGATTTGGAGGGAGGAGCGGGGCTAAGTATTTGAAATAGAAGGGGAGGGGGATTTTGAGGGGGGATTTGTGACAGGAGAAGTGAATTGGAGGGAGGAGTAGGGGGAATTATGTGTGATAGGATGGGTGATTTTTTTTGGGGGGGGGGGAGATTTGGAGGGAGGAGTGGGGGCAAAGATTTGTGCTAGGAGGGGGTATTTGGAGGGGTGGTTATGCTAGGAGAAGGGATTTGGAGGGAGGAGTCGGGGGTAAATATTTGTGCTAGGAGGAGGGATTTGGAGGGAGGAGTGGGGGGAAAGATTTGTGCTAGGAGGAGGGATTTGGAGGGGTAGTTATGCTAGGAGGTTGGATTTGGAGGGAGGAGTGGGGGGGGAAAGATTTGTGCTAGGAGGAGGGATTTGGAGGGGTAGTTATGCTAGGAGGTTGGATTTGGAGGGAGGAGTGGGGGGGAAAAGATTTGTGCTAGGAGGAGGGATTTGGAGGGGTGGTTATGCTAGGAGGAGGGATTTGGAGGGAGGAGTGGGGGGAAAGATTTGTGCTAGGAGGAGGGATTTGGAGGGGTGGTTATGCTAGGAGGAGGGATTTGGAGGGAGGAGTGGGGGAAAAGGTTTGTTGTAGGAGGGAGGATTTAAAAGGAAGAGGGGAGGGGAAGAGACTTTGTACTAAAAGGGGGAATTGAGGTGTTGGGGGGGGGGGGGGAGATTTGTGTTTGGAGAGAGGATTTTTGAGGGGGGAGGGCTCAACATCACATGTGGGTGTTACCTAGAGCTGTCCGCATACAAATAGTGTCTGCCTATGAATTTCCACTTCTCCAGGCCTATTGAGGCATTTTGATATTTGCATAACCCCTCCCAAGAGCCCGCCCACTGCTTGCATCAGAGTGCATGGAGCAGCACAGAGACCCAGTGACGGCTCTATTATAAGGTCTATTATAAGATACATAATGAAAAAAGTTTTATTTTGATATTTCATTAGCATGTTGATATGAGGGGGGGGGGGGGTCAAGGAAGGCAAACTACATGCAGATTAAATGGATGTGAGCCGGGCTCAAACTTTTTGCCATGAACTTTTATATCCACGAACCAGGTTTCTGCCAAAAATAGTTTTTGTAATAATGAATCCTTCGATCTCCCACGTCTCGGCTATTTCCTATTTCCACATAAAAATGGTAATGTCCCCGTACGGCGGCAGCCATCACTCATCACAATCCCCATCCATAAAGCCAATCATGTCATTCCTTCTGCGGTGCCCTAAAATCACTGCCTACAAATTGATACTAAGGAGCCCAACGTGTGAAAAAAAAGACGACTCCAGTAACCTGATTAGCCACGGATGTTTGGCGCAGAGCGCGGGACCGATAACAAACGATTGTGTCTTCCAGAGCTGCAAGATACTTATCGATCACATCACATTTCCAAAAAAAAAAAACTGTCTCCGCTGACCCCGTTCATGAATTTGTCAACATCCGCAAAAAGGTGTCGGATTCTGAGAAAGGATAAATGATATAAATAAGGTGGAATTCGCGGGAATATCTGTCATTATAACGCAAGGCGGGAGAGATAAGGAGCGAGGCGAAATATACACAAAAGACTAGAATTATCATCCTAAGCATCGCTCTCCATAAGTCACCGGCGCCTTGGCAGGGCTGTATATTGCGGCGGAGCGATCGCGAGGCAATTGCGTTGATACACGACCTGGTTTGAGCCTAGGTCACTCTACTCTTTACCGGAATCCGGCTTGATTTATTTCACGGTTAATGAGATCAAAGACTGGAATTGTGTTTATCGGGATTACCACGGGAGCGGATCGAAAATTAATAGCATACGTGTGCTCAAATGGCCAAAAGAATAGCACCATGAGAAGGTGGAGTTGTAATGTACATAAAGCGGTGATCTTCTCTAATACACACGATCGAAAAATTCCGACAAGAAAACCGTGGATACGCTACGCCGCCGTAAATTAGCGAGGCAAATGCTGTATTCACCAAGCTAAGTTACGGCGGCGTAGCGTAAATGGGCCGGCGTAAGCCCGGGTAATTCAAATGTGAATGAGGTGGGCGTGTTTTATGGTAATGTATTGCGACCCCACGTTTTTTACGTTTTTATTAAACTGCGCATGCGCCGACCGTGGACGTATCTCAGTGCTCCAAATTATGACGCTACGACGCATTGTTTTCGACATGAACGTAATTGTGGTAAATCCCCATTCACGGACGAGTTAAGCAAACGACGTGAAATCTGAAAAATTTCACGCGGTCCCGACGTCCATACTTAACATAGGATGCGCCATCTTTTTGGTGGTTTATCTTTATCTTTAAATGCCTTACGTAAACGGCATAAATTCACTGCGTCGGCCGGGCGTACGTTCTTGAATAGGCGTATCTCGCTGATTTACATTTTCTAGGCGTAAATCAGCGGGAACACCCCTAGCGGCCAGCTTAAAAACGCAGTTAAGATATGACGACGTAATACAATTACGCCGCTCGTATCTTAACTCAATCCTCGCGTATCTTGTTTTCTGAATACAGAAAAAAGATACGCCGGTGCATCTAAGAAGTTACGCAGCTGGGGGCGTGGCCAAGATGGCGATCTAGGAGGAAGCAGGATCCAGAGCTCTGCTGGAATTTCGCCTATTATCCGTGTTCTGGGCTACTTTATTGGCTGAATTTCACTGACCTGTCTCCGGATGTCCTACCGGACTAGACGCAGGGGGAAGAAGCTTCATTTTCCGCCGACGGTAGAAGATACGACCCCGCGAGTGGAGAAGCACGTGGTGGTCTCCCCTGCGAGTGGCCGGAGCATGGCGTCGCAGACGGAGCCGGCGGAGCCGTCAGCTGGGACGGGGCTCGGGTTCCCGGAGGTCATGGCGGCAATCGCTGCCTGCCAAGCCGCCCTGACCACGAAGATTGAGGCCGTGCAGATGGATGTCGGCATCATCCGACAAGACATGGACAAGCTCCGCTCGCGAGTGTCGGAGGTGGAGGAGCGCATTGGGCATACGGAGGATGACGTCGCGGAGCACACCGCTTCTATCCATGTTCTTCAGACGAAAGTCCGGGCCCTGGAATATAAGGTGGACGACGCCGAGAACCGCAACAGGGGAAACAATCTCCGGATGCTCGGCCTGCCTGAGGGCGCGGAGGGGAAGAATCCCACGGTCTTTGTGGAGGAGTTGCTGAGGGGCCTACTGCCAGCGGCGCAGCTTTCTGCTTACTTTACGGTGGAGCGGGCTCATCGGATCCCTCCGGCCCCTGGACCGCCTGGAGCCCGTCCCCGTACCCTGATTTTCCGGCTGCTCAACTTTAGGGATCGGGATGAAGTACTTCGGGCTGCTCGCAAGGCGGGTGAGTTGCGGTACCAGAATGGCACCTTGCTCCTCTTCCCCGACTACTCACTTGAAACTCAGAAGCTCCGCCGATCCTTTGACCAAGTTAAAGTCGGGCTGCAGGCACGGAACATCAAGTACAGTGTCCTTTTCCCCGCGAAGCTGAGGGTCCAGGATGGTGAGACTGTTCAATTCTTTACCTCCCCCCGGGATGCCGCGGCCTGGCTGGAGTCGCTGCCTCGTCCTCGCTAGCCCTGGATGGATTACAGCCTGTTTGCCCGTCTGGGTTTTGTACTCTCTTCCTTCTGTTAGTTGACATTATGTGCTCTTGTGCTGTCTGTGTGGATTGAGACTGAGATATGTGGCTGGGTCTCTGTGCTGGCCGGGCCCTGGGGATGTTTTAGTGACAAGTACTGTTGGACCGATGCTCTTCCTGCCTTCTGCCTCCCCCGGGCTACATGGCTGCTCATTCATGGCCTGTCTGCGATTTACTCCTATGCCGTTGTGCCTGCTCATGGCTGCCCTCCCTACTGTGTTATTCTCCCTCCCCTTCTAATTGTTATCATATATTTTTTTTTTTTTTTTTTTTTTTGGGGGGGGGGGGGGCTCATCGCCTTGGATGGACTATTGTTTCCCCCCTTTTACCATTGCTTTATGGGGACTGCTCTGAGACAGCACAACTGACTGTTTGCTAATGGCTATGTTCTTATAGTTGGAATATGAAACCTAAGTTGGCGCCCCTGAGATTGCTCAGGAGAACAATATATATTTCCTTGCCAGCATCTCTGTTGATCTGCTGGAGGTTTATTTCGCTTTAAGCGCGCGCCCTCCATAGACTACTCTTGTTGTGGGGAGTTGGGGACATGATACATCACCGGTTCCTGCTGGGGATGTGGGGTGGGGGGAAACAGTTTCTGCCGTTGCAGATCAGGGTGTTTGTTGTTGTTTTTGCTCTGTTAATTTTTTTTCCACAGGAGTTGCTCATCTATGTTTGGAATTCTGTTGCTCTACAAATATACAGTATATACAGTACCATGTTCAATGTTTTCACTAGGCGCCTGCACAGGAGGGTGGTTTGGGTGCCTCCCTTGCCCCTGGGGCTGTCTGGGGTGGTGGGGGGGAATGGGGATCAGGCTCTCTTATCTCTTACCAGTGGTCATGGCTGACATATCTATTATCTCTTGGAATGTCAGGGGTCTCAACTCTGCAACCAAACGATCATTGGTCCTTAAATTTCTACAAAGGTATAGCCCCCACATCTGTATTCTACAGGAGACACACCTTGTGGGTAACAGGATCCTCGGCCTCCGGAGGGCGTGGGTTGGGCCACACTATCACTCCACTTATTCCAACTATGCCAGGGGGATTAGCCTTTTGGTCCGCAGGTCCCTTCCCTTTCAGGTCCTGGATGTTCGTACAGATCCGGGGGGTAAATATGTTATTGTGCATGCCTCGATTCACACTAAGAGATTGGTCCTGGTGGGGCTGTACCTTCCCCCTCCTGCCACGACTCAACTTTTGTATGACATTATGCAGATCGTGATGGGGTTTGATACTCGAGAAGTGTTTCTTTTTGGGGATTTTAACATGGTGCCGTCGCAGGACATGGACAGACTGCACGGGGTGGCCCGCCCCTCCTCAGATTTGAACAGTTGGGCTGATACCTTTGGCCTCACGGATGTGTGGCGACACTTTCACCCTCATGATAGGGAATACACGTGTCACTCTACCTCATATAGGGCTCTCTCCCGTATAGATCTGGCATATGCCTCCTCCGGGGCCCTGCACTGGACGAGGGAGGCTAGGCATCTGCCACGGGGAATCTCTGATCATGCCCCTCTTCTCGTCACTGTGGCCCTGGCCAGGTCCCCTGGTTGGAAACTTTGGCGTCTGTCCAGGTTCTGGGCTATTGATGATAGGTTGCAGGAACCCATAGCTGAAGCAGTCTGTAATTACTGGTTGCAAAACGGGCAATCTGCTGGTGAACTGGTGCTTTGGGATGCCTTTAAGGCCTGGGTGCGGGGGGAATATATATCCCATATTTCTTCCTTGCGGAGGGAGGCTTCCCGGTCCTTGGAGGCCCTGGAGGCTGAGGCCGCAAGGTGTGAGTCTGCTTATATCCAGTCCCCTAGTGTCTCTGCCCACATACCATGGGAGAGGGCCCTTCGGGACCTCTCCTTGCATAATGTGGAGCAGACGCAGAAATCTATGCTGTACTCTAGGCAGCGAATTTTCGAATATGGTAATAAGAATGGGAGACTGTTGGCTTGGCTGGCAGGGACCCGGGGGGCTTCTGCTCACATTGCGGGGGTGCGGGACGCTCGGGGTACTCTGGTTTCCTCCCCGGAGGACATTAGTGCCAGGTTTGTTGAGTTCTTTCGGGGACTGTACTCCTCTAGGGTGTCTTTTTCCCAGTCGGAGCTGCAGGACTACCTGAACTGTGTCCCCTTTCCTGCCCTGTCGGATGGAAATAGGGAGATCTTGAACAGGGCCATTTCCCTGGAGGAGGTGCAGGCTGCAATCGGGAGTCTGCAGAGTGGTAAGACCCCGGGTGCGGATGGCCTCCCCACGGAATTCTATTCGCAGCATGCGGAACTCCTCGCTCCCAGGCTCACATCCCTTTTCTCTGGACTTTTGGAGACAGTTTCTGTACCTGAGTCTATGGAAGAGACCATCATTGTTCTAATCCCCAAGCCTGGTAAGGACCCCCAGGAATGTGCTTCATATAGGCCCATTTCCTTATTAAATGTGGATGCCAAGATATTGGCGAAGGTGCTGGCCACCCGTCTGTCATCGGTCATATCCACCCTAATTCATGTTGACCAGACCGGATTCATGCCGGGCAAGGGCACGGATATAAATATCCGGCGACTATTCCTGAATCTGTCTATCACTCATGATAATGCTGGGTCCCGGGTGATTGCCTCCTTAGATGCCGAAAAGGCATTCGACTCAGTGGAGTGGGATTACCTGTGGGGAGTGCTGCAACATTTTGGCTTTGGTCCTGGTTTCTTGCGATGGATCCAGCTGCTCTACCGGGCGCCAAGGGCCAGGGTGCGCACCAATGACTGGGTCTCTGAGTCCTTCCAACTACATAGGGGCACTCGTCAGGGGTGTCCTCTGTCCCCGGGTCTGTTTGCTCTGGCCTTGGAGCCCCTGGCGATTTTAGTCAGGGAGTCTGCAGGGGTCCGGGGGATGCAGATTGGTAGCTTAGAGGAGAAGATCTCCCTTTATGCGGATGATGCCCTTCTCTATCTGAATGATGCTGGCCCTTCCCTGTCCGCTGCCCTTGCTCTGTTTGACACCTTTGGATCCTTTTCCGGGGTCCGTATAAACTGGTCTAAATCGATCCTTTTTCCCCTGGATGCTCGACCTCCGGATGGATTGACCCCTGCCTCTTTACAGTGGGTTTCGGAGTTCAAGTATCTTGGGGTGATGGTTGCTAGGGCTCCATCCCAGTACCTCTCACTTAATATTCTTCCGCTGCTTCGGCTGTTGAGGGAGCGGTGTCGGTCTTGGTCTGGTCTGCCATTAAATTTGATTGGCCGCATCAATATCATAAAGATGATTTTATTACCTAAATTTAATTATCTATTTCGGAACAGCCCGACCTGGATTCCGACATCGTTCTTTCGGGAGGTGGACAGTTGTATTCTCTCGTTCCTTTGGAATGGGACCGTCCCCCGATTGGCGAAGTCTACGCTGCAGCTACCTACTCACCTGGGAGGCCTGGCTCTCCCGAACTTTAGAGTTTATTACTGGGCAGCGATGTTAGTTACGGTCTACTGGTGGCTTGAGGCCAGCCGCTCCAACGCTGCGGTGTGTGTGGAGGCGGCTTGGCTGGGCTCCCTGCAGGATCTTCAGAATCTGGTGTATAGAGGGCCGAGGGCCTATGCGGACCTCCCGGTCTCCACAAGGTCGACGCTTAGGGTGTGGACTATGGCCAGGCGAAAATTCCACCGGCCGGAGCGCTGGTCCCCGGTCCAGCCTCTCTGGGGGAACCCTAATTTGCCTCACATTAGATGTATACCAGACCCACAGGTCTGGGCGAGGTTTGGTATCAAGACGCTGAGAGACATTATGCCGGCTGGCATACTGTTGTCATTCCCTCAGCTGAGTGTGAAATACGGCCTGCCCGGTTGGATGTATTTCCGATACGCCCAGCTTCGCCATGCGGTTAGGGCGCAGTTCCCCGTCCCCCCATGTGTCCAGTTGGACCCGGTTGAGGAATTATTGTCGGGTGTGGACTTGCAGAAGCCTCGCTCTGCCTTGTACGGCACTCTGCTCCCTATTGACTCTGTTAAACTGGATAGACTGTGGGAGGCGTGGAGGGCGGATGTGCCGGGACTGGATAGGGAGGACTGGGAGGACTGCCTGGAGCGGGGCCCGAAGCTGGTTATATCTGCAGGGGATAAGCTGATACAGACTAAGTTTCTACATAGGGTCTATTTTACGCCAACACGACTGTCTAGAATTTACCCTGATAAGGACCCATGCTGCCCAAGGTGTAGGACACAGCAGGGAACCTATATTCACATGTTTTGGTCCTGCCCGGCTCTGGCACCCTTCTGGTCAGGAGTGTTTGAACAGTTAAATGTCCGCCTGGAGCTTTCTGTCCCCATGTCTCCCGAACTGGCCCTGCTGGGTGTAATTGATGATGAGCAGCGGTCCCACCATAGTAAGCTGTTAATCTTTTACCTCCTCTTTTATGCCAAAAAAGAAATTTTATGCAGATGGACCGCTCCTGATCCCCCTAGGGTGTCTACTTGGAAAAATAAAATTAATGCTGCCCTTCCACTCTATAAACTGACATACATTAACCGTGGTTGCCCCTGGAAATTTGATAAGGTGTGGTCACCGTGGACGGCTATCTAACCTTGTTTTTGGCGGACTGGGACCCTGCTCTCCCTTCCTCTTTTTTTTTTTTTTCTTTCTTATTTTTTTTTTTTTTCTTCTCCCTTTCTTCAGCCGCCCTTCCCCTCCCCCTCCCCTCTTCTCCCTTGTCCTTCCCTTCCCCCTCTACTTTCCCCCCCCCATCTCTCTCTCTCTCATCCCTTTCCATTCTCCCCCCCCCCCTTTTTTTTTTCCCCCTCCTTGTAGCTCCTGACCACAGTCCGCATAGAATCCCTTATTGAATCTGAGACTATATTCCGGGAGGATGTTTTGGTGTTTTACTGCTTTGTACAATGCAACTGTGCTGTGTCTATCTGTCGAATTGGCTGTACCATGGGATCTTCCCTTTTGTCTTCTCGATTTTCTTTTTTTTTGTACTGTATATTTTCCTTCAATAAAGCACTCCTGATTGTTAAAAAAAAAAAAAAAGAAGTTACGCAGCTTATCTAGAGATCAGCCGCGTAACTTCTTACTGGAATCTGGCCCATGGTCACACAAAATTCCAACCGGCAAGAACACGGTGACGTACAACACTACGACGAGCCGAGAAAAATTAAGTTCAATGCTTCCGAGCATGCATCAAATTGTTTCTGAGCATGCGCGGAATTTTGCACGTCGAAATTGCTACAGAAGATCGGAATTTCCCACTAGAACTTTTCCCATTGGTAAATTTGAGAACCAGCTCTCAAATTTTTGTTGTCGGAAAAAGTCTGGTTGGAATTCCCGACGAAAATCTCCCATCGGAATTTTTCTGTCGGCAATTCCGATCGTGTGTACGGGGCTTTAGGGTATATTTACATTAGTTATGCCGCGTACACACGATCGAAAAAAATTCCGACAAGAAAACCGTGGAATGTTGGCTCAAGCTTGTGTTGCATACACACGGTCACACCAAATGTCAACCGTCAAGAACGCGGTGACGTGCAACACTACGACGAGCCAAGAAAATGAGGTTTAATGCTTCCGAGCATGCATCAAATTGTTTCTGAGCATGCGTCAGAATTTTGCGCATCAGAATTTCCCACTAGACCTTTCCCAGTTGGAAAATTTGAGAACCAGCTCTCAAATTTTTGTTGTCGGAAATTCCGACAGAAAAAGTCCTAAACACGGGAATTTCCGACCAAAAACTCCCATCAGAATTTTTTGTTGGGAATTCCGATTGTGTGTACGGGGCTTTAGGGTACATTTACATGAGTTATACCGCGTACACACGAAAGAAAAAAATTCCGACAAGAAAACCGTGGAGTTTTTTCCCAACGGAATGTTGGCTTAAGCTTGTGTTGCATACACACGGTCACACCAAATGTCAACCGTCAAGAACGCGGTGACGTACAACCCTATGACGACCCAAGAAGAATTAAGTTCAATGATTCCGAGCATGCGACGACTTGATTCCGAGCATGCATGTGTTTTTTTTGTCTGGCGAAATTGCATACAGAAGATCGGAATTTCCGTTGGAAAATTTGAGAACCAGCTCTCTAATTTTTGTTGTCGGAAATTCCAACAGAAAAAGTCCGATGGAGCGTACACACGGTCGGAGTTCTCAACCAAAAGCTCCCATCGGAATATTTCTGTCAGGAATTCCGACCGTGTGTACGGAGCTTTAGGGTACATTTACATGAACTATGCCGCGTACACACGATCGAAAAAATTCCGACAACAAGACCGTGGATTTTTTTCCCGACGGAATGTTGGCTCGAACTTGTGTTGCATACACACGGTCACACCAAATTCCAACCGCCAAGAACGCGGTGACGTACAACCCTACGACGAGCCAACAAAACGTTCAATGATTCCGAGAATGCATCGGCTTGTTTTTTTTGTGCGTCGGAATTGCATACAGAAGATCGGAATTTCCGACAAGAACCTTTCCTCAATTTTTTGCTGTCGGAAATTCCAACAGAAAAAGTCAAATAGAGCCTACACACAGTCGGAATTCCCATCCAAAAGCTCACATCTGACTTTTTTTTTTGTAGGGAATTCCGACCGTGTGTACGGGGCTTTAGGGTACATTTACATGAGTTACGCCGCGTACACACGGTCAGAATTTCCCATGGAAAGAGTCTGATGGAATTTTTTCATCGGATATTCCGACCGTGTGTGTGTGTCCCATTGGACTTTTTCGGTCGGAAATTCCGAAGGACTTGGAAAGTTCTCTTTTTTTCGACGGAAAACAAATTCTATCGGAAATTCCGTTCGTCTGTATGGAATTCCGATGGAGAAAAAAACATGCATGCTCAGAAACAATTTGACGCATGCTCGGAAGCATTGAACTTCATTTTTCTAGGCTCGTCGTAGTGTTGTACGTCGCCGCATTTTTGCCGGTCGGAATTTGGTGTGACCGTGTGTATGCAAGACAGCTTGAGCGGAATTCCGTTGGAAGTTTATTCCGACTTAAAATGGTCATGTGTACGAGGCAACAATACATAGACTCATGCAATTCATGAATCTATGTATTGTATTCAGTGGCGGTGCAGGAGCGAGAGGGGGCGGCGCTCTGGCGCCCTCTATGGACCCACCGCCACTGGACTCGAGTATAAGCAGAGGGGGGCATTTTCAGCAAAAAAAGTGCTGAAAAACTCGGCTTATACTCGAGTATATACGGTATATTAATTGGATTTCATGTATTGACAGTGGCTCGTTTCTAAAAATTGGAGCTGAAAACAATGGGGATCAGACCTCCTATTTCCAGGTTTATCACTGCTGACTTCCAATACAGATCTGTCCTTACAGGTGAAAACTACAGCAAGCAGAACGATGTCACTACAGTCCCTATAAATAGAGGAGAGGGTAAGACACAAACTGTTCTGGGTAATCAACTGCAGTGTCGTGTCACAGCTCTCTCCTCAAGCCTCATCAATGTGACAAGAACGTGTCACCCACCCGCAGGACGCAGAGGGCAATCAATGAATGACAGCCGTCAAACTAGTTAACACGCCGCCAAATGACACCGCCACTTGTCAATAGAATGTGCAAAAACTTATTTAGAGCCGGAAAAAAAAAATGAAGATTTCACAAATTGGAAGAAGGGAAGGAGGTGTGCCGGCTGCAGGTAATGAGTGAGAACTCCATCCCGTGTATGACAAACATCTGAGCCCTTCAGTCATTGATCGGAGAGCTTCAACAACCTGTCACAAGATTAATGAGGCTTCTTGTTAGAACTCCTGCCCCGGGATCGTCCTCCGGTACATCACGATGTGGAATGTAGCGACTGATACTAGGGGGGGGGTTAACCACTTAAGGACCCCTTCACGCCGATATACGTCGGCAGAATGGCACGGCTGGGCACAATCACGTACGTGTCTCTTTAAGCCCACCCGTGGGGTCGCGTGCGTGCGCCACCGGCACGCACACGTGACCCGGTCCGAAGCTCCATGACCGCACCCGTTTCCTGCGATCAGTCACCGGAGCTGAAGAACAGGGAGAGGTGAGTGCATGGGCGTCCGCTCATACGAGTAAGGGGGGGCCAGTGACCCCCCCTGGAATCGGCAAGGGTCTGCCATGCTTGCATCTCTAGCTGTGCTGACTCTCTGTGTTTGTGCGAGTTGGCTCCACAGCTGTTGCAAGATCAGTGTCACTGAGTTACAGAGCTCTTTACTGCCACCTCTGGCTGCTTCCTGTATGTGCACCCTCGTGTTTGCTTTGCTGCCTGTAATGTATTTTCAAAGGGACATGTGGAAACAGGACTTTGGAGAAGGAAGACCACCGTGACCTTACAAGTGGGGACTGTGAGTACAAGTTAGGGTAGAAGGCTTTATGGGATAATGACTAAGCCCCTGCCCTTCATGACATTGTCAAAGAAGCGGAGCATAGGTGACCGTAAAATTATGCCCCCCCCTGGAAAAAGTTCAGCGGACGCCCATAGGTGAGTGTAAACACACCTTCCCCGTTCTTCACTGTGGCGATGTCAGTGATAGTCTGTGCTCTGATTGTAGGGAAAGGCGATTGTAACCGAATTGCCCCGTGACACCCAGAGACTTTTGAAGGATGGGGGGTACTCCTGTGACACCGTCACTAATGACTCTAGGGTCACCCTGTGCCCCTTTTGGGCATAGGGTGACTGAGAAATGATAATTCATGTTTGCAGGATATCTTGAGATATTACAAGTTGTTGGCTTATTCTGACCCCAACGGTCAATAGTGACTCATTCCTCTGTGTAACAGACTGTTGAGGTGCTAATTGAGTCTGCTTCTACAGACCTTTTCATTGTGTATGCTAATAACACTGTTTTGTGTAAGAGGTCTAATTGATAATAGATGTGGAATGTGACTTCTCAGGTGTAGTAATTAGGCCATGTTAATTATGTCAGACCGGTGCTGAAAAGTCTGTGGGATGTGTAATGGAGAATCGTTAGCCCCCCCATTGTGTGATGAGGGGGGTGGAGAGTTTCATTGTCCCTGTGACGTGTTTATAAATATATAAGACTGAGAGTTACCATTAAAAGCGTTCATACATTTGACTCAGAGAACGGAGCTTGTCTCGTCTTTATTCTGGGAAACGGAATGGATCGTGTCTACATGTTTTGTCGGAGTATCGGATAAGCTGTCTTGGGTTGATGGAAGATCGTAAACGGTGGTGACCGTTACAGCGATCAATGACGTCACACATCCAGCCCTGCCCCCCTACAGTTAGAAACACATATGAGGTCCCACTTAACCCCTTCAGCGCCCCTTAGTGGTTAACTCCCAAACTGCAATTGTCATTTTCACAGTAATCAATGCATTTTTATAGCACTTTTTGCTGTGAAAATGACAGTGGTCCCAATAAATGTGTCAAAATTGTCCGATGTGTCTGCCATAATGTCGCAGTCACAAAAAAAATCGCAGAATGCTGCCATTAGTAGTAAAAAATAAATATTAATAAAAATGCATTAAAAGTTTTCCCTATTTTGTAAACACTATACATTTTGCACAAACCAATCGATAAACGCTTAATGCGATTTATTTTTTATTTATTTTTTCCAAAAATAAGTAGAAGAATACGTATCGGCCTAAACTGAGGGAAATTTTTTTTTATATATATATATTTTTGGGGATATTTATTATGTTTTATAGCGCAAAATATAAAAACCGCAGAGGTGATCAAATACCACCAAAAGAAAGCTCTATTTGTGGGGAAAAAAGGACGTCAATTTTGTTTAAGAGCCACGCACGTCGCACGACTGCGCAATTGTCGCTTAAAGCGGCGCAGTGCCGAATCGCAAAAAGGGGCAAGGTCCTTAACCTACATAATAGTCCGGGGCTGAAGTGATTAAGGCTGCATGCACACCTGAGCGTTTTGTCGCCTGAAGCGCGACGCTCAAAAACGCTAGACGGGAAAAAAAACATTATTCTCTATGGAGATGGTTCACATCTCCACTCCAAAACACCGAAAACCGAACGCCAGAAGCTCAAACAAGTCCCGGACCCTTTTTTGTTGTGCGAATCGGGCAGCTTGGGCGTTTTACATTGGTGACAGTGACCTGTACAAAATCGCGGTAAAAACGATGCGTTTTGTCGCTGCAAATCGCGGTAAAAACGCTGCGTTTTGTCGCTGCAAATTGCGGTAAAAAACCCTGCAATTTGTCACAGAAAATCGCGGTAAAAAACGCCGCAAATCGCCTACGCTGGTGTGAATGCAGGCCAAAGGCCAGTACACACGATAAGATTTTCCGACAGGAATTGTGTGATGGAAGTTTTTTTTTTTTTTGGAAATTGTTGTCGTATTTTCCGACAACAAATGTTGGATAGCATGCTTTATAATTTTCCGACCAACAATGTGTGATGTCAGATTATCCGATCGTGTGTGTACACAAGTCCATCGGAAAAAATACAAAGTACAAACACGCATGCTCGGAAGCAATGCTTACCATAGTACAAAATTAGGATAAGTTGCCCAAAGGGTGGCGCTAAAGAGCTGAAAAAACACATCGTTTTGAGTTTGTTGGCTGACAACGTTTTGCCGACTGTATGCAGAACAAGTTCACGGTCAACACCCTTCGGACAAAAGTCCTACGCTTTGTCTGACGGAAATCCGATCGTGTGTATGAGGTTTTAGATTTACTTCTGTTCTTTTAAGAGATAACTATGAAATTGCATTATCTGCAGTCAAGTCGTTGTCTATAGTCCAGAGCTGGACTGTCCTGCTCAAGGCTTCCCTTTACAAGACATGGCAATCAGTCAAAAGCATTGAAAAAGTGGGCATACGTTTTTTTATTAACGCACATACTGTAGGTTGGTTATATTTCACATATTGGAAGAGTAAAGCACTGTACACACGATCGGTTGTCTGATGGAATTTAATCCGATGGATTTTTTCGTCTGATATCCGATGAAGCTGACTTTCATCAGTCGTGCCTACACGCCACCAGTCAAAATCCGATCGTCTCCAACGCGGTGACGTACAACGCTACGACATTCTGAGAAAAATGAAGTTCCATGCTTCCGAGCATGCGCCAACTTGATTCTGAGCATGCGTGGATTTTTGACCGATGGACTTCCACACAGACGATCTTTTTTTAATCCATAGGAAAAATTTAAAACCGGTTCTATTTTTTTTCACTGATGGATAAAAAAACTATGGGGCCCACACACGATAGATTTGTCTGATGAAAATGGTCCATGGGTCTGTTTTCATCAGACCAACCGATCGCGTATACAGGGCTTAAAGGGGTTGTAAAGGATTTTTTTTTTTCATAATAAGCATCCTTTACCCGCAGACATTCCTCTTTTCATTTCCTCATTGTTGGTTTTTGCTCAGAAGTTGCTCTTTTTCTTCTCTGTTCTGTTCACTTCCTGCTTGTCTGATTGTTACTGACCACAGTGAAGGGAGACTTTACTGCGGTGGTCAGTGACGTGCTCGCCCCCTCCTGGGAACTACATCTGTGCGGCAGGACGCTCTCTACGTGTTAGAGACTTCAAGGAGGTGTGAATTACTGGGCATGCCGCAATGCATACTTGGAAATGTAGTTCTTACATGAACGAGCGCCGCAAACCAGGAAGTGAATGAGAGAACAGAAGCTAGAACGCCGGAGGTGATATAGATAAAGGAATTTAATAGGTATTTATCATTACACTATTCTGTCTGTCTACCTTGCAGACATTGGGCCAGATTCAGGTAGAGTTACTCTGGAGTATCAGTGATACTCCAGCCTAACTTTCACTTTGAGCCGGCGTTTCTGTTTTCTTTAGTCAGAAAACAAGAAACGCCGGTTTGGAGTTCCTATACGAGCGGCGTAATTGTATTTCGCCGTCGTATCGTAACTTCAATTTTAAAAATGGCGCGCGGGGCGTTCCCGCTGATTAACGCCGAGAATATGTTAATCAGCGGGAATCGGAAATTCACAATCGTATTCGGGCCCGACGCAGTGACTTTTCGACGTTTCCGTAAGCGATACGCGGCGTAAAGAAATACATGCCCCCTAGGTGGAGTATCCTATGTTAAGTATGGCCGTCGTCATCGCGTCGAAAAAAAAAAAATTCCAGTCGTTTGCGTAAAACGTCCGTGAATGGGGATTGACGTCATTGACGTTCACTGACAGAATTTGGAGCATGCGCACTGACAGTCAACGCATGCACAGTACGTTCGCCGCGGGATCGCGCATAGTTCTAATAATACACGCCCCCTACCCGCCCAATTTGAATTCCGCCGGCTCATTTTCGATTCGCCGCCGCAACTTTAGGAGCAAGTGCTTTGTGAATAACAGTACTTGCTCCTAAAATTTCGCCGGAGTAACGTAAATGAGAAACGTTACTCCAACTTAAAGATTCGCTCATCTACCTGAATCTGGCCCATTAATTTTAGGCCAAAAAAAAATAAAATCCTTTACAACTCCTTTAACTCTTCTTCTATAGTCACGCTTCTTTTTCCTCTTCTTTTCCATTGCAGGTAAAAAAATAGATTCCAAGCAGAAGCAATTAGCTATCATTGAGTTCTAGATGACGGAGGGGTGCAGGCTGTCCAACATCCACAGAAGACTACATTAAAAAGGGCCCTAAAGCACATGGTTTGCCCCCCTTTGTAGAGACTTGCACTGTGTAGCCTGTCTGGGGCCACAGCTGAGTGTTTCTGTCCACTCCCTCCTATGTACTTGTGTAAAGATGGCCATACTCTATGCAATCTGATTGTGTGTTTAGTGAGAAAGGTGACCACTGATTGATTGCATTTAATTAAAAAAACGTGCACCTGGGAATGGGAGGGTGGATGATGCAGGGTGTGTGCTAATGAGGTCAGCTGGTCAACTCCTTCCTGTGTCATGTCCTAAAGTCTGATTAGGAAGAAAGTCAAAACTAATGGAACTGTCTGGAGACATGGAATAGGACAAGAAAAGTAAGTGACTGTAGATTTAATGGAACGCTTTGATATTTTTGCAAAAAAATGTACATGAATGCTATATTGGTGCATAGGGGAGCTGGAATTTAGAAGTACAAAAGGTGAACTTACCCTTTACCTGACCAGCTGCCGTCTTTATACTGCAGCAGGTCGGCACGGGGGGGGGGGGGGGGGTAGGGATGGGGTGATTTGACTAAATAATTTGCCCTTATATCGAATACAACAAAAATATGTTTTTTTTACCTTAATATCTACCTTTAATCACATTGCTATTTTCCTAGCGTATTTGTTTGAAGCCTAAATACTGAAATTTGCACCTAAAAACTAAATTTACTAATTTATGTGAAACGCCAGTAAAAAGGTGGCTGTGCTAGTAAATTTTGGGTGTCGTGTCAGTAAATTTCAATCTGGTAGGTTGGCAACACTGGTCAGTAGCTACAAAAAGCATAGCTGCTGACTTTCAATAAACCAACACTTACCTGCCCCACGGTCCAGCGATGTGGCCACCTGAAGGCTCGCTCCTCTCCCCCCTCATCTCCTTGGTGCCTGCCTTTGGGCACCCGGCAGTGACCGCTTATGGCAGGGGTGCCCAACCTTTTGAAGAGGGACACTTAAGCAACTTGGTAACCAGTCGCGGGCCACAATGAGCGGAGCGGCTGGATGACAGGTCACAGCTATTCTATAGGCCCTCAGATCCGATCCGCCCAGATGGAAGGGGACACATTCCCCCTGTTTTTGTGGATCGGATTGGAGGTAGGCGGGCATAAGCGGACAAAAGTCTGTTTGCATCTGCCACTCTATAGAGGTGAATTAAGGGTCCGATTGGGTTGGGCCAATCGTGTGAAAAGTGCCTAAGACTGCTTTCACACTGATTTGCTGCGGTTTACCACGTACTGCACCTGTGTCTATCCTGCAGATTAGCTGAACTTTGCTGTAGACTTCGCCTGTGGCAAAAGCCAGCGCTGTACAGGAAGCATCTGCTTATGGGGCTCTTCTCCGCAGCCGCTTTCCCTCTCTACCACCAACTTCATTCACAACACTAATGCTGTGGTGGGTTGGAAACCTGCAACCTGGGCTTGCTAACTCCCCATTCCAGAGCAGGAGGTCGCGGGCCACATCAGAGGGCTCCGCGGGCCACTGGTTGGCCACCCCTGGCTTATGGCTTCACGGCCGGACGCGCACTGGAAATGTGTGAGTCATGCTGTGCTCTCCTATTGGCCAGCCGATCTTCTGGGACCTGAGCTGTGTCCCAGAAAATCGCTGGCAGGAAGGGGCTGCCTAGGGCGAGAGGAGAAAGTAGGACAGGAAGTACCACTAAAAGGGGGTATACACCCCCCCCCCCCCCAAAAAAAAAATGACATCCAAAATGTAGCATGATCCAATAGGCGACTACAGGGCCGCCATTAGGGGGGTACAGGCATTACACCTTACAGGCCCGGCTGGCCCTACTTCCGTTTTATTTCATTTATTTACCCGCTTATTATGTCGCATCAGGAGAGAAGAGATTTTTTGTCCGCCCCCTTCCGGTTCTCTGCTCCAGGGGGTCCTGCCTAAAGCTGTGTAAGGGCCCCAAAATTTGTGATGGCTGCCCTAGGCGATTACTATTTACAAGATATCAAGCAGGTTTATTATGGTTGATTTTCTTCAGTCTGCAGCTTCCGGTGGCCAGCAAGTTGACTGACTGACCCAATCTCCCGATCTCCAGCTAGTAGCTTAGCACTTTCTATCTTTACAATGCATTTCAAAGTATACTAAGTGAACGTTTTCCTTTAGTAAATCAACCCTATTGCATCAATGGGATGACAGCTGACTAACAGGGAAGGTAGACACTAGAGCAATGTAATTCCTAAGGGAGATGATCAAAGCAAACAATTACTACAAGCAGAATTAGCCAACTGATGATCAAATCAGCCACAGACAAAGGGATCCCAGAGTCCTGCTTCCCGACAGGTAGATAGAGCAACAACTGACAATAGCAGGATAAGCACGGGCAAGCTAAGTGCAAACAATTTCCAGGGCATGAAAAGATTCAAGTCATATAAAAGAACAGATAAAAGTCATATGCACCTGAATCTGGGCATGAACTGACAGAATAACATGTAGGCTGAACGTCAAGCAATCTACTTAGGCTTTTCTGGTTAGGACAAGTGTGTTCTCCAGTGCAACCAGCAGATAGTAAAGGCTTGAGTCTGGGTTCACACTGATACAACACGGCAGTCATACGACTTTCATCCTACTTTGCTCTGCGACATCAGTCCTACATCGGTCCGACACTGGTCCTACATCCATTGGACTTGAATAAACAGGATACTATCGTATATACTCACATATAAGCCGACCCGAATATAAGCCGAGGCACCTAGTTTTACCACAAAAAAAAACGGTAAAACGTTTTGACTCGAGTATAAGCCTAGGGTGTCCATCTGCATGCCTCACTGTGCCCATGCCTCACTGTGCCCATGCCTCACGGTGTTCTTGACTAGACTGACATTTAACATGGGAGTCTATGGAAGTGGTGCCCGGCTTTGAAAAATCGTAGGTCCCCCAAATAACTAACTTTGCACACTTGTAGAGAAGAAATGAGGCTACATGTGTGCCAAGTTCTGGGTCCAGGGGACCTACAACCGGCCGGTACCAGGTCCCCAAATTCACTTTGCCTCACTGTGTCCATGCGTCACTGTGCCCATGCCTCACTGTGTCCATGCCCATGCCTCACTGTGCCCATGCCTCACTGTGCCCATGCCTCACTGTGCCCATGCCTCACTGTGCCCATGCCTCACGGTGTTCTTGACTAGACTGACATTTAACATGGGAGTCTATGGAAGTGGTGCCCGGCTTTGAAAAATCGTAGGTCACCCAAATAACTAACTTTGCACACTTGTAGAGAAGAAATGAGGCTACATGTGTGCCAAGTTCTGGGTCCAGGGGACCTACAACCGGCCGGTAACAGGTCCCCAAATTCACTGGAGAAATTACCGTTTAACATGGGAGTCTATGGAGAGGGTGCCTGGCTTTGAAAAATTGGTGCTCCAAGGTCGTAGGTCCGACAGACACTTGTAGATGAATGGGACCTACGGCAGGCCAGTACCGGGTCCCCAACGTTTGGGAGATCATGCGCGAAAAGGTCACTCAAGGTCCTTGCATGCCACGGCCTCCTGGAGGGGGTAATGGTCCTGGTGGCACGTTGCAGCCAGCGCCCAGCCCTGCGTCCCGACTTCCTGGCATGCCCTGCCTCTGCCTACTTCCAAGAATCCAGTCCCAGGAAATTGTAGTTTCCTCTGCGCTGCTCTGTTTTCCACCCTCCGGGAGCTTGAGCGTGGACTTTAACTCTTGGAATGCAATTGCTAGTGGTCGGCCCGACTTCCAAGACCAGAATAAAAAATAAAATGTTAGCGGGCATTTTGAACAAAAGTTAGGGCGGCCTGGGAGGCAATTGTCACCCTGCCCCCCGGCCCAGCCCTCCCCTGCAATGGAGTGAAGTAGGATCAATTGCTACAATTTATTTGACAATTAAGAAAATACATGACTGTCTTCAGGTTGAAATGGAATTGTTTTAAGTAACAAACATGAAACAACTATACATTTTAGATTTATTTTTTAATGAAACCGGTATTTTCTTGAATTAAAGTAAGAAAAAAAAGATGAACCAAAAAATTCAGTAGAACAGATCCCTAACTCTGTTCTCTCAAGAAAGACATGTTTATCGATTCTTTTCAAAAGAGCTAAAATTTCACAAAATCTAATTAAATTCAGAAAGATTAATTAAATCAGCAAGATTTTCCTCTCTGATCTATTACGCTATTGATCATTGGTGTATTTCAGTGCTTAGTGCAGGAAGGTTAATTATACAAATTGATCAATTGAAGAATGGGGGGGGGGGAGGGAATAAGAAAGAATTCATTCTATTAAATTAGAAAATTTCTTTGGCCCGGTGTCAGCTCGTCCCAATGTAGATGACGGGGAGGTGTGTCTTCTGCTAATAGATGGAATTACAAAGCAATACACTACCCACTAATCCATAATTGTACCTTCCAGATCCAGAACATATGGGAGCATATCACTTGTAATTATTAAAGAATTAATTAATTATTTTTCCAATGTCGTCTGTAGAGTTTGGATATTTTTTTTTTTGTGGCTAATGTAATTAATGGAGTTTCTGTTTTTGCAAAATTTTCTGAACATTCAGGTAAAAATCATAATTAGAAAAGAGGTTTTACTTGCACTTTTGTTCTGGGTTCCAATCAGTGGCGGCTGGTGCTCAACATGTTTGGGGGGGGGGAGCGCAAACAAATGAAAAAAAAAATTGCAGCCTCACTGTGCCCAACAAAGGCAGCCACTGTGCCCATGAAAGGCAGCCACTGTGCCCATGAAAGGCAGCCACTGTGCCCATGAAAGGCAGCCACTGTGCCCATGAAAGGCAGCCACTGTGCCCATGAAAGGCAGCCACTGTGCCCATGAAAGGCAGCCACTGTGCCCATGAAAGGCAGCCACTGTGCCCATGAAAGGCAGCCACTGTGCCCATCAATTGTCATCACTGTGCCATGCCAAACGCAGCCAATGTGCCCATCAATTGTCGCCACTGTGCCCATCAATTGTCGCCACTGTGCCCATCAATTGTCGCCACTGTGCCCATCAATTGTCGCCACTGTGCCCATCAATTGTCGCCACTGTGCCATCATTTGTCGCCACTGTGCCATCAATTGTCACTGTGCCATGCCATCAAATGCAGCCACTGTGCCCATCAATTGTCACCACTGTGCCCATCAATTGTCGCCACTGTGCCCATCAATTGTCGCAACTGTGCTCATCATAGGCACTTCCAAAGCCAACCAGCTGCCGTTATTCAGATGGCCAGCGCTCACCAGGGGGCTAGCCATCTGAATAGTGGGCGGCAGCGACAATACATGGATTAATGCAATGCATGAATCTATGTATTGTATTCAGTGGCGGTGCAGGAGAGAGAGGGGGCGGCGCTCCGGCGCCCTCTATGGATGCACCGCCACTGGATCCGATAACATTTCCAGCTCTGGAACTCTTGACATTGACGCTTGTTAGTTAAAGCTGAACTCCAGCCTTCCACTCACGCCTCGTACACACGACCGGTTTTCCCCTCGGGAAAACTCCCATGAGAGCTTTTGGCCGGGAAAACGGCCGTGTGTATGCTCCATCGCAGTTTTCCCAATGCGAAAACTGCTGAAAAAAAAAAAGAGAGAACCGGCTTTCTTTCGACTTTTTCCTGTCGGGGAAAAAACATGCATGCTCAGAATCAAGTAATGTATTTTCCGGCATATGAAACGACCTTTTGCATCTAAAATAATGCCCCAAAAGTCGGGGGTCATCTTATACTCCTGGTACCTTTGCAAAATTGCAGCCTCACTGCCTATCAAACGCAGCCGCTGTGCCATCAATTGTCACCATTGTGCTATGCCATCAAACGCAGTCACTGTGCCATCAATTGTCACCACTGTGCCATGCCAAACGCAGCCGCTGTGCCATCAATTGTCACCATTGTGCCATGCCATCAAACGCAGTCACTGTGCCATCAATTGTCACCACTGTGCCATCCCATCAAATGCACTCACTGTGCCATCAATTGTCACCATTGTGCTATGCCATCAAACGCAGTCACTGTGCCATCAATTGTCACCACTGTGCCATGCCAAACGCAGCCGCTGTGCCATCAATTGTCACCATTGTGCCATGCCATCAAACGCAGTCACTGTGCCATCAATTGTCACCACTGTGCCATCCCATCAAATGCACTCACTGTGCCATCAATTGTCACCATTGTGCCATGCCATCAAACGCAGCCACTATGCCATAAATTGTCACGACTGTGCCATGCCATCAAACACAGCCACTGTTCTAATTGTCATCACTGTGCCCATTGTTGTCACTGTGCTGTGCCCTTTGTCGCCTCTGTGCCCTTTGTTGTCACTGTGCTGTCTGTGCCCTTTTATTGATGCCACTGTGCCCTTTGCCGCTCTCTGTCCCCTTTGCCGCTCTCTGTGCCCATTGTTGCCCCTTTCCCTGTAAAATTTACTTACCTGAAGCTTCGATGTCTTGTCCCGCTTGGTGACGCTTGGTGACGCTTCAGCCAATCAGGTTCCTGATAACCAGAATCCGGGAACCTGATTGGCTGAAACGGCCGTCAGTCTTACCAAAGGAACGCAGGTTGGCTGCGCTCTGAGGATAGACTTCCTATGAGAGCCTATGAGAGCCGCTGGCAACCAACAATAACATACATTCGTGCATATATGCACAAATATGTGTTATTTGCGAGAGGGGGTGGCGCTGCAGCGCCCTCTATAGACGGCCGCCAGAACTACGGTTAAAATGTAAATATGACATTTTAGCCGAGTAAAAGTACTTAAAGGGCCCGTTTTTTTTTTGTGACTGTGGGAGGGGGGCCGCGCCCATGCGTCCCTATGGATGGGCCGCCACTGCTCCTCAGACTGTTCCGTGATAGGCGGAACACTAATTTTCCCAACAGAGCCTCTGTTCAGTGTTCCGCCTATCACAGTTGTCCTCTCGTCCAAGGCCGAGGAGGCTTTGTCTCTGTCTCTCACTGTCTCAGCCTGTGGTGGTGTCAGGGAAATGGCCATGGAAGTACTGTCAATGTTGCCAGTAGAAGAAATGGCCGCCAGAGGCACATCATGTGACAGGTGGATCCCCCTGCTGGCCTATAAAAGGCTGCCACTGTCTGACCCAAATTGCTGGATTGTCGCCGGCTTCCTGTGTCTGTTTACCTTGTAACTCCTGGCTTGACCTCTGCTTTTGGCTTGACCTGTGATCTGGATTATCTCCTCGCTCTGACCTTGGCTTGGCTGACTGTTCTTCGATACACTGCCCACTGTTTATGACCCAGCTTGCTCCTGTTTGCTCTTGGACTGTCTCCTGGTATATGACCTCTGGCCTGGCTGTGAACCCTGCTCCTGGTTTACCCTGCAAACGCCTACTCAGGACTTATTCTTGCACGGCTACTAGGGTGACCACGTGTCCCGGATTGCCCGGGACAGTCCTGCATTTTGCAGGTCTGTCCCGGGCACCTTCATTCCAGGACAATACATTGTCCCGGAATGAAGATGACACAGCCATCCCCCGGGCCAATCTGATGCCCCCAAAAAAGGCCGCCACATCACCGCTTTACTCACTGATGGCACTTGTCCTGGCCGGGAATGCCTGGAGGAGCACAGTCCCCGCCCCCTGCTTGTGATTGGAGAAATCATAAATCCCGCCTTTTGTGTCCAATCACTGTGCTGTGATTCGTTACAGCACAAGCTGATTTTTGGGAAGGGAGGGTGTCCCTGAATGGTAGTTTGGAAAAGTGGGTCACCCTAACGGCTACTGACATCACTACCCAGCGCACCCCAGCTACATTCTGCTTACCAGCCTGTTGCAGCATTACTGGCAACCCGTGCACCTTTGGGCACCGTATCCCCTGTATCACTCCAAGGGGAGCGCTGCACTTAGCCGCAAGGGGCGCCCTCTGCCACTCGACCTCACATCAGAGACTTGACAGGTGGACCCCTAGCTGGCAGAGAGACCCCTTTTTACTTTATTTACCACCACCGCTGGCTCAGTGCCCCTGTCCATCCCACTGTCCCCCTGTCCATCACACCACCCCTCTGACTACTCTGTGGGCCCCCCTGACCACTCTGTTCTTCTTGATGCCTAGGGCCCACTTTTGATCTTGCACACAGGCTCGCTAATTTCATAGTCCCCTGCCCCAAAAATCTGCAAAAAAAAAGTAAAAAATCATCCTTTTGGGGTGTGTCCCTGAATGGCAGTTTGGAAATGTGGTCACCCTAGGGAGCGCTCATTCTGGTAAAACTAGCGTACGTAATGGAGGTAGCACATTCGCCACGCTGTAACGGGCTGAAAAGCACGAGGCTGAAAAGCGTGAATCGGCTCTCACAAAACTTCTACTAACGCGAGGATCAGCAAAAGCAGCTCCAAGGGTGACGCTATTTGAATGGAACTTTCCCTTTATAGTGCCGTCGTACGTGGTGTATGTCACCGCGCTTTGGAGGGGTGGTATTTGGCCAGAATGTGTGTATGCAAGGCAGGCTTGAGAGGGATTCAATTTTTTTTCCTGCCGAGAAAAACGGTCGTGTGTACGAGGCATCAGTCTTGCACAAGCTCCTCCATTGAAATGGTTTACTTTGATTTTACTGCACACTGTGAGTTTCTCATAATGTGCATTGGTAGCTGCATTAACCACTTAACGGCCGCCGCATGTATTTGGACTTCCACAGAATGGCACGTACAGGCAGATGGACGTGCCGGCATGTCGCTGCCTTTCCACGGGTCGGGGGTCCGATCGGGACCCCCCCCCCCCGCGCTACATGCGGCGGTCAGTAAGCCTCTGGGAGTGATCCGGGATGAGGGGGCGGCTGTTTGTTTCTGTCCGCCCCCTCGCGAGCGCTCCCAGCGAATCCGCTTCCCCCCGCTCTGCCCGCCCTTTGCCTGTGTAATGTAAACACTGGCAGAGGAAGTGATGTCACCTCTCCTCTCGGAGGTATTTTCGATCCGGCGAGAGGAGAGAAGACACCATAGTAAGTCGCACCAACACTACACTGACACCACACACATAGGCACATTAACCCCTTCCGATCACCCCCTCCCCCAGCCCCCTATCACAGTGTAACTGATTGCAGTGATCATATATTTACTGATCACTGCATTTAGTGTGACAGGCAGTTAGTGTTAGGTCCCTACCCCCACTAATAAAGGTTTAACCCCTTGATCACTGCCCTAGTTAACCCTTTCACCCCCTATTGCCAGTGTCACTTAGCGATCGGTTTTCTGATCGCTGTATTAGTGTCACTGTTGCAACTAGGTAGCTATTTTTTTTTTTTATATTGCGATTTTTTTTTTTTTTTTACTAAAGACATGTGACTGAATACATTTTGGCCTAAATGTTTGACTAAAATTTAGTTTATTTGATTTTTCTTATAACAAAAAATAGAAAATATAATTTCTTTTCTAAATTTTCGGTCTTTTTCCGTTTATATCGCAAAAAATAAAAATCGCAAAGGCAATCAAATACCATCAAAAGAAAGCTCTATTTGTGGGAAGAAAAGGACGCAAATTTTGTTTGGGAGCCACGTCGCACGACCGCGCAATTGTCTGTTAAAATGACACAGTGTCGAATTGTAAAAACACCTTTGGGCATTTAGCAGCATATTGGTCCGGGGCTTAAGTGGTTAAGGGGGTTGTAAAGGTACAATTTTTTTCCCCCTAAATAGCTTCATTTACCTTAGTGCAGTCCTCCTTCACTTACCTCAGAGAGAGAGCTTCCCAGAGGGGGTTAGCTCTTGAGGGGAGGAGCCGAGTCAGCCGCTGTGGGCCCCCAGAAGAGGAGGATCGGTACCACTATGTGCAAAACGAAACGCACAGTGAAGGTAATTAGGACATGTTATTTATTTATTTTAAACGCTGAAGCTTTAGTGTCCCTTTAACCCCTTCCCTGCCAGTTCCATTTAAACAGTAATCAGTGCATTTTTATAGCACTGTTTGCTGTATAAATGACAATGGTTGCAAAATAGCGTCAAACGTGTCCGCCGCAATACTACAGTCATGATAAAAATCGCAGATCGCCGCCATTACTAGTAAAAAAACAATTATAATAAAGATGCTATAAAACCATCCCCTTTTTGTAGACTGTGTAACTTTTGCGCAAACCAATCAATACACGCTTATTGCGGGTTTTTTTTTTTTTGTTTGTTTTTTTTAACAAAAATATGTAGAAGAATACGTATCGCCCTTATCTGAGGAAAAATTTTGTTTTATTTTATATTTTTAGGGGATATTTATTATAGTAAAAGGTTAAAAATATTGCTTTTTTTTCAAAATCAATTTTTTGTTTATAGCGCAAAAAAAAAAAAAACAGATGTGATCAAATACCACCGAAAGAAAGCTCTATTTGTGGGGAAAAAAGGACATCAGTTTTGTTTGGGAGCCACGTCACACGACCGCGCAATTGTCAGTTAAAGCGACGCAGTGCCGAATTGTAAAAAGTGGCCCGGTCATTGGGCAGCCAAATCCTCCGTGGCTGAAGTAGTTAAAGCCGAGTTCCACCCAAAAATTGAACTTCCGCTTATCCCACTCCTTACCCCCTTACATGCCACATTTGGCATGTCATTTTTTTTTGGGGGGGGGGGGGCTTCAGGAGAAGTGGGACTTCCTGTCCCACTTCCTGCTTCCGCCGAGGGGCTGGTTAGGTGATTAAGCCTTAATCGCCTACACCAGCCCCTCCCTGTAGGCGATCGCATGGGACACATGACAGGCCCCATACGATCGCCTGTCCAATCAGCGACGCGCCGTGTGCGCATGCGGCTCGCGTATGCACAGTGGGTTCCCATAGTTGGGATGGAGACGCCGGCCGGGGAGGGGGGGAGAGGAGCGGAGCCCCGGTCGGCGCGTCGCTGGAACGCAGGAGCAGGTAAGTGAGTGTTTATTAGAAGCCAGCAGCTACATTTTTTGTAGTTGCTGACTTTTAATAAACACCATTTTTGGCTGGAACACCCCTTTAACCACTTCCCGCCCGGTCAATAGACAATTGACGTCTGGGAAGTGGTTGTGTTATCCTGACTGGACGTCTTTTGAAGTCCTGCAGGATAACATGGCGGCGCGCACCTGTGGGGGGCGCGTAGCGCGGCGATCGTTGGTGCGGGGTGTCAGTCTGACACCCTGCATCTCCGATCTTGGTAAAGAGCCTCCGGCGGAGGCTCTTTACCACGTTTTTAGCCGTGTCCAATCACGGCTGATCACGATGTAAACAGGAAGAGCCGTTGAGCGGCTCTTACTCACTCGCATCTGATAGAGTGGAGGAGAGCCGATCGGCGGCTCTTCTGACAGGGGGGGTTCACGCTGATTGTTTATCAGCGCAGCCCCCCTCTGTTGCCCACAGTAGACCACAGGGAAGCCGCCAGGACCACCAGGGATTGGAGGAAACATGTGGATGGCCAGGAACATCCCCCATGGCCATCCAGATGTAAAAAAATATGCACAATAGATGCCAATCAGTGCCCACAAATGGGCACTGACTGGCAACATGGGCACTGATTGGAAAAATTGTAAATAAACAAGTGCCACCCCTCAGTGTCCCTCAGTGCCACCCCTCAGTGTCCAGTGCCACGTCTCAGTGCCCATCCATGCCCAGTGCCCACCTATCTGTGCCACCCATTAGTGCCACCCATATGTGCCCATTAGTGCCACACATATGTGCCCATTAGCGCCTATCAGTGTCCATCAGTGCTGCTTATCAGTGCCCATCAGTGCCACCTCATCGGTTCCCGTAATTAAAAAAGAAAACTTACTTTTTTACAAAAAAATTAACAGAAAAGAATAAAAATGTTATTATTTTCAAATTTTTTATTTTTTTTAGTTGTTGCGCAAAAAATAAAAATCGAAGAGGTCATCAAATACCACCAAAAGAAATCTCTATTTGTGGGAACAAAATGATAAAAAAAATAGTTTGGGTACAGTGTAGCACGACCGCGCAATTGTCCTTCAAAGTGCGACAGCGCAGAAAGCTGAAACTTGGCCTGGGCAGGAAGGTGCGTAAGTGCCCCCCGGTATGGAAGTGGTACAAGTCCCGCACAGCCCGTGATATCTATTTTCTAGGTACGGGTTCCTCACTTGTTATTGAAGCCTAGATTTAGGATTCTGGCGCTATAAACTCCCATCGGGAATAAATGGGTTGTTACTGTTCCCTGTAAAAGTACACAGGTGGCACTCTGTGATTTATACAGCTGTGCGTTGAAAGTAGGAAGCGGCACCTGCTGCATCTGCTTCCCCGGTGACAGACTAGGTCAGATGTCTCCCTCGTAACCCGGCTATCTATAGCTGCAATGCTAAAGAGGTGTTGATAGATGTGATCCTGCCATTAGGAGCTCTTTGTTCTTGTGACTGACCCTCTGCATGGATCGGAGACATCCCTCCACTAATAATCGCGGCGATACATCCGTATGCATTGTCACCTGCTGCGCCAACATCTTCCTCAACAAGAGGTTGGAAAAGCTTTTCTAGAGTTTCTAATGGGAGAGCTGCTAAAAATACAAATCAAAAAAATATTTTGCACTACCGAGTTGAAAAGAAGTACTGTATTTATCGGCGTAGAACGCGCACAGGCGTATAACTTCATTTTAAGAGGGAAGTTTCAGGGAAAAAAAGTTTAAAAAAAAGAACCTAGAAGCAAAATAAGGGTCAGTGCCCATCAATGCAGCTTGATCAATGCCCAACTGAACCCTTACAATTGCCCATCAATGCAGCTTGATCAATGCCCATCCGCAGCCTCAAAATTGCCCATCAATGCAGCCTGGTCAATGCCCATCAATGCAGCTTAATCAATGCCCATCTGTAGCCTCACCATTGCCCATCATTGCATCTTAATCAATGCCCATCTGTAGCCCCAAAATTGCCCACCGATGCAGCTTGATCAATGCCCATCTGCAGCCCCAAAATTGCCCATCAATGCAGCATGATCAATGCCCATCTGCAGCCTCAAAATTGCCCATCAATGCCCATTCACAGCCTCACAATTGCCCATCAATGCAGCCTGATCAATGCCCATCAATGCAGCTTAATCAATACCCATCTGTAGCCTCACTATTGCCCATCAATGCGCCTAGATCAATGCCCAACTGCAACCCCACAATTGCCAATCAATGCAGCCTGATCAATGCCCATCTGCAGCTTCACAATTGCCAATCAATGCAGCCTGATCAATGCCCATCTGCAGCTTCAAAATTGCCCATCAATGCAGCGTGATCAATGCCCATCTGCAGCTTCACAATTGCCAATCAATGCAGCCTGATCAATGCCCATCTGCAGCTTCACAATTGCCAATCAATGCAGCCTGATCAATGCCCATCAATGCAGCTTAATCAATGCCCATCTTTAGCCTCACCATTGCCCATCATTGCATCTTAATCAATGCCCATCTGTAGCCCCAAAATTGCCCACCGATGCAGCTTGATCAATGCCCATCCGCAGCCTCAAAATTGCCCATCAATGCAGCTTGATGCCCACCCGCAGCCTCATCATTGCCCATCAATGCAGCTTGATGCCAACCCGCAGCCTCATCATTGCCCATCAATGCAGCATGATCAATGCCCATCTGCAGCCCCAAAATTGCCCATCAATGCCCATCTGCAGCCTCACCATTGCCCATCAATGCAGCATGATCAATGCCCATCTGCAGCCTCAAAATTGCCCATCAATGCCCATTCACAGCCTCACAATTGCCCATCAATGCAGCCTGATCAATGCCCATCAATGCAGCTTAATCAATGCCCATCTTTAGCCTCACCATTGCCCATCATTGCATCTTAATCAATGCCCATCTGTAGCCCCAAAATTGCCCACCGATGCAGCTTGATCAATGCCCATCCGCAGCCTCAAAATTGCCCATCAATGCAGCTTGATGCCCACCCGCAGCCTCATCATTGCCCATCAATGCAGCTTGATGCCAACCCGCAGCCTCATCATTGCCCATCAATGCAGCATGATCAATGCCCATCTGCAGCCCCAAAATTGCCCATCTGCAGCCTCACCATTGCCCATCAATGCAGCATGATCAATGCCCATCTGCAGCCTCAAAATTGCCCATCAATGCCCATTCACAGCCTCACAATTGCCCATCAATGCAGCCTGATCAATGCCCATCAATGCAGCTTAATCAATACCCATCTGTAGCCTCACTATTGTCCATCAATGCACCTAGATCAATGCCCAACTGCAACCCCACAATTGCCCATCAATGCAGCTTGATCAATGCCCATCCGCAGCCTCACCATTGCCCATCAATGCAGCCTGATCAATGCCCGTCTGCAGCCTCAAAATTGCCCATCAGTGCAGCTTGATCAATGCCAATCCACAGCCTCACAATTGCACATCAATGCAGCCTGATCAATGCCCATCTGCAGCTTCAAAATTGCCCATCAATGCAGCGTGATCAATGCCCATCTGCAGCTTCACAATTGCCAATCAATGCAGCCTGATCAATGCCCATCAATGCAGCTTAATCAATGCCCTTCTTTAGCCTCACCATTGTCAATCATTGCAGCTTAATGAATGCCCATCTGCAGCTTCACAATTGCCCTCAATGCACCTTGATCAATGCCCATTCACAGCCTCACAATTGCCTATCAATGCAGCCTGATCAATGCCATCCACAGACTCACAATTGCCCATCAATGCAGCTTGATCAATGCCCATCTGCAGCTTCACAATTGCCCATCAGTGCAGCTTGATCAATGCCCAATGCAGCCTGATTAATGCCCATCAATGCAGCTTAATCAGTGCCTATCCAGTGTTGCCAACCGTCTGTATTTTTACGGACAGTTCGTAAAATTTAGCACTTTTTTCCCCGCTCGTTAATGTCTGTGGTTGCGGAAATGTGCCAGTAAAAATAGCCGAGATCGGTTCGGCTTGGAATGGGCATGGGGATTGGAGACAGGGGGTGATTAAAGGCAGGGGATGATGGTGACATACCAGACCCGTATCCAAGCACGCCGCCCGGCCAGTCAGGAAAGGAGTGGGGACGAGCGAACACCCCCCCTCCTGAGTTGTACCAGGCCGCATGCCCTCAACATGGGGTGGTGGGTGCTCTGGGGCAGGGGGGCACCCTGCGGCCCCTTCACCCCAAAGTACCCTGTCCCCATGTTGATAAGGACAGGGCCTCTTCCCGACAACCCTGGCTGTTGGTAGTTGGGGTCTGCGGGCGAGGGGCATATCGAAATCTGGGAGCTCCCCCTTTAATAAGGGGGCCCCCAGATACCGGCCCCCCACCCTAGGTGAATGCGTACATCGTACCCCTACCCATTCACCTGGAGAAAAAGTGTCAATAAAATAAACACAGGGTTTTAAAATGTATTATTCGGCTCCGGGGGTCTTCTCCGGTCGGTCTTCTGTCTTTTCCGCTCTCCGCTGTCATCTTGGCGCTCCCCGATTCTTCTCCCGCTCGCTCTCCGGTGCCTTCTTAGGGGCTGGCTGCTGCTATCTTCTTTGTATCTCTTTTAGGCTGCATTCACACCTGAGCGTAGCGTTTTGCCGCACCGTTTTTTACTGCGTTTTGTCGCGATATTTGCAGCGTTTTTTACTGCGTTTTGTCGCGATATTTGCAGCGTTTTTTACTGCGTTTTGTCGCGATATTTGCAGCGTTTTTTACTGCGTTTTGTTGCGATATATGCAGCTTTTTTTTACCGCGTTTTGTCGCGATATTTGCAGCGTTTTTTTACCGCAATTTGCCGCGTTTTTTGCGGCTACCATGTTTCCCCGAAAATAAGACCTACCCCGAAAGCCCTACTGTCATTTTTGGAGAAGGCTGCAATATAAGCCCTCCCCCGAAAATAAGCCCTAGTTTGGGGTTGTGTGGTCTAGACTGTGCATGTTTCTTTGGTGAATACCTTTGTTGCGGCGCTGCTCAGCTGATCCCCGCTGCTCTCCTCCTCTTCTGTCAGTGCGTATCTCGGCCCCCCCTACCTCTGTAGTGCTCGGAGCAGGAAAAGACCATATCCCGCCGTACATGGAAGCGCCAATCGTTGCTCAGCGGATTCTCCGCTGCTCTCCTTCTGCCAGCTGTCAGCGGGGGATATCAAGCCCCCCTCCCTTGCAGTGCTCAGCGCATGGAAGACCGATCAGGCGGGTCATGAGAAGGACCAAGGATGGCGCTGTATGATTTTACAGGCACTTTTTACTCCGTTCCAGGTTATGGGGAGAGAAGACAGCACATGACAAGCCCTACCCCGAAAATAAGCCCTACTGGGTCTTTTGTCGAAAAAAAATGATATAAGACCCGGGCTTATTTTCGGGGAAACACGGTATGTAACACCTTTAAAGAGCCAGGCCAGTATTGGATACACAAACTTTGGAATACGCAGGTTGTTGTTCTTCTGCTGGAATAGATGATGAAAGGGGCCTTCATCTGCCTTCCATTAATCAATTAAGATTCCTCGGGAACAGATTAATTGTATGTTACAGAACTGCAGACAGTCAGCACTGGGAATCCCCACAGGCCAGTCTGCCAGAACTGGTGAAAGTTCCACTCGGATCCCAGCGAGATGCGTTTAATTATTTGTCATGGAAGAATCAATCGATTTACCTGGTAATACATTAATCACTACTACTGTACCCAAGGAGAAACCCACCTTTCCACCCATGAAGATCAGTCCTTCCTTTTTCTACACATACAGTGGATATAAAAAGTCTACACACCCCTGTTAACCACTTCATCACCAGAGGGTTTGGCTGCCCAATGGCCGCGCCATTTTTTGCGATTTGGCACTGTGTCGCTTTAACCACTTTAAAGGAACACTAAAGTCAGGATTTTTTTTTTAACAAACATGTTATACTTACCTCCACTGTGGAGCTCGTTTTGCACAGAGTGTCCCCGATCCGTGTCTTCTGGGGTCCCACGGCGGCTGTCTGGGCTCCTCCTCACAAAAGCTTTCTACCTTCATGCCAGCGAGCTTGCATGGTGGAAAGCTTTTGCGAGCGCGCTCCCGTGATACAGTGGCGGCCATAGCCGCCGACTGTATCACTCGTCCCGCCCCCCCGGCGCGCCGTGTCATCCGCTGTGATTCACAGCAGCGCCAGCCAATGGCTGCGCTGCTGTCAATCCGCCCAGCCTAGCCAATCAGCGGCCAGGCAGGACACCGAACAGGATGACATGGACGCGCCCGGGAATTTCGAACGGTCAGGTAGGTAAAACGGGGGGGGGGGGGGGGCGGTGCTGTCAGATGTTTTTTTACCTTAATGCATAGGATGCATTAAGGTAAAAAAACGTTTACCTTTAAGCCCCGGACCATTTTTCAGCTAAAGGACCAGGCCACTTTTTGCGATTTGGCACTGCGACGCTTTAATTGACAATTGCGCGGTCGTGTGACGTGGCTCCCAAACAAACTTGACGCCCTTTCGTTTCCACAAATAGAGATTTCTTTTGGTGGTATTTGATTATCTCTGCGGTTTTTATTTTTTGCACTATAAACAGAAATAGAGCCACAATTTAAAAAAAATTATATTTTTTACTTTTTGCTATAAAAAATATCCCCCAAAAAATATATAAAAGAAACACATTTCTTTCACAGTTTAGGCCGATGCATATTCTTCATATTTTTGGTACAAAAAAAAAACCCCGCAATAGGCGTATATTGATTGGTTTGTGCAAAAGTCATAGGGCTAGATTCAGGTAGGAGATAAGCCGTCTTATCTCCGCGTTTTAGGCCTCCAATCTATGCCACTGATTCATAAAATCAGTGTAGCATAGATCTTCCTTAGATCAGACATGTGTAAGTCTCTTACGCTGTCTAATCTTATTTTCATATTTTAGGCTGGCCGCTAGGTGGCGTTCCTGTCTAAAATATGCAAATGAGCCTATACGCCGATTCCCGATCGTACGCTGGGCCGGCGCTATTCTATTACGTTGTTTGCGTTAGCGTAGTACTGTCGTAATGTTATTCCTGCTATATGAGGCGCAGGCAATGTTAAGTATGGACGCCGTGCCGGCACATTTTTTCACGTCGTTTACGAAAAACGTTCGCCAATAGGGCTTTGCGTAAGTGCCGTTCACGTCATTTTCATTATGAATAAAGCACTTGCCTGAAAAAGTTGCGGTGGCCTAGTTTAAAATCCAGACGCTAGGCATGGCTAAAGATAGGCATTTCTACCTGAATCTGGCCCTTAGCATCTACAAAATGGGGGATAGTTTTATGGCATTTTTATTATTATTTTTTTATTAGTAATAGCGGCAATCAGCGATTTTTATTTTTTGTGCTATAAACAAAGAAAAAGCGTAAATTTTGACAAAAAATATATATTTTTTACTTTTTGCTATAATAAATATCCCCCCCAAAATATATATATATATATATATATATATATATATATATATATATATGTGTGTGTATATATATATATATGTGTGTGTATATATATATATATATATATATATATATAAAAAAAATTATTTCGCAGTTTAGACTGATACGTATTCTTCTACATTTTTTTGGTAAAAAAAAATTGCAATAAGCATTTATTGATTTATTTGCACAACATTTACGTCATCCCCCCCCCCCCCCCCCCACACACACACACACACACACACAAATAGAGCTTTCTTTTGATGGTATTTGATCACCTCTGCGGTTTTTATTTTTTGCACTATAAACAGAAATAAAGCCACAATTTTTTTTAAAAAAAGCAATATTTTTTACTTTTTAATATATTAAAACAAAAAAAAAATCTTTTCTTCTACATATATTTGGTAAAAAAAAATTGCAATAATTGTTGATTGATTGGTTTGCGCAAAAGTTATAATGTCTACAAAATAGGGGATAGTTTTATGCCATTTTTATTATTATTCTTTTTATTAGTAATATCGGCGATCAGCGATTTTTATTTTTTGAGCTATAAACAAAAGAAAAATATTTTTTAACTTTTTGCTATAATAAATATCCCTCTATATATATATATATATATATATACACACACATGTACAAAAATTCTCAGTTTAGGCCGATACGTATTCTTCTATATATTTTTGGTAAAAAAAATCGCAATAAGCATTTGATTCATTTGCGCAAATGTTATAGTGTCTACAAAATAGGGGATAGATTTATGGCATTTTTGATCATTTTTTTTTTTACTAGTAATGATCTGCAAGTTTTTTTATTTATTTTTTATTGTGACTGCGACATTATGGCGGACACATCGGACAATTTTGACGCCATTTTGGGACCATTGTCTTTTATACAGCGATCAGTGCTATAAAAATGCACCGATTACTGTGTAAATGACACTGGCAGGAAAGGGGTTAAACACTAGGTGGCGATCAAGGGGTTAAGTGTATCCTAGGGAATGATTTCAACAGTGTGAGGGCTGGGTTACCTGTGACACAACACTGATCACTGCTCCCGATCACAGGGAGCAGACAATTGGTGTCCTTTTACTAGGCAGAACAGGGAGATGCCTTGTTTACATAGGCATCTCCCTGTTCTGCAGCTCCGTGACACGATTGCGGGACATGGCGGACATTGAGAGCGCGGGTCCCGAGGGCACGGATCTTGCGGCAGCTGTGCCATTCTGTTGCTTTGCTCATTTGTGCCATTCTGCCGACGTATATCTACAGGTGGCGGTCGGCAAGCGGTTAATATTTCAGATTTCTGTGATGTAAAAAAATGAGGCAACGATAAATCATTTCAGAACGTTTTCCACCTTTAATGTGACCTCTAAACTGTACAAGTATAATTTGAACAGCAAACTGAATTTTTTTAGGTGGAGGGAAGTAAAAATAAAAATAGTATGGTTGCATAAGTTTGCACACCCTTACACTAATACTTTGGTGAAGCACCTTTTGATTTTATTACAGCACTCAGGGTTTTGGGGATGAGTCTACAGAATGGCACGTTTTGACTTGGTAATAAATGCCCGCTCTTCTTTGCAAAATCACTCCAAATCTGTCAGATTGTGAGGGCATCTCCTGTGCACAGCCCTCTTCAGATCACCCCACAGATTTTCAATGGGATTCAGGTCTGGGCTCTGGCTGAGACATTCAAACACTCTAATCTTCTTCTGGTGAAGCCATTTCCTTTGTTGATTTGGATGTATACTTTGGTACATTGTGATGCTGAAAGATCAGAGTGTTGCTAGGTGGCAAAAAGACCAGCGGCTTCAGCCCAAAGTCCAAGGTCAAAAACGGGTGGGGGGGGTGTTGTGCCCATCACACTGACCATTACACTGACATACACACACTGACCCACATACACTGACGGTAGTGACCTACATACACTGACCTGCCTGACCTACATACACTGACCTGCCTGACCTACATACACTGACCTGCCTGACCTACATACACTGACCTGCCTGACCTACATACACTGACCTGCCTGACCTACATACACTGACCTGCCTGACCTACCTAACCTACATACACTGACCTTCCTGACCTACATACGCTGACCTTCCTGACCTACATACACTGACCTACCTACACTGACGGTAATGACCTACTTACACTGACCTACTTACACTGACCTACTTACACTGACCTACATACACTGACCTGCCAGACCTACACTCACTGACCTACCTGACCTACATACACTGACGATAGTGACCTACATACACTGACCTTCCTGACCTACATACGCTGACCTTCCTGACCTACATACACTGACCTCCCTGACCTACATACACTGACCTTCCTGACCTACATATACTGACCTACATACACTGACCTTCCGGACCTACACACACTGACAATGACATACATACACACAATGACCTACCTCAGCTCTGCCATTGTGTGCGGTCACAGCCGAGCCAAGGAGGAGAGGAGAGCCGCCCACCTGAGTAGGGGTGTGGCGTGGCGGTCGCATTGTAATTTCCATCTTCTGGAGCCTGCTATGGCACTTGGCCACACTAGGCCGCACTCGGCTGCACTTGGTCACTCGCGATCAGATGCAGCATTCCATAGACTCTGGGCTTTTCGAGGACCCATTCTGGGCTCCAGCCCCCCAAGCTCTGTCCACCCAACGCCCCTGCTCTTCATGTTCTAGCAGAAGCCTGAAGGTTTTGTTCCAATATTGACTGGTATTTGGAACTGTTCATAATTCCCTCTACCTTGACTAAGGCTCCTGTTCCAGCTAAAGAAAAACAGCTCCAAAGCATGATGATCCAACCACCATGCTTCACAGTGGGTATGGTGTTCTTTTGGTGATGTGCAGTGTTGTTTTTGCGCCAAACATATCTTTTGGAATTATGGCCAAAAAGTGCAACCTTGGTTTCATCACACCATAACACATTTTCCCACATGCTTTTGGGAGACTAAAGAGTTTTTGCAAAATTTAGCAGATTTTAATGTTTTTCTTGGTAAGAAAAAGCTTCCGTCTTGCCACTCTACCCCATAGCTCAAACATATGAAGAATACGGAAGATTGTTGTCACATGTACCTCACAGCCAGTACTTGCCATATATTCCCGCAGCTCCTTTAAGGTTGCTGTAGGCCTCTTGGCAGTCTCCCTGACCAGTTTTCTTCTCGCCTTTTCATCAATTTTGGAGGGACCTCCAGTCATTGGTAATGTTACTCTTGTGCCAGATTTTCTCCACTTGATGACGGTCTTCACCGTGTTCCATGGTTTATCTAATGCCTTGGAAATTCTTTTTTTTTTTTACCCTTCTCCTGACTGATGCCTTTTAACAATGAGATCCCTCTAAGCTTTGGAAGCTCTCTGCAGACCATGGCTTTTCCTGTAGGATAAGACTAAGAAAATGTCAGGAAAGACCTATTAGAACAGCTGAACTTTATTTGGGGTTAATCAGAAGCACTTTAAGTGATGGCACTTATGTACTGACTCCTATTTAACATGAGTTTGAATGTAACAACAATGTTTGTCGAGCTAAGGCACTCCACGGAATGAGCAGGGACACCTCTAGAGGAGAGTCATACACAATGATGAGGATGTATTCACAGCATTAAACCCAGTAATAAATATTATTGGGGAATGGGAAAAATGAATGGGAAAAATTCATATGTAAATAAAGGCGGCATACCTCTAGCGACTAATCAGTGAGCCGTAATGTGTGCTGTAACCTCTAGCAACCAGTCAGTAAGCGGTAATGATATGCTGTAACCTCTGGCAACCAATCGCAATCATTGCCCGATCTGATACAATAAACTGATGTTAAGTCTAGCTAATATTTATTGTATGTCTCAGAGCAGGTGGAGAACAAAATTGCATGGGGGGGGGTCAAAGATTTTTTTTTTACCCAAGGTCCAATCATCAAAGATGGCACTAACCCCATGTACCTGCTATGTGTTCCGGTGCGATTTTTGCAAGAGGGTGAGGGTCTTCCTTTGCACGTTTTCTGTGTGTGGGGAAGCCCACTGATCGGCAAGGCTGCCCTTCACGTGGCATGCAGGACAGGGCCGTCTTAATAGCATCATGGGCCCCTGGGCAAAGTAATGCGTTGGGGGCCCCCAACAATGATAGTGCAGTAAAACGGACATTAAGTAGGTAGGAGGCAGACTGCCTCCCCTGTGCATCTATCACTCTCAGTGCCATCATGGGGCCCCCAATTTCTGGACGGCGTGGGCTCAAGGACCAGCTGCTTTGGGGAAAGTGCAGGGGCCCCCCGTGCAGCAGTGCCCAGGTGTGCCCTCTCATAAAGACAGCCCTGATGGAGGAGCAGGTGTGCTCTCCATTGCCCTGCGTGGTGTCAACAGAGCCTTAACTCCTTGGTGCTAACGATACACATATATGTGGCCCCTGTGGGTGGGCCTTAACAAAGAGCGGGCGCATGTTTGCAGCCCTATGTAAACAATTTACCGCACTGAAAGCACGCTCCGTCGTGCACACTCCGCCGTGCACGCTCCTAACACATGAGCCGGCCAGAGAATGGTAAGCTCCTGATGCAAACTTGCAATCAGGAGCTTTCTGATCATGTGACCACTGTGACAGCCAATCACAGTGGTCACATGATCCGCGTGCCGGACTCCCAGCACCTGAAACCCCTTAAAGCGCCGGGAGGCACCAATGCTAAAGGGTTAAAGTAAGTTTTACTTCATACAAGAACTTTAAGTTTTTCTTTATTTAAAAAAATAACATTTCTTAGCAATCAAAAGAATCAATCAAACCGGTAAGAGGTGATGGGAAACCAAAAAAGTACACATTTCTACGTTTGAAAGAACATTTTGCACATAAAAAGATGCTATCTAATCATCTAATGACAGCACCAAAGTGTACATTCCTTGTTTGTTCACATAGTATGTATTTTATTGAGTTATTCATGCTGAACGTTATAGAACTTCTTCACACAGTCTGTGTGCATAACGGCCAATATAAAGAATCTGCTAAAAAAATATATATATATTTTCTGGGAGTTAATATTTTACTATAAATCGGCCACTAGGGGGCGGTATTCACTACAAAAAAAAAAAAAGCAATGTCTCATGACCTGTGCACACCAGCACATCAATGTGGCTGATATAGTAGATAAATAAAAGCTCTATGCTCTATGATATATATATATATATATATATATATATATATATATATATATATATATATATATATATATATATATATATATATATACACACACACACCATATCTCACAAAAGTAAGTACACCCCTCACATTTTTGTAAATATTTTCCTCTATCTTTTCATGTGACAACACTGAAGAAATTACGCTTTGCTACAATGTAAAATAGTGAGTGTACAGCTTGTATAACGGTGTAAATTTGCAGGCTTTCTTGTGCATCATCTTTAGAAGAGGGCGACAGCCATTGCAGACCAATTTGATGCAGTGTGCGGCGTGTGGTCTGAGCACTGATAGGCTGACCCCCCCCCACCCAGGGGAGGGCTGGCAGGGGGGGCAGGGTGGAAATCTCCCCCCGGGCTGGTGACACTATGCACAGCCACCGGCTGCTGTTTTTGCAGAGCAGGAATATGCCTGCTGGAGCTTTAACACAGGTCACAGCCGCAGATCACCCCCACTGTGCAGCCGTGCCTGTGTCAGCTCCGAGGTAGATGGCGGCGGAGCTGAACTATGTCTCATCTCACACATAGCTCAGCCTCAGCGCACAACAGCGCTGGCATCCCCTTCTCTCTCTGCACAGACACGAGGAGAGATAGAGCTCACCTGCTCCTCCTCCTTCTCAGTCTGCCCCGCCCACACTCCCCGGACATGTGTGGACACTGGACAGGAAGTTTGAACCCAAAAAAGCATCAGACAGCCTGCCTGCGCCTCAGCCTCCATCCTGGTAAGCTCACCCTCTCTAGTCTCTCCTGCCTCCCAGTGTATAAAAAGGGGTGCTCTGTGGGCTTTGTTAAAGAGGAAGGGGGGCAGGCTTTGGTGAGCAGAGACCCTCTTTACACAATAGTCCACAGCATGCACCCTTAAATCAAGTTTCCCAGAACACCCCTTACATCAGATCTAAGATCTGTGGACTCTGATGTATCGGGGGGGGGGGGCCTCTGTGCGGACTCTGATGTAAGGGGGCCCTCTGTGCAGACTCTGATGTAAGGGGGCCCTCTGTGCGGACTCTGATGTAAGGGGGCCCTCTGTGCGGACTCTGATGTAAGGGGGCCCTCTGTGCGGACTCTGATGTAAGGGGGCCCTCTGTGCGGACTCTGATGTAAGGGGGGCCTCTGTGCGGACTCTGATGTAAGGGGGGCCTCTGTGCGGACTCTGATGTAAGGGGGGCCTCTGTGCGGACTCTGATGTAAGGGCAGGCCTCTGTGCGGACTCTGATGTAAGGGCAGGCCTCTGTGCGGACTCTGATGTAAGGGCAGGCCTCTGTGCGGACTCTGATGTAAGGGCAGGCCTCTGTGCGGACTCTGATGTAAGGGGGCCCTCTGTGCGGACTCTGATGTAAGGGGGGCCTCTGTGCGGACTCTGATGTAAGGGGGGCCTCTGTGCGGACTCTGATGTAAGGGGGGCCTCTGTGCGCACTCTGATGTAAGGGGGGCCTCTGTGTGGACTCTGATGTAAGGGGGGCCTCTGTGCGGACTCTGATGTAAGGGGGGCCTCTGTGCGGACTCTGATGTAAGGGGGGCCTCTGTGCGGACTCTGATGTAAGGGGGGGCCTCTGTGCGGACTCTGATGTAAGGGCAGGCCTCTGTGCGGACTCTGATGTAAGGGCAGGCCTCTGTGCGGACTCTGATGTAAGGGCAGGCCTCTGTGCGGACTCTGATGTAAGGGCAGGCCTCTGTGCGGACTCTGATGTAAGGGCAGGCCTCTGTGCGGACTCTGATGTAAGGGGGGCCTCTGTGCGGACTCTGATGTAAGGGGGGCCTCTGTGCGGACTCTGATGTAAGGGGGGCCTCTGTGCGGACTCTGATGTAAGGGGGGCCTCTGTGCGGACTCTGATGTAAGGGGGGCCTCTGTGCGCACTCTGATGTAAGGGGGGCCTCTGTGCGCACTCTGATGTAAGGGGGGCCTCTGTGCGCACTCTGATGTAAGGGGGGCCTCTGTGCGGACTCTGATGTAAGGGGGGCCTCTGTGCGGACTCTGATGTAAGGGGGGCCTCTGTGCGGACTCTGATGTAAGGGGGGCCTCTGTGCGGACTCTGATGTAAGGGGGGCCTCTGTGCGGACTCTGATGTAAGGGGGGCCTCTGTGCGGACTCTGATGTAAGGGGGGCCTCTGTGCGGACTCTGATGTAAGGGGGGCCTCTGTGCGGACTCTGATGTAAGGGGGGCCTCTGTGCGGACTCTGATGTAAGGGGGGCCTCTGTGCGGACTCTGATGTAAGGGGGGCCTCTGTGCGGACTCTGATGTAAGGGGGGCCTCTGTGCGGACTCTTGTGATCATGAAAAATCTTAGACTGTTTTCCTGGATCCATCACTGTTCCACGCTCTATGGGCCACTTGACTGGACTTGCCCCCCAGGCCCAAGGCTGCCAGCCCTCCCCTGCCCCCACCCCTTCAACCTCTGCAGCAATGCTGGCGGCACTCATACATCTATTTCCATATCCAGACAACCTCTAGATATGACGCCGAGTACGTGCACTCAGCCCATTTGGTCGACCATGGCGAGGCCTGTATTGCGTGGAACCTGTCCTGTTAAACTGCTGTATGGTCCTGGGCAGCTACTGGTAATCCTTAATATAGTCTTATCTGTAGCATAAAGTTGTTGTAAAGGGTTTACAACCACTTAAGAGACCTTGTTAGAATGGTTTATTCAGGAGCAATGTAGAACAGTGACAAGACAAAATGTCTTTATATGCTGTAGTATTAACTCTACCCTTCACTGGAAATACTCAAGTAATTTTAGAGTCAATGTTTTCGTGTTTTGTTGCCCCACAACCTGGAATTAACATGGATTGTTTGATTTGCTTCGTTAAATTTACACAACACGCCCACAACTTTGAAGATGTGTTTTTATTTTTTTATTGTGAAGCAAACAACAAAAATGACAAATGTGCATAACTATTCATCCCCCCTAAAGTCGATACTTTGTAGAGGCACCTTTTGCGGGTATCACAGCTCCATGTCTCTTTGGATGAGTCTCTATGATCTTCCCACATCTCACCACTGGGATTTCTTTCTCGTACATCACGGGACACAGAGCGGCATATTCATTACTATGTGGGTTATATGGAGTACCTTCAGGTGTGGACACTGGCAATCTCAAACAGGAAGTCCCCTCCCTATATAACCCCCTCCCCTAGAGGGAGTCCCTCAGTTTTTTCGCCAGTGTCTTAGGTGTTGGTCACGGAATAGCTTTGCTCCACATCCTTGGGATTAAGGGCGGGCTAACCGGATCTGTCCAAGGAGCCTCAGTGCCAAAGTGGACAGTACCCGGGCCCCAAGCCGTGGGGTTTTGCCTATAATGCTCCTCTTTGGAGGGCTGGACCCTGGGCCCAGGACTTGGAGTTTGTAAAAACCATAAGTTCCTGTTTGCCAGGGTGCTATATACAGTGCGGAAAATAAGTATTTGAACACCCTGCTATTTTGCAAGTTCTCCCACTTGGAAATCATGGAGGGGTCTGAAATTGTCATCGTAGGTGCATGTCCACTGTGAGAGACATAATCCCCCAAAAAAATTCCAGAAATCACAATTTATGATTTTTTAACTATTTATTTGTATGATACAGCTGCAAAGAAGTATTTGAACACCTGTCTATGAGCTAGAATTCTGACCCTCAAAGACCTGTTAGTCTGCCTTTAAAATGTCCACCTCCACTCCATTTATTATCCTAAATTAGATGCACCTGTTTGAGGTCATTAGCTGCATAAAGACACCTGTCCACCCCATACAATCAGTAAGAATCCAACTACTAACATGGCCAAGACCAAAGAGCTGTCCAAAGACACTAGAGACAAAATTGTACACCTCCACAAGGCTGGAAAGGGCTACGGGGAATTTGCCAAGCAGCTTGGTGAAAAAAGGTCCACTGTTGGAGCAATCATTAGAAAATGGAAGAAGCTAAACATGACTGTCAATCTCCCTCGGACTGGGGCTCCATGCAAAATCTCACCTCGTGGGGTCTCAATGATCCTAAGAAAGGTGAGAAATCAGCCCAGGACTACACGGGAGGAGCTGGTCAATGACCTGAAAAGAGCTGGGACCACCGTTTCCAAGGTTACTGTTGGTAATACACTAAGACGTCATGGTTTGAAATCATGCATGGCACGGAAGGTTCCCCTGCTTAAACCAGCACATGTCAAGGCCCGTCTTAAGTTTGCCAATGACCATTTGGATGATCCAGAGGAGTCATGGGAGAAAGTCATGTGGTCAGATGAGACCAAAATAGAACTTTTTGGTCATAATTCCACTAACCGTGTTTGGAGGAAGAAGAATGATGAGTACCATCCCAAGAACACCGTCCCTACTGTGAAGCATGGGGGTGGTAGCATCATGCTTTGGGGGTGTTTTTCTGCACATGGGACATGGCGACTGCACTGTATTAAGGAGAGGATGACCGGGGCCATGTATTGCGAGATTTTGGGCAACAACCTCCTTCCCTCAGTTAGAGCTTTGAAGATGGGTCGAGGCTGGGTCTTCCAACATGACAATGACCCGAAGCACACAGCCAGGATAACCAAGGAGTGGCTCTGTAAGAAGCATATCAAGGTTCTGGCGTGGCCTAGCCAGTCTCCAGACCTAAACCCAATAGAGAATCTTTGGAGGGAGCTCAAACTCCGTGTTTCTCAGCGACAGCCCAGAAACCTGACTGATCTAGAGAAGATCTAGAGAAGATCTGTGTGGAGGAGTGGGCCAAAATCCCTCCTCCAGTGTGTGCAAACCTGGTGAAAAACTACAAGAAACGTTTGACCTCTGTAATTGCAAACAAAGGCTACTGTACCAAATATTAACATTGATTTTCTCAGGTGTTCAAATACTTATTTGCAGCTGTATCATACAAATAAATAGTTAAAAAAATCATAAATTGTGATTTCTGGAATTTTTTTTTTTTGATTATGTCTCTCACAGTGGACATGCACCTACGATGACAATTTCAGACCCCTCCATGATTTCCAAGTGGGAGAACTTGCAAAATAGCAGGGTGTTCAAATACTTATTTTCTGCACTGTAGGTCCAGGACAGTGGGTACCTTCATAGGACCCCAGGGCCTGAAGGTCTACTACGCTACCCACGGAGATGGGAGAAGATTGGATCAGTTTGCTGGACAAACATCCTGCAGCATGGAGCAGGTAAGGGGGAGCCTGCGGGACTTGGTTCGACAGCAGGCTCTCCGGGGTAACCTAAAAGGGGGGATAGCCTAAGTATGCTCTGCATGGGCAACCTTGTTCACTATGTCTAAAGAGAGACAGGATGACACCTTTTCCCCCCCCATCACTAGGTCCCCCTGTCTAAATATGTGTGCTAGCTAAACCTGCTGTTTCTTCCTAGGGCTAGTAAGGATCCCTAGGGGCCTTTGGAGAGTCCTACCTGGCCGGGGGTTTGAATCTGCCGCCTGTTAATGCGTTCCTGGATCTCCAGCAGCGCGGCTCCTCCATGTTCCTCCTGTTTCCGGCATACGCGCGCGCGCGCGCGCACGTCTTATGGACGTTTTTCGCGCCGTTCACACAGGAGGGCGGGGGGGGGGCGTGCCTGCGGCGTCATACAGGGGCGCGCCTTTGTGCTGTTATAGACAGCAGGCATTGTCAGTGCTCAGTCTGAGGCTGATTTTCAGAGGAGAGGACGCAGAGCGGCAGAACAGTGACTCCCGGTGGCGGAAGAGGGGTAGTACATGTGGACTTTGTTCCAATACCTTTTTGTTAAGCCAAGAAATCCCCCTTTTTTGCAGCAGGTTTGGAGGCTGGCAAACTTAGTTTGGGGTCACTGTATGTTGTCAAAAGAAAATATATAATATATTTAAGAAAAAAAAAAAAAAGAAAAAAAAAAAAAAAAAAAGAACATACGGGATCCCATCAGTTTTTGGGCATTAGTGGTCTATTGTCCCCTAAACTCTGATTTTTGTACTCCTGCCCACTACAGTCTGTTGTGTGGGCGGAGTCCCTCGATTTTGTATTATGGCTTCCAAGGGTTCGGGGTCAAAGGGTACAAAAAAGACCAAAAAACAAAAGGGTTCCCTTTCTGATTCTGATATGCCGATACTTTCCCCGCAACTTATTAATTTAAGAAGCGCCTTGGATGAGCCATTAGGGGGATCTGGTGCGGAGGCTGGCCCAGATCAGCCCAGCCCTGTGTTCATCACAGAGGAGATGCTAGCCGTATCCCTAGGGGGGCTAGAAGAGAGAATAGCAACATTGATCGCTAGAGCTATTCCTGGTAAGAAACGGGTTAGATCCCCATCACCAGGAGGTGTATCCTCAGATGCTGAGATTCTCTCTCCAGAGGAATTGGAATCACAGGAGGATCAACTAGACCTGAACCAAGAGGGTTCAGGGATTGAGGGATCTGCCTCTGAGGAACCATTTTCAGACTCCCAGACAGAAAGACTGTGGGTACAGTCTTTGACGGACATGGTCCGCTCGGCATTTAGTTTACCATTGCCAGAGCCTCAGGTTCCTCCGGTATCCTCTCTGGGCTCTTTGAAAGCTCCGTTAAACAACGCAGTTTTTCCGGTCCATCCTCTCTTGGAGGAATTGATCTTTCGGGATTGGGTACGGCCGGACAGGATTTTTCTGCCACCGAAAAGGTTTGCGGTCATTTACCCCATGGAGGAAAAGTTCTCCAAGAGGTGGAGGCTCCCAGTAGTGGATGCAGCCATCTCATGTGTGAATAAATCACTAACTTGCCCGGTGGAAAACATACACATGTTTAAAGATCCGGTTGATAAAAGATTAGAGACACTTTTAAAAGCATCCTTTGCTACGGCAGGAGCAGTGGTGCAGCCAGCGGTGGCTGCAATTGGAGTTTGTCAGGCATTAAAAGACCAGACAAAGGAAATGTTAAGGGACATGCCTACCCAACAAGCAGAAGAGTTTTCTGACATTCCCAGAGCTCTGTGTTTTGCGGTAGATGCTATAAAAGATTCCATCCAGCAGGCCTCTCGTTTATCACTATGTTTGGTGCACATGAGAAGGCTCTTATGGTTGAAGAACTGGGTGGCGGAGCCCCCATGCAAAAAGCTTCTGGCAGGGTTTCCCTTCCATGGAGGACGACTCTTCGGAGAGGATCTGGATAAATATATTCAGACTATTTCAAATGGCAAAAGTACCCTTTTACCGGTCAAAAAGACATTCCGGGCTCCTACATTTAAAAGGCAGCTCTTTCCTGTCTTGGGGCCCTCAAATTCCAGGCAGTATCGACGGCCGCCTGCACGATCCAACGTTAACAGTAGATCGCAGGGACAGGCCCCTGGGGGTAAGAGGCCGTGGTATCGCAAGCCGTCAAAGACAGCCCCTAAGTCTGCCTTATGAAGGGGCGCCCCCACTCTTGCGGGTGGGGGGAAGGCTTCGTTTCTTCTCAGAAGTTTGGGAAGCCAAGATCCCCGACAAATGGGTCCGGGCATCTGTAACCACAGGTTACAGACTGGAGTTTCTAAGGTATCCTCCGCCTCATTTTCAAGAATCAAGGCTACCAAGGGATCCAGCGAGGAAGGCCTCAATGCTGGCAGCTTTGGATCACCTGCTTGGCCAGGACGTAATTATAGAAGTGCCAGCCCAAGAGCAAGGCCTAGGTTTCTATTCCATCCTCTTTGTCATACCAAAGCCCAACGGCGATGTCAGGCCAATCTTGGACCTAAAGAGGTTAAACGGTTACCTAAGGGTTCGTTCCTTCCGGATGGAATCCATCCGGTCAGCAGCCGCCGCGCTTCAGAAGGACGATTTTCTGGCCTCCATAGACATAAAGGATGCTTACCTTCATGTACCAATCTTTCAGTCGCATCAAAGGTTTTTACGCTTCGCGGTGGGGCAGCGACACTTCCAATTCAGGGCGCTCCCCTTCGGGCTGGCCACGGCCCCCCGGGTATTCACGAAGATCCTAGCCCCAATTCTGGCCAATTTAAGGATCCAAGGGGTCACAGTCCTAGCATACTTGGACGACCTTTTAATCATAGATCACTCACGGCCGGGTCTGCAAAAGGCAGTAAACCTCACGGTTCAGTACCTCGAAGAATTCGGCTGGGTCCTGAACCGGGGAAAGTCAGCGTTCCAGCCTACAAAGCAGTTGGAATACCTCGGCATGAGGTTAGACACAGAACATCAAAAGGTGTTCCTGCCCCTTGTAAAGATCGAAGCTATCAAGGGGTTGGTTCAGTTGGTTCTAAACAAGAAAAAACCAACTATTCGCCTGTGTATGCGATTACTAGGCAAGCTAGTGGCCACGTTCGAGGCGGTACCATACGCTCAGATCCACACTCGCGTCCTACAGGCAGCCATTCTAGCAGCCTGGGGCAAGAGGGCACATGCCTTAGAGTCCCCTTTGACGCTATCATCAAGGGTCCGACAAAGCCTGGCCTGGTGGTTGAACCCTCAGAATCTTCTAAAGGGAAAATCCTTCAGCCCTGTTGTCTGGAAGGTAGTTACCACAGACGCCAGCCTGGCAGGCTGGGGGGCGGTCTTCGAGGGGTTCTCCCGCCAGGGAACTTGGGTGAAAGCAGAGAGGCAGCTCCCCATCAATATCTTGGAAATCAGAGCTGCCCGCCTAGCCCTTCTGGCTTGGTCCTCCAGATTAAAGGGGTTCCCGGTGAGAATCCAGTCAGACAATGCCACGGCGGTGGCATACATAAACCACCAAGGGGGAACCAGGAGCCAGGCCGCTCAGAGGGAGGTGAACTTGATTTTTCAATGGGCAGAGGTTCATGTACCCTGCATTTCAGCGATATTCATTCCCGGAGTGGACAACCTGCAGGCAGACTTCTTAAGTCGCCAGAGTCTGTTGCCAGGGGAGTGGTCTCTGCATCCCCAGGTCTTTCAGACAATCTGCCAGAGGTGGGGAATGCCGGACGTAGATATAATGGCATCCAGGTTCAACAAGAAACTAGACAGGTTCGTGTCGCGAGCGAGGGATCCTATGGCCTGCGGAACCGACGCGTTGGTTTGCCCTTGGCATCAATTCAGACTTCTATATGCATTCCCTCCACTACAGTTACTCCCGCGCCTGTTGCGCAGGATCAGAGTGGAGAACAAGCCAGTCATTCTAGTAGCTCCGGCTTGGCCCCGGAGGACTTGGTACTCACTAGTCCTGAAGATGGCAGTGGGAGACCCTTGGACTCTTCCTCTACAACCAGACCTACTCTCACAAGGCCCGATCCTCCACCCTACATTACAGCGTCTAAATTTGACGGCCTGGAGGCTGAATCCCTGATTCTCAGGGATAGAGGCCTGTCTAGGCAGGTAATTCCTACCCTGATTAGGGCTAGGAAGCCGGTCTCCAGGGTGATTTATTACAGGGTGTGGAGGAACTACGTAGGCTGGTGTGAATCCAAAAGATGGAATTCCCGCAAATATACTATTGATAGGGTGTTAAGTTTTCTCCAGCTAGGAGTGGATAAAGGCCTGGCACTAAGCACAATCAAGGGACAGATCTCAGCTCTGTCAGTGTGGTTTCAGAGGCCGCTGGCCACCCACTCGCTGGTAAAGACCTTCTTACAGGGGGTCTTGCGTATTAATCCTCCTGTCAAGTCACCAATTTGTCCATGGGACTTAAATCTTGTCCTGTCCACTCTACAGAAACAGCCTTTTGAGCCGTTGGCTGAGATTCCTTTACTCTTACTGACAAGAAAGTTGGTTTTCTTGGTCGCCATAGTTTCGGCCAGGAGAGTGTCAGAATTAGCAGCCTTATCGTGTAAGGAACCATATCTCGTTCTGCATAAGGACAGGGCAGTTCTCCGGCCCCATCCTTCCTTTCTACCAAAGGTTATATCCAAATTTCACTTAAACCAGGATTTGGTACTTCCATCCTTCTTTCCAAAACCTACATCTAGAAAGGAGGGGTTGCTGCATACCTTGGATATTGTCCGGGCCATGAAGGCCTATCTTAAAGCTACAGAAAAGATCCGGAAAACAGATGTGTTATTCGTTCTACCAGATGGCCCCAAGAAGGGGCAGGCAGCTGCAAAATCCACCATCTCGAGATGGATTAGACAATTAATCATTCAAGCCTACGGGTTGAAGAGGTTGCCTCCTCCGTTGTCGGTAAAGGCCCATTCTACCAGGGCCATGGGCGCCTCTTGGGCAGCACACCATCAGATCTCTATGGCTCAGATATGCAAGGCGGCAACGTGGTCATCAGTCCACACGTTTACAAGGTTTTATCAACTAGACGTGAGAAGAAATGCGGATGCTGCCTTTGGTCAGGCAGTACTACAGGCTGCAGTTTGAAATCCTCGGGATCAGAAACACCCTTGGTTATAAAAAAAAAACAAAAAAAAAAAAAAACGTTTTTTCTTGACTAAGTTGGAATTATTATTATGATTTGAGTTTATCTCTAAATTGAATCCTTCTTTGGAAGATGTCTCCCTCCCCTCATTAAAGCATTGCTTTCGGACATCCCACATAGTAATGAATATGCCGCTCTGTGTCCCGTGATGTACGAGAAAGAAAAAGGGATTTTTAAATACAGCTTACCTGTAAAATCCTTTTCTTGGAGTACATCACGGGACACAGAGCTCCCACCCCTCTTTTGGGTGACCATTTTGGGAGGCATACTGCTTGCTACAAAACTGAGGGACTCCCTCTAGGGGAGGGGGTTATATAGGGAGGGGACTTCCTGTTTGAGATTGCCAGTGTCCACACCTGAAGGTACTCCATATAACCCACATAGTAATGAATATGCCGCTCTGTGTCCCGTGATGTACTCCAAGAAAAGGATTTTACAGGTAAGCTGTATTTAAAAATCCCTTTTTCTGCCCATTCCTCTTCCTTACAAAACTGCTCCTTCAAGTTGGATGGTTTGCACTTGTAAACAGCAATCTTTAAGACTGACCACAGATTTTCTATTGGATTGAGGTCTGGGCTTTGACTAGGCCATTCCGACACATTTACATGTTTCTTCTTAAACCACTCAAGTGTTGCAGTGTGTTTGGGGTCATTGTCCTGCTGGAAGGTGAACCTCCGTCCTTGCCTCAAATCACACACAGAGTGGTGCAGGTTTTGCTCAGGAACATACCTGTATTTAGCACCATCCATCGTTCCCTCAACTCTGACCAGTTTCCCAGTCCTGACTGCTGAAAAACATCTCTACAGCATGATTCTGCCACCACCATGTTTCACAGTGGGTATGGTGTTCTTTGGGTGATGTGATGTGTTGGGTTTGCACCAGACAGCGTTTTCTATGATGGACTAAAAGTTAAATTTTAGTCTCATCAGACCAGAGCACCTTCCTCCCTACATTTTGGGAGTCTCCCACATGCCTTTTTGCAAACTCAAAACGTGCCATTTTGTTTTTTTTGTTGAAAGTAATGTCTTTCTTCTGGCCACTCTGCCATAAAGCCCAACTCTATGGAACGTACGGCTTATTTTGGTCCTATGTACAGATACTCCAGTCTCTGCTGTGGAACTCGGCAGCTCCTCCAGGGTTACTTTAGATCTCTGTGCTGCCTCTCTGATTAATGCCCTCCTTGCCCGGGAGAGTGAGTTTTGGTGTGCGGCCGTCTCTTGGCAGGTTTGCTGCTGTGCCATGTTCTTTCCATTTGGTTATGATAGATTTGATGCGGCTCCTAGGGATCATCAAAGATTTGGATTTTTTTTTATAACTTATCCCTGATTTGTACTTCTCAACAACATTGTCCCTTACTTGTTTGGAGAGTTCCTTGGTCTTCATGGCCGTGTTTGATTAGTGGTGCCTCTTGCTTAGGTGTTTCAGCCTCTGGGGCCTTTGAGAATGGTGTGTCTGTAATGACAGATCCTGTGACACTTAGATTGCACCAGTGGCTCAAAATTTTTCGAGGGGGTGCGCAAACAAAAAAAAAAAACAATTGCAGCCTCACTGTGCCCATCAAACGCAGCCACTGTGCTATTAATTGTCACCACTGTGCCATGCCATTAAACGCAGCCACTGTGCCCATCAATTGTCGCCACTGTGCCCATCGGTTGTCGCCACTGTGCCCATCAGTTGTCGCCACTGTGCCCCTTAATTGTCGCCACTGTGCAAATTGATGCCACTGTGCCCTTTGATGCCACTGTGCCCATTGATGCCACTGTGCCCATTGATGCCACTGTGCCCATTGATGCCACTGTGCCCATTGATGCCACTGTGCCCATTGATGCCACTGTGCCCATTGATGCCACTGTGCCCATTGATGCCACTGTGCCCATTGATGCCACTGTGCCCATTGTCGCCGTTGTGCCCTGTAAAATGCCTCTCCCCCCCGGCTCTTACCTTTCTGGGGGTCAGCCATCCTCCTTCCACGTCCCTCGATGTCTTCTCCCGCCCTCGATGACGCTTCAGCCAATCAGGTTACCGGTACCAGAACCGGTGAACCTGATTGGCTGAGACGCCTGTCAGTCTTAACCAAGGAACAACAGCCAGAGGGGGCGGTGCTCCGGCGCCCTTTATGGACGAACCGCCACTGGATTGCACACGGGTGGACATAATTTCACGAATTATGTGACTTCTGAAGGTAATTTGTTGCGCTTGAGCTTTTTATGGGCTTCATAACAAAGGGGGTGAATACATACGCACGTGCCAATTATCAGTTTATTTCTGAAAAATCGTTTTATGTATATATTTTTCAAATTTTACTTCACTAACTTAGACTATTGTGTTCTGATCATCATATATCATTCAGATTAAAAAAACATTCAACTAAAGGCTGTAATGTAACTAAATAGGCAGGGCCGTTTAAAGGAATTAGGGGGCCCCAAGCAAAATGAACATGGAAGCCCCCCTCAATGCAAACCCCCCTCAATGCAAACCCCCCGAGTGCAGAGACACCCCTGCACCTCTAGACCCTTTTACATTACACAACACCCTGCACCTCTGGGCCCCTTTACATTACACAGCCCACCAAAGCTCTGGACCCTCTGCATGTTACAGACTCTTTTCAGTGCAAACCCCCCCTCAGTGAAGAGACCCTCCTCAGTGCTAACCCCCCCAGTGCAGAGACCCCCCCCCCCCAGTGCAGAGACATCCCCCCCAGTGCAGAGACATCCCCTCCCCAATTCAGTACCTCAGGCTCAGATGCTGACCAGGACGCTCAGCCGGCGGCCCTGAGATTAATCACAATAGCTGCCTCAAATCTCCCTGCAGCTGCTTCAGTCACGGAGGGGGGGGGGGCGCCAACCTGACAACCCCCAGTTTGTGGCCCGCCCTCCCCCCCCTTGGTACGACACTGCCGGCCGGGTCCCGAGCGGTACAGGAGATTCAGTGTCCTGTTCCCGGCCGGACTGGCAGAAAGTGAGCACTTCCTGTCAGTCCGGCCGGGAACAGGACACTGGATCTCCTGTACCGCGCTGTACTCGGTCGGACTGAGAGGAGGAGCTCGGCCACGCTACAGCATGGGAAGGGGAAGTTGGGGGCCCCCGGCCAGCTCGGGGCCCCAAGCAATTGTTTGCCTTGCCTGTCCTGTAGCGACGGGCCTGTAAAGCCAAGGGGGGTGAATACTTTTGCAAGGCACTGTAACTCCACAATGACTTCACCACTGATAGGGACTTTGGGGAGCAAATAAAGAAAACGAGTAAACGCCATCCGATAAGACCCTGGACATTAAGGAATGCGAATCACAGGACCAGGTCGATAAAACTGCAGACGAAGCAGGTTTTGAGAAGTTTTTCTCATATCTATTAATGACCTTGAAACAAACTGTAACTATAATAAAAGACTGCGACACTACGGGGACAACGTATTAAAATCGTAATTCATGCCTCTGCACGTTGCACCCTCTCCATAGGACACTGTACTTTTTATCTTCGCAATATCTCCAAAAGCTGGAGCTATTTATTGCCGATTGCAATGACCTGCTGTATTTAATGGCAGTAAAATTATGTAAACTTGGAACGTTGTGTTGTAAAGTGGTCCCGGGGGGGGGGGGGGGGTGGAAGGGTATAAATAAGTGGGGAGCGAAAGTTGCAAGAGCGATTACATATATCTCCAGCAAAAGAAATAATACATGATCCGAATTGCTCCGACAGAGCAATTTCCATGTAAATGTTGACACCGGAGCATTCTGTACATTCCATAATAAGACTCAAAGCGCTGGGGGTCGGCAAGTTAACCGCTTGCTGCCCGCCCACAATACATTTACTGCGGGCGGCACAGCCAGGCTGGAATCACGAACACGCAGGGCCGGCCTTTGGAGTGTGCGAGCTGTGCGGCCGCACAGGGCCCCATGGGCAATAGGGGCGCCGTGCGGCCATCCAGAGGCGTACTAGGGGGGGAGGCGAGGGGGGCGGGCCGCCCCGGGTGCCACACACTGGGGGGTGTCAGACTGACAACCCCCTCCACAATTGTATTACACCAGCGGTGGCAACGGCACACTGGCACATACAGGGAGAGGTGAGCTAGCTACAGTGGCGAGGGGGTGTGCTGGGGGGGGGGGGGGGTGTGCAGGGTGACACCGCTGCACCTACCATCCCCTCCTCTTGTGGCCACACGCTGCCTGTCTGTGCGATCCCGACCCAGATGTCACACAGGCATAGCCGAGTGAAGCTGCCTCCCCTCATCTCTGTTTATGTGTTGGGGGGTGCAGCCGCCGCAAATTAAGGTTGGGGGGCTTTGGGTGCTGACGATCGAATAAAAAAAAAGGGGGGAGGGGTTTGCCCTGAGGAGCTCTGGGCCCCTTACAAAAAAAAATAGGAATATATATATATATATATATATATATATATATATATATATGTATAAAAAGGGGGGGGCTTGCCATCCGGGCCCCTGGGGATTTATGGGCCATTTAATTAGAAAAAAAATACCCTTTTTTTAATAAAAAAGCGGGGGGGGTTACCATCTGGGGCCCTGGGGACCTCCAGGCCCCTTACAGGTGTACTGCCTGTACCCCCCAGATGGTGGCCCTGCCCCTCCATCAACAATAGACCCTTCCCTCAACAATAGATCCCCCAACAACAATAGATTCCCCAGCAACAATAGATTCCCCAGCATTCAGTATTAATAGACCCTCCAGCAGCCATCAACAATAGACCCCTCCATCAACATTAGATCCCTCCCAACAACAATTGACCCACCAGCAACATAATGCCCCCCCCAGAAACAATGCCCCCCCCCAGCAAAATAGATCCCCCAGCAGCTGGCATCATTTGGCCCTTCAGCGCACCCCACTACCCCTTGCCACGGCATACATTCAGTGCTGGAGATGCCAAGACTGCGTTCCTCCCACTTTCCTGCTACCATATCTATCGTATCATATATTGTACATGTAGTTTCTAGTTTCGTTTTTGCATGGTTTCTTGCCTCTGTGCTATACAGAGCAGTGATGGTTTGGAAAACGAAACTAGAAACTAGACACACAGTAATCACACTTCCTTGATTAGTGACCACAGAGAGTAAGCTCCCAGCACTGTGGTCATCAGGAAACGGACAACCAGGAAGTGTGGAGATCAGAGAAGAATTACAGCAACTTGAGAGCAAAAACGAACAACGCGGACATGAAAACAGCACTGCATTAAGATAAAGGAAGCTATTGAAAAAAAAATTCCTTTACAAACCCTTAAAGTTTGCTAGAGAAGCACAAAAAAAATGCCCTGGTCATGAAGGGGGTAAAACCTTCCAGAGGTCAAGTCGGACCTTGCATGTAGTGCAAGGATACACTTCACTATGAACAATCCATTTGATGCTAGACCTACATTAAATATAAAAAAAAAATTATCCCCGTGGCTAAGCTCCGCGGGGACGAAACGCGTTGGTGGGGTGGCCTGGCTGGAGTCCAGGCTGAGGTTGCCACTTACACGCTCCATCCTAGGGACAGCATCGATCTGTGTGGCTACAGGGAGTCCTTTCTTAACCTTTAACAATACATCTGATGCAAAAAAAAGATTGAATGAATGAAAAGGTCAGCCTTGTTTGGGAAGATGTTGGCACAGCGGATGACAATGCGTACGGCGCATCGCTGTGTTTATTAGCGGAGAGATGTCTCTGTTCTGTATAGAGGGCGAGTCAGAACAAAGAGCTCCTAATGCAGGATCACATCTATCAACACCTCTTTAGCATTGCAGCTATAGATAGCCGGGTTACGAGGGAAGAGACACGCATGTCAATGTAGCAGCCGAGAGACATCTGACCTAGTTTGTCACTGATGAGGCAGATGCAGCAGGTGCCGCTTCCTCCTCTGAACACAGGAATGTGTAAAAACAAAGCAGGTACCATCTGTGTACATTTCCCAGGAACAATCAGAATCCGTATCATTTATTTATTACCTCTGTTAGGTTAGAGATATATAGATGTGGGAAATTTTGCTCAAAACTCTTGTATGTTTGTATAGTCGCCTTCCCTTAACCACTTCCATACCGGGCACTTGCGCACCTTCCTGCCCAAGCCAATTTTCAGCTTTCAGCGCTGTCGCACTTTGAATGACAATTGCGCGGTCGTGCTACACTGTACCCAAATGACATTTTTTATCATTTTGTTCCCACAAATAGTGCTTTCTTTTGGTGGTATTTGTATTTATTTGTTTTTCTGTTCTTTTTTTGTAAATACATTTTCTTCAATTATGGGAATCGATGAGGTGGCACTGATGGCACCGATGAGGTGGCACTGATGGGCACAGAGAGGCGGCACTGATGGGCATAGACGGGCACTAAGAGGTGACACTGGACAATAGGTGGCACTGATGGACACTGGGTGACACTGAGGGGTGGCACTGATGGCATTGCTGGGCATCATTAGTCAGTGGCCATATTGCCAGTCAGTGCCCATTTGTGGGCACTGATTGGCATTAATTGTATTCAATTTTTTTTTACAATTTGTGCTCTATTGAGCACCGGGGGGCACTCCCTGGTGGTACAGTGTGGCGAACCAAGGGGGGGCGGCTCTCCTGACAGGGGGGGTTCACGCTGATTGTTTATTGAAGGGGTTAACCAGTAGGGGGCGCCGAAGGGGTTATGTGTGTCCTAGGAATGTGTTTCTAACTAGGGTGACCACATTTCAAAACTACCATTCAGGGACACCCTCCCTTCCCAAAAATCAGCTTGTGGTGTAACGAATCACAGCACAGTGATTGGACACAAGAGGCAGGATTTATGATTTCTCCCATCACAAGCAGGGTGCCGGGATTGTGCTCCTCCAAGCATTCCCGGCCAGGGCAAGTACAGTCAGTGAGTAAAGCAGTGATGTGGTGGCCTTTTTTGGGGGCATCAGATTGGCCCGGGGGGTGGCTGTGTCAGTTTCATTCCGGGCCACTGTATTTTTCCTGGAATGAAGGTGCCCAGGACAGACCTGCAAAGTCCGGCACTGTCCCGGGCAATCCGGGACATATGGTCACCCTAGTTCTAACTGTAGGGGGGATGGGCTACTTGTGACATGACATCACCGCTCCCAATCACAGAGGGCTATGGGACAGGATAACATGCCAGCACACGCCCGTGAGGTGTCAGTCTAACACCCTGCATCTCCGGCGGAGGCTCTTTACCACATGATCAACCGTGTCCAGTCACGGATGATCATGATGTTAACAGGAAGAGCCGTTAGTCGGCCCTTCCTCACTCACGTCTGACAGACACATTAGAGGAGAGACGATCGGCGGCTCTCCTGACAGGACCACCAGCGAAGGGAGTAACATGTGGATGGCCAGGTACATCCCCCATGGCCATCCACATGTAAAAAAAAGCACAATAGATGCCAATCAGTGCCCACAAATGGGCACTGACTAGCAACATGGGCACTGTCAAAAATTAGAAAATAAATATTGCCCAACAATGCCATCAGTGCCACCACTCAGTGTCCAGTGCCACCCCTCAGTGCCCATCCATGCTCAGTGCCCAGCTATCAGTGCCCATCTGTGTCACCCATAAGTACCAGCGCCGCCTCATCGGTGCCGCCTCATCGGTGTCCATCAGTGCCGCCATATCAGTGCCCGTTGTAACGGTCACCACCGTTTACGACCTTCCATCCACACACGACAGATTCCGACACTCCTGTCAGGAGGGATGAGAGATCAGACCCGTGTGACTGCACAGAGAGACCAGACAATATGATCAGTGAAGTAAGAGGTGTTTAATAAAGTAAATAAGGACAACCAGTAAAGATAGCAAACAATATATATAATCAAGAAGGGAATACCGTACAGATAGGTCAAGCCAGGCCGAGGTCATACACAAGGGATACCAGCAGATGGGACAGGACGGAGCAGGGGTCGGATGGATGGACTAGCTGCAGGATTCAGGCTAAGGGGGGACAGGGAACAGGAAGCAGGGCAGACAAGTCCAGGCGGGATCAGGGATCAGGATGCAGGGCAGACAAGTCCAGGCGGGATCAGGGATCAGGATCAGAACAGGATCAAGGTACCGAATTTAGGATCAGAATACAGGTCAGGGTACAGGCTTAGGTCCAGCAGATATGAAGATACCAGGGCGAGCTCTGCTTGAGCTCGCCGGGTATAAATAGGGAGTGTTTTAATTACGTTCAAGTCACACCTGAACGTAGGAAAAGCTGTGAGCTCCAGAAGACCAGGAACCCCCTGCTGGTGGAAGCCGGTACTGCAGCCAGACTAACAGGCAGATTTACCAACAGGGGGAACCATTCCTGACAACTCCACAGTCCGGCAGACACGATCCATTCCATTTCCCAGAATAAGGACGAGACGCAAGCTGCATTCTTTCTGGTTTCAAAATGAATGAATACTTTATTGATTTCTTAGCTTGCTTATATACAGTACAGCATGTTAAAGTTAATCACAAAAACAATGAACTCTCCACCCACACATTCCTTCGCTAATGACATTCAGGTGAGCTAATTATCTAATCAGTAGCTAGACATTTTGGCACCGATACTGACAAGACCTATCTCATTCCTTTACTAACATAATTGACATGCTAATTCAATACACCTGAATGGAGACATGTGGTCTTGAATACCCAATCTTTTAAGTGTAAACACAGGGCTTTAACAGTTTTATCACACAATGAAAAGGTCTGTCAGGAGCCGATGCAATTAACACCTTTCAAAAGAATGTGTCCACACATTGAAGAGCCAACAACTTCTGATATCTCAAGACATCCTGCAAACATGAATTATTATTAATGCCCCATCTCATGTAATACATGAATTATGATTCTATTAGCCACCCTACGCCCAAAAGGGCACAGGGTGGACTTAAACCCAGGAGTTATTAGTGCCGCTGGCACAGGAGTATCTCTCATTCTTCCAAAGTCTCTGGTTGTCACGGGTCATTCCGTTACATCTCTCACCTTTCGGTGGGAGACGGACACAGGAGGGAACCCCAAACGGGTTGACTCCAAAGTCAGTCAGTAATTCCAGTCCTCCAATGCAGTCCCATCCACTACCACAGGGACTGCCTCTCCTGCTAGTTGGGAGCAGAGGCCCGGGGCACTCTGCTCTGTTGGAAGCTCTTCCGCTGGGTTGCTGTGGGTGGAGACCACAGTCCCATCCACTACCACAGGGACCCCCTCTTCTGTTAGCGGGGAGCAGATGCCCATGACACTCTGCTCTGTGGCCAGCTCTTCCGCTGGGTCGCTGTGAGGGGAGACCACAGTCCCATCCCCCAATGTCAGCTCAAGCTGCAGCGGTCAGCAGCATCCTTCCCCGCTGCCAGTGATTCAGCTGGGAGTAAAAGCTTTACAACCTCAGCTTGTTGCTGGAGAGAGGGGCCAACCGCCCCGGCTCCCTGGAACTCCACACCATCCGCTTCGGCTTTAGGGATGGCAATCTCTCCATATTTTCCACTGCCGATTCATCAGCCAGGATTTCACAGTTGTCATCTGAAATTTTCTCATAGTCGCAGGCAACGGGAGCCCCAACCTGCTGCTCAGCCGAGTCTAGCAGCTGTCTGTAACCGATTTCCAGCTCCCATTCTCAAATGGCCAGAAATTCCAAATCTTCCTGTAACCAGTGCCCTTTCCGAGATATTCAATTTTCCCTCTCTGTGCTCTATTATGTCCTCCCAGCGCCACTCCCGATCATCCCCGAAGTCTGGATCACTGGACATCCTCCAATACAACAATCCCAGGCCATCATAGTCATAGCCTTCTGTGGGGCTGTCATCCGCTGACCACGGCCACTCTTGGGCTACATACCACCGGAGGGCTCTGTAGCTCTCGTCCAGCTGCATCTCTGCCCGGATCAGCCTGCTTAACTCTGCTATCCACTCCTGCTTCGGTTGTTCTCCCAACAACGGCATTCGTTTGTCATACTGCGGCCAGTACCTTTCATAGATGGAGGGGAGGACCTTTCCCTGGTGTTGCTGCTCAAGAGCTAGCGCTTCCTTCCAGAGTTGGCAACAAATCACATCCGACCATCCCAGCAGGACTTCCTCTGATGCTGGTCCTCTATGCTGTATCCGCATCTCTTGTAACTTTCTTTGGAATTTCTCTTCCATGGGGACTGGTGTCTGCATTGTCCTGTGCCCTTGTAGCTGTTCTTCTGGCGATGGAATTGGCCCACTGCTAGCCACCAATGTAACGGTCCCCACCGTTTACGACCTTCCATCCACCCACGACAGCTTCTGACACTCCACAATCCGTCAGACACGATCCATTCCATTTCCCAGAATAAGGACGAGACACAAGCTGCGTTCTTTCTGGTTTCAAAATGAATGAATACTTTATTGGTTTCTTAGCTTGCTTATATAAAGTACAGCATGTTAAAGTTCATCACAGAAACAATGAACACTCCACCCACACATTCCTTTGCTAATGACATTGAGGTGAGCTAATTTTCTAATCAGTAGCTAGACATTTCGGCACCGATACTGACGAGACCTATCACATTCCTTTACTAACATAATTAACATGCTAATTCAATACACCTGAATGGAGACGTGTGGTCTTGAATACCCAGTCTTTTAAGTGTAAACACAGGGCTTTAACAGTTTTATCACACAATGAAAAGGTCTGTCAGGAGCCGATGCAATTAACACCTTTCAAAAGAATGTGTCCACACATTGAAGAGCCAACAACTTGTGATATCTCAAGACATCCTGCAAACATGAATTATTATTAATGTTCCATCTCATGTAATACATGAATTATGATTCTATTAGCCACCCTACGCCCAAAAGGGCACAGGGTGGACTTAGACCCAGGAGTATCTTTCATCCTTCCAAAGTCTCTGGTTGTCATGGGTCATTCCGTTACACCCGTAATTGAAGAAGAAAACATACTTATTTAGAAAATAAATAAAAGAAAATAATAACGTAATTTTTTTTTTTTTTAATTTTCGGTCTTTTTTTAGTTGTTGAGCAAAAAATAAAAACCGCAGAGGTGATTAAATACCACCAAAAGAAAGCTCTATTTGTGGGAACAAAATGATAAACAAAAATAGTTTAAGTACAGCATAGCATGACCGCGCAATTGTCATTCAAAATGCGACAGACCTGAAAGATGTAAATTGGCTTGGGCAGGAAGGTGCGTAAGTACCCCCCTCGGTATGGAAGTGGTTAAAGAACCCTAACATCACCCCATATAAACCAACATTGGCTACAGAAGCCGATCAATATCTGCTGGGTGTACACAGGAAGGAAATGGCTCCTAAAGTACTTCTAGCACAAGAGTATATCCTAAACACATCTCTTCATTGTCCATATGTTTTCTGTAAGGGTCATTATTTTGTTTAGATAGCTTTCCCGAACATTTCAATGCTCTTCGATTCCACAAAACCGTCCAGTGTTTCTCAGAATCTTTCACCACAATGGCTCTTATTGAGGTGCCGGTTGGCATTATTATTGTGGAAAATGCCGCTACGTGTTTGTTGTATTCCTTTATTTCTGCCAAATCCCAGAGATTGCCAACGCCATCGCTGCTATTACCTTCATTATTAGGCGACAAATCACTTTCTGCTAAATTAAACAGCGTGATCGCGGCGTGAAATAGTCCGATAATACGGACATTGATTGTGGAGCGGACACCTGAAATAATTATTGAACCTTAAAGTCATTGGAGGGTCTCGGCGCTCTAATAAACAGTCAAAGCATGAAAATGTTATTCTGATCCATAAAATACGACTAGTAAAATTGATTTTTTTTCTGTGCAAATAGGCAGCTGGTGGTATATTCTCTGTGACTGTTTAACAGCTTTGTGACCACGGGTTATTAAAGTGGACCTAAACTCAAAAAACTAAGGTTTGCTATGTTACAGGGAACATTTAGAAATGTTATTTGTGGCTAAGCAGTACCTGGGAAATGTTACCCTTTGTCTTGCATTCCTCCAAGAGCCAACTGTACCACGTGATTTCATGTCTGACTTCTATGAATGGGATCCGACTTTGATCTGACCAAACCAGGCCCTTTGAGGTATGGATTTTGAGGGGAAACTCCACGCAAAAAAAAAAAAAGGGTGTCGGGGGGGCCCCCCCCAAAATCCATACTAAACTTTTATCCGAGCATGCAACCTGGCAGATCAGGAAGGGGGTGGGGGGGGGGGCGGCGAGCAAACTTCCACTGAATGTGGACTGTTTAATGTGCAGGGGTGGACTGACCCATTGGGCTCCCGGGCACTGCCCAAGGCCATCAGGGGGGCTACAATGGAAGGCTCTGCAAGACTGCCACACATACAGTCTAGCAAAGGCAGAGGCTGTAGTAAGACTTCTCATGGCGAGCTGCTCCCCGCCAACCCCTCCTTCCATCCCATCCTCCCAAGGTGCTTGTATATAACATCACCTGGGACGGACGAGAAGAGAGAAGGGGCTGGCGGGGAGCAGCAGACCGTAAGAGGTCTTATTACAGGCATTGGGTAAGGCTGTGTACTTTAAATTTTTTACAGGAGTCTAGAGACACCAGCACTGCCAACTATTGGGGGAGGGGAGGGACAGCCAGTACAGATGTAGGTGGTCTGGGCCCCAACAGGACCACAGGAGGCCCCATGATACTCTCCTGGTTCCCCCCCACGGTGTCTCCCTGTGCTCCCATCCCCCCAAACAGTGTCCATCCCGGTGTCCCCTGTCCCCTCTGCATAGCTAATGTACAGAGAGGAAGAGGTGGAACTCTGAGAGAAAAAGGTGGAGCCTAAAGAAGAAGGGGTGGGTCGTATTTAAATTAGGTGTTCACCTTCATTCGTTTGGATGCAGAGGATTGCCGGGTAGGCTAGTGTAACGAGCCCCTTGCTCGCTAGGTTTGACTCTCATGACACTCCTCTGCTGCTACATCTGGAGGGAGGGTTAGCCTTAACACAGGGCAGAAGACCCATCACTGTGTAATTGATTCAAAGAAATACTTCAGTATTCCAAGGTCCATTACAGCTAGTGAGACCCGGATTTGGTTGTTGTGCGGAGTTGAACAGATAGGTGAGAATGCTTTACGTTGCTTCATCACCTCTATTGAGTAGTCTGCAAAGAGCAGTAGTTTTGCGCCATCCACAGAGAACATGTGCAGAAAAATTTCTGCATAATGACATTCTTGTCGGCATAATTAAGATTCTTGACTATGACATGGCGAGGTTGGGCATGACTTTCTGAGCACTGACCAATGGTGTGTGCCTGTTCAATAGTGCAGGGTATGCGGAGGCCCAGTTGGTCAGGAATAATTTTTGTGCAGATATTCATGAGCTGGGTAGTGGATACTGATTCAGGCAGCCCAATTATGCGTAGATTGTTTCCTCTTGAGCGATTTTCCAAGTCGTCAAGTTTGTCCCATATATCCCTGTATGTCATGCATGCCAGCACAGCAGAAGTGGCTGTGGATTCATCTTCTAAGGATGAGATCCTTTCCTCCACGTGTGTGAGTCTCTGTGCCTAGGCCTGCACCTCTATGTGGAGCTGTTCCAGCCCCCCTGTGTACTGCTGCATCAACAGTGGCAGTTAGTGTAGGGCCCAGCGGTGATATCACTGCTTGTGCTATGCCATCAGGAGAGATAGGATCTGCAGCCGTCTTTCCTGGGGTTGTGGGAGGTTATGGCTGTGTCTGTAGCGTGCCCGCTCTACATGGCCTGGCCGCCATTTTGGCTTTGCCTGCTGCCATCTCTCCCGCGGGGGGTATCACAGAGCATACCGTTCAGCCGAACCATCACTCTACAAAGCAAACCATGTGAGCTCACAGGATAGCAGGGGATGAGGGGGGGTCTCCCCAAAGCGCTGTTTGGTTTAGGAAGCAGGCTTTTTGAGGAGCGTGGTAGGAACTGGGGATATTGACCTCCTCCTCATGTTGTACCATAAGTATATTTAAATTAGGGAGTGCATGAGTTTAGTCAGGCCTAGGGTAGCACATAACCTAAATACACCACTGGCCGTATTGCAATAAATGGGCTGGTCATTAAGGGGGTAAATCCTTCCGGGCTGAACTGGTTAACAAACAGCATGGAACAAATAAGAGAAGCACATTGTTCAGGATTACGTACCCTTTAACACGTCTTGATAGAAATGTAGCGGTATTATGCAGCACAATGAATGTAGTCACAGACTCTAAAGTGGAAGCATCACTCGCAGGATGGTGATAAACATATTGCAAGTTGCCTCCCTCAGACAACATAAACATGAAAATAAACCTCAGAATCAAAACACATTCATCTCCATGAAGAAAACCTGTGAAGAACTTAACAGACACATCAACGGAGGCAACAGAAATGCAAAATTTCCGCAGAAAACTGAAAAACACACCCAACCCCGAGCTGAAAAACAAATATAAAATAAGAATGAGTTTTGCCTGGCGTACAAACACAACAGATGGTGTTTTCTGGAGCCGTTGATGGAATGTAAATTCGGAAAGGTGTGAGCTCTTTGTCGAAAAAAAAAAAAAAAAAAGTGCCTCTTTCGTTATATTTGGAAACATCGGTGCTGTGTGCAGTCACGCTGCATTGAACACGCGTGTTACATGCTTGCAATGCTGCGCTAATGTGTGTGTGTTATTATAATAGACAAAAAACGTTTGTAAATATTGGGTTTCACAGGTCAGTAGCTCATGGGCATTCTACAATAAAACATTCCCTGCACCATACAAGTATATAAGAGCCAACACCTTGTAAAACAAACCCATTCAGTTTAACCCCATTCACGCCTAAGGGTAAAACAAATGTTAATACCTAAGCACAATTTTGCAACTTTGATGTGTTAGTAAAACTGTACATATCAACACGACTACTCTGTACATCCAAGTGGATTATACAGAGTTTTTTGTTTGTTTTTTTCAGGACAATTTGGCATTTTATTTGGTGGTACATACAGGCATACCCGGCTTTAAGAGTCGGTTCACCCCGGTGTGAACCGACTCTAAGTACACTCACTTTACGTGCACTCTTGACTACAGAGATTCCTGTGAGTGTACAAAAAGTGGCTCACAAGTACAGACATTCTCACACCGCACAGCTGAAGTATGGCCTGGAAGTATGGCCCGCTAATACTAGAGGCCGCAAGTGAAGACGCAAAGTCCCGCCAGCCATCCCAGAGTTGGCCAACAGCCATGCCCGCCAGCCAGCCCAGAGTTGGCCACCAACCAGCCTTAAGTTGCCAACCTAGAGTTACCCGCCAGCCAACCTAGAGTTACCCGCCAGCCAACCTAGAGTTACCCGCCAGCCAACCTAGAGTTGCCCGCCAGCCAACCTAGAGTTGCCCGCCAGCCAGCCCAGAGTTGCCCACCAGCCCATGGCCCTCCACTATAGCACTCTAGGCCCTGAAGTAAAAAAAGGGATTGCTTCACTTCAAGTGCATTTTCGTTTTTACATACATGCTCTGGTTCCATTGCGTACTTAAAAGTGGGGTATGCCTGTAAATAGTTATGGATTTCTCCTGATATTTGTATTTTAATTTATTATCATCAAAGCAAAACTTTGGAAGAGTCCAGTCGCTCCAACTAAACCTCACTGGTTGGCTAGCAATGGCGGCTGTACTCAATATTTTGGGGGGGGGTGGTGGTAAACAAACCTGGCCCACTGATTCCTCCCACTGATACCAATGATGGGGCGCTATTCCTCCCACTGATACCAATGGTGGGGCACTATTCCTCCCACGAATGCCAATGGTGGGGCACTATTCCTTCCGCTGATGCCAATGGTGGGGCACTATTCCTCCTACTGATGCCAATGGTGGGGCACTATTCCTCCCACTGATACCAATGATGGAACACTATTCCTCCCACTGATACCAATGATGGGGAACTATTCCTCCCACTGATACCAATGATGGGAGACTATTCCTCCCACTGATACCAATGATGGAACACTATTCCTCCCACTGATACTAATGATGGAACACTATTCCTCCCACTGATACCAATGATGGGACACTATTCCTCCCACTGACAGCATTTTACAGGGCACAGTGGCTAGAATTGTTGGGCACAGTGGCTACTTTTTTTTTTTTTTTTTTGCACCTCCCCAAAAATTTGGAGCACCAGCCGCCACTGGTGAGGAGAAAGGAAGAAAGCTGGTAATGGCTTCTGTTACAGGGACATCAGTGCTGCTAAATAGTGCCAACCAGTGCCACCAATGAGTGCCAGCCAGTACTGCTAATCAGTTCCCACCAGTATTGTCGATCAGTGCCTCCTCACCAATGTCATCTATCAGTGCTGCCTACCAGTGCCTATTAGTGCCCAACAGTGCCACCTATCAGTGCAGCCTCAACACTTCCACTTGTCAGTGCCCATCAGTGCAACCCCATCAGTGCCACCTATCAGTGCCTCCTCATCAATGTCCACCAGTGCCACCTCATCAGTACCAGCCATCAGTGCCCATCAGTGCAGCCTCATAAGCGCACATCAGTGAAGAAGAAAAATTACCTGTTTGCAAAATTTTACAATAAACTATGAAATCTTTTTTTTTTTTTTTTCAGTAATATTTAGTTTTTTTAGCAGTAGTGATTAAATACCACCTTAAGAAAGCTCTAATTGAATGACATATTTTTTTTATAAACATTTAGTTCGGGTACAGTGTTGCATGACCGCAAAATTGTCATTCAGAGTTCGACAGCGCTAAAAGCTGAAAACTGGCCTGGGCAGGAAGGGGGTATAAGTGGCCAGTAAGCAAGTGGTGAAGGGGGTGTCTTATCCAAAGCCCCCTTTTTTGTTCATTTAAGACTGTTGGCCATAGTTCAAAGAGCATGCAGTGTAGTGTGGTAAAAAATATATATATATTCCAGGTAATCTGCTCATAAATTTGCCAAGATCGAGAATCTCGAATCCACAAGATTCATCTCAATATGTAGCAGCGGACCTTATCCTTAAAGGGGTTCTAAATCTTTGTGTTATTTCACTTTAATGCATGAAAAAACTCTGATGCTTACAGGCCCCCCCAGCCCCCCCCCCCATTTACTCACCTGAGCCCTCCAAAGTCCAGCTCGTGAACGCGCTGGCTTCTCGGCCCGGGCTCTTCATTGGATGATTGATAGCAGCGCAGCCATTGGCTCCCCGGATATGGCCGCTGACTGTATAATGGGAGGCACCCGCAAGCTAACCCCATTGGGAGAGTGCTTCCCAGAGGGGGGTTAGCTCTTGCGGGAAGGAGCCAAGACAGCTACGAGGGCTCCCATACTTGTGTTTGGGTTGTTGTTTAGAGAACATTTGACAGGCAGGAGGTAGGTATTGTACGGCCTCCTCACTCCTGCTTTCCTTAACCCCTTCTACCCTGCACTAGCTTGTGATTGCAAAGTGGCCCTATTCACTTGCATGAGTAGGTAGTGCCCACCCAAAGCGACAGGGAGCATAATTCCATGGCTCCAGCTAAAACGTGTGCCAAATTCTGTCTGCTTCCTCTGCAGCTAAAAGGGGACAATTTGTGGGGGGATAAAACTTTGGCTCAATTGTGGGGTTTTACTAAGTGCTAGTGTGAACCAGCATTCTCCTCTACTCTGTCGGATGCAAGTAGAGGAGAGACGATCGGCTGCTCCTCTGACAGGGGGGGTTTGTGCTGATCGATTATCAGCACAGCCCCCCTGAGGATGCCCACACTGGACCACCAGGGATGCCACTAGACCACCAGGAATGCCCACCACAGGTATGCCACCCTAGACCACCAGGGATGACAATCACAAATGGATGCCAATCAGTGCCCACAATGGATGCCAATCAGTGCCCACAATGGGCATCACTGATTGACAGGCATTGTTTGGCACTGATTGGCATCCATTAGTACAACACATACTATTATGTTTGTGCCGCCTATCAGTGCCCATCCATGCCGCCTATCAGTGCCCATCCATGCCGCCTATCAGTGCCCATCCATGCCGCCTATCAGTGCCCATCCATGCCGCCTATCAGTGCCCATCCATGCCGCCTATCAGTGCCCATCCATGCCGCCTATCAGTGCCCATCCATGCCACCTATCAGTGCCCATCCATGCCACCTATCCGTGCCTATCCATGCCACCTATCCGTGCCCATCTGTGTCGCCTATCCGTACCCATCTGTGTTGCCTATCCGTGCCCATTCGTGCCGCCTATCTGTGCCCATCAGTGCTTCATATTACTGCCCATCATCAGTGCCCATCAATGCCACCTCATCGGTGTCCATCAGTGCTGCCTTATCAGTGCCCGTCAGTGTAGTACCATCAGTGCCCATCAGTGAAGGAGAAAACTTACTTATTTACAATGTTTTATAACCAAGAAAAAAAAAAATCTAAATTTTCGGTAATTTCTTTTTTTTTTTCCAGAAAATAAAAATCCCAGAGGTGATCAAATACCACCAAAATAAATCTCTATTTGTGGGAACAAAATGATAAAAATGTCATTAGGGTACAGTGTAGCACGACCGCGCAATTGTCATTCAAAGTGCAACAGCGCTGAAAGCTAAAAATTGGTCTGGGCGGGAAGGTGTACAAGTGCCTAGTATGGAAGTGGTTAAATAGTTTACTATTTTTAATGATAACCAGAATTCCTTTTTTTTCTGTAAAAACATTTACCAAAAAAGATTTAAAATAAAAATAAAAGAAAGAAACAAATAAATACAACATTAAATAATGTATTATTATTTAATAATGTATTAATAATATAAATTATTAATATAAATTATTATTTTATGATAACCAGAATTACATTACTTTTTTTTTTTTTTTTGTAAAAAAAATATATAGAAAAACAAATAAAACAAACAAAATGAAAACATTTATTCTGTTACCCTCAGGTCCATTTAACAACTTCCAAACACCTTCATTTTGCCTTCCTCATTGGCTGTATTTAGCCAAATTGGTGATTTTTATCAAAATATCCAGATTTTCACAGATATTTTACCAAAATCGGTGTTGTGCATCCCTAAGGCACCGCACATGAAACCTTTGTATGTACAGGATAACCTCAGCTTTCCTTTCTATGTGCCCTCAGAGCCGTCCACACTAGGATAAGCATTGCCGTCTGCATAGAGAGCCGCACGTCTTCAGATCGGTGCTAGGCACAACAAGGCATCAGGCTACGCTCACATCTATGCACATTGCGCCTGAAGCATTTTTATGGCACTTTTGTGGTGTGTTTTCGAACATGCGTTTTTGATGCATATTGCTTTTTTTTTTCTAATAGAAAAGTATGAGAGTTCTGTTAATGTAGTGCGGCTTTGATGCGACTTTACACTCTCTGGAACTCAAGTATAGCGTCAAAGTCTCACAGAAGTAGTGCAGGAACCTTTGTGTCCAAGGTCACGTGTAGGGGTTAAGGGTTAGGGTTAAGGACTAGTGTTAGGTTTAGGGTTAGGGGGTTGGGTTTAGCATTAAGGCATAGGATTAAGGGTTAAGGACTAAGGTTAGGGTTAATGGCTATGGTTAGGGTTAAGGGTTACAATTTAGGGTTAAGGGTCTTGATTAGGGTAAAGGGTTAGGGTTAAGTTTTGGGGGCTAGAATTACAGTTTAGGACTAAGGTTTAGGGTTAAGGGCTAGGATTGGGCTTACAATTTAGGGCTAGGGTTATTATTAGGGTTAAGGTGAAGGGCCAGGGTTAAGTGTTAGGGTTAAGGACTAGGGTTGGGGTTAAGGGCTAGAGTTAGAGTTTAGGATTAAGGTTTAGGGCTAGTATTAGGGTTAAGGTGTAGAGCTAAGGGCTAGGGTTACAGTTTAGGGTTGCAGTTTAGAGTTTAGGGTTAAGGGTAAGGGTTACATGCTAGGGTTATAGTTTAGGGTTAAGGGTAAGGGTTAATGGCTAAGGTTAGGGTTAAGGTTTAGGTTATGGTTAAGACCTATGGGTAGGGTTAAGGTCTAGAATTGGGGTTAAGGGCTAGATTTAGGGTTAAAGGCTATGGTTAAGGTTTAGGGTTGGGGTTAAGGGCTAGGGTTATCATTATGGTTTAGGGTTAAGGTTTATGGTTAAAAGCAATGGTTAGGGTTAAGGGCTAGAGTTAGAGTTTGGGATTAAGGTTTTGAGCTAGAGTTAGGGTTATGGTTAAGGGCTATGGGTACGGTTATTATTTAGGGTTAAGGGCTAGATTTAGGGTTACGATTTAGGGTTAAGAGCTAGGTTTAGCATTAAGGTTTAGGGTTAAGGGCAGGGGTGTCAAACTCCAATTTCATCGAGGGCCGCATCAGCATTACGATTGCCCTCGAAAGGGCCGGGTTGTATCTGTAAGATTAGAGGTCCAGCGCATCCCCTCCCCTTATATTGGATGTTAAGAGCCACCCCACCATCAGAAGTTGAGTCCCCCACTCTCCCTTACATCACAGTGCACCCCCCTTTCCTTAAGCTGCTGCTGGGAAAAAGCTGATGCATTGCATGAAAGCAGAAAGTTAGGGTCTTGAGGAGGGCGAGGGCCACATGAAATGGTTTGGAGGGCCGGATTCGGCCCGCGGGCCTTGTGTTTGACACCCCTGGTTAAGGGTAATGGTTAGGATTAATGCTTAGGGTTAGGTTCCTTTGGTTTTAGTGTGGGTGCATTTATATGCTATTATATGGAAAACGCAACCTGCTGCGGTGGTAACCTAGCTTCAAAGATCCCTCCAAATGTGCATTCTGCTTTCCAAGATTGGTTGGCCAGGATCACATATGATGGGGGGGGGGGATATTAGACGGGGCTTCATGAACAAACTATTATTATTATTGTACTCCCGCAAATGCCCCCGATGCCTGAAAAGAATAGAATACTTCCCCTCCGCCGCCGCATACCGCAAAGCCGCCGCCGCGTTAATCCCTGTGCATTACAGGCAGCTTTCGTTTGAATACTTGTAATCACCGCCGCGCCCGGAGCCGTGTATAGACACTCCCCCTTGCTCGGGATTGGACAGATCCGTCCAATCCCGAGAAGGGGAGTGTCTATACACGGCGAGGCGGGGGTTACAAGTATTCAAACGAAAGCTGCTTGTAATGCGCGCTGTAATGCAGGCATTAACGCAGGCATTAACGCGGCAGCGGCATCATCTACTACTAGGTATGAGTGACATGGCTGCATCTGTGGGGGACATGGCTGCATCTGTGGGGGACATGACATGGCTGCATCTGTGGGGGACATGGCTGCATCTGTGGGGGACATGACATGGCTGCATCTGTGGGGGACATGCATGGCTGCATCTGTGGGGGACATGGCTGCAATATGTGGGGGGACATGGCTGCAATATGTGGGGGGACATGGCTGCAATATGTGGGGGGACATGGCTGCAATATGTGGGGGGACGGGGCTGCAATATATGTGGGGGACATGGCTGCAATATATGTGGGGGGACATGGCTGCAATATGTGGGGGGACATGGCTGCAATATGTGGGGGGACGGGGCTGCAATATATGTGGGGGACATGGCTGCAATATATGTGGGGGGACATGGCTGCAATATGTGGGGGGACATGGCTGGATATATGTGGGGGGACATGGCTGGATATATGTGGGGGGACATGGCTGCATTTGGGGACACATTTAAAAAAAGTATCGGTATTCGGTATCGGCGAGTACATAAAAAAAAAGTATCGGTATTCGGTATCGGCGAGTACATAAAAAAAAAAAGTATTGGTACTTGTACTCAGTCCTAAAACAGTGGTATCGGGACAACCCTAATTATTATTATACAGGATTTATACGTCGCCAACAGTTTGCACAGCGCTTTACAATGTTAGGGCAGCCTATAGCTGCGGTTCCCTTTCTTTAGAGATTAGATGGTTATTTGTTGGCTTTTAGTACTGAAAACATCTAATGGACTGGGATCAGCATAAAGTGCTACTTCAGTTTGTACCACAGAATTGCACTTAAGAGAATGTAGATCTGAAGTGAATCCTGAGAGCTTCATTGTGTCTTCTCAGCAAGGTTTCCAACCCCCACCCCACCCCCCTCATGACCTTTTTACATATAAAGCATGGAAATGTTTGTTATTCAGAGGGCACTTTTCTTTTTGTTTGTTTGCTGAAAACATTAAATAAAACAAACTCCCATTAGAAACTAAGAAAACAAATATTTAACCACCAGCCTACCGTCACATGACGTCTTCTCCTTCCTGGGCCACTAGGGGGCGCGCGTGTGTGCGCCCCCGCTGCGTCACTGGGGACCCGAGATGCCCAGTAACTGAGCAGCTCCGTGGATCAGGTCCTGTCGGGGAGAAGAGACCGATGGGGTGTCCCTTGTACATAGGGACATTGATCAGTCACCTCCCCCTACAGTTAGAATCACTCACTAGGGAACACATTTAGCTCCTTGATCACCCCCTGGTGTTAACCCCTTCCCTGCCAGTCACATTTATACAGTAATCTGTGCATTTTTATAGCATGGATCGCTGTATAAATGTGAATGGTCCCAAAAATGTGTCAAAAGTGTCCGATGTGTCCGCTGCAATATCTCAGATCGCCGCCATTACTTATTTTAATTTCTTTTTATTCAATTTTTTAAAACGCAAATATAATTTACATTACATTTCCAATAAGCGTACAAAAAGAAATCGCCGCCATTACTAGTAAAAAAAATTATAATAAAAATGCTATAAATCTACCCCCTATTTTGTAGCTGCTATAACGTTTGTGCAAACCGATCAAAATGCGCTTATTGCGTTTTTTTTGTTTTTTTTTATCATAAATATGTAGAAGAATACGTATCGGCCTAAACTGAGGAAAAAAATAGTTTTAAAAAAAGATGGATATTTTTCTTTCTCGTACATCACGGGACACAGAGCGGCATATTCATTACTATGTGGGTTATATGGAGTACCTTCAGGTGTGGACACTGGCAATCTTCAAACAGGAAGTCCCCTCCCTATATAACCCCCTCCCCTAGAGGGAGTCCCTCAGTTTTTTCGCCAGTGTCTTAGGTGTTGGTCACGGAATAGCTTTGCTCCACATCCTTGGGATTAAGGGCGGGCTAACCGGATCTGTCCAAGGAGCCTCAGTGCCAAAGTGGACAGTACCCGGGCCCCAAACCGTGGGGTTTTGCCTATAATGTTCCTCTTTGGAGGGCTGGACCCTGGACCCAGGACTTGGAGTTTGCAAAACCATAAAGTTCCTGTTTGCCAGGGTGCTATATAGGTCCAGGACAGTGGGTACCTTCATAGGACCCCAGGGCCTGAAGGTCTACTACGCTACCCACGGAGATGGGAGAAGATTGGATCAGTTTGCTGGTCAAACATCCTGCAGCATGGAGCAGGTAAGGGGGAGCCTGCGGGACTTGGTTCGACAGCAGGCTCCCCGGGGTAACCTAAAAGGGGGGATAGCCTAAGTATGCTCTGCATGGGCAACCGTGATCACTATGTCTAAGAGAGACAGGATGACACCCTTTCTCCCCCCATCACTAGGCCCCCCTGTCTAAATATGTGTTGCTAGCTAACCTGCTGTTTCTTCCTAGGGCTAGTAAGGATCCCTAGGGGCCTTGAGAGAGTCCTACCTGGCCGGGGGTTTGAATCTGCCGCCTGTTTCTGCGTGCCTGGATCTCCAGCAGCGCGGCTCCTCCATGTTCCTCCTGTTTTCCGGCATACGCGCGCGCGCGCGTGCGCGCGCACGTCTTATTGACATTTTTCGCGCCGTCCAGACAGGAGGGCGGGGGGGGGCGGGCCTGCGGCGTCATACAGGGGCGCGCCTTTGTGCTGTTATAGACAGCAGGCTTTGTCAGTACTCAGTCTGAGGCTGATCTTTCAAGGAGAGGACGCAGAGCGGCAGAACAGTGACTCCCGGTGGCGGAAGAGGGGTAGTACATGTGGACTTTGTTCCAATGCCTTTATTGTTAAGCCAAGAATCCCCCTTATTTTGCAGCAGGTTGGAGGCTGGCAAACTTAAATTAGGGTCACTGTATGTTGTCAAAGAAAATATATAATATATAATATATAATTATTTAAAAAAAAAAAAAAAAAAAAAAAAAAACCAACATACGGGCCCATCAGTTTTTGGGACACTAGTGATCTATTCTCCCCTAAACTCTGAAATTTGTACTCCTGGCCACTACAGTCTGTTGTGTGGGCGGAGTCCCTCGATTTTGTATTATGGCTTCCAAGGGTTCGGGGTCAAAGGGGACAAAAAAGACCAAAAAACAAAAGGGGTCCCTTTCTGATTCTGATATGCCGGTACTTTCCCCGCAGCTTATTAATTTAAGAAGCGCCTTGGATGAGCCATTAGGGGGATCTGGTGCGGAGGCTGGCCCAGATCAGCCCAGCCCTGTGTTTATCACAGAGGAGATGCTAGCCGTATCCCTAGGGGGGCTAGAAGAGAGAATAGCGGCATTGATCGCCAGAGCTATTCCTGGTAAGAAACGGGTTAGATCCCCATCACCAGGGGGTGTATCCTCAGATGCTGAGATTCTCTCTCCGGAGGAATTAGAATCACAGGAGGATCAACTGGACCTGAACCAAGAGGGTTCAGGGATGGAGGGGTCTACCTCTGAGGAACCATTTTCAGACTCCCAGACAGAGAGACTGTGGGTACAGTCTTTGACGGACATGGTCCGCTCGGCATTTAGTTTGCCATTGCCAGAACTTCAGGTTCCTCCGGTATCCTCTCTGGGCTCTTTGAAAGCCCCGTTAAGCAACGCAGTTTTTCCGGTCCATCCTCTCTTGGAGGAATTGATCTTTCGGGATTGGGTACGGCCGGACAGGGTTTTTCTGCCACCGAAAAGATTTGCGGTCATTTATCCCATGGAGGAAAAATTCTCCAAGAAATGGAGGCTCCCAGTGGTGGATGCAGCCATCTCATGTGTGAATAAATCACTAACTTGCCCGGTGGAAAACATACATATGTTTAAAGATCCGGTTGATAAAAGATTAGAGACACTTTTAAAAGCATCCTTTGCTACGGCAGGAGCAGTGGTGCAGCCAGCGGTAGCTGCAATTGGAGTTTGTCAGGCATTAAAAGACCAGACAAAAGAGATGTTAAAGGACATGCCTACCCAACAAGCAGAAGAGTTTGCTGACATTCCCAGAGCTCTGTGTTTCGCGGTAGATGCTATAAAAGATTCCATCCAGCAGGCTTCTCGTTTATCACTATGTTTGGTACACATGAGAAGGCTCTTATGGTTGAAGAACTGGGCGGCAGAACCCCCATGCAAAAAGCTTCTGGCAGGATTTCCCTTCCATGGAGGACGACTCTTCGGAGAAGATCTGGATAAATATATTCAGACTATTTCAAATGGCAAGAGTACCCTTTTACCGGTCAAAAAGACATTCCGGGCTCCTACATTTAAAAGGCAGCTTTTTCCTGTCTCGGGGCCCTCTAATTCCAGGCAGTATCGACGGCCGCCTGCACGATCCAACGTTAACAGTAGATCGCAGGGACAGACCCCTGGGGGTAAGAAGCCGTGGTATCGCAAGCCGTCAAAGACAGCCCCTAAGTCTGCCTTATGAAGGGGCGCCCCCACTCTCACGGGTGGGGGGAAGGCTTCGTCTCTTCTCAGAAGTTTGGGAAGCCAAGATCCCCGACAATTGGGCCCGGGCATCTGTAACCACAGGTTACAGATTGGAGTTTCTAAGATATCCTCCGCCTCATTTTCAAGAATCAAGGCTACCAAGGGATCCAGCAAGGAAGGCCTCAATGCTGGCAGCTTTGGATCACCTGCTTTGCCAGGACGTAATTATAGAAGTGCCAGCCCAAGAGCAAGGCCTAGGTTTCTATTCCAATCTCTTTGTCATACCAAAGCCCAACGGCGATGTCAGGCCAATCTTGGACCTAAAGAGGTTAAACGCTTATCTAAGGGTGCGGTCCTTCCGGATGGAATCCATCCGGTCAGCAGCCGCTGCGCTTCAGAAAGACGATTTTCTGGCCTCCATAGACATAAAGGATGCTTACCTTCATGTACCAATCTTTCAGTCGCATCAAAGGTTTTTACGCTTCGCGGTGGGGCAGCGACACTTCCAATTCAGGGCGCTCCCTTTCGGGCTGGCCACGGCCCCCCGGGTATTCACGAAGATCCTAGCCCCAGTTCTGGCCAATTTAAGGATCCAAGGAGTCACAGTCCTAGCATACTTGGACGACCTTTTAATCATAGATCACTCACGGACGGGTCTGCAAAAGGCAGTAAACCTCACGGTTCGGTACCTCGAAGAATTCGGCTGGGTCCTAAACCAGGGAAAGTCAGCATTCCAGCCTACAAAGCAGTTGGAATACCTCGGCATGAGGTTAGACACAGAACATCAAAAGGTGTTCCTGCCCCTTGTAAAGATCAAGGCGATCAAGGGGTTGGTTCAGTTGGTTATAAACAAGAAAAGACCAACTATTCGCCTGTGTATGCGATTACTAGGCAAGCTAGTGGCCACATTCGAGGCAGTACCATACGCTCAGATCCACACTCGCGTCCTACAGGCAGCCATTCTAGCAGCCTGGGGCAAGAGGGCACATGCCTTAGAGTCCCCTTTGACTCTATCATCAAGGGTCCGACAGAGCCTGGCCTGGTGGTTGAACCCTCAGAATCTTCTAAAGGGAAGATCCTTCAGCCCTGTTGTCTGGAAGGTAGTTACCACAGACGCCAGCCTGGCAGGCTGGGGGGCGGTCTTCGAAGGGTTCTCCCGCCAGGGAACTTGGGTGAAAGCAGAGAGGCAGCTCCCCATCAATATCTTGGAAATCAGAGCTGCTCGCCTAGCCCTGTTGGCGTGGACCTCCAGATTAAAGGGGTTCCCGGTGAGAATCCAGTCAGACAATGCCACGGCGGTGGCATACATAAACCACCAAGGGGGAACCAGGAGCCAGGCCGCTCAAAGGGAAGTGAACTTGATTTTTCAATGGGCAGAGGTTCATGTACCCTGCATTTCAGCGATATTCATTCCCGGAGTGGACAACCTGCAGGCAGACTTCTTAAGTCGCCAGAGTCTGTTGCCAGGGGAGTGGTCTCTGCATCCCCAGGTCTTTCAGACAATCTGCCAGAGGTGGGGAACGCCAGACGTAGATATAATGGCATCCAGGTTCAACAAGAAACTAGACAGGTTCGTGTCGCGAGCGAGGGATCCTATGGCCTGCGGAACCGATGCGTTGGTTTGCCCTTGGCATCAATTCAAACTTCTATATGCATTCCCTCCACTACAGTTACTCCCCCGCCTGTTGCGCAAGATCAGAGTGGAGCACAAGCCAGTCATTCTAATAGCTCCAGCTTGGCCCCGGAGGGCTTGGTACTCACTAGTCCTGAATATGGCAGTGGGAGACCCTTGGACTCTTCCTCTACAACCAGACCTACTCTCACAAGGCCCGATCCTCCACCCTACATTACAGCGTCTAAATTTGACGGCCTGGAGGCTGAATCCCTGATTCTCAGGGGTAGGGGTCTGTCTAAGCAGGTAATCCCTACCCTGATTAAGGCTAGAAAGCCGGTCTCCAGGGTAATTTATTACAGGGTGTGGAGGAACTATATAGGCTGGTGTGAATCCAAAAGATGGAATTGCCGCAAATATACTATTGATAGGGTGTTAAGTTTTCTCCAGCTAGGAGTGGATAAAGGCCTGGCACTAAGCACAATCAAAGGACAGATCTCAGCTCTGTCAGTGTGGTTTCAGAGGCCGCTGGCCACCCACTCGCTGGTAAAGACCTTCTTACAGGGGGTCTTGCGTATTAATCCTCCTGTCAAGTCACCAGTTTGTCCTTGGGACCTAAATCTTGTCCTGTCCACTCTACAGAAACAGCCTTTTGAGCCTTTGGCTGAGATTCCTTTACTCTTACTGACAAGAAAATTGGTTTTCTTGGTCGCCATAGTTTCGGCCAGGAGAGTGTCAGAATTAGCAGCCTTATCGTGTAAGGAACCATATCTTGTTCTGCATAAGGACAGGGCAGTTCTCCGGCCCCATCCTTGCTTTCTACCAAAGGTTATATCCAAATTTCACTTAAACCAGGATTTGGTACTTCCATCCTTCTTTCCAAAACCTACATCTAGAAAGGAGGGGTTGCTGCATACCTTGGATATTGTCCGGGCCATGAAGGCCTATCTTAAAGCTACGGAAAAGATCCGGAAAACAGAGGTGTTATTCGTTCTACCAGATGGCCCCAAGAAGGGGCAGGCAGCTGCAAAATCCACCATCTCGAGATGGATTAGACAATTAATCATTCAAGCCTACGGATTGAAGAGGTTGCCCCCTCCGTTGTCGGTAAAGGCCCATTCTACCAGGGCCATGGGCGCCTCTTGGGCAGCACACCATCAGATCTCTATGGCTCAGATATGCAAGGCGGCAACGTGGTCATCAGTCCACACGTTTACAATGTATTATCAACTAGACGTGAGAAGAAATGCGGATACTGCCTTTGGTCAGGCAGTACTACAGGCTGCAGTTTGAAATCCTCGGGATCAGAAACACCCTTGGTTATATATAAAAAAAAAGAAAAAAAAAGAAAAAGGTTCTTCTTTCTTGACTAATTTGGAAATATTATTATGATTTGAGTTTAACTCTAAAATTGAATCCTTCTTTGGAAGATGTCTCCCTCCCCTCATTAAAGCATTGCTTTCGGACATCCCACATAGTAATGAATATGCCGCTCTGTGTCCCGTGATGTACGAGAAAGAAAAAGGGATTTTTAAATACAGCTTACCTGTAAAATCCTTTTCTTGGAGTACATCACGGGACACAGAGCTCCCACCCCTCTTTTGGGTGACCATTTTGGGAGGCATACTGCTTGCTACAAAACTGAGGGACTCCCTCTAGGGGAGGGGGTTATATAGGGAGGGGACTTCCTGTTTGAAGATTGCCAGTGTCCACACCTGAAGGTACTCCATATAACCCACATAGTAATGAATATGCCGCTCTGTGTCCCGTGATGTACTCCAAGAAAAGGATTTTACAGGTAAGCTGTATTTAAAAATCCCTTTATTACAGCAAAAAGTAAAAAATATTGTGTTTTCTCAAACTTGTGCCTCTACTTTTGTTTATAGCGCAAGAAATAAAAACCGCAGAGGTGATCAAATACCACCAATAGAATTCATTTAGGTACAGTGTTGCATGACCGCGCAATTGTCATTCAAAGTGTGAGAGCGCTGAAAGCTGAAAATTGGTCTGGGCAGGAAAGGGGGTGAAAGTGCCCGGTAAGTGGTTAACCACATCCCGCCCGGCCTATAGCAGAATGAAGGCCAAGCAGGGGATCGGTTATCCTGACTGGGCATTATATCACATCCAGCAGGATAAGCCGCTTATGTGCGCCCCCGGAGGTCCCATGAGGCATTGTACAACTCTAACATTGACAGACATGACTAGACATGATGGGAATTGTAGTTCCAGAATCCAGAACAACTGGAGGGCCATAGTTTGACGACCCATTGGTCTGTAGCATAGACGAGCTCCCTTTCTGGCCAGCACTCTCAGCGGTGGGCATGGGACTTTATTCCCATACTTGGTTTGCAGTATATTTTAACAATAGAACATTTTTAGTTACATCTTTAATTTTTTAACATTTTTTTTTTTTATTGCCAATTTTGTTTGGACTCCAGGATATTGATGGGAAAGCGGACCTTCCAGTGGGCGCAGGAGCGACACCCCCTCTCTCCTGCACCGCCACTGAAAACAATACATAGATTTGTGCATTGCATAAATCTACGTATTGTTGCCGGCGCCTCTGCCGCCCACTATTCAGATGGCCGGCCCCCTGTCGAGCGCCGGCCATCTGAATAACGGCAACTGGTTGGCTGCGGCTCTTATAGGCTTTCCGATTACAGCCTGTGTTGCCTGGTTAATACTGACGCGCATCTCAGCCAATCAGGTTCACCCGATCTGGTTACTGGTAACCTAATTGGCTGAAGCGAAATCGAGGGCGGGAGAAGACATTGGGGAATGGGGAGGAGGATGGCTGACCGAGAAAGTTAAGTGCCGGGTGGGCAATCTGGCAGCATTTTAAGGGACAATCTGGCGGCATCTTACGGAGCATAGTGGTGACAATAGCATGGCACAGTGGCTGCATTTGGCATTGCACAGTGGCGACAATTGATGGAACAGTGGCTGCGTTTGGCATGGCACAGTGGCTACAATGACATGGCACAGTGGCGACAATGGCTTGGCACAGTGGTGACAATTGATGGGCACAGTGGCTGCGTTTGATGGCATGGCACAGTGGCGACAATTTTATGGCATAGCACAGTGGCGACAATTTTATGGCATGGCACAGTGGCTACAATTTTATGGCACAGTGGCGGTAATTGATGGCACAGTGGCTGCGTTTGATGGCATCGCACAGTGGCGACAATTGATGGGCACAGTGGCGACAATTGATGGGCACAGTGGCGACAATTGATGGGCACAGTGGCGACAATTGATGGGCACAGTGGCGACAATTGATGGGCACAGTGGCGACAATTGATGGGCACAGTGGCGACAATTGATGGGCACAGTGGCGACAATTGATGGGCACAGTGGCGACAATTGATGGCACAGTGGCTGCGTTTGGCATGGCACAGTGGCAACAATTGATGGCATGGCACAGTGGTGACAATTGATGGGCACAGTGGCGACAATTGATGGCACAGTGGCTGTGTTTGATGGGCACAGTGGCTGTGTTTGATGGGCACAGTTGTTTTGTTTGATGGGCACAGTGGCTGCGTTTGATGGGCACAGTGGCTGCGTTTGATGGGCACAGTGGCTGCGTTTGATGGGCACAGTGGCTGCGTTTGATGGGCACAGTGAGGTTGAAATTTATGGGGTTTTTTTCTTCGTTTGTTTACGCCCCCCCCCCAAACATTTTGAGCACCAGCCGCCACTGGGACTTTCTCTTTTCCTTGAGAGGTCCACTTTGAGAAGTCCGCATCCTTCCACACATTCCACTTTAGCCTTTCTGCTCCTAACTCCCAAAGAGATGCGTAGAAGAAGTAAAAGTTTTAAATACAATGTATCCATCACTTCTTAATGTGAACTTGTGAAGACGCGCGCCATCCTCTCCACGGCTCAGCTCGCCTCCAGAGGATCATAAAAAATAACAAACAGTAATAATTATTCCGTGCTGAGCCATATACACGTTCTTACATTTTCCTGAGCATTTTTACAGAACAAGCAAATGTACATATTCATGATTTAACCAGCTGGCACGCGATTTGCCTTTTTCCTGGCTTGTGGAATCGACATCCCGACTGCGCCAGGGACCAACGAGAAAAGACCATATGCTATTTAGACAATGACAACTGCAAATGGCTATGCAGAAGTGGCTGCGACAGCACACAGAAAGTATTGACAATGTGCTAACAGTATTTTATGGGCCCATTCTTTATCGGGGAGGGGGGTGGGGAACCTAATTCGAGCACTTACCATCTGTAGGGTGCTATAACGGCACTTGGAACATGCAGGATGGCACTTTCTGTGAATTTAAAACAAGCCAAAGTCAACGAATCTGATGAACTCTTTTGTAACAGCGAGCGTGAGAGGCTATGATAGGGATGACTTTGATACTGTATATTTCCCATTCAAGGGTAATGGGCTATAGTGGAAGGGATTTCCAATGTTTGTAGAAAACCATGTGGTTTGTTACTATTACTGACAAGCATTGCCAGTGCAGCAAATATGAGCATCGGTGCCACACATTGGCGGCTGGTGCTACAAATTTTTGGGGGCCACAAAGAAGCTGAAAAATTCAGAAAAATACTGAAAAATAACCCATCACTTGCAGCCTCACTGTGCCATCACTTGCAGCCTCACTGTGCCATCACTTGCAGCCTCACTGTGCCATCACTTGCAGCCTCACTGTGCCATCAATTGCAGCCTCACTGTGCCATCAATTGCAGCCTCACTGTGCCATCACTTGCAGCCTCACTGTGCCATCAATTGCAGCCTCACTGTGCCATCAATTGCAGCCTCACTGTGCCATCAATTGCAGCCTCACTGTGCCATCAATTGCAGCCTCACTGTGCCATCAATTGCAGCCTCACTGTGCCATCAATTGCAGCCTCACTGTGCCAAAGAATGCAGCCTCACTGTGCCATTGAATGCAGCCTCACTGTGCCCATCAAAAGCAGCCTCACTGTGCCCATCGAATTCAGCCTCACTGTGCCCAATCGATTGCAGCCACTGTGCCCAATCGATTGCAGCCACTGTGCCCAATCGATTGCAGCCACTGTGCCCAATCGATTGCAGCCACTGTGCCCAATCGATTGCAGCCACTGTGCCCAATCGATTGCAGCCACTGTGCCCAATCGATTGCAGCCACTGTGCCCAATCGATTGCAGCCACTGTGCCCAATCGATTGCAGCCACTGTGCCCAATCGATTGCAGCCACTGTGCCCAATCGATTGCAGCCACTGTGCCCATAAAATGCAGCCACTATGCCCATTAGGGTGTGCACCCCAAATGTATTAAAACATGGACGAGGTCGGTAGGGCGCTGGACGGGGTCGGTGGGGCGCTGGCCGGTGTCGGTGGGGCGCTGGCCGGTGTCGGTGGGGCGCTGGCCGGTGTCGGTGGGGCGCTGGCCGGTGTCGGTGGGGCGCTGGCCGGTGTCGGTGGGGCGCTGGCCGGTGTCGGTGGGGCGCTGGCCGGTGTCGGTGGGTCGCTGGCCGGTGTCGGTGGGTCGCTGGCCGGTGTCGGTGGGTCGCTGGCCGGTGTCGGTGGGTCGCTGGCCGGTGTCGGTGGGTCGCTGGCCGGTGTCGGTGGGGCGCTGGCCGGTGTCGGTGGGGCGCTGGCCGGTGTCGGTGGGGCGCTGGCCGGTGTCGGTGGGGCGCTGGCCGGTGTCGGTGGGGCGCTGGCCGGTGTCGGTGGGGCGCTGGCCGGTGTCGGTGGGGCGCTGGCCGGTGTCGGTGGGGCGCTGGCCGGTGTCGGTAGTTTTTTGTTATTTTATCTATTTATAATTTTTTTAAACATTTTAGGAGATCTGTTGGGGGGCTTTGGTGAAATATTACAGTCTTAGTCCGTAGGGTTCAATATTGAGTTGGCCCACCTTTTGCAGTTATAACAGCTTCAAATCTTCTGGGAAGGCTGTTCACAATGTTTAGGAGTGTGTCTATGGGAATGTTTGACTATTCTTCCAGAAGCGCATTTGTAAGGGCAGGCACTGATGTTGGACGAGAAGGCCTGGCTCGCAGTCTCCCAAATTTGTGGGAACAGTTTGGGGATGCCCCCTTCCTGTTCCAACATGACTGCTCGCAAGTTCAAAAAGTAAGGTCCATAAAGTCTACTCTAATTTATCCCAATGGTGTTCTATCGGGTTGAGGTCAGGTGTCGGCCAGTCAAGTTTTCATTATCCCAAAATCGCTCATCCATGTCTTTATGGACATTTTTGTTTAACAGGTTTTCGTTAATTCTGATATTTCCGAATTAGTCGAAATTTGTAAAAAAAAAACGAATTCAGAACGAAACAAATGGCACATGTCTAGAGCCAATGACACCCTCTGCTGCAGAGAGGGCAGTAAGGCGAGAGCAGCACCTTTCTTCCTTAAGGCGGATTTCCAACCCCAATTAGCATTTTTTAAATGCATGTCCTTTCATCGTGCGTTTTTATAATATAAATCCGGTCATATACTATTTTAAAATCCGCCGCCGCTCTGCATAGTTATTCAAAAAATATATTTTATAAAACTAGGTCCACACCGTTGTCATTTTGCTTGTGGGCATCGTGAAGCCTACAAGCACTTACTTCCTGGAAGTCTTGGATGGGGAGTGATAATTGGACAGCGCACTGCATCCTGGGAAATGATGACACACATTTCCCAGGAGCATTAGGGGGAGATGATGTCAGAATCCTAGGTGATTTCAAAGGCAGGTTTTGTGGGACCGCATAGCAACAGGCATTTCCAGAGACGTAAAAAAAATAGATATTTTTTTGTTTTCCTTTTTTAGGTCTAATGAGCACAATATTGAAAAAAAAAAAACATTGGGATGAAAACTCCACTTTAAAAATTACTTTAAATGCAGTGGCTGCATTCATTTTTTTTCTTTAATATAGCCTGCACATGCAATAATGTCCGGCAGCTTACCTTCTCCTCCATGTGTCCATTAGAGGCCTGATTTTCTTCAGGCTGCCCTTTTATCATCTCTCCTCCCTGTATGGCCCCACCCCAGGCCATCCCTGGAAGTCTATATTAAATGTTGCACTGCAGGTCTGGTTTGCTGTTCAACTTTGTTTGTTAGCTTGTGTTTCTGTTTGCCGTGTGCTACGTTAACCTTTCTGTGTACCGATTTTGGCTTGTCTCTGACTACTCCTGTTTGCCTGTGACCCTGACCTTTGGCCTGTCCCCAGGTTACCTTTGTCTGCCTGTTGCCCCGACCTCGGCTTACCCATCACTATCCCTTGTGTTCTGAGTGGCTGCTTCCCCTCTCTTCCTACGGAGCGTGACCTGGGGGACCCCAGGGGCCGCGACCTGGGTTCAGTTGCAGCGAAGGCCATCCTCACTACTAGAGGCTCTGGTGAACACCTGCTGGACCTTAGACTGCGCGCCCTGGGGATTTTTGGGCTCACGTTTTCTCCCTGTCCGCAGCAGTCTGCTATTGTGTTCACTACCTTGCGATGCATCCCTGTCTCCAACGGGGTGCATTTGTCACCTGGCCAGTTCTTAAAACAAACTTTTTTTAGGCGTAGCGATTTTATTAATGCTTAAAGTGCAACAATAAAAATGTAATATTCCTTTAAATATCGTGCTTGAGGGGTCCCCTTAGTCTCCCTGTAAAGTAGTGCATCTTTGCCATGTTTATAACAGTACCTCAGCAAAACAACATTGCTAAAGGACAAAATGTAATTTAAAATTGCTTGAGTCTGTAGTGTATTGTCGGGTCCCAACAAAATACATAAAAAATCATTGAAATAAAAATGGCGTGGGTCCCCCCCCCTCCCCAGTCCATTACCAGGCCCTTCAGGTCTGGTATGGATATTAAGGGGAACTCCATGGCAAAATGTAAAAAAAAAAAGATAAAATGGTGTTTGGTTTCCCCAGAATCGAGCATGCAACCTGGCAGGCTACAGAAAAAGGGGGGGCCGAGAGCACCCTTCAACTGTACCAGGCCACATGTCCTGAACATCAGGTGGGTCCCCCCAAAGCATCCTGTCCCCATGTTGATGGGGACAAAGGCCTCATCTCCCCTTGCCCGTTGGTTGTGGGGGTCTGCGGGCAGGGGGCTTATTGGTATCTGGAAACCCCCAGATCCCGCCCCCAATGCACAGACCGCTGTACATGTACGCGCCGATTCGTGCAGAGTGGCCAATCTGCCGGTGGATATTTTCTCTTTTTTAGACCATTCTCTGTAAACCCGAGAGATGGTTGTGTGTGAAAATTCCAGAAATACTCAGACCAGCCAGTCTGGCACCAACAACCATGCCAAGTTCACTTAAATGCCCTTTCTTCCCCATTCTGATGCTCGGTTTGCACTTCACCACTTCTAGGTGCCTAAATGCATTGAGTTGCTGCCATGTGATTGGCTGATTAGCAATTTGTGTTACCAAGCAACAGAACGGGTGCACCTAATAAAGTGTCTGGTGAGTGCATGTTGGGTGGTTGGGGAGGTTAAGGAGCATTTGAAACTTTTGACAAGTTCCCTTTAAAGTTTCCTTCATTCAAAACAACATTCTTTTTTTTTTAATTGGACCAGATTCAGTTCTCTAATTGACACAATTACACAAAATAACGCAAATCTTGTTTCTGGTGTTGTCTGGATCTGACTTTGTGTTGTTCGGGAGGGGAACGTCTCCCGTATTACTGAGGAAGATGCTGACGGTCGGGAAACAAGGGCAGATGTTTAGTTTACATATAAAATGGTTGCCTTCGGCTTGCACAGTTGCTCGGTGTAGTAAGACTTATTTACTGCCAGAAGCATATTGCGCTTTGCATTAATAGAGTGTAACTCCGCGGCGTTAGGATTTCGGAACATCACATGCTGCCCTGTAGCAGTAGAACAGTTAGTCGCTTGTACAACTCCCAGTGGTCCTCATCTCCGGTTCTGCTGATGTCAATCGAAACTTAAAGTTGCACTCCAGGCAGGTATTAAAGAAAAAAGCTTACACCATTTAATCCACTTGTACCGCCATTAATAAATCATCAAATATATTTTTACACAGAGCTTTCATAGCTGAAGATGCCATGATATCGGCGTTCTGTAACCACTAGATGTGTGCAATTCCTTAAGTTCCAAATTCGTTTTTTAACAAAATTTGACAAAACCCATTTAACAAATCTTTCCGAATATTTATACATTTTAATATTCGAAAAATTCCTAAAATCCTAAATTTATAAATTCGTAAATTCAAACATTCAAATATTTGAAAATTCCTAAGCTCCTAAATTCCTACATTCGAAAAATTCATAAATTCATAAATTAATTCAAAAATTCGGAAATATGAAATAATTATTAACCACTTAAAGCGGGGGGGGGTTCACCATAAAAAAAACATATACCATTAGATCCAGCATACTGCTGACATCTACAGTATGCTGGTGTTTACCCCCCCCCCCCCCCCTGCTGTACTTACCGTTTTATCGTAGTTTAAACCTGGCTTCCGGGTTCTCTCTGCCCCAGGGAATAGGCGTTCCCAAGACCAGGCGTAGATGATTGATGTGCTGGTAAAGCACGTCACGCCTTCCGAAAATACCCGAAGTGGGACTCGGCTTTTTACGGCGCCTGCGCAGTCAGCTCTACACTGCAGGTGCAGGCGCCGTATAGTCTCACGTCGGCTTTTTTCGGAAGGCGTGGCGCGCTGTACGAGCACGTCAATCATCTATGCATCGTCTTAGGAATGCCTGTTTCCTGCGGGGAATCAGCTCGGAGCCGGATTAGAACTGTGGATAAAACGGTAAGTACAGCAAAAAAAAAAAAAAACAGCATACTGCAGATGTCAGCAGTTTGCTGGATCTAATGGTAAATAGTTATTTTTCAGGGTGAACCTCCGCTTTAAGACCCAGACCAATACGCAGGTTAAGGACCTTGCCCCTTTTTGCGATTCGGCACTGCGTCGCTTTAACTGACAATTGCGCGGTCGTGCGACGTGGCTCACAAACAAAATTGGCGTCCTTTTTTTGCCACAAATAGAGCTTTCTTTTGGTGGTATTTGATCACCTCTGCGGTTTTTATTTTTTGCACTATAAACAAAAAAAGAGCGACAATTTTGAATAAAAATCAATATTTTTTACTTTTTGCTATAATTAATATCCCCCAAAAAAGATATAAAAAAAAAAAAAAAAAATTTCCCCTCAGTTAAGGCCGATACGTATTCTTCTACATATTTTTGGTAAAAAAATTGCAATAAGCGTTTATCGATTGGTTTGGGCAAAAGTTATAGCGTTCACAAAATTGGGGATAGTTTTATGGCATTTTTATTAATCATTTTTTGGCGGCGATCAGCGTTTTTTTTTTCGTGATTGCGAAATTATGGCGGACACTTTTGACACATATTTGGGACCATTGTCATTTTCACAACGAAAAAGTGCTATAAAAAGGCACTGATTACTGTGAAAACTCGCGACCCACGGCTGTGGGGCCTGTGCCCAGCCGTGCCATTCTGCCGACGTATATCGTCATGCGGCGGTCCTTGAGTGGTTAACTAATAACATAACTTATTACTAACTAATTAAACATAGGAATTGGAATTTACTTTCAAATTTGGCTGTTAGTGAACGTAACGAATACAAATTTATCCGAAGTTGGGAATTATCTGAAATAACGAATGCTGCATCTAAACGAATGGAACGTAGAAAATTAATAATAATAATAAAAAGTTTTTATTATTGACATCTAAACAAATGGAATAGAACAAATTAATAGATGTTTAGGTATTAATAATAAATAACAATATTAATAATGATAATAAAAAAAAGGTTTTTATTATTAATTTGTTACGTTCCATTCATTTAAATACTGCACTTTGTTCTGTTCCATTTGTTTTGATGTCAATAATCCTATAATCCTATAATTTAATAGTTAGTAATAGTTTTGTTATTATTAGTTAATTATTATTTCAGTTAAAAAATAAAAAATGTGGCGCTGAGAGAAAACACTATCATGTGGAAGTGTGTCTCATATACCTAGGTGCGTATAACATGGAAAATGTAAAACCATGCAATGATAATATGATAATAAACCAAAGGATAAATAGGTCCAAAATCACCACAGTGATGTTTGAAAACAATGGGCCAGATTCAGGTAGACGTACATTTGCGCAGCGTATCCGAGATACGCTACGCAGCTGCATTTTGCCAGGCTCTACGACGAATTATGGTATATTTTTGCCCGTACGCTATGGCGGCGTAGTCTATTTCTCGCCGCGTAATCGAAATACGCGATTAGGGGGCGTGAAGCATTTAAATTAGGCGCGTCCCCGCGGCGATCGAACTGCGCATGCATCGTTCAGAACTTTCCCGCCGTGCATTGCGCGAAATAACGTCGATACGTCATTCGTTGTTTGAGTAGCGTCGTTTACGGACATTCCTATTCCCGGACGTTTTACGTTAAAAATAATGAAAGTTGTCGGAAAACGTTGAAATTCGACGCGGGAACGACGGCCATACTTAACATGGGCTGTCTAATATTAGACCAGCTAAAAGCTGGTATAGTTTTACGCAGCAAAAAGATGACTAAAAATGCCGTAAGAGATTGCGTTTGAAGATCGTAATTTCTGGGATCGCCGGCAAAAGCTCATTAGCATACCCCGACGTGGAAAACTACGGGAAGTCCACCCAGTGGCCACAATTTTATTGCAGCGTAGATCCGAAGGCGTACTAACACGTAAGCCAGTCGAATTGAAGCCCGCAGCCGTATTTTCATGGTTTGAGAGTACAGAGTAGTGAAAAAACGCGCGTAATTCGAAAGTACTCCAGTCTAATGCGAGATAGGCGTAATCGCTCTATGAATCTGGCCCAATGTGTCATAAATAGTCCAGTGATACAGCTATGCTGAACATGTGAGATGAGATATATCACTTCTGAATTTCCGCTCAAGCATGGCTTGCACACACACGGTCACACTAAAGTTCTCTGAACTTTCGATCGTCAAAAACGCGGTGGCGTACAACACTGTGTCAAGCCGAGAAAACGAAGTTCAATGCTTCCGAGCGTGCGTCAAATTGTTTCTGAGCATGCGTCGGAACATTTCGCGTCGGAATTACCACAGACGATCGGAATTTCCGATCGGATTTTTTTTCCGTTGGAAAATTTGAGAAACAGCAAAAGTCCTACACATCGTCAGAATTTCCGACCAAAAGCTCACAACAGACTTTTCCTGGTGGAATTTCCGACCGTGTGTACAGGGCATTATTGTGGTTTTTATGATCATGAAATAAAAGATTTTGATTTTATAACCTCTGGCAGTAAAGGTGATTCTTATATTTTTTGAGCGGGGGGGGGCCTGCTGATCGAAGTTGCTGAACGGGGGGGGGGTCCGCGGATCAGAGTTGCTGAGCAGGAGGGGGGGTTCTGCGGATCGGAGTTGTTGACCGGGGAGGGGTCACGCGGGTCGGAGTTGTTAAGGGGGGTTCCGCGGGTCGGAGTTGTTAAGGGGGGTTCCGCTGATCACAGTTGTTGAGCGGGGGGGGGGGTTTACGCGGGTCAGAGTTGCTGAGCGGGGGGGGGTGCCACGGATCAAAGCACCGATCGCAGGACCGCGGGATTTATCGCGAATGGCGGGACAGTTCCACAAAATCCGGGACGGTTGGGAGGTATGCCTTTACTAGTTCACTTATAGCCGGGAATCATGGTAGTCCGGTGGGTCATGGGTTCAGATCCAAAGCAAATTTGAGTAATTCGAGCCTTTTGACCCCAGTGGTTCGGAGGCCACCTAACACTTCTCTACTGGGAAAAACCTGAAAACCTGTAAGTGAACTTTTGGAAACCCCGATATCATTCCGGCCTACAAAACCATTCTTTATTGCTTAATAAAGCTAAGGCAGCCCTTAATAGCGCACATGGGGAATTAAAGCAACAAGCCATTTATCTTTTCCTATGAGTTCTCCCGTCTTCCGGAAAACCCCACCATTGTTAAATGTAATAAAGTGCTGCGCGCTGCCCCTTTAAGCGGTTCCCACTACTATTCCTCGGAGGACGGAATGGGAGATAAGTCCAGAAATTGCTCCTGACAGGGATTACTCTATATTCTACAAATGCGGGCGGATAGATAGATATGACTCTCGTTCCTCCAAACATGATGGATTATTGTCTGTACACAACAAATATTAGGGAGGCTCGCTAACCTTCGCTTGGTTTTCTTATTGTGGCCGTGGGATGCGTCCCGTGGTGATAACCTGACAGCTGAATGGATCGGCGCAACGAAGCCTGGAAACTGGAGAGCCACACTCTGATCTTATCCCAGTGCAATTATGCCTTATAAACGCCATTATTTATGGAACACTTCCCGATTCCAATCAGACCGCGCTGTCACTGATGGCTGCTCCATTGATAATAAGAAATATGCTCTTTATCAGACAGATGGCAATCTGCTTTTTATAGAAACATTTTTATCTTTGTCTGTTAAAATTGATACTCGGGATACATGAAAAAAAAATAAAAACATGCTTTGAGTCCAAACATTACGCAGTCATTGAAAATAATGCAAAAACATTTAAAGCTGAAGTATAGGCTGCTGATATTTTGCCTTTCCTGGTTCTGCCTTCCCCCCTTATCAACTGATAAAAAAAAGTAAAACATTTTGTTTTTTATTATTTATCTTATTTTGGACCGCGTGACATCATCATCGCTGGGTCTCTGTGATTCTCCATGCGATGCAGGCAGATCATGGCTGGTGGGTTGGGCTGGCCAGGTGTGTTGTATATAGCTTCTTAAAAACATAGTTACATATTTGGTAAGGCTGAATAAAGGCCGGGGTAGCCATCAGAAATGTTGGGGCCCGTTACACAGCTTTAGGCCTGATTGGCCTTCCCATCAAATCCACCAGCGGGTCATCCCACCGAGTCCCATCCCATGTCGTCGTCCTTCTCCATCCCATGTCTTCCTTGTCTTCCAGTCCCATCTCCCCGCCCCCCCCATCCCATGTCCTCTTCCTCCTCCAGTCTCATCTCCTCAACCTCACGTCCTACTTCTCTAGTCCCATCTCCTCCATCCCCAGGGCTGTCTTAATGAGAGGGCCCACCTGGGCACTGCCCAGGGGCCCCAGTTGCATGGGGGGCCCCTTCACTTTGCCCAAAGCTACTGGTCCTTGAGCCCACGCTGCCCCGAAATTGGGGGCCCCATGATGGCACTGAGAGTGATAGATACACAGGGGAGGCAGTCTGCCTCCTACCTACTTGATGTCTGTTTACCTGCACTGTCATAATTGTAAGGGCCCCAGAGCATTACTTTGCCCAGGGCCCCATGATGCTATTAAGACGGCCCTGTCCATCCCATGTCCTCCTCCAGCCTCATCGCCTCCACCTCGCGTCCTACTTCTCCATTCCCATCTCCTCCATCCCATGTTCTCCTCCTCAAGTCCCATCTCCTTCATCCCATGTTCTCCTCCTCAAGTCCCATCTCCTTCATCCCATGTTCTCGTCTCCGGACCCATCTTCATCCCATGTTCTCCTCCAGTCCCATCTCCTTCATCTCACGTCCTACATCTCTAGTCCCATCACCTCCATCCCATGTTCTCCTCCAGTCCCATTTCCTTCATCCCATGTTCTTGTCTCCAGATCCATCTTCACCCCATGTTCACCTCCTCCAGTCCCATCTCCTTCATCTCATGTCCCCCTCCATCCCATGTTCTCCTCCTCCAGTCCCATTTTTTTTCATCCCATGTTCTTGTCTCCAGACCCATCTTCACCCCATGTTCACCTCCTCCAGTCCCATCTCCTCCATCCCATGTTCTCCTCCTCAAGTCCCATTTCCTCAAGTCCTATCTCCTTCATCTCACATCTGCCTCCTCCAGTCCCATACCATCCAATCCATCCCATGTCCTGCTCCTTCTCCAGTCCCATCTCCTCCATCCCATCACTAGGCAGGCTATATTTGAATGCGGACATCCATAGACACTTGCCAACCAGTCACATACCTGGTACATCACTGGACTTCAAGTGGTTGTACCGGGATGATGCCTGCTGTAGCTGGTCTGTTTTTTTAAAGCCAACTTTTTTTTACCAAAAATATGTAGAATAATATATATATATATATATATTACATTTTTGCTCTTTTTTGTTTATAGCAGGGGTGTCCAAATTTTTTTTTCAAAGGGCCAGTTTACCATCCTTCAGATGGCGGACTCTGGCCATCGGCAGTACAAAATGTTCCAGCGTCAATGGGAGTAAACAATCTTTTATCATTGGTGTCAGTGGTAGGAATTGTGCCCTGTCATTGGTGTCAGTGGGAGGAATTGTGCCCTGTCATTGGGTGGAACTGTGCCCCATCATTGGTGTCATTGGGTGGAACTGTGCCTCATCATTGGGAGGAATTGTGCCCCATCATTGGTGTCATTGGGAGGAATTGTCCTCCATCATTGGTGTCATTGGGCCCCATTTTTTGTGTCATTGGGAGGAACCGTGCTTCATCTTTGGTGTCATTGGACCCCATCATTGGTGTCATTGGTTGTAAGATGTATAAAGTAAGCTCCTGCGGCGCTATCGGTGACTAAAGCTAGGGGGCACTGCTGCACTCCTGGTAGTCTGTCCTAGTCAGAAACAAGAGGTGTTTGCACTGAAGTCTGTCCCTCAAAACTGAAGCCTGGTTCTCTGTCTTGGGATGATCGATTTATAAGACTTTAATCACTGCTTTATGACTTTCTATCTTACACTATATGTGTTCACTATTTTACATATGCACACTTGCAGTGTTCCATGTGCTGTATATTTATATGTTTTGTTCACATTGTGCTTATGTACATGCTAATTTGAGTGCCTATTGAGCCTGCACGATTAGTTCATGTTGCTTTGTTAGCTAATTTACTTATAATACACTGTACCATATAGGTGATATACTGTCCCTAGTGGTTCTCCCACTCACCCAGTCAGCTTTGTATTACCTTTTTGTTTATTTCTACACAGCGCAGTCACCATTACCACATTTCATTGGTGCCATTGGGCCTCATTGTTGGTGTCATTGGGAAGAACTGTGCTTCATCTTTGGTGTCATTGGGGCCCCATCATTGGTGTCATTGTGTCCTATCATTGATGTCATTGGGCCCCATTGTCGGTGTCATTGGGAGGAACTATGCCTCACCTTTGGTATCTTTGGGAGGAATTGTACCCTTCATTGCTGTCAGTGAATAAAATTGTGCCGGCTAAAAGCAAGCAACGGGCCACATCTGGCCCCCAGGCCGCAGTTTGGAGACCACCGGTTTATAGCACACAAAAAAAATGCAGAGATGATCAAATACCACCAAACAAAGCTCTATTTGTGGGAAAAAAAGGACGTAAATTTTGTTTGGGTGCCACGTCGCACGACTGCGCAATTGTCAGTTAAAGGAACTCGGTGCCAAATCGCCAAAAATGGCATGGCCATTAAGGGGGTAAAATCCTTCCGGGGGTGAAGTGGTTAAACATCTGTGCCAAAAAACACAAAAGCTTCTCTGGCAGCGAAAGGGTTAATATCTGCCGGGAGGCCAGGTAGGTTTAACACAAGAGTACGTTGGCTCTGATATTACCTTCTTGTTCCAGCCATTTAATCATTTGCTCAGAGAGGTCCCATAAATGAAATTCTAATCACTGTAACAGAATGCGTTAGGAGAAACGTGGCTGGAAATATGAAAATATTGTCAGGCTGCTTCTAATGGTTTTTAGAATAGTGTTTGATCAGTTCTAATTCATATGTCTGTTGGGAGCCATCCGGCCTGTCTCGATGTTCCTTCCAGGAGGAGGCACGGTCTGGTGCCAAGTCTGGTCACCCTGGCGGAGGGAACACAGGACTGAGCGCCAGCACTGCCGCTCTACAATGGAGTTGGCTGTACATGGATGGCGGCGGCTGATTAGGGCAGATCCAGTACTGAGGAGTATGCAAATGAAGCTGAGGAAGAAGACTTATGGAAAATAATGGCTGAGAATACGTTTCAAATTAATTCTATTTATAGATTCTATCACCGATCAAATTAGGAGATCAAATGGTTCAGAGAAATTAAAGCAGCACATTTTTGAACTAATGATTCCTGATTATCATTGGGAGGTGTGCCCCCTCTAGAATGGGCAGAACACAGGACCCAGCAGGGAGACCAGAGGAGAAAGATGTGGGCAGAACACAGCACCCAGCAGGGAGACCAGAGGATTAGGATGTGGGCAGAACACAGCACCCAGCAGGGAGACCAGAGGAGAAAGATGTGGGCAGAACACAGCACCCAGCAGGGAGACCAGAGGATTAGGATGTGGGCAGAACACAGCACCCAAAAGTGAGACCAGAGGATTAAGATGTGGGCAGAACACAGCACCCATCAGGGAGACCAGAGGATAAGGATGTGGGCAGAACACAGCACCCATCAGGGAGACCAGAGGAGAAAGATGTGGGCAGAACACAGCACCCAAAAGTGAGACCAGAGGATTAGGATGTGGGCAGAACACAGCACCCAGCAGGGAGACCAGAGGATAAGGATGTGGGCAGAACACAGCACCCATCAGGGAGACCAGAGGATAAGGATGTGGGCAGAACACGGCACTCAGCAGGGAGACCAGAGGATAAGGATGTGGGCAGAACACAGCACCCATCAGGGAGACCAGAGGATAAGGATGTGGGCAGAACACGGCACTCAGCAGGGAGACCAGAGGATAAGGATGTGGGCAGAACACAGCACCCAGCAGGGAGACCAGAGGAGAAAGATGTGGGCAGAACACAGCACCCAGAAGTGAGACCAGAGGATAAGGATGTGGGCAGAACACAGAACCCAGAAGTGAGACCAGAGGATAAGGATGTGGGCAGAACACAGAACCCAGCAGGGAGACCAGAGGATAAGGATGTGGGCAGAACACAGCACCCATCAGGGAGACCAGAGGAGAAAGATGTGGGCAGAACACAGCACCCAAAAGTGAGACCAGAGGATTAGGATGTGGGCAGAACACAGCACCCAGCAGGGAGACCAGAGGATAAGGATGTGGGCAGAACACAGCACCCATCAGGGAGACCAGAGGATAAGGATGTGGGCAGAACACGGCACTCAGCAGGGAGACTAGAGGATAAGGATGTGGGCAGAACACAGCACCCATCAGGGAGACCAGAGGATAAGGATGTGGGCAGAACACAGCACCCAGCAGGGAGACCAGAGGAGAAAGATGTGGGCAGAACACAGCACCCAGAAGTGAGACCAGAGGATAAGGATGTGGGCAGAACACAGAACCCAGAAGTGAGACCAGAGGATAAGGATGTGGGCAGAACACAGAACCCAGCAGGGAGATCAGAGGATAAGGATGTGGGCAGAACACAGCACCCATCAGGGAGACCAGAGGAGAAAGATGTGGGCAGAACACAGCACCCAGCAGGGAGACCAGAGGATAAGGATGTGGGCAGAACACAGCACCCATCAGGGAGACCAGAGGATAAGGATGTGGGCAGAACACAGAACCCAGCAGGGAGACCAGAGGATAAGGATGTGGGCAGAACACAGCACCCATCAGGGAGACCAGAGGATAAGGATGTGGGCAGAACACAGAACCCAGCAGGGAGACCAGAGGAGAAGGATGTGGGCAGAACACAGCACCCAGCAGGGAGACCAGAGGATAAGGATGTGGGCAGAACACAGCACCCATCAGGGAGACCAGAGGATAAGGATGTGGGCAGAACACAGAACCCAGCAGGGAGACCAGAGGATTAGGATGTGGGCAGAACACGGCACCCATCAGGGAGACCAGAGGATTAGGATGTGGGCAGAACACGGCACTCAGCAGGGAGACCAGAGGATAAGGATGTGGGCAGAACACAGCACCCAGAAGTGAGACCAGAGGATTAGGATGTGGGCAGAACACAGCACCCAGAAGTGAGACCAGAGGATAAGGATGTGGGCAGCACCCAGTTATCCCCTAGTCTATTGGCAATCATGGTGGAGGGTGATTTCATTTTGCAGATTTCCTACACATTGGTGAATTCTGCAATTCAGCCATTTCAGCTCTGCTTTGTCCCTTGTGATGTTGCATTGTACATACATACACCAAGAGATTTTCTGATTTCTGCAGACTTTAGAATCACCATATGTACCCCTGCTATAAACACACACAATACAGAGCGCACCTTTTCTGCCTGCCATCTGACACCTCTGTTAATTCAGTGTTTACACAAGCCTTGTAAAAGTTTATTGCAGTGGGGGCTGCCTGTTCACTTTGCATGAAAAGAGACATCTTATAGAAGTCAGTCACAGAGGGCTCAGGGTGAAGAGGCTGCTCAGCACTTCCAGAGGGAACATGAGAGGAGAGGATGAGAGCCACACAGCAGACAGTTAAACAAACAGAACGATCAGACTAGAAGGATCCGAAGGTGGTGAGAGTCAATGTACAGGGAGCAATGTACAAGGGGCTTCTACAACAAACAATGCATTGCTTAGGGAAGAATTACGATCACTCACGGTACCTCACTAATCATATATTGACCACATCACTTCCCTGCTATCCCACGCTGTCAGCTCTCTGCCACCCCCTGCAGGCTGGAGGGAGAAGAACACACACTCTTCTCTCCAGCTATTTTACCACACGCAAACCTAGACCCAGGCAGAGCCGATCCGTCCTATGACACGAGTGGAAGGTGGGGCCCTAAGTAATTTTCGGGGGCCCTACGCAGCTTGCTTAGTGAGCGTATAGGGAGGGTCGGCTCTGTATCTATCTATAGCCTTCTTTCTAAAAAAAAATGGGTGCAGGAACTCCTTTCTTCCGAGTCACCTCTTGCGTCCACCCCTACCCACCTCTGAGCACCATTCCTTGGTTCCACCCCCTTCCCACCTCTGAGCACCATTCCTTGGTTCCACCCCCTTCCCACCTCTGAGCAGTATTCCTTGGTTCCACCCCCTACCCACCTCTGAGCACCATTCCTTGGTCCCACCCCTACCCGCCTCTGAGCACCATTCCTTGGTCCCACCCCTACCCGCCTCTGAGCACCATGCCTTGGTTCCACCCCCTTCCCACCTCTGAGCACTATTCCTTGGTTCCACCCCCTACCCGCCTCTGAGCACCATGCCTTGGTCCCACCCCCTACCCACCTCTGAGCACCATTCCTTGGTTCCACCCCCTTCCCACCTCTGAGCACCATTCCTTGGTTCCACCCCCTTCCCACCTCTGAGCAGTATTCCTTGGTTCCACCCCCTACCCACCTCTGAGCACCATTCCTTGGTCCCACCCCTACCCGCCTCTGAGCACCATTCCTTGGTCCCACCCACACCCGCCTCTGAGCACCATGCCTTGGTTCCACCCCCTTCCCACCTCTGAGCACTATTCCTTGGTTCCACCCCCTACCCACCTCTGAGCACCATTCCTTGGTCCCACCCCCTACCCGCCTCTGAGCACCATTCCTTGGTCCCACCCCCTACCCACCTCTGAGAACCATTCCTTGGTACCACCCCCTACCCACCTCTGAGGACCATTCCTTGGTCCCACCCCCTACCTGCCTCTGAGCACCATTCCTTGGTCCCACCCCCTACCCGCCTCTGAGCACCATTCCTTGTTCCCACCCCCTACCCGCCTCTGAGCACCATGCCTTGGTTCCACCCCCTTCCCACCTCTGAGCACTATTCCTTGGTTCCACCCCCTACCCACCTCTGAGCACCATTCCTTGGTTCCACCCCCTACCCACCTCTCAGCAATGGATACAGAACCAAGTATCAATTCACGGTGCTAAGTAATTTTGTATGTAATGTGTTAATGATGTGAAGTAAAACAGATCCCATGTAGCCAGCAACAATGGACTCTGAACAGCTAGCAACAATACACCCCTCCCTCAACAGTTGTCTCCCAGCAACGATTGTCTCCCAGTAGCATAAGAGCCCCCCAGCAACAAAAGAACCCCCCTGTAAAAAGAGATCCCCTCAGGCAACAATATATCCCCCAGCAGCCAGCATCAATAGCCCATCCAATACACCCCAGCACTCCTTGCCATTACATATATTCAGAGCTGGAGGTGCCGGAGCTGTGTTCCCCCATGCAGGGCCGATCCTAGGGTCACAGGCGCCTGGGTGCATTAATATTTCTGGTGCCCCCACATGGGCCTGGTCATTTTATTAACTCCTCCCCTTTACAAATGTTTCTATGGCAATGAATCAATCACAGAAATGCTCCCCCACGAGGTCTTCATTACCCTGGGATCCTTACATGATCTCTTAACAATAAACAAAATACAGGAAGAGAAGCAGAGTACTTTATTGGCACCTAGAGGGGGGGGCTTTCTGATGGACACAGAGAGGGCTTCTGTTAAAGAGTCCCCAGACATACTACAGACATGATACAGGAGATGGTCAGAGACTGCAGGCACAGTACAGGAGATGATTAGAGACTACAGACATAGTACAGGAGATGGTCAGAGACTACAGACATAGTACAGGAGATGGTCAGAGACTACAGACATAGTACAGGAGATGGTAAGAGACTACAGACATGGTACAGGAGATGGGCAGAGACTACAGACATAGTACAGGAGATGATTAGAGACTACAGACATAGTACAGGAGATGGTCAGAGACTACAGACATAGTACAGGAGATGGTCAGAGACTACAGACATAGTACAGGAGATGGTAAGAGACTACAGACATGGTACAGGAGATGGGCAGAGACTACAGACATAGTACAGGAGATGATTAGAGACTACAGACATAGTACAGGAGATGGTCAGAGACTGCAGACATAGTACAGGAGATGGTCAGAGACTACAGACATAGTACAGGAGATGGTCAGAGACTACAGACATAGTACAGGAGATGGTAAGAGACTACAGACATGGTACAGGAGATGGGCAGAGACTACAGACATAGTACAGGAGATGGGCAGAGACTACAGACATAGTACAGGAGATGGTCAGAGACTACAGACATAGTACAGGAGATGGTCAGAGACTACAGACATAGTACAGGAGATGGTCAGAGACTACAGACATAGTACAGGAGATGGTCAGAGACTGCTGACACGGTACAGGAGATGGTCAGAGACTACAGACATAGTACAGTAGATGGTCCGAGACTGCATACCTAGTACAGGAGATGGGCAGAGACTACAGACATAGTACAGGAGATGGGCAGAGACTACAGACATAGTACAGGAGATGGTAAGAGACTGCAGACATGGTACAGGAGATGGGCAGAGACTACAGACATAGTACAGGAGATGGTCAGAGACTGCAGACACGGTACAGGAGATGGTCAGAGACTACAGACATAGTACAGGAGATGGTCAGAGACTACAGACCTAGTACAGGAGATGGTCCGAGACTGCAGACCTAGTACAGGAGATGGTCAGAGACTACAGACATAGTACAGGAGATGGTCAGAGACTACAGACATAGTACAGAAGATGGTCAGAGACTACAGACATAGTACAGGAGATGGTAAGAGACTACAGACATAGTACAGGAGATGGGCAGAGACTACAGACATAGTACAGGAGATGGTCAGAGACTACAGACATAGTACAGGAGATGGTCAGAGACTACAGACATAGTACAGGAGATAGTAAGAGACTGCAGACATGGTACAGGAGATGGGCAGAGACTACAGACATAGTACAGGAGATGGTCAGAGACTACAGACATAGTACAGGAGATGGTCAGAGACTGCAGACACGGTACAGGAGATGGTCAGAGACTACAGACATAGTACAGGAGATGGTCAGAGACTACAGACCTAGTACAGGAGATGGTCAGAGACTACAGATATAGTACAGGAGATGGTCAGAGACTACAGACATAGACCAGGAGATGGTCAGAGACTACAGACATAGTACAGGAGATGGTCAAAGACTGCAGACATAGTACAGGAGATTATTATACAGGATTTATTATTATACAGGATTTATATAGCGCCAACAGTTTACGCAGCGCTTTACATCAGGGAAGACAGTACATTCACAATACAAATCAAAACAGGAGGGATCAGAGGGCCCTGCTCTTAAGAGCTTACAATCTAGAAGGGAGGGATGGCCAAAGACTGCAGACATGATACATGAAATGGTCAGAGACTGCAGACATGATACAGGAGATGGTCAGAGACTGCAGGCACAGTACAGGAGATGATCAGAGACTACAGACCTAGTACAGGAGATGGTCAGAGACGGCAGACATGAAACATTAGATGGTCAGAGACGGCAGACATGAAACATTAGATGGTCAGAGACGGCAGACATGAAACAGGAGATGGTCAGAGACTGCAGATATGAAACAGGAGATGGTCAGAGACTGCAGATATGAAACAGGAGATGGTCAGAGACTGCAGACATAATACAGGAGATGGTCAGAGACTGCAGACATAATACAGGAGATGGTCAGAGACTGCAGACACGGTACAGGAGATGATCAGAGACTACAGACATAGTACGGGAGACAGTCAGAGACACATCAGTTCTGGATCGAAAACACATACCTATGCTCAGAACACTAGTTCTAGACGGACACAAACAAGGAGAGAAGGAGGGAGGGAAAAATCTGCCACTTTGGCGCCCCCCACCTCCTCAGGCACCTGGGCGCAAAGCACCCTGTGCACCCTGCCTAGGATCGGCCCTGCCCCCGCGTTCCTGCTGAAAAAAAGCCCTCTATCTATCTTCTCTTTTTCTATGGTATCTTCTTTCCTTCCTTCCTTCTAATATAAAGAATCCGATATAAATTTCTCCTTTTCCCCCGTTTTCAGTTTATTGATGATTGATTCACATTTGCGATGAAATACATTTGATTTAATCCCTTCATAAATAAATCCATTCAGTGTATTTATCATTGACGGTGACTCCAACCTTCTTGTTCCAATACCAAATAACATATTTTTCTTTCGGTATCGGTGATAAATATATTAAAAGGGGAAAAAAAAAAGAAGAAAATATGACTATCCGGCATTGTAATCTGCTCGGCGTCCGGATAACACGGTCGGCATCTATTACGAGGCGTAGATCATGTCGCTGGTGGACAGTTACGCAGGTTGGCGGTAATCACAGCGCCATGCCTCATCTTATCAAATGGGAAAAGAAAAGCTCTTTCTCTCTTTCAGGAAACACGGCGTTCAATTGTGCCGGTGATTTAGACGGAGTTCTGTTCCTGAAAGATTCTCTTTGCTTTCTTTTTTTTTGTTGTGTTTACTTTGGAGATTATTGATTTCAGAGATTGAGCGGTTGTTTTGACAGGATATTTCTAGAAGGAATGTAATATCTGATCTCTCCACTATCAGGCAACTCTTCAAAGAGGAGAGAGTGCCACAAACATTCTATGGGGAAAAGAAGAACTCACATAGCAATAAGAGAGCAAACCCCCCCACCCCACCCCCACCACAAAAAAGAAAAAAAAGTAAAAAAAATGATATATATATATATATATATATATACAGTGCAACCAGGATGTATTCACAGCGCCTTGCTCAAACTGTGCACATCAAATGCAGCCACTGTGCCCATCAATTGTCGCCACTGTGCCCATCAATTGTCGCCACTGTGCCCATCAATTGTCGCCAGAGTGCCCATCAATTGTCGCCAGAGTGCCCATCAATTGTCACCACTGTGCCATGCCATTAATTGTCGCCACTGTGCCCATCAATTGTCGCCACTGTGCCCATCAATTTTCGCCAATGTGCCATCAATTGTCGTCAGAGTGCCTATCAATTGTCACCACTGTGCCATGCCAAACGCAGCCACTGTGCCATGCCAAACGCAGCCACTGTGCCATGTCAAACACAGCCACTGTGCCATGCCAAATGCAGCCAATGTGCCCATCAATTGTCGCCACTGTACCCATCAATTGTCACCACTGTGCCATCAAACGCAGCCACTGTGCCATCAAACGCAGCCACTGTGCCATCAAACGCAGCCACTGTGCCATCAAACGCAGCCACTGTGCCATCAAACGCAGCCACTGTGCCATCAAACGCAGCCACTGTGCCATCAAACGCAGCCACTGTGCCATCAAACGCAGCCACTGTGCCATCAAACGCAGCCACTGTGCCATCAAACGCAGCCACTGTGCCATCAAACGCAGCCACTGTGCCATCAAACGCAGCCACTGTGCCCATCAAACGCAGCCACTGTGCCCATCAAACGCAGCCACTGTGCCATCAGTTGTCGCCACTGTGTCATCAGTTGTCGCCACTGTGCCCATCAATTGCCGCCACCGTGCCATGCCATCAATTGCCGCCACCGTGCCATCAATTGTTACCACTGCGCCCATCAATTGCCGCCACCGTGCCATCAATTGTCACCACTGTGCCATCAAACGAAGCCACTGTGCCATCAAACGAAGCCACTGTGCCATCAAACGAAGCCACTGTGTCATCAATTGTAGCCACTGTGCCCATCAATTGTAGCCACTGTACCCATCAATTGTCGCCACTGTACCCATCAATTGTCACCACTGTGCCATCAAACACAGCCACTGTGCCATCAATTGTTACCACTGTGTCATCAATTGTCGCCACGGTGCCCTGTAAAATGCTGCTAGATTGCCCCCACGTCCGGCACTTACCTTTCTGGGGTCAGCCACCCTCCTTCCACCATCCCTTGATGTCTTCTTCCGCCCTCGATGACGCTTCAGCCAATCAGGTTACCTATAACCAGAACTGGTGAACCTGATTTGGCTGAGACGTCTGTCAGTGTTAACCAGGAAACGCACACCCCCCTGCGTCCCCTGGTTAACTATTTGGAAACCGATTACAGCCCTCAGGCTCAGGAAAGCCTATCAGAGTTGCTGGCTCTGATAGGCACTTCCACAGCCAACCAGCTGACGTTATTAAGATGGCCGGCGCTCGCCAGGGGGGCGGCCATCTGAATAGTGGGTGGCAGCAACAATACATGGATTCATGCAATGCATGAATCTATGCATTGTATTCAGTGGCTGTGCAGGAGAGAGAGAGAGGTGGCGGCGCCCTCTATGGACACTGGTTATAGCCCTATTAAAAAAAAATCATTGTTTTCCTCAAAATTCTACGAACAATTGTATGAAGTCTTTGCAGATTTAACCACTTAAGCCCCAGACCATTTGACTGGCCAAAGACCAGACCCCTTTTTGCGCTTCGACACTGCATTCGCTTAAACTGACAATTGTGCGGTCGTGCAACGTGGCTCCCAAACAAAAATTGGTGTCCTTTTTTTTCCCACAGATAGAGCTTTCTTTTGGTGGTATTTGATCGCCTCTGCGTTTTTTTTTTTTTGTGTTATAAACAAAAATAGAGCGACAATTTTGAAAAAAAATTCTATATTTTTTACTTTTTGCTATAATATCCACAAAAAATATATAAAAAAACATATTTTTTCCTCAGTTCAGGCCAATGCGTATTCTTCTACCTATTTTTGGAAAAAAAGATTGCAATAAGCGTTTATTGATCGGTTTTCACAAAAGTTACAGCGTCTGCAAAATAGGGGATAGTTGTATGGCATTTTTATTATTATTATTTTTTACTAGTAATGGCGGCGTTCTGCGATTTTTATTGTGACATTTTTACACATCGGACACTTTTGACACATTTTCAGGGAACAATGCCATTTTTCACAGTGAAAAGTGCAATAACAATGCACTGATTACTGTGAAAATGACAATGGCAGTGAAGGAGTTAACCACTAGGGGGCGCTAAGGGGTTAAGTGTGTCCTATTGTGTGTTTCTTACTGTAGGGGGGCGTGGCTGGACGTGTGACGTCACCGATCAGTCACAAGCCACAGAGCAGAACAGGGAAGGTTTATTTACACTCACCTCTCCCCGTTCTTCAGCTCCTGTGACCCGAAATCGGGACACCGCCAGCGATCGGGTCCGGGGGTCCAGCGGGTGTGGTCACGGAGCTCAGGACTAGGTCGCGCTCCTGACCCGCGGCTGGGCTCTTGAAGGCAACGTACCTGTACGTGCCTGTGCCCAGCCGTGCCATTCTGCCGACGTATATCGGCGTGAAGGGGTCCTCGCGTGGTTAAAGTGATTTCTCAACAAAATAAAGCACGGAGACATGAATGGATGAGGGAAGATTATTTTGAATAATACAATTTACTCAAAGCGGTGTTCCCGCCGTAATTATTTTTTTTTAATCAGCAGCTACAAACAGTGTAGCTGCTGACTTTTAATAAGGACACTTACCTGTCCAGGGCGCCCGCGATGTCGACCCGCCGAGGCCGATCCGTTCCTTGGACCGTGTGCCGGCACCGACATCCAGAGGCGGCTCTAGGCTTTGTGAGGCCTTAGGCAAAACTTGATATTGGGCATCACTCACACCCATGATGGGAAAAATATTTCAAGGACAAGAGCCTCTTCCCCACAACCCTGGCCGGTTTTTGTGGGGGTCTGCGGGCAGGGGGCTTATCGGAATTTGGAAGCCCCCCAGATCCTGCTCTTTAATAACTAAGGAACGGGGGCACCTGGTGATGCCACCTGGTGAACCCGTCATTAACGTCACAAGGGTGCGGTGTCACCGATATTCACTGGTTGTTAGGGACGCTGGCAGCCCCACTCCTGAGCCAGGCCTCTTAAAGCTGCCTCAGCACAGCAGCGTTAAGGTCCCCTGTTCCTCAAAACTGGGGTAATGCATTGAGACACACAGGTCCCAGAAGACGTGCCCAAATTTCCCAGAAGACAACGCAAGGAGGGAAAGAATGAAGACTACTGCGGAATAAGAAGTGGCAGATTAGGACGATCTGCCTAGCAACAGTCATTTCTGGTAAGTAAAAAATATTTAATGTATTTTAAGGAGAGTGTATTATTATTTTATTTTTTTGTGTGGACCTCTGCTTTAAATAGCGTTTTCGTTTTGTTGGTGTAAACACCATTTATTTCCGCCGTAAATATTCCTGGATTATTGGCAGTGAATCATCACATTCTAATACCAAATATTGTACAGCCGAATACCTTGCGCCAAAACTGTCTTCTCTGCAAAATATAATAAAAAATAAATAAAAACAGGGGACAGTGAAGCAAGAATACACATTATATCAATTATTAAGCGAAAGTGACATTTCCTTTGAATTTTGCTGTCAACTGCCAGATTCGGCAGGCAATAAGCCACCCCGCGTCCAGAGTCGTGTCCTATAATCCGGCGTTTTCACTTGCGTGACATTTCTAAGCCGCGCCGTCCCCAGCTGCAGAGCGCCGTCCCTGCCAAGTCATTAAGCAACTCCTTCAAATGTCTTGTTTTCCCTAAAAACATATGGCGGGCCTCAGAGAGAGGACTGCTTCTCACAGCAGATTAAGAGGTCGTCCCCGACCTCCCTCTAGAGAAATAGGTAATGCAGATGTTTGCTTGACATTTGACACTATAATGAAAAGGAAGAAGATGGTTGCTGAGGGCGGTTTTAAGGCTATGAACATAATAAATGAAGCTCTTACTCAATACTAAGTCACGCAGCCAATATTCCTATACACTCGATTGGCGCTGCCCAATCCCTGGCTATACTACCTGGCCTCCCAGTTGCAACATATTGCGAGGGTGGTGGGTAGGGATGAGCTTCGAGTTCGAGTAGATCTTTAGAACCCTGTTAAAGTCTATGGGACTCGAACATTTAAAATCTAAAGTGCTAATTTTAAAGGCTAATTTGCAAGTTATTTTTTGTAATAAAATGTGTTTGGGGGACCCGGGTCCTGCCCCAGGGGACATGTATCAATGCAAAAAAAAGTTTTAAAAACTGCAGTTTTTTTGGCAGCAGTGATTTTAATAGTGAAACAATAAAGGTGAAATATTTCTTTAAATTTCGTCCCGGGGGGGGTGTATAGTATGCCTGTAAAGTAGCGCTTGTTTCCCATGCTTAGAACTGTCCCTGCACAAAATGTAATTTCTGAAGGAAAAAAGGTAATTTAAAATCACTCGTGGCTATAATGAATTACAGAGAAAAGTCATTCATAAAAAAAAAATGTGTGGGGGGGTTCACGGCATTTTTTTTTAAATTTGGGGTGGAGTTCCCCTTAAAATCCATACCAGACCTGAAGGGTCTGGAATGGATATTTGGGGGGAACCCCACATAATTTTTTTTTAATTTGACTCAGGGTTCCCCTTAATATCCATACCAGACCCTAAGGTGAGTGATTTTAAATTATTTTTTTCCTTCAGAAATTACATTTTGTGCAGAGACAGTTCTAAGCACAGGAAACAAGCGCTACTTTACAGGCATACTATACACCCCCCCCCAGGTATGAAATTTAAAGGAATATTTCAATTTTATTGTTTCTTTTTAAGCATTATTAAAATCACTGCTCCTGAAAAAAACTGTTGTTTTTTTCAAACTTTTTTTGCATTGATACATGTCCCCTGGGGCAGGACCCCAAACACTCCCCTGGGGCAAGACCCGGGTCCCCAAACACTTTTTAGGACAATAACTTGCATATTCGCCTTTAAAATTAGTACTTTAGATTTCAAACGTTCGAGTCCCATAGACTTTAACAGGGTTCTAAAGTTCACACAAACTTTTGGTCTGTTCGCAGGTTCTGGTGCGAACAGAACCCAGGGGTGTTCGGCTCATCCCTAGTGGTGGGCCCTCAACGAGATTTGCAGCTGAATTTGAGGGACTCCTTGGTTCAGTTGCTCAGATTCACGACTAGGGGGGAAGTGATGGAGGGATTGGAGGCCTTGCAATACGCTAAATCTAACAAACGGTTCCCCACGTACAACCTCATGCAGAAGATCTGGAATACGGCTAGGATGTTACAGGGGGTACTAAATACAGTCCCATTTGGGATAGGTCATACTATCGAGAAATAGCTAAATTAAAAACAGTATGGGATATCCCTGTTATCACACATAGTTAGAGCAGGCGGGTTGAGGTCCTTCTCAGAGCGGACTTTAGCTGCCAGCGTCCATGTATTTCTATTACTTACAGCTCAAACATGCATTTGACGCACAGAGGGAAGCAGATATATGGTCCATGGACTTGGCACCGGTCTTTAACTTCCTGTCTGAGGTGTCCACCTGTAAGGGTTTCATATCTAGTTGCTATGCCATGCTGCTAAACCTCTTCTGCCGGGGGCCCCTCTCAAGGCGGTGGCTCGGTGGCAACGGGATGTAGGCGCGTTCGAGGATGAGCAGTGGGAGAAAGCCTTACAGGCGGTTCCCACATGCTCCCTGAACGTGGCACACAGACTGTCACAGCTCTACATTCTCCTAAGGGCACATTACGCACCTGCCAGATTAGCGCGTATGGGATTGGGGGTTGACCCCTGCTGCACTAGGTGCTGCAGAGACCACGGGGATCTCATCCACCTACTGTGGCGCTGCCCGAATCTCCACCTGTACTGGACAGGGGTTGTTGACACTAGACACCAGATACAGGTTCCACTTGAACCCAAGATCTGCCTGTTGGGGATAGCTGATGGCCTCCTGGCGGAGGATATCCCAAAACAGGCTATTGGCCAGTGGTGGTTCGTCCATAGAGGGCGCTGGAGCGCCGCCCCCTCTGGCTCTCATCGTCACTGAGTCTAATAACATAGATTCATGCATTGCAAGAATCTATGTTATTATCGCTGCTGTTATTCAGATAGTCGGCGCTCATGTCCGGCCATCTGAATAACGCCAGCTGGTTGGCTGTACGGAAATGTCTATCAGAGCCAACAGCTCTGATAGGCTTTCCCAATACAGCCCTCGGGTCCCGGAAGCTTATTCTCAGAGCGCACAGACTGTACGCCCCTTGGATAAGATGACAGGCGTCTCAGCCAATCAGGTTGGCCGGTTCTGGCTACCGGTAACCTGATTGGCTGAGACGCCTGTCAGTCATCGAGGGCGGGAGAAGACATCAAGGGACGTGGATGCCTGACTCCAGTAAAGGTAAGTGCCGGGCGGGGAGGGGGGGTTGAGAGCAATTTACAGGGCACAGTGGGGACAATTGGCACAGTGGCGACCATGGGCACAGTGGTGACAATGGATGGCACAGTGGCTGGTTTAATGGCATGGCACCGTGGTGACAATGAATGGCACAGTGGCTGGTTTAATGGCATGGAACAGTGGTGACAATGGATGGCACAGTGGCTGGTTTAATGGCATGGAACAGTGGTGACAATGGATGGCACAGTGGCTGGTTTAATGGCATGGAACAGTGGTGACAATGGATGGCACAGTGGCTGGTTTAATGGCATGGAACAGTGGTGACAATGGATGGCACAGTGGCTGGTTTAATGGCATGGAACAATGGTGACAATGGATGGCACAGTTGCTGGTTCAATGGCATGGAACCGTGGTGACAATGGATGGCACAGTGGCTGGTTTAATGGCATGGCACCGTGGTGACAATGAATGGCACAGTGGCTGGTTTAATGGCATGGAACAGTGGTGACAATGGATGGCACAGTGGCTGGTTTAATGGCATGGAACAGTGGTGACAATGGATGGCACAGTGGCTGGTTTAATGGCATGGAACAGTGGTGACAATGGATGGCACAGTGGCTGGTTTAATGGCATGAAACAGTGGTGACAATTGATGGCACAGTGGCTGGTTTAATGGCATGGAACAGTGGTGACAATAAATGGCACAGTGGCTGGTTTAATGGCATGAAACAGTGGTGACAATTGATGGCACAGTGGCTGGTTTAATGGCATGGAACAGTGGTGACAATTGATGGCACAGTGGCTGGTTTAATGGCATGGAACAGTGGTGACAATTGATGGCACATTGGCTGGTTTAATGGCATGGAACAGTGGTGACAATTGATGGCTCAGTGGCTGGTTTAATGGCATGGAACAGTGGTGACAATTGATGGCACAGTGGCTGGTTTAATGGCATGAAACAATGGTGACAATTGATGGCACAGTGGCTGGTTTAATGGCATGGAACAGTGGTGTGAATTGATGGAACAGTGGCTGCATTTGATGGCATGGCACAGTGGTGCAAATTGATGGCACAGTGGCTGCGTTTGGGCACAATGAGACTGCATTTTTTTTTCCTTTGCGCCCCCCCAAAAATGTTGAGCACCAGCTGCCACTGCTATTGGCAGAGCTCTGTTTCAGGCTCGCTTAGTGATACTGAGACACTGGAAGGACACTGAACCGCCTACGGTACAGGAGTGGATTAAGCAGATGGGGCCGCGATTGCCCCGATAGATCTTGTGTGGGATCGTCTATTCTAGGACTCTGATCATTTGGTATCTGGCTATCTATAATTGCCCACCCATTGGTGGGGGGGGGGGGGTGAGAGAAGGCGATAGGGGACTTTGCAACGTGAAATGACATTTGGCGAAGTGTTATGATGTGTTATATGTGTATCATTCTCAGATGTGAATATGCTCTGGAGTTTTGTATGTTGTTCTCTGCATTTGCTCAATAAAACTTTTGTTTGAGATAAAAAAAAATATTCCTATACACTCAACGGCCAACGGGGGGGGGGGGTGGATAGGGGTTGGCTTACTTGTTGGATGCTGTTTGGGTCACCAGTGCCCATCCATGCTAACCACTAAACTGACCTACCAGACCCTACATTGATCCCCCTGTCACATACACAGACCCCCCCCTGACACCGACATGGACCCCCTGACACCGACCCCCTGATACCTACATGGACCCCCCTGACACATACACAGACCCCCGACACCAAGACTGACCCCCCTGACACCTAGACTGACCCCCCCGATACCTGCCCGGTCATTTACACACCCGCAAGGATCACCTAGTTCGGCCGCTGTGTCATTCCCGCCTCATTCTGGACCCGGCGGCGCCTATGAACATCACACATCCCGCGTTCTCGGCATTGGACCAGTGGGACGTCCATCATAGGACCTGGGTCCCGGAGGCGGGACTATTTGTACATCAGTAACGTCATGCGGCCACACCGCATAAGCGGGAGATCGTTCCTCATTGCCTGTGGAATCGGCTCGGGTGTAATAATACTATTAGGGATTATAGAGGTATTATAGAGCCGGGTTGGACCCCCTTTTGCCTTAAGAATCGCCTTCATTCTTCGTGGCATAGATACAACCATAGGTGTGCACAGGGGGTTTGCCGGGTGTGCCCTTAGCACACGCTAATCACTCTGTGTGGTGCCAACCCCCCCTTCTGCAAACTTCCCCCTAATCTCCTCTTCCCTTGGCTCTCTTGGGGGATGTTTCATGATGGAGAGCAGGGGAAAGGGCTAGTCAATATGTAATTTACTGGTCCCTTCCCTTTCTAAATGAAAACGGTGAACATACTTGCATATGGAAAGAAATATCCAATCACAAAGTGAAAGAATGGCGGACTTTGAGGCAGTGCGGAAGTATGTTAAAAAATATATATTTTAATACAAGAATAAAAATTATACAATTTTACAATATATAGAAAAATATACTTGACATAGGTAGAATGTAACCATATGAACTATAGATTTTTAGATACTGGAACAAATCCCTTGAAGTCGCCTACACGTTTCGCCGTTGGGCTTCTTCAGGACGAGACGGAAAGGATTTTAGGGGAGGGGGAGGAATATAATACAGTCGTATAATCTGAAACAACATATACAATATTAGTACATTCTAGAAGCTTTAATTTTGAAAAATATGAAACATAAATAGAAATTCAAATGCAAAATTGAAAATACATAAAAAATCGTAAGAAGAGGAAGTTGTATGTGTGTATATATACACATGCATAAAGTGGCTACATCACCTAGTAGAACACGATAAGTGTATTCATCCACCGAACTCCGGGCATCAAAAAGGTGCCGGGGGAATTCAAATGTAGGTGTAATCACCTATTAAGACGTCTTGAAAAAATCGAACAAAGATAGAATATATTTTTACCAACAAGGCTATAAGAAGGCTATAGAAAAAGCAGCAGCATAAAGTTGTACATAAGAAGAGGATATAGAAGGGTAGTATGGCAGATGTTTTTAACAGACATACCAATAATCCATATGATAACGTCAGTAATAACAACGGTCCCCGGGTATCAGGAACTCTATGGTACAGCAAGCCATTTCAATAGGTACCAGAAACTGTGTCACGACAATCTGTGAACAATAATTCCTTGTCTGTGGGTAGATATAGAGTGGATAAATAGCCTGTCCATTTATCTAAAATCTCCTGCTATAATAGCAGGTCAGAACAGAAAGTACCTGGATAATCCTAAGATGGCGTTAAAACTGGGGCCGATTCCTATGCACAATCAGACATCCAAGCAGGGAAAGACTCCAAAGTAAATTCTGCAGGTTACACTGTTAATAGAAAGCGATTGTCCAGAATTTACTTTGGAGTCTTTCCCTGCTTGGATGTCTGATTCCGCACTGCCTCAAAGTCCGCCATTCTTTCACTTTGTGATTGGATATTTCTTTCCATATGCATCATATACGGATGTGGCTAATGTGAGTGCTTTTCCTGCGTATTCTTTCCACGTGTTTTTTACCCTCCTATTATTCCCCCGTCTTTCTTTACCCCTTTCCTACATTCCACTTTCCCCTCCCCTTCCAAACCCCTTCCTAATTTTTCGGGTGAACATACTTGCTCACTGTGTTCATTCACAAAGTGAAGCATAGTCAACTCAGTTGACTATGCTTCAGGTTGTTTGAGCTTTGGGGTGCACATCCTAATGCAATAGGCTTCACACACCTATGGATACAACAAGGTGTTGAAAACATTCCTCAGTGATTTTGTTCCACAATAGGGTTGTCCCGATGCAACTTTTTTAGGACTGAGTAAATAAATAAATAAATAAAAAGAGTATAGTGGGCTGTTTCCGTGTCCGCTCTGCATATGCAAAGCGGACACGGACATGCCATCCACCCACTCCGTTCATTGTGGCCCACGACCAGTTACCAAGTCGCTTTAGTGGCCCTCGCTCTTCAAAAGGTTGGGCACCCCTGCTTTAAGGGAACAGGATCTATTTTTTTTAGGGCAACAAACACTTTAAGTACAGTATTTATTGCTGCTTGATGCATTCATGTAAATAATAATAATAATAAAAACATATAATAAAAGAATAAGAATAATAATAAAAAAATACAAGTGACTCAATTTTCTAGCAAAAAAAACAGGAGGGCAGGATGGTGGAGTGGACAGAGCTGACAGGCAGGGAGAGGAGGGGAAGGGGACGAGGGCAGAGGAGGACACAGGAGAGCAGAGAGCAGGGCTGCGGATGACGGAGGCATGTAAACTGACCACGGTGTTAGGGCTCAGCAGCCATGATATACCATAGTCAGTTTACAGAGGGAAGGGCATAGCCAGGCAGGATCAGCCAGGTATTTTAGGTAATAAGGGGGACCAAGTTACATAGCACAAGCACGGTGCTGTATAACATGTTTAAGGGGTTTTTTTTTTTGGTTTTTTTTAGGGTAACAAACACTTTAAGTATTTATTGCTGCTTGATGCATTCATGAAAAATAATAATATAAATAAATAATAATAAACAATAAATTATTAACAACAACACACATAAATAAAATACAAATAACACAAACAAATAAAATAAAAATAATACAAATAAATAAAATAATAATAATAATAAAAAATAATGAATAATAATAATAAATACAAGTGACTCCATTTTGTAGCAGATCCCATGCCAACAGGGTCTTACAAGTGTACAGAGTCTATAAAGCTTTTTGTTTTCCTCCTACACCATGCTTATGATTCAGTGGCTCCCCGACTTATTTATTCTGCTTGAAAACAAAGAGAGGCCTCGGAGATGTCTCTAGCAGACAATGAAGCGTCCTCTCTGCCTTCTGCCTGGACCCGCTTCCCTCTACGCCGTCCATTGTAATCACAAATGTACTGACATTTACTCCTACTGAGTCGGCGGGATTTCTTGGGGCTACTTTGCACTCTTTTTGTGAACAGACACATCCCTGTCATTTTTACTGATGTCTCTCCAATTTGTTCGGAAAAACAGGACAATAAATACGCGGAGAGTTTCTGGCTGAAAACAGATGTATTAGGAAAACTAGAATGCATTTCCCCAGAACATGGGAGGTAGCCAGCCAGGATAACAATGAGCTGCAAGGGTACATTAGGCTGTTATTTCTTTATTTCCTCTTAGCTACTATAGTGCCGGTATGCCATTTGAGTTTAAGCTTTTAAAGTAAATGTAAACTCCGAACTAAATTCAATTTTTTTTTTCCCCTCGGCATTGTGTATTATAAAGACGTCCTGTTTCTTCTTAATAAAATACTGTTTTTTTTTGTTGTTTTTTGCTGTATGCCAGTGTCACTAGTGTAGCACCCTTCAGTTCTGCAAGGTATTGGTATAGATTTGTATTGTATGTACATTTATTTAGCTCAGGGCTAAGCCTGTGGCCAGTGCTACCACTAGGCAAACTATGCAGCCGCCTAGGGCACTCGGCCACTGGGGTTTCCTACTCTCTAATCTCTGCAGCAAGCAACTGAGTCTCAGCATCTGCAGACAGACGCCGCTCCATTCGGACATAATCTCAGAGGCGCACCAGCGGCGGAGGACTGTGTCTGTGTCCCGACTCCCAAATAAATGGAAGCAAGCAAACATTAATTTATGGGGGCTGGTAGGCTGCATTGATGGATGCTGTGAGGCTGCCATTGATGGATGCTGTGAGGCTGCCATTGATGGGCGCTGGAAGGCTGCATTTGATGGGCGCTGGAAGGCTGCATTTGATGGGCGCTGGAAGGCTGCATTTGATGGGCGCTGGTGAGGCTGCCATTGATGGGTGCTGGAGAAGCTGCCATTGATGGGCGCTGGTGAGGCTGCCATTGATGGGTGCTGGAGAGGCTGCCATTGATGGGCGCTGGAAGGCTGCATTTGATGGGCGCTGGTGAGGCTGCTTTTGATGGGCGATGGTGAGGCTGAATTTGATGAGTGCTGGTGAGGCTGCCATTGATGGGCGCTGAAGAGGCTGCCTTTGATGGGCACTGGTGTGGCTGCATTTTAATGGGTGCTGGTGAGACTGCATTGATAGGCGCTGGTGAGGCTGCATTGATGGGCATTAAAAAGGTAGGGTTTACATGGCCTGGGAAAATTGGATGGAGTCAGGGGTGGAGTCCAGGCAAAATGAGGTTTCGACTAGGGCAGTGGTCTCCAAACTGCGGCCCGGGGGCCAGATGAGCCCCTTTATCTGGCCCTTGGACACCAACAAGGGGTTAGCATTCCTTGCACTGACACCAATGATGGGGCACTATTCCTTCCTCTGATATCAACGCTTGGCACTATTCCCCCTCCTAATACAAAGGGACTATACCTCAGACTGGCACCAACAATGGAGCACCATTCCTCTCACTGACACCAATGATCGGGTACTATTCCTTCCACTGATACCAAAAATTGGCACTATGCCTCCCTCTAATACCAATTATGAAGCATTGTATTCCATTGAAGCCAAAGCATTTTCTATTCACTATGGCCACATTCCGGCCCCCAGAGAATCTGAAGGACAGTAAACTGGCCCTTTATTTAGAAAGTTTGTAGACCTTTGGCCTAGGGTGTCAAAAATCCTTGCACCAGCCCTGGCCTGAGTTGTGAATCTGGCTCAGGGTTCAGTGACTAAGGGATGGATGGGTCATTCTAGCAGCTCCTCTGGTGCCTCCCTCCTGTTTTCTGGGACATTGGAGAATGTTTTGGACAAAGTGGGTGGAGGTTAGGAGGAGCTGTTTAGAAAATTTATGAGGGCCTCAGCCAAGCTCCGGTAATGGGCTGGAAGGGGAAGGTCACCTCATAAATCGGCATGAGTCATGCCAGCAGGGGAGTAAGGTGGGGATGGAAATGGAGTGCTGGAAGGCTGTTGGTGGCCCTCAGGGGAGCCCTGTAAGTTCTAGGGGTGGGTGACCTTGGGCTGGGGCTCAGGTGCTGGAAGGATCCTACCATAATACACAGAGGAAGCCCTTCTTGGAGGCACGGGAGCAAGGAGAGAGGACAGCAGGAGCAGGTCAGTTTTACTGAGAGTCAGCTGGACGGGCTGGTGAGTACCAGTCTGGGTGACTGTGGTGGAGGGGTTAGCCTTGAAAGCTGGTAAAGGGGCAGCTGCAGCCAGGTGGGTTGGCAGTGCCTGAAGAGGTGGAACATTGGAGAATGTTCTGGATAAAGTGGGTGGAGGTTAGGAGGAGCTGTTTGGAATATTTATGAGGGTCTCAGCCAAGCTCCAGTAATGGGCTGGAAGGGGGCGGGTCACCTCATAAATAGGCATGAGTCATGCCAGCAGGGGAGTCAGGTGGAGGATGGAGATGGAGTGATGAGCAGGCTGTTGGTGGTCCTCAGGGGTTCCCTCTAGTTTGTAGGGGTGGGTGACTTTGGGCTGGGGCTCAGGTGCTGGAAGGATTCTGCCATAATACACAGGGGATGCCCTTCTTGGAGGCACGGGAGCAAGAAAATAGTTTTTATCGTGACAGCGACATTATGGGGGACACATCGGACACGTTTGACACTATTTTGGGACCATTGTCCTTTATACAGCAATCAGGGCTATAAAAATGACTGATTACTGTGTAAATGACACTGGCAGGAAAGGGGTTAACCACTAGTGTTTATAACTGTTTGGGGGCTGGGCTACATGTGACATGACGCTGATCGCTGCTCCTGATGACAGGGAGCAATGATCAGTGTCCTGTCACTAGGCAGAACAGGGAGATGCCTTGTTTACAGAGGCATCTCTCCGTTCTGCATCTTCGTGACACGAGCGCGGAGACACCGGCAGACATCGAGTCCGTGGGTTCCGTGGGCACGGTCACGGAGCTCGCGGCAAATTTAAAGGGACTTGCCTGTGGCAAGTGGTTAAAAAAGTGATTTTTGCATATTACCTAACATATCCCGGTGGGCAAGGCTTTTATAATCCTAACACCATGCATATGTTTTTTTTTATTTTTTATTTACTCATCTTTTTTTTATAAATAACTTTTGTTCCAACAAGAAGAACTCACAAAGCAAACTTTGTATCCAGCTGCTTCCTTCACACTAAAGAGCTCCAGATTGTCTTGTTCTGCTTACTTATAAGTAGCGCTATTCGATAACAACACCACTTGGGGTTTGTGCTCGAGGCTGGCAATTTACCAACTTTTTTTTTTTTGTCAATTATTTTTATTATTATTATTATTATTAGAATATTTTCAATTGTTGGTTTAGCAAAGTAAACTTGTCGTTAGAGAACAAGTTCCAGCAATACCATACAGGCAGATACCAGTGTTTGTAGGCAGGGGCATTGCTAGGTGCCAAAAAGACCAGGGGCTTCAGCTCAAAGCCAAACCAGCACTGGGGGTAGGGAGGTGCGGCGCGGACGGTGGAGTGGCGCAGGGTGACCTACCCTGACCTATGTGAGTGTGTGTGTTAGTACACACACATGCACACTGACATAACCTGCATACACTGACCTGTCCTGTCCTGACCTGACTACACTGACCTGACCTGACTACACTGACCTGTCCTGACCTGACTACACTGACCTGTCCTGACCTGACTACACTGACCTGTCCTGACCTGACTGCAATGACCTGTCCTGACCTGACTACACTGACCTGACCTGACTACACTGACCTGTCCTGACCTGACTACACGGACCTGTCCTGACCTGACTACACGGACCTGTCCTGACCTGACTACACGGACCTGTCCTGACCTGACTACACTGACCTGTCCTGACCTGACTACACTGACCTGTCCTGACCTGACTACACTGACCTGTCCTGTCCTGACTACACTGACCTGACCTGACTACACTGACCTGACCTGACTACACTGACCTGACCTGACTACACTGACCTGACCTGACTACACTGACCTGACCTGACTACACTGACCTGACCTGACCTGACTACACTGACCTGACTATAAAAATGCACACTGACACAACCTGCATACACTGACCTGTCCTGTCCTGACCTGACTACACTGACCTGACCTGACTACACTGACCTGTCCTGACCTGACTACACTGACCTGTCCTGACCTGACTACACTGACCTGTCCTGACTACACTGACCTGACTACAATGACCTGTCCTGACCTGACTACAATGACCTGTCCTGACCTGACTACAATGACCTGTCCTGACCTGACTACAATGACCTGTCCTGACCTGACTACAATGACCTGTCCTGACCTGACTACAATGACCTGTCCTGACTACACTGACCTGTCCTGACTACACTGACCTGTCCTGACTACACTGACCTGTCCTGATTACACTGACCTGTCCTGACCTGACTACACTGACCTAACTACACTGACCTGTCCTGACCTGACTACACTGACCTGTCCTGACCTGACTACACTGACCTGTCCTGACCCGACTACACTGACCTGTCCTGACCCGACTACACTGACCTGTCCTGACCCGACTACACTGACCTGTCCTGACCCGACTACACTGACCTGTCCTGACCCGACTACACTGACCTGTCCTGACCCGACTACACTGACCTGTCCTGACCTGACTACACTGACCTGACCTGACTACACTGACCTGTCCTGACCTGACTACACTGACCTGACCTGACTACACTGACCTGTCCTGACCTGACTACACTGACCTGTCCTACATACCATGACTTGACCTGACTACACTGACCTGACTACACTGACCTGACCTGCATACATACACAATCACTGACCTACCTCAGCAGTGGTGTGCAGTGCCGGCATTCCCAATATGCCCGTCATAGCGATGCAGCCAGGGAGGCTTAGGAGCCAAGGAGGAGAGGAGAGCCGCCGAACAGGGAGCGGGGATGTGGCGTGGCCCAGCGGGCTATCGGAGACCCGAAGAAACGATCTGACGGCGCCGGATGGGAGAAATACAGATGACTGGTCATCTCTATGATCGTCGGAGGCCCGGACGCGATGTTATGACGTCACGCCCGGGTACCGGAATGTAAACAAAGCCGCAATTTTGGCTAAAAGCATGAGATCCGTGAATTTTTTTTTCACGATCTCATGCTTTCCAGCCTGGAGGAGAGATGTGGAGTCTTATTGACCATTTCTCCATAAAGAGGACCTGTCACACACTATTCCTATTACAAGGGATGCTTACATTAAAAGTGATCAAAAAACTTTTTTTTAAACGATAGTTTAAGTGAAAATCAACGGCAACAAAAATTAAATATGTATATAAATATTAAGTTACAAAAAGCTGCTCCTCATATACAATACTGATTGCAATGGTTTAAAGGAACAATAGAGGCCGCTATACCACAAAGTGATAAATCAATAAACATTCATTATGGTGATCAATAAAGTGAATAGTAGATATTGTCTCTGTGTCATAAAACACTCAAAAACATGATGTCCCAACATCCATAGGTGAAATGTAACAATTAAATCATTTGAATCTTCTTAACCACTTAAGCCCCTGACCAAAATGCAGCTAAGGACCTTGCCCCTTTTTGCGATTCGGCACTGTGTCGCTTTAACTGACAATTGCGCGGTCGTGCGACGTGGCTCCCAAACAAAATCGGCGTCTTTTCTTTCTCGTACATCACGGGACACAGAGCGGCATATTCATTACTATATGGGTTATATGGAGTACCTTCAGGTGTGGACACTGGCAATCTCAAACAGGAAGTCCCCTCCCTATATAACCCCCTCCCCTAGAGGGAGTCCCTCAGTTTTTTCGCCAGTGTCTTAGGTGTTGGTCACGGAATAGCTTTGCTCCACATCCTTGGGATTAAGGGCGGGCTAACCGGATCTGTCCAAGGAGCCTCAGTGCCAAAGTGGACAGTACCCGGGCCCCAAACCGTGGGGTTTTGCCTATAATGCTCCTCTTTGGAGGGCTGGACCCTGGGCCCAGGACTTGGAGTTTGCAAAAACCATAAGTTCCTGTTTGCCAGGGTGCTATATAGGTCCAGGACAGTGGGTACCTTCATAGGACCCCAGGGCCTGAAGGTCTACTACGCTACCCACGGAGATGGGAGAAGATTGGATCAGTTTGCTGGACAAACATCCTGCAGCATGGAGCAGGTAAGGGGGAGCCTGCGGGACTTGGTTCGACAGCAGGCTCTCCGGGGTAACCTAAAAGGGGGGATAGCCTAAGTATGCTCTGCATGGGCAACCTTGTTCACTATGTCTGAAGAGAGACAGGATGACACCTTTTCTCCCCCATCACTAGGTTCCCCTGTCTAAGAATGTGTTGCTAGCTAACCTGCTGTTTTCTTCCTAGGACTAGTAAGGATCCCTAGGGGCCTTTTGGAGAGTCCTACCTGACCGGGGGTTTGAATCTGCCGCCTGTTTCTGCAGTCCTGGATCTCCAGCAGCGCGGCTCCTCCATGTTCCTCCTGTTTCCGGCATACGCGCGCGTGCGTCTTATAGACGTTTTTCGCGCCGTTCACACAGGAGGGCGGGGGGGGGGCGTGCCTGCGGCGTCATACAGGGGCGCGCCTTGTGCTGTTATAGATCAGCAGGCATTGTCAGTGCTCAGTCTGAGGCTGATTTCAGAAGGAGAGGACGCAGAGCGGCAGAACAGTGACTCCCGGTGGCGGAAGAGGGGTAGTACATGCTGGACTTTGTTCCAATGCCTTTTTTTGTTAAGCCAAAAAAAAAAAAAAAAAAAAAATTCCCCTTTTTGCAGCAGGTTGGAGACTGGCAAACTAAGTTTGGGGTCACTGTATGTTTTAAAAAATAAAATATATATAATATATATTTAAAAAAAAAAAATAAATAAAAAAAAAAAGAGAAAAACATACGGGATCCCATCAGTTTTTGGGCATTAGTGATCTATTGTCCCCTAAGCTCTGGTTTTGTACTCCTGGCCACTACAGTCTGTTGTGTGGGCGGAGTCCCTCGATTTTGTATTACGGCTTCCAAAGGTTCGGGGTCAAAGGGTACAAAAAAGACCAAAAAACAAAGGGGTTCCCCTTCTGATTCTGATGATATGCCGATACTTTCCCCGCAACTTATTAACATAAAGAGCGCCTTGGATGAGCCATTAGGGGGATCTGGTGCGGAGGCTGGCCCAGATCAGCCCAGCCCTGTGTTTATCACAGAGGAGATGCTAGCCGTATCCCTAGGGGGGCTAGAAGAGAGAATAGCAGCATTGATCGCTAGAGCTATTCCTGGTAAGAAACGGGTTAGATCCCCATCACCAAGAGGTGTATCCTCAGATGCTGAGATTCTCTCTCCGGAGGAATTAGAATCACGGGAGGATCAACTAGACCTGAACCAAGAGGGTTCAGGGATTGAGGGATCTGCCTCTGAGGAACCATTTTCAGACTCCCAGACAGAAAGACTGTGGGTACAGTCTTTGACGGACATGGTCCGCTCGGCATTTAGTTTACCATTGCCAGAGCCTCAGGTTCCTCCGGTATCCTCTCTGGGCTCTTTGAAAGCTCCGTTAAGCAACGCAGTTTTTCCGGTCCATCCTCTCTTGGAGGAATTGATCTTTCGGGATTGGGTACGGCCGGACAGGATTTTTTCTGCCACCGAAAAGATTTGCGGTCATTTACCCCATGGAGGAAAGATTCTCCAAGAGGTGGAGGCTCCCAGTAGTGGATGCAGCCATCTCATGTGTAAATAAATCACTAACTTGCCCGGTGGAAAACATACATATGTTTAAAGATCCGGTTGATAAAAGGTTAGAGACACTTTTAAAAGCATCCTTTGCTACGGCAGGAGCAGTGGTGCAGCCAGCTGTGGCTGCAATTGGTGTTTATCAGGCGTTAAAGGACCAGACAAAGGAAATGTTAAAGGACATGCCTACCCAACAAGCAGAAGAGTTTTCTGACATTCCCAGAGCTCTGTGTTTTGCTGTAGATGCTATAAAAGATTCCATCCAGCAGGCCTCTCGTTTATCACTATTTTTGGGTGCACATGAGAAGGCTCTTATGGTTGAAGAACTGGGCGGCGGAGCCCCCATGCAAAAAGCTTCTGGCAGGGTTTCCCTTCCATGGAGGACGACTCTTCGGAGAGGATCTGGATAAATATATTCAGACTATTTCAAGTGGCAAGAGTACCCCTTTTACTGGTCAAAAAAGACATTCCGGGGTCCTACATTTAAAAGGCAGCTCTTTCCTGTCTCGGGGCCCTCAAATTCCAGGCAGTATCGACGGCCGCCTGCACGATCCATCTTTAACAGTAGATCGCAGGGACAGACCCCTGGGGGTAAGAGGCCATGGTATCGCAAGCCGACAAAGACAGCCCCTAAGTCTGCCTTATGAAGGGGCGCCCCCACTCTCGCGGGTGGGGGGAAGGCTTCGTTTCTTCTCAGAAGTTTGGGAAGCCAAGATCCCCGACAAATGGGTCCGGGCATCTGTAACCACAGGTTACAGACTGGAGTTTCTAAGGTATCCTCCGCCTCATTTTCAAGAATCAAGGCTACCAAGGGATCCAGCAAGGAAGGCCTCAATGCTGGCAGCTTTGGATCACCTGCTTTGCCAGGACGTAATAGTAGAGGTGCCAGCCCAAGAGCAAGGGCTAGGTTTCTAGTCCAATCTCTTTGTCATACCAAAGCCCAACGGCGATGTCAGGCCAATCTTGGACCTAAAGGGGTTAAACGGTTACCTAAAGGTTTGTTCCTTCCGGATGGAATCCATCCGGTCAGCAGCCGCCGCGTTTCAGAAAGACGATTTTCTGGCCTCCATAGACATAAAGGATGCTTACCTTCATGTACCAATCTTTCAGTCGCATCAAGGATTTTTACGCTTCGCGGTGGGGCAGCGACACTTCCAATTCAGGGCGCTCCCCTTCGGACTGGCCACGGCCCCCCGGGTATTCACGAAGATCCTAGCCCCAGTTCTGGCCAATTTAAGGATCCAAGGGGTCACAGTCCTAGCATACTTGGACGACCTTTTAATCATAGATCACTCACGGCCGGGTCTGCAACAGGCAGTAAACCTCACGGTTCGGTACCTCGAAGGATTCGGCTGGGTCCTAAACTGGGGAAAGACAGCGTTCCAGCCTACAAAGCAGTTGGAATACCTCGGCATGAGGTTAGACACAGAACAGCAAAGGGTGTTCCTGCCCCTTGTAAAGATCGAGGCTATCAAGGGGTTGGTTCAGTTGGTTCTAAACAAGAAAAAACCAACTATTCGCCTGTGTATGCGAGTACTAGGCAAGCTAGTGGCCACGTTCGAGGCAGTACCATACGCTCAGATCCACACTCGCGTCCTACAGGCAGCCATTTTAGCAGCCTGGGGCAAGAGGGCACATGCCTTAGAGTCCCCTTTTGACGCTATCATCAAGGGTCCGACAAAGCCTGGCCTGGTGGTTGAACCCCCAGAATCTTCTAAAGGGAAAATCCTTCAGCCCTGTTGTCTGGAAGGTAGTTACCACAGACGCCAGCCTGGCAGGCTGGGGGGCGGTCTTCGAGGGGTTCTCTCGCCAGGGAACTTGGGGGAAAGCAGAGAGGCAGCTCCCCATCAATATCTTGGGGATCAGAGCTGCTCGCCTAGCCCTTCTGGCATGGACCTCCAGATTAAAGGGGTTCCCGGTGGGAATCCAGTCAGACAATGCCACGGCGGTGGCATACATAAACCACCAAGGGGGAACCAGGAGTCAGACCGCTCAAGAGCTTGATTTTCAGTGGGCAGAGGTTCATGTACCCTGCATTTCGGCGATATTCATTCCCGGAGTGGACAACCTGCAGGCATACTTCTTAAAGTCGCCAGAGTCGGTTGCCAGGGGAGTGGTCTCGGCATCCCCAGGTCTTTCAATCTGCCAGAGGTGGGGAATGCCGGACGTAGATATAATGGCATCCAGGTTCAACAAGAAACTAGACAGGTTCGTGTCTCGAGCAAGGGATCCTATGGCCTGCGGAACCGATGCGTTGGTTTGCCCTTGGCATCAATTCAAACTTCTATATGCATTCCCTCCGCTACAGTTACTCCCTCGCCTGTTGCGCAAGATCAGAGTGGAGCACAAGCCAGTCATTCTAGTAGCTCCGGCTTGGCCCCGGAGGACTTGGTACTCACTAGTCCTGAAGATGGCAGTGGGAGACCCTTGGACTCTTCCTCTACAACCAGACCTACTCTCACAAGGCCCGATCCTCCACCCTACATTACAGCGTCTAAATTTGACGGCCTGGAGGCTGAATCCCTGATTCTCAGGGGTAGAGGTCTGTCTAGGCAGGTAATTCCTACCCTTATTAGGGCTAGAAAGCCGGCCTCCAGGGTGATTTATTACAGGGTGTGGAGGAACTACGTAGGCTGGTGTGAATCCAAAAGATGGAATTCCCGTAAATATACTATTGACAGGGTGTTAAGTTTTCTCCAGCTAGGAGTGGATAAAGGCCTGGCACTAAGCACAATCAAGGGACAGATCTCAGCTCTGTCAGTGTGGTTTCAGAGGCCGCTGGCCACCCACTCGCTGGTAAAGACCTTCTTACAAGGGGTCTTGCGTATTAATCCTCCTGTCAAGTCACCACTTTGTCCATGGGACTTTAAATCTTGTTCTGTCATCCCTACAGAAACAACCCCTTGAGCCGTTGGCTGAGGTACCTCGATTTTACTGACTAGAAAGTCGGTATTTCTGATCACCATAGTTTCGGCCAGGAGAGTATCGGAATTGGCAGCCTTATCTTGTAAGGAGCCATATCTCATTTTGCATAAGGATAGGGCGGGGTTCCGTCCTCATCCTTCCTTTCTACCAAAGGTTATATCCAGTTTCCACCTGAACCAGGATGTGGTACTTCCATCCTTCTTCCAAAACCCACATCTAGAAAGGAAGGTTTGCTGCATACGTTGGATATTGTCAGGGCCATAAAGGCCTATCTTAAAGCTACAGAGAAGGTTCCGAAAACAGATGTGGTGTTCGTTTTACCGGAAGGGCCCAAGATGGGTCAGGCAGCTGCTTGATCCACCATCGCAAGATGGATTAAACAATTAATTGTTCAGGCCTGCGGTTTGAAGAGGTTGCCTCCTCCTTTGTCGGTAAAGGCCCATTCTACCAGGGCCAGGGGCACCTCCTGGACAGCACATCATCAGATCTCTATGGTTTGAATATGCAAGGCAGCAACGTAGTCATCAGTCCACACGTTTACAAAATTTTATCAAGTGGACGTAAGAAGGAATGCGGATACAGCCTTTGGGCAGTCAGTACTACAGGCCGCGATTCAAGCTCCTCAGGATCTGAGGGGGCTCCCTTGATTTGATTTGAGATTTACATTTCTCGTTTAAGTTGGATTTACTAGTATCTGAGTATACCTCTAAAATTAAATCCTTCTTTGGAAGATGTCTCCCTCCCCTCATTAAAGCATTGCTTTCGGACATCCCATATAGTAATGAATATGCCGCTCTGTGTCCCGTGATGTACGAGAAAGAAAAAGGGATTTTTAAATACAGCTTACCTGTAAAATCCTTTTCTTGGAGTACATCACGGGACACAGAGCTCCCACCCCTCTTTTGGGTGACCATTTTGGGAGGCATACTGCTTGCTACAAAACTGAGGGACTCCCTCTAGGGGAGGGGGTTATATAGGGAGGGGACTTCCTGTTTGAGATTGCCAGTGTCCACACCTGAAGGTACTCCATATAACCCATATAGTAATGAATATGCCGCTCTGTGTCCCGTGATGTACTCCAAGAAAAGGATTTTACAGGTAAGCTGTATTTAAAAATCCCTTTTTTTCCCCCACAAATAGAGCTTTCTTTTGGTGGTATTTGATCACCTCTGCGGTTTTTATTTTTTGCGCTATAAACAAAAATAGAGCGACAATTTTGAAAAAAATGCAATATTTTTTACTTTTTGCTATAATAAATATCCCCCCAAAATAAATATAACATTTTTTTTCCTCAGTTTAGGCCGATACGTATTCTTCTACCTATTTTTGGTAAAAAAAATCGCAATAAGAGTTTATCTGTTGGTTTTCGCAAAATTTATAGCGTTTACAAAATAAGGGATAGTTTTATTGCATTTTTATTGATTATAATTTTTTTACTACTAATAGCGGCGATCAGCGTTTTTTTTTGTGACTGCGACATTATGGCGGACACTTCGGACAATTTTGACACATTTTTGGGACAATTGTCATTTTCACAGCAAAAAATGCATTTAAATTGTATTGTTTACTGTGAAAATGACAGTTGCAGTTTGGGAGTTAACCACAAGGGGGCGCTGTAGGATTTGAGTGTTCCCTGTGTGTGTTTACAACTGTAGGGGGGTGTGGCTGTAGGTGTGACGTCATCGATCACGTCCCCCTATAACAGGGATGACGTGATCGATGCTGCGGCCACAGAGAAGCACGGGGAAGCCGTGTTTACACACCGCTCTCCCCGTTCTTCAGCTCCGGGGACCGATCGCCGCACTGCAGCGGTGATCGGGTCCGCGAGTCCCGCGGTCCCAGAGCTTCGGACCGGGTCACGGGAGTGCGCCGCGGGCGCGCGCCCGTGACCCACGGCTGGGTACTAGAACCAACGTATATATACGTTGATGTGCCCAGCCGTGCCATTCTGCCGACGTAAATGTGCAGTAGGCGGTCCTTAACCAGTTAATTTGTTGTATCTTGCTTGTGTGAAAGTAAAATGCCACCACCAGACTTCAATCTTCTTTTACACCCAAAAATGTGCTGATAAAATTAGATGCGCTTACCAGAACGAATTGACTACTTTAGTGAAAAAGTTAGTCAAATGAGCATATGCAGGATTGTGCCTGCACACATAACGACAGGAAATGATTGATGTGAACCTCATCCTCAGGATTCCACATGGGGATATGAAAAAAACCAATGGAGAAGCCAATAGCGTGATATTGTTTAATAAAAGTATTAAAAACAAAAGGAAAAAGCCAAATGGCCTCTTACTGTAATTTGGAGCTGCAGACGTGTCACCGTCAATGCGGTAGGTGATTGGGTTGTCGGGGATCCCTTGCCACCGCCGTAGCACGACCTCACGTTCCCAGCTGCTAGCTCCTCAGGTCGGGATGCACGTCACGTGACCGGGTACTGCCTCCAGGAGGAGGCAGTACCCGGTCCATGGACGACAAAGAAAAGGATTTTTTTTCACTCAGTTTAGGCCGATACGTATTCTTCTACATATTTTTGGTAAAAATAATCGCAATGAGCGTTTATTGATCGGTTTGCGCAAAAGTTATAGCGTTTACAAAATAGGGGATAGTTTTATGGCATTTTTATTAATATTTTTTTTATTATTATTAATGCCGGTGATCAGCAATTTTTTATCGTGACTGCGACATTATGGCGGACACATCGGACACCTTTGACAAATTTTTTGGGACCATTCACATTTTTACAGCGATCAGTGCTTTAAAAATGCACTGATTATTGTGAAAATGACACTGGCAGTGAAGGAGTTAACCACTAGGTGGCGCGCTGTAGGGGTTTGCGCAAATGATATAGCGTCTACAAAATAGGGGATATGTATATGGCATTTGTATTATAATACAATAGCTTTATGGCATTTTTAATAATATTTTTTTTTTACTAGTAATGGTGGCGATCAGCAATTTTTTTTATCGTGACTGTGACACTGCGGCGGACACCTTGGACATTTTGGACACTTTTTAGGGACCATTGACATTTATTCAGCGATCAGAGCTAACAATACCCACTGATTACTGTATAAATGTCACTGGCAGGGAAGGGGTTAACACTAGGGGGTTATTAACCCCTTCCATACAGGGCATTTTCACCCCCTTCCTGCCCAGACCAATTTTTAGTTTTCAGCGCTGTTGCACTTTGAATGACAATTGCGCGGTCAGGCAACACTGTACCCAAATTAAATCGTTATGTTTTTTTCCCCCACAAATAGAGCTTTCTTTTGGTGGTATTTGATCATCTCTGCGGTTTTTATTTTTTGCGCTATAAACAAAAGAAGAGCGACAATTTAAAAAAAAAAAACACAATATTTTTTCCTTTTTAATACATATCACAATATTTTTTTTTTTTTAAACTTTTTTTCCCCTCAGTTTAGACCGATACGTATTCTACGTATTTTTGGTTAAAAAAAATGCAATAATCGTATATTGATTGGTTTGCGCAAAAGTTATAGCGTCTACAAAATAGGTGATAGATTTATGGCATTTTTTTTTTATTTTTTTTTACTAGTAATGGCGGCGATCTGCGTTTTTTTTTTGGTGACCGTGACGTTGCGGCGGACATATCGGACACTTTTGACACGTTTTTGGGACCATTCACATTTACACAGCGATTAGTGCTATAAAACTGCACTGATTACTGTGTAAATGTGACTGGCAGGGAAGGGGTTAACACTAGGGGGCGCTGAAGGGGTTAAAATGTGTCCTAAAGTATGTTCTAACTGTAGGGGGAGGGGGACTCACAGGGGGAGGAGATCGATGTGTGTTCCTCTGTACTGGGAACACACATCGATCTCCTCACCGCTGACAGGAGGTGGATCTGTGTGTTTACACACACAGATCCACACTCCTGACGTGATTGCCGGAAATTGCGGGTGCCCGGCGGCAATCGAAGCCGTCGGGCACGCGCGTAGGATCGCGAGTGGTGCCGCGGGCGCGCGCGCGCCCTAGAACGCCGTGAAGACAGGACGTTGTGCAACGTCCAGTCTCATCGGCGAGGGGATGACCATAACGTCATTCCCCTATGGCCAGGTAAGGAAGGGGTTAATGGTTCCCTAGGGAGGTATTTCTAGCTGTGGGGGGCGGGGACTGACTGGGAGTAGAGAGAGAGCGCTGTTCATGATTACTATTTACATTGACAGATCCCCATTCAGGCTCTCTGTGGAGCGATCGTGGGTCGCCAGCGGACATTGCGTGATTAAGTGATTCTTACGGTAAGGGGGGGATGGGCAACATGGGACAAAACAGTGATCACCACTTCCGATTACGATTGTCAATAGACAGAGCGGGTAGATGCTTGTTTACATCAGCATCTCCCCGTTCTTTCTTACCGTGAGACAGGGCTAGACTGGGACAAAAATGTGGCCCTGGACTCCATCCAGACCGGCCCAGGGCACACCACATTAAGGCACAGCACATCAGGGCACATGGCACATCGTTCACCTGCCAGCATGCAGAGTAGCGCAGGAAGCGTGTGTTCTCTCTCAAGTCACACTGCGGCTGCTCCCTGCTCCCCAGCAGACCCTCCTCTCCAGGGCCGTCTTTATAGCATCATGGGCCCCTGGGAAAAGTAATGCTCTGGGGCTCCTACAATGGAGATGTGCAGGTAAACAGAAATCAAATAGGTAAGAGGTAGGGGATATCTAGGGTGTAGAGGGGTCAGAGTGCTGGGGGCTTATCTGGGATGTAGAGGGGTCAGAGTGCTGGGGGGATATCTGGGGTGTAGAGGGGTCAGAGTGCTGGGGGCTTATCTGGGATGTAGAGGGGTCAGAGTGCTGGGGGGATATCTGGGGTGTAGAGTGGTCAGAGTGCTGGGGGGATATCTGGGGTGTAGAGGGGTCAGAGTGCTGGGGGGATATCTGGGGTGTAGAGGGGTCAGAGTGCTGGGGGGATATGTGGAGTGTAGAGGGGTCAGAGTGCTGGGGGGATATCTGGGGTGTAGAGGGGTCAGAGTGCTGGGGGGATATGTGGAGTGTAGGGGGGTCAGAGTGCTGGGGGCTTATCTGGGATGTAGAGGGGCAGCCCGGGCTCAAGGACCAGCTGCTTTGGGGAAAGGGCAGGGGCCCTCATGCAGCTGGGACCCCTGGGCAGTGCCCAAGTGTGCCCTCTCACTAAGAAAGCCTTGCTCCTCTTGTCACAAGCAAATGGGGACGGACGAGAAGAGAGAAGGGGCCACTGGGGGGGGGGTGGGGAGCAGCCACACCTTGACTTGAGAGAGAACAGACGCTTCCTGCGCTACTCTGCATACTGGCTAATCTTGATCTACCCGTCAGGCGCCAGCTGTCGGCGATTGACGGGTAGATCGCCGCGGACCTCCGACCGGCCCACTGAGCCATCGGCCCACCGGGAATCTCTCTGTAGTCCCGATGGCCAGTCCATCCCTTCCGTCAGACGATCGCTGGACCCGCGCTCGGGCTCACGGAGCGCCGGCGGCACACGCACGTTCACAATGCCGCGATCCTAAAGGGGACGTACAGGTACGTCCTTCTGCCTGTCCGAGCCATGCTGTCGACATATATAATTGTGCGCTGGTCGGCAAGCAGTTTAATGGAACCAACTTTTCTCAACAAAGAACACCAAAAGACATGTGGGAATGCTTTCAGGACGTAGTAAACAAAGACAATTGCATTCCATTGGGTATCAAACATAAAAGAACAAAAGTTCAACCAGGTTGCCTAAAATCTAGGGTAAAAAGACATACAAGTGAGAATAAACTGGCCTTTAGAAAAATACACAGGTGGAATAGTCAACATTGGCATTTCAAGTACAGTACATGGAATCCAACAACAAAAGGAAGAGCGCAGTAAGGGCAGCTAAAATAGGTCATTAAATACGTATTACTTCAGAAGGAAACCGCATGAAAAATTTCTACAAATGTATCAGTATTAAAAAGATCAGTACAAAACATGTAGGGTCAATAAAAGTCTGGTTACATGAGACAGGGAGACGGTAGATGTAATAAATACATTCTTCCCTTTAGTCTTTACAGAATACAAAGATAGGTTTAATAATTGTGACAGACCAAAATTAAATTAAAAAAATGGTGGTGCACAGCATAATGTGGGGGGGGGGGGGGGGGGGGGGGTCAGGGCCCCCTCTGCCCCCCTAAGGACGCCAATGCCTAAAATACAGACTCCCCTACATTACAGACCCCTCTACAATACAGCCCATACAGACCCCCCCCCCACATTACCACGGCCCACCGGGCATTTGCCCAGTATGCCCTATAGCCAGTCCGTGCCTGCAGTCAGGACAGGGGCGACACACATGGACTCCAGGAACTGGAGGACCCATATTTTGGGTCTCTACTCAGAGCAGATCTTAACATCATCAGCTCAAAGCAACCTAATTCTTAAGGTCTCCTTATATCTATTAAAGGTGTTATGTGTTTAGTGTTTTTGGCCCATTATGTGCCTACTACGGCTGCATTCCCATCATAGGCTTGCCTACAGGGTGTGCCCAGGCACACCCTAATCAACTCCGTGCAGCACAGATTTCCCCTACTGCCCTGGCTCCGATCTTTTCCCCTGCAGTGCTGCCAGCTTCCCTCCTCTGCTATCAGCTGTTGCTGCTGGGATGTTTTAGGAGTGGGGAAGGGGCCAGTAAATATGTAATTTGCCAGCCCCTTCCCTTTATGAATGAACATCCTGAGTGATCGGTAGTATGTGTTTGGGCTTTGGGGTGCACACCCTAATGTAATAGGCTGCGCACACCTATGATTCCCATTGTTAATCGTGTTAATTAAGTCACCTATTGTTTCTGTCTGTCTGCTAGTATTGTGTCCACCTTGTTACCAAATTATTGAGGGATGTTAAATGTTTGTTGATTAACTTGCTGTTTAATTAGATTACTGCTTAATTAAGATCACTGTTGGCTGTTAACCGCTGTAGCCCTGGGCCATTTGGCTGCCCATAGACCAGAGCACTTTTTGCAATTCGGCACTGCGTCGCTTTAACTGACAATTGCGCGGTCGTGCGACGTGGCTCCCCAACAAAATTGGCGTCCTTTTTTTTCCACAAATAGAGCTTTCTTTTGGCGGTATTTGATCACCTCGGCGGTTTTTATTTTTTGCGCTATAAACAAAAATAGAGCGACAATTTTGAAAAAAATTCAATATTTTTTACTTTTTGCTATAATAAATATCCCCCCCCCCAAAAATATATATATATATATATATATATATATATATATATATATATATATATATATATATATATATATAAAAATGTCCTCAGTTTAGGCCGATACATATTCTTCTACACATTTCTGGTAAAAAAAATCACAATAAGCGTTTATTGAGTGGTTTGTGCAAAAGTTAGAGTGTCTACAAAACAGGGGATCATTTTATTGCATTTTTATTAAGATTTTTAAATTTTTACTAGTAATGGCAGCGATAAGCGATTTTTATCATGACTGCGACATTTTGGCGGACACATCTACACTTTAGACGCTATTTTGGGACCATTCACATTTATACAGCGATCAGTGCTATACAAATGCACTGATTACTGTGTAAATGGCACTGGCAGGGAAGGGGCTAACCACTAGGGGGCGATGTGTGGGGGCAGGGCTACGAGTGAGGCCGCGTACACACGATCAAATTTATCTGCTGGAAACGGTCCGACGGACGGTTTCAGCAGACAAATTTGATTGTGTGTACGGGCGGACAGACAGGTTTTTCCAGCAGACAAATTTTAAAGCATGCTTTAAAATCTGTCTGCTGGGAACCCGTCCGTCCGACATGTCTGCTGGTTAGTACACTAACCAGCGGACATATCTGCCCGCAAATGCCTCGAATGGATTTTTTTACTTCCTGGTGCGGTGATGTGGCGGCGTCAACGTCACCGCCACGCCACCTCGCTGTCTGCCCAGCAGACAAATCCGATCAAATCGGTCTGTCAGACCGATTTGATCGAATTTATTTAGTCGTGTGTACGTGGCCTGCTCCCGATGAGAGGGAGCAGACGATCAGTGTCCCAATCGCGGAAGACTGGCGGAAATAGCGTCCGCGGGTCCTGCGGGCACGGAGCTCGCACAGTGTAACATTCAAAGTAACGTAAATAGACGTTACTTTGAGCTGCTGTGCCATTCTGTCGACGTATATGTACAGGAGTCGGTCGGGAACCGGTTAAGTCACCTATTGTTCCTGTCTGTCTGCTAGTATTGTGTCCACGACACCTTGTTACCAAATTATTGTGGGATGTTAAATGTTCGTTGAATAACTTACTGTTTAATTAGGATCACTGTTAGCTGTTAATTGGATTAGTGTTTGAAGTTTGCATTGTCATGCTGATGTCCTCAAGAGGGAAATGTCCTCCTGTGAGGTATAAAGTATGGGCCAGATTCAGGTAGCTTTACGCCGGCGTATCTCCAGACACGCCCTCGTAAGTACAAATGTGCGCCGTTGTACTTTTACGCCGATTTGCGAAGCTAGATACGCCGTAAAACAAGGCTTCAGCCGCCCGACGTAACTTGCCTACGCTGACATATCGTGGGAGCATACAGTAGTTACGCTGGACGCATTCGACGTACCCATGTTAAATATGCAAATGAGTAAGATACGCCGATTCACAAACGTAGATGCGCCAGGCGGAAAAGATATGCGGTTTGCGTAAGGGTTACGTCCGGCGTAAAGTTATTCCACCATATAGGTGGCGCAACCCATTCAAAGGTAAGGACGTCGGAACAGCCAGCGTCTTTTACGTCATCTACGTGAATAGGGCATGACGTAGGTTACGTTCACGCATGCGCCGTTTAATCGGCTATTCATTTGCATGGGGTCACACTTAATTTAAATAGATGATTCCCACCTCCTTCCTACTTTTAATTAGGCGGACTTACACCGGCCAATTTGCGCTACGCCGTAAATTTACGCTACGCCACAAAGTGCTTTGTGAATACTGCACTTGCCTCTCTAAGTTACGTCGGCGTAGCATAAATGAGATGCGTTACGCCCGCCTAAAGACGCACAAAGCTACCTAAATCTGGCCCTATGTGTCTGAGTTTCAATAAAGAGTCATTCCTTTGGTTCTATCCCAACATCTGTGTCTGTGTACGATCTGCTCGGAGTGGTTTAGAGGGCAGGAGGCAGGGCCGATCTGCCCTATAGGCTCACTATGCAAGCCGCTTAGGGCCCCGCAAAGCTGCGGAGGGCCCCCCAATTTACTAGAGGCCCCTCCTGGTGAAAAGTCATTTTTGGCCCCTCACCACGCTTCTCACTTTAACCACTTGCCTACTGTGCACCTACACCCCCTTCCTGCCCAGACAAAATGTAAGCTTCCGGCACTGCGTCGCTTTAACTGACAATTGCGCGGTCGTGCGACGTGGCTCCCAAACAAAATTGGCGTCCTTTTTTTCCCACAAATAGAGCTTTCTTTTGGTGGTATTTTATCACCTCTGCGGTTTTTATTTTTTGCGCTATAAACAAAAATAGAGCGTCAATTTTGGGCCGATACGTATTCTTCTACATATTTTTGGTAAAAAAAAAATGCAATAAGCGCTTAACGATTGGTTTGCGCAAAATTTATAGTGTTTACAAAATAGGGGATAGTTTATGGCATTTTTTTTTTTCTACTAATAATGGCGGCGATCTGCGATTTTTTTATTGGGACTGCGACGTTATGGCGGACACTTCGGACACTTTTCTGACATTTTTGGGACCATTTACATTTATACAGTGAACAATGCTATAAATATGCATTGATTACTGTATAAATGTGACTGGCAGTGAAGGGGTTAACCACTAGGGGGCGGGGAAGGGGTTAAATGTGTGTCCTAACTGTGGGGGGAGGGGGGATGACTGGGGGAGGTGACCGATTGTGTCCAGCATCGGTCTCCTCTCCCTGACAGGACGTGGAGCTCTGTGTTTACATACAGAGCTCCACGTCCCCGCTCAGTTACTGGGCACTCGCACCGGGATCCCAGCAGAGCGGCGGGTGCGCGTCCGCGCCCGCCCGCGGCTTTAAAAAGACATCACGTCATATAACGTGATGTCAGGATAATGGAGTCCTCCGCCCGCCGTCATTTGACGGTGGGAGGTGGACAAGTGGTTAAAGTAAGATGTAATTTCCGACAGCAGAACACCCCCTCCCCCCACTTCTCAACTTTAATCTTTAATGCGCCCCCCTACGCATTTTCAGCAGCCCCCCTGCTTTTCAACTTTAATGTGACATGTCATTTTGCTTAGGGCCCCAGGGACGCCAGGATCGGCACTGGCAGGAGGCACTGCGCTTCCATCACAATTATCACAACGGCAACGTTCATGATCTATTCTTTTCTAATCTATTATTTTATATTTTGTATATTTTGTTTGTTTCTATGTTATTCCACTGCAGTGGTCTCTAAACTGTGACTTCGGGCACAGATGTGGCTCTTTGCTTGCTGTTATCCGGCCCTTGGGGCTTTATTCCCTCCACTGTCGGCAACAGTGGGGCATTGTTCCTGCCACTGACATCAGGTGGAATTCCCCCCCCCCCCCCACTGACACCAGTGATGGGACACTATTCCTCCCACCGACACCAGTGATGGGGCGCTATTCTCCCCACTGACACCAATGATGGGGTACTATTTATACCACTGATACCAATGTTTGGGTACTATTTATACCACTAATTCCAATGAAGGGCATTATTCTATTACTCCCATTGATACCAATGATGGGGCACTATCCCTCCCATTGATACCAATGATGGGCATTATTTTATTACTCCCATTGGGGCACTATTCCTCCCGCTAATACCAATGATGGGGCACTATTCCTCCCAATGATGGGGTACTATTTATACCACTGATACCAATGATTGGGTACTATTTATACCACTAATACCAATGATGGGCATTATTCTATTACTTTCATTGATACCAATGATGGGGTACTATCCCTCCCATTGATACCAATGATGGGGTACTATCCCTCCCATTGATACCAATGATGGGGCACCATTTCTCCCATTGACAGTGCACTATTCCTCCCGTTAATATCAACTTATTGGACATTATTACTCCCCCCCCCCCTAATATCAATCATGGGGCATTGCTTTCTCCATCTGACAGCATGACTGATTCTACTCTCACTGGCCACACAGTAGCCCCCCTCCCCCCTAAAGTTTGAAGGATAGTAAACTGGCCCTGTTCTATTATATCATTTTCTTTTCTATTCTATAAGTAGGAATCATCATCTTAGTTCACTTTTATACTTTGCTGTATTGAATTATTTTTAAGTTTTAAATTTGAAATTATCTTTAAATTTGAATAATTAATTTAGTTATAAATTATTTTGTATTTGTTTAAAGGGGTTGTAAAGGTACAATTTTTTTTCCTAAATGGCTTCCTTTACCTTAGTGCAGTCCTCCTTCACTTACCTCATCCTTCCATTTTGCTTTTAAATGTCCTTATTTCTTCTGAGAAATCCTCACTTCCTGTTCTTCTTTCTGTAACACACAGTAATGTGCGGCTTTCTCCCTGCTGTGGAGTGTCGTGCTCGCCCCCTCCTTTGGACTGCAGGAGAGTCAGGACGCTCTCTAAGTTGCAGATGGAGAAAGGAGCTGTGTGTTAGTGGGCGTCCTGACTCTCCTGTAGTCCAAGGGAGAGGAAAGGCAGGACACTTCACACCAGGGAGAAAGCCTCACATTACTGTGTAGAGTTAGAAGAACAGGAAGTGAGGATTTCTCACAAGAAATAAGGACATTTAAAAGCAAAATGGAAGGATGAGGTAAGTGAAGGAGGACTGCACTAAAGTAAAGGAAGCTATTTAGGGGGGAAAAAAATGTACCTTTACAACCCCTTTAATTTTGTTACTATTGCGATTCAGAAATTCAGATACATCGAATCTCTGAATAATGAAAATGTCCTCTAAATTTCTAATCGTAACAAAACGATTCACACATGTCTAACATTTAAGAGACGATCGAGATGTATACCAGGAAAACACAGACCAGTCAGCCTAACATTAATAGTATGTAAGATATGGGAAGGAACGGTAAAGGTCGGTATTCAAGAATTTGCCTACGAGAATGATGTCACAAATAACAACAATTATGGATTTATGAAGGACTGCCCAACCTTTTCAACATTCTTTGAGGAAGTGAATTGTAATTTGGATAAAGGAAGGTCAGTGGACACATTTTGTCTGGAATTTGCTAAAGCGTTCAATACAGTTTCCTGCAAATGCTTAATTTACAAGCTAAGGTCTATTGGAATGGAAGGAATTGTATGTTCATGGATAGAAAACCGATTCCAGGAACACGTCCTCAGGGTAGTGATAAATGACTCATTTCCTAAATGGCCTAAGGTGGTAAGTGGAGTGCCCCGAGGTTTATAAACTATATATATATATATAGGTTGGAATAAATAGCTCAATCTCATTGTATACGGATGATACCAAGATATGTAGGGCAATACCTACATGATAAGAAACAGTATTGTTACATGAAAACCTTGATAAAACTGATGGGAGGCAGCTACAAGGCAGATAAGGTTCAATTATTAAAACACTTAAACATATGCACTTAAAGGGGTTGTAAAGGTTCAATTTTTTTTTCCTGAATATCTTCCTTTACCTTAGTGCAGTCCTCCTTCACTTACCTCATCCTTCCATTTTGCTTTTAAATGTCCTTATTTCTTCTGAGAAATCCTTACTTCCTGTTCTTCTGTCTGTAACTCCACACCGTAATGCGAGGCTTTCTCCCTCGTGTGGAGTGTCATGCTTGCCCCCTCCCTTGGACTACAGGAGAGTCAGGATGCCCACTAACACACAGCTCCTTTCTCTATCTGCAACGTAGAGCGCATCCTGACTCTCCCAAAGTCCAAGGGAGGGGGCGAGCATGAAACTCCACACCAGGGAGAAAGCCTCACATTACTGTGTGGAGTTACAGACAAAAGAACAGGAAGTGAGAATTCTGGTATTCCCCATATTTTTACGTTATTCCTCCTATTCCTGTCCTCCACGTCCGCCATTTTGATTTTAAGTGCCTCAATTTCCTCATCCCTTCCGTCATTAGCATCCACTAAGTCATTAATTGTGACTGCGTACTCCTGACTCTCCCGAAGTCCAAGGGAGGTGGCGAGCATGACACTCCACACCAGGGAGAAAGCCTCGCATTATTTTGTATTTGTGGGGGGAAAAAAGGACATCAATTTTGTTTGGGAGCCACGTCGCATCGACCGCCAGTTAAAGCGACGCAGTGCCGAATCGCAAAAAAATGGCCCGGTCATGAGGCAGCCAAATGGTCCGGGGCTTAAGTGGTTAATGAGGGGGGAAAGGAGGAACCAGAGAAGACAAAATATAAGCAGATTAAACTTTAGATATTTCCTTCCCCACTGAACCCTAATAAAATACTCAGCCAGTAATTTCGGTTTTCAGTAATTTTTATTGACATTTTATAGGACAAGAAAAAACAACATAAAATAAGATAAAGTCCTATATAAGCAAATTTCATCAGAATTTAAAGCAGTATTAAAGTAATAAATAATAAAGCATTGTATATTTAAAACGTATATATTATAATTCATCTCAAAGGGAAGTTCTTGTCTTAGTGAAGGGAAGTGAGGGTTTCCCCAATCAAAAAAAACCTGATAAAATATATGGGAACACAAGATAACAGAATAACACATTAGTTGTACTGGGGATGTTAGGTTGGCAATGCTAGGTGCAGGGCAGCCATCACAAATTTTGGGGCCCCTTACACAGCTTTAGGCAGGGGGGCCCCCTGGAGCAGAGAACAGGAGGAAGGGGGGGGCGGGGCGCTGACGACCATCGGGCCCATTACAAGTGTAATGCAAAAAAATATTGAAAATTGAAAAAAATAAATGAAAAAGGGGCCGGCTGGGCCTATAAGGTGCCTTGGGGACCATTGGGCCTGTTACAGGTGTAATGCAAAAATAAATAAGTAAAAAACGGTAGGGGGGGCAGCCAGGCCTGGGGACCATCGGGCCCCTTACAGGTGTAATGCAAAAAAAATATATATATTAAAAAAAAAAAAAATGGGAGAGGGCCAGCCGGGCCCCTGGGGACCATCGGGCCCATGAGGCCTTGTACACACGAGTGAATAAATCCGCTGAACATGGTATGACGGACCATTTCAGCCGAAAAATCAGCTTGTGTGTAGGGGCAAACGGACCGTTCTGGCCGGATTCCTTCGGCGGAAAATTTCCAAAGCATGCTTTGGAATTTTTCCGCCAGAGAGCTGTCCGTCAGATATGTCCGCTGGTTAGTACGGCAAACCAGCGGACATATCTGCCCGCACATGCGTTGTATCCTGTGAATGGATCCGACGCATGCGCGCGGAAGTGTTTACTTCCTGGTGCGGTGACGTGGCGGTCACGTGGCGGCGGCAACGTCACCGCCGCGTCACCGCGCTGTCCGCCGGCGGGGAATTTGATCCGATGGTGTGTACAGCCATCGGATCAAAGCAATCCGGCGGACAGATCCGATGGGAACGGTCCGTCGGACCATTCCCATCGGATCTATTCCCTCGTGTGTACAAGGCCTTACAGGTGTAATGCCTGTACCCCCCTAATGGCGGCCCTGGTTAGGTGTATCCTAATGGAGTCAGACAATAATTTCCAACTTGGGATCTGCGTATTCTTTATTTTTAATTTAACTCATCAAGTTCCCTGGCATTGGATGTCCCCCTGGATATGACTTGTTAGGTGAGATCTTTCCCGTCTCTTTCCCTTACAAACCCTCCATTATAATGAAACTTTTCAGTCTCCTCTCCTCTGGTGACACTTCAGTGTGCGCAAAACCCAGAGCGATCTCAGAACTTCACACGTGGCCGTCACATCTGGCTATCACATCTGCCGCCTGTGAATGCACCGTGTCTGGGCGAGGAAATGGGTTTGATTTACTTGTGGCTCGGAGATAGCGGCATTTCCTCTGACGGTAGGAAGTCACACATTTTCTTTGTGTAGTCTGCAGAGAGATAAAAAAAAAAAAAAGTGCTCCATAGAGCCCATTCATGAGAGGCAGAAGGAAAATGTTGCACTAAATCAATCTTGCAGAATGAAAGCAGGACTAAACTCATGGGGCTTGAAGGCATTTACCATGATATGTTATAATCCACTTACCTTGCTTATACTTTTCTTTTAACCATTGAAAGTAATTTGTTTCCAACGTACCCCAATTTGCTAAAGAAAAGAGACCTCAGCTATTATGTGTTTTGGCATTTCAGAGCTCTACATTGCCTTGCATCACAGAAGTCTAAATGGGCACATAACTATTGGACCAAGGCCCACTGTCAGACCACAGCCTCCCCTCTCCTGAGCTGTCCGCCAGCTGCAGATCCCATGCCTCCCATAGTGTCCCCCAACATTTCACAGTGCCCCTAAATTTTCGATACTGTCCTGGCGACCTCCTCCCATAGTGTCCCCCAACCTTCTATAGTGTCCCGAAACATTCCGTAGTGGTCTCCTCCCACAGTGCCCCCCATAGTGTCCTCTAACCTTCATAGCGCCCCCAATCTTTCCATAGTGGCCTCCTCCCACAGAGCCTTCCATTGTATTCCCCCAACCCTCCATAGTGGCCTCCTCCCACAGTGCCATCCATAGTGTCCCCAAACCTTTCATAGTGGCCTCCTCCCACAGTGCCTTCCATAGTGCCCCAAACTTTTCATAGTGGCATTCTCCCACAGTGCCTCCCATGGTGTCCCCCAACCTTCCATAGTGCCTCCAAACATTCCATAGTGGTCTCCTGGCACAGTTCTTTCCATAGTGGCTCCCGAACTTCCATAGTGCTACCACACCTTGAATAGTAACATCCTCCCACAGTGCCTCCCATAGTGCCACCTAACCTTCCATCCATAGTGCCCCAAGCCTTTCACAGTGGCCTCCTTCCACAGTGCCTTCCATAGTGTTCGCCAACCTTCCATAGTGACCCAATCCTTTCATAGTGGCATTCGCCAACCTTCCATAGTGCCCCCAAACATTCCATAGTGACCTCCTGCCACAGTTCCTTCCATAATGGCCCCCAAAACTTCTAATATGCTGCCATACCTTTCATAGTGGCCTTCTCTGACAGTGCTTCCCATAGTGTCCCCCAACCTTCCATAGTGCCCCCAAATATTCCATAGTGACCTCCCCCAACAGTTCTTTCCTCCCATAATGTCCCCCAACCTAACACAGTGCCTCCAACCCATTCATAGTGGCCTCCTCCCACAGTGCTTTCCATAGTATTCCCCAAACCTTCCATAGTGCCCCAAAACTTTTATAGTGTCATACTCCCACAGTGCCTTCCATAGTGTCTCCAAACCTTCCATAGTACCCCAAAACTTTCATAGTGGCCTACTCTCACAGTGACTTCCATAGAGTCCCCCAACCTTCCATAGAGTCCCCCAACCTTCCATAGAGTCCCCCAACCTTCCATAGAGTCCCCCAACCTTCCATAGTGTCCTCCCCAACCTTCCATAGTGTCCTCCCCAACCTTCCATAGAGTCCCCCAACCTTCCATAGTGTCCTCCACAGTGCCTCTCAACCTTCCACAGTGCTGCCCAGCATGTGTATTCCCATACTTTTATTGTGGGAGCATAAAGTTCATGCTTTACAAATGGGGCATGGAAAGTTTTGGAAGAATTTACTGGGTATAGTCTAGAACCGCTGCTCTAAACTAATTTAACCCTTGCAGTGTGGGGGAAAGGGGGGCCACTGCAAGGTTAATTTTAAGAGTGGGTCAAAGTTTAGTTTCAACACCCCCAACCCAGAATTACTCCAAGAATAACCATGAGCACAAAAAAAAAGTGACCACGCTCCAGGCTAGTAGTAGTCAGGGCCGGACTTGCCATTGGGCTTGATTGGGCTCAAGCCCATGAGCTCCGCTCAATAGGGGGGCCCCGAGCCCAATCGTGGCAGTTTCGGCACCACTCCCCATTCCCCCCTGTTCAACAACTTTGGCGGATGGATATAATTTTCGGCAGCCCCCAGCCCCCCTCAACAACTTTGTTACTCCAGGGGCCCCTTCACTGCAGCTGTGTAAGAGGCCCCAAAATTACTAAAGGCGGCCCTGGAAAGAGGTAGGAAGTCTGTCCAGCGGCTGCCCCCCCCCACTCAACAACTTTGGTCGGTCGGTGAATCCCCCCCTCAACAAGTATGATTGGTCAGCGCACTGCCCCCCCCCCCTCAACAACTTCGATAGGTCGGCTGGCGGATTCAGAATCCCCCTCAACGACTATGATCGGTCGGCGGTAACAACCCCCCCGCTTCTTTGCTCCAGGGTGACCCTTCGATTACTAAGCCCAGGGGCCCCCACCACCCTAAGTCCTGCCCTGGTAGTAGTAGTAACACTCCTCATATTTGGTGTACAATGCATCTTGCTCTCTCCTCCAAGGAAATGTCTTTTCATAAGAAATGTTAATTAAATGTAACAAGGCCATGATGCAACATGAGATAGCGGAACATAAAATGACAAAAAAAAACACCTATTACCTCCGTTCCTATTGCAGCGGGTGGAAATTGATTTTGAGAAAAGGAATAATGCGTTTATAATTACGCCTAGCGAGAAGCTGATTGTTCAGCTCATTATGAAATTGGATCATTATTTACATGTTGAGAGGGGCCGGTTCCCTCACCCCTCCGCACACCTCCATAAGAGGTGACTTGGATGAGCGCATAATATCTTCTAATTGAAAAATATCGCCGTATTACGTAATTAACCTCTTGTGTGAAGGCATTTCACGGGCAAAGTCGGCTGGAGTTTCTGGAAGCACAAGGCCTTCAGACGCACGAGCCTCGCGTAATCCTAGGAGATGATAATCAAGTGGATGACCGCATTGAAAACCATTGCCCAAGCTTCAAGTAGCTTTGGTGAGGTCTGTGAAGGTCCATGTGTGTCGATCAGGGGAGGGCAGGGCCGGAGGGTAGGGTGGCAATTGCCTCCCAGGCCGCCCTGATTTATGGCTGGAAGTCACTGCCCGCTACCATTTTCTTTTATTCTGGTCTATTGCATTCCGGGAGTTGTAGTCCATGCTCAAGCTCCTAGTGCATGGGTCTTCAAACTACGGCCCTCCAGTTGTTCAGGAACTACAATTCCCATCATGCCTTGTCATGTCTGTGAATGTCAGAATTTTACAATGCCTCATGGGATGTGTAGTTCCGCAACAGCTGGAGGGCCGTAGTTTGAGGATCCCTGTCCTAGTGGATTGAAAACAGAGCAGCGCAGAGGAAACTACAACTCCCAGAGACCGGATTCTTGGAAGCAGGGTGCGCCAGGGAGTCGGGACACAGGGCTGGGTGCTGGCTGCAACTTGACCCCAGGACCAGGAGCATTACTTCCCCAGGAGGCTGTGGCATGCAAAGACCTGCTGTGATCACTGTGCTGAGAGACCCTGACACCCATAGCTGACCCCCCCCATACACCCCATGTAACCTCCCCCAGTGATCAGGCTGCATTGATGGGCACTGGAGTTGGCTGCACTGGGAGGCTGCATTGATTCGGCGGGTCAATGGGCCAATTGACTGAACCTGCCCCCCCAAGCCTAAGGCTGCCAGCCCTCCCCTGGTGCCGATACGCAATCTCTGAAGTTAATGCCACCTCCAGACATTTGTGTCCACAGTCGCCGGTTGATCGGAACCGGGTGAACGCTGTATCTGTGGCTGGGCCCGTGGAGTCGTTTCCGGCTACCTAAACCTATTGACCCGGCTGGGCTAAATATATAATTGTATTCCACAAACAATGTACTTTTAGCTGATAAAGGCATATACAAGATGGCGGTATTCCCAAAGTAAGGGTCCTTATATCACCTGTATCCCCCCCCCCCTTGTTATTGTGTTAATATGTTGGGTCATGGCATGTAGACAAAAGGTCTGGATACACATGCCAGCAGGGCATGTATAAGGAGGGGTTGCCTGCTTATCATAATCCCTTTATGTGTTTCAACTGTAGTTTCTGTTTTAATGTACAAGTGTTGAGTTCCCATTGGTTCTTCCTTGTCCCCTACCCCCTCTATGACAAGGCTAAGGGGCGTGTTCCTAACTGTGTTTAACCACTTGAGAGCCGTGCTATAGACGAAAGACGTCCACAGCACGGCTCAACTGCCGGGTGGACGTCCCTGGACGTCCTGCTATTTACATTCCCCGCACGCACCGCCGAGGGCGCGCAGCAGGGAAAAACTGTGCCGGCGTGTCACATGATGCCTATGCGTGTGCCTGGCGGCCGCGATGTCCGCCAGTTATCCGCGATCGGCAGTGACAGAGCAAGGACGTGGAGCTCTGTGTGTAAACACAGAGCTCCACGTCCTGTCAGGGAGAGAGGAGAGCAATGCTGTGTCCCTTGTACATAGGGACACAGATCGGTCTCCTCCCCCAGTCACCCCACTCCACATACAGTAAGAATCACTCCCAGGGAACACATTTAACACCTGTCTCGCCCCCTAGTGTTAACCCCTTCCCTGCCAGTCACATTTATACAGTAATCGGTGCATATTTATAGCACTGATCGCTGTATAAATGTGAATGGTCCCAAAATAGTGTCAAAAGTGTCCGATGTGTCCGCCGCCAATACTAGTAAAAAATAAAAAATAAATTCATAAATCTATCCCCTATTTTGTAAACGCTATAACTTTTGAGCAAATCAATCAATATAGGCTCATTGCCATTTTTTTTTTTTTTACCAAAAATATGTAGAAGAATACGTATCGGCCTAAACTGAGGATTTTTTTTGTTTTTTTTTTAATTGGGATATTATTATAACAAAAAGTTAAAAAATATTGTTTTTTTTTTAAATGTTCTTATTTTTTTTTGTTTATAGCACACAAAAAAAAAAAAACGCAGAGGTGATCAAATACCACCAAAAGAAAGCTTTATTTGTGGGAAAAACATGATAAAAATATAATTTGGGTACAGCATTGTATGACCGCGCAATTGTCATTCAAAATGCGTCAGCGCTAAATTACACATGTGAGGTATTGCCACGTGCGTTAGAGCGCCAGCAACAATTCTAGCACTAGACCTCCTCTGTAACTCTAAACTGGTAACCTGTAAAAAAAAAAAAAAAATTAAGCGTCGCCTGTGGAGATTTTTAAGTACTGAAGTTTGGCGCCATTCCATGAGTGTGCGCAATTTTAAAGCGTGACATGTTAGGTATCTATTTACTCGGCATAACTTCATCTTTCACATTATACAAAAAAATTGGACTAACTTTACTGATTTGTTATTTTTTAATTCATGAAACCGTCTTTTTCCCCCCAAAAAGGCGTTTGAAAAACTATTGCGCAAATACCGTGCAAGATAAAAAGTTGCAATGACCGCCATTTTATTCCATAGGGTGTCTGCTAAAAAAAAAAAAAACATATATAGGCCCGGATTCACATACATCGGTGCATATTTATGCCGCCGTAGCGTATCTCTTTTACTCTACGCTGGCGCAGCGCGGAGAGGCAAGCATGGAATTCACAAACAATTAATGCTCCCAACTCTGCGCCAGCATAGTGTATATTTCGTAGGCCTAAGCTGGCGCAAGTGAAAGTGGGCGTGATCCATGTTAATGAAGCGTGACCCCATGCAAATGATGGGCCGGGCGCCAGACAAGTACTTAAAATGAACTGCGCATGTGTCGAGATGTGGACGTATCCCCGTACGCATGCGTACAACCATGTCGGAACAACTGCCTAAGATACGCCGGATCACTGTGTACGCCGTGAACGTAACCTACGCCCAGCCAGACCCACGTCGGTCCATATTCACAGACGTTCAACGTACAATACGTAGGCTTGTGTTCCCTGGTCCATGCCTTTGCATTGGTTGCGCCTCATCTATGGGGAATAACTTTACGCCGAACGTAAAACTTGCGCAAAACTGCTTAAATCATGCGCTGGGCGTAAGTACGTTTGTAAATCGTTTTATCTCCCTCATTTGCATATTTGAATAGAAAATCAATGGGAAAGCCACATGCGTCCAGCGTAAATATGCGCCCACTCTATGCAGGCGTAGGCAAGTTACGTCGGTGGGATGAAGTCAGTTTTTAGGCGTATCTAAGTTTGTGGGTTCGGCGCACAGATACGACGGCGCATATTTGTACTTGCGCGCCGTATCTGGAGATACGTCGGCCTAAGTGCTTTGTGAATCTGGGCCTTAGTGTTTGGGGGTTCTGAGTATTTTTGAATGATGATTTGTCCATGTTGGAGAGAAGTGCCAGAATAGGCCCGGTATGAAGGTGGGTATAAAAGCCGGGTATTGAAGAGGTTAATTAAGCAGTAATTGGAGGTTTTGACGAATTGGTGGTTGGACACAACACTGGCAACCGAATAGAGTCCGGTCAGGGCCGACTTACCATTGGGCTTGATTGGGCTCAAGCCCATGGTCCCCGCTCAATAGAGGGCCCCGGGCCCAATCGTGGCAACCCCCCTGTTCACGGAAATCGCAGCAACCCCCTCCTGCAATTTTGCGGCAAACCTCTCCTGCAATTTCGCGGCAATCGCTGCAACCCCCTCTCACAATTTTGCGGCAACCCCCTCGCTTAACTTCGCGGGAATCCCCCCGTTCGCGGCAATCGTGGCAGTTTCGGCACCACTCCCCATTCCCCCCTGCTCAACAAGTTTGGGGGATGGATTTAATTTTCGGCAGCCCCCCTCAACAACTAAGATACTCCAGGGGCCCCTTCACTGCAGCTGTGAAAATTACTGAAGGCGGCCCTGGAAAGAGGTAAGAAGTCCGTCCAGCGGCTGCACTCAACAACTTTGGTCGGTCGGTGGATCCCCCCCTCAACAAGTATGATTGGTCAGCCCACTGCCCCCCTCAACAACTTCGATAGGTCGGCCGGCAGATCCAGAATCCCCCTCAACGACTGTGATCGGTCGGCGGTAACAACCCCCCCCCCCCCCCCGCTTCTTTGCTTCAGGGGGGCCCAAGCGCAAGTCCCGAAGTCCTGCCCCGAGTCCGGTGCAGGATATTATGAGCTGTGTAAGAATCTCCGCCTCCGAGGCGGTGACAACTTTGTCCTCGTGAGCAGCTGTGCTGTCAAAACAGCTCCTTCTACAGTCTTCCTGTACCGGGCTCTATTTGGTTGACGGTGTTGTGTCCAACCACCAATTCCTAAAAGTCTCTGATGACTAAAGGTTGGAGTTTCTGATGGGTTGGAGATATTGACAGAACACAGATATAGCAGCTGGCTCCTCGTCTGGCACATACACCACCATTGAAATATGATTGGATCATTAGATAAAAGTTGGAAAACAAAGTTTTGTCCATTGACTTTATTTTTCTGCTTCTTCTTTTCTTCTTATGGCGTTATTGAAGCTGGAATAAAAAGCCGCAACGAGACTCGCAAATCAGACAGTCAAATGTAGAAAGGTAGAGTTGAGAATGGGACAGATCTAGCCGAGTGTGACAGTCATTATGGATTGTTAATGGACAATCAGGTTATTGTCTGCTAACTGCCATTAATGGCCTTCACGCTCGGCTGCTTCTTTTCAACACCGTGTCAGAGCTCAGGGGAGGCCTCGGGTGATAAGAGGCTTCTGGCTGCGCACGGCTGCCAAGAATTACTCGCCTTTTGCAAGTTAACAGGTAATAAAAATGGTTTGTAAAATAGAGAAAAAAAAGCTTATTTCAAGGATTGCTTTGTTAAAAAAAAAGAAAAAAAAAAACTTAAAGCTAGAAGCAAAGCTCAGAGGATAGTCATGTGTGGGAATGTTCTCAGTCCTTCTTAGAGACATGGATGTTAACCACTTAAGGACCGCCCCCTGCACGTTTACGTTGGCAGAATGGCACGGCACAAGCATGTACCTGTAAGTTGCCTTTAAGAGCCCAGCCGTGGGTCGCGCCACCAGCGCACACACGCCGGTCCGAAGCGCCTCGCCCATGGGACCCAATCGCCACCGGTGTCCCGCAATCAGTCATAGGAGCTGAAGAACGGGGAGAGGCGAGTGTAAACACCACTTCCACGTTCTTCTGTGTGGCAGTGACACTGATCATCTGTTCCCTACAGTAAGAATCGCCCCCTTAGGGCACACTTAACCCCTACAGCGCTACCTAGTGGTTAACCCCTTCACTGCCATTGTCATTTTTACAGTTATCAGTGCAATTTTATAGCACTTTTCGCTGTAAAAATGACAATGGTCCCAAAAATGTGTCAAAAGTGCCACTGATTGTCTGTTCCCTGGAATAGGGAACGACGATTAGTGATTTCATGCCTACAGCCACACCCCCTACATTAAGAATCACTCCATTTAGGGCACACTTAACGCCTTAGCGCTCCCCCTTCGCTGCCAGTGTAATTTTCACAGTAATCAGTGCATTTTTATAGCACTTTTTGCTGTAAAAATTACAATGGTCCCAAAAATGTGTGAAAAGTGTCCGATGTGTCCGCCATAATGTCGCAGTCACACAAAAAAAAACGCTGATCGCCGCCATTAGTAGTAAAAAAATAATTATAGATATAAATGCCATAAAACTATCCCCTATTTTGTAAAACGCTATAAATTTTGCGCAAACCAATCGATAAATGCTTAATGCAATTTTTTTTTTTTTTTTTTAACCAAAAGTATGTAGAAGAATACGTGTCGACCAAAACTGAGGGAAAAAATGTTTTTATATATATTTTTGGGGGATATTTATTATAGCAAAAAGTAAAAAATACGTTTTTCAAAATTGTCGCTCTATTTTTGTTTAAAGCGCAAAAAATAAAAACCGCAGAGGTGATCAAATACCACCAAAAGAAAGGAGGCCAAAACTTTCTTTTGGTGGGTAAAAAAGGATGCCAATTTTGTTTGGGAGCCACGTCGCACGACCGCGCAATTAAATAAATAAATAATAAATAAAGCGACGCAGTGCCGAATCGCAAAAAGGGACAAGGTCCTTAACCTGCATAATGGTCCGGGCCTTAAGTGGTTAAAGCCCATAAATTAAGGAGAAAACTGTTACGTGTTATGAGGACAACCAGCCAGCTTGGGGCACATACAAGAATCGGAGTGTTTCGGGGGGATTGTATTAATAAAACATCGGAGATATTCATCCTGAGAAACTGCATGTGCATTCAGGTTCCATTCACTTTTGGTGTTGTTGTGGATATTTAATAAAGATGTATTTAATATATATTGTCATAGCTTTGCCTAGTGTTAGTACTCCTGCAGCTGGCTCTAAAGAGCTGACTGGGGCAGTCTGACGCTGGTTGAGTCCTGTCTGGTAGTGGAAAACTTCCTGGCATTGGAGAGAGGTGTTTGCAGAGTGGGGCTATGTCCGCCAGCGAAGGGCCCCTGTGCTAGGGTGACCAGACATCCCCAGTTTCAGGGGACAGTCCCCTGATTGAGGACACTGTCCCCGGACCAAGTCTGTCCCTGGTTTTGTCCCCGGATTGGATTTAATAGGGGGCAGGGGCAATTTCAAAGACAATCAGTGCAGAATTAAAATTAAAAAAATAGAATTATACACCACCGCCCGGCGTGCCTACTAGCATGAGGGGGTTGTATTTTTCCCATTATCTGTGCCCCTTTCTCATGTGCTGGTCGGAGCGGAGGAAATATTTCTTCAGTTTCGGGCGCATGACTATTTAGCTCCGCTCGCATGTTCTTCTGCCTTGGCTCAAATCCTGGCCAGCTACCTGCCTATCTCCTTGCCTTCCCTGGCGAAGTGATCTTCCTCCGCTCCCCATCCAATAGAAGCCGGGGCCCGAAGAGTAAGACTTGAGAGGCTGTGAGGCATGCAGCGACGGGCAGAGAGACGCTGATTGTTGCCATTACTAGTAAAGGAAAAATATGTCCCTGGATTTCATTTAAAAAATCTGGTAACCTTACCCTGTGCATTGCGCAGACGATCGTCTGGAGGGGATATGTTCACTCTGCAAGGATTTTATCAGTTATGGGGGGATGGGCGCTCTTGTCTCTGCTGTATGTCTGATCAGCACATGTCGGGACTTGTAGCGTACACCTGCAGATAACCTCCCATCTACAGGAACGGTAGTATAATCCGGGTATGGGTTGTTTTCTGGAACAAAGCAGAATAGGGATTCATATCAGCGGTAAATACGTGAGTCTGAGTTGTTATGGTCAGAGACAGAGTTCATGTTTGTTTAGCCATGCGCTTCCTTTGTTTAGTACAATGATCTCCAAACTGCGGCCCGAGGGCCAGATGTGGCCCTTTGGTAGCCTTTATCCGGCCCTTGGGGCACTATTCCTCCCACTGACACCAACAATGGGGCATTATGTTTTCTATGGATACCAATAACGAGATACTATTCCTCCTACTAATAGGGGCACCACTCCTCCTATTGACCACCAACCCTGAGCCCATATTTATTCTCACTGATGGGCCCATGACATTTTCTGTCCCTGTTGGCCACAATCCGGCCCCCCTAAAGTCTGAAGGAAAATAAACTGGCCCTTTGTTTGAAAAGTTTGGAGACCCCTGAATCCAGGAAAAGCATACACCCTGTCTCTGCTCAGACACACCCATAAGACTCCTTTAGCCATTATTTGTTGGTTGTTTGTATTAACTCATCCTGTTGGAAGGATTTCCTGTTAGGTCATTTCCTGTGTGGAGGTCATTTCCTGTGATGTCACTTCCCATGGAGGAAGCGATTGGCTGTTGGAGTCATCACTTCCTGTTTGTCCTTGCTTTTCTGATTTATGAATAAAAAGCCAAGCACATATATTGGGGATATATACGGGAAATAGAGTGATAGGTAAGATGCATTATACCATCAAACGGAATGTGTGCTTATTAGCACAGGTGATATGGTGTGCGGTCAGCGTACAGCCGAATTTCCATAACAGTGGTTTGGGATCTCAAATCGCACCACAATCGCAGCCCGTATGGGTGGCATTCATTTTTTAGTGCCACCTAAAAACGTGGTGCGGTTTTGCCACAATTATCATGCCTAAATCACGCAGTCATTTAGGCAAAATTCAATACGCCCCAAAAAGAAGCTCCTACTGCTTTTTGGGCGTCGAGTTTTGCGCATTGCGGTTTGCTGAAATTCATTGCGACACCGAACCGCGTTTTTAGGTGCCATTGAAAATGAATGACATCCGAACATGGACAGAAACAAAAATAGACAACACAAGGAGCACGTGGAACGGAAAAACCAAAGAAAATGCCCAGCTCAACTCACCAACCAGTCTCTTTACCAACCGAATTAACCTGTCCAACAGTATGCGTTAAAGTTGTTGTAAACTCTTACACACCACTGATTTTACGACCGTACCCTTTATTTTGTCCGCATGCGCCATGACGTCAGCACATGCGTATATGCGTAAATATCTCTTAAATCGTGAAGGTTTAGTAGATATTTCCAGTACTTACAGGTAAGCCTTATTATAGGCTTACCTGTAGGTACTGTAAATATCTCCTAAACCTTCACGATTTAGGAGATATTTAAGATATACGCGCGCGCTGACGTCATGGCGCGTGTGCCGACGTCATGGCGCATGCGCACTGAATTAAGAGCACGACTGCGACATCACGCGACTCTGGCCAGTCACAGAGCCAGGGACCACGGCCCCAGAAGGAATAGGGGTGAAGATGGACGAGGGGGGACCTCAAGGACATTGCAGGCTTCGTTTGCAGGTAAGTGCAATATAATGGGCTAATCTGCGATGCATACTAGCCCGTTATGCTTTTACTTCGCAGGGGAATAAAGAGAAAGTAAAACTCATCAGGGTTTACTTCCTCGGGTTAATTAGCACACATTTGGAAACGCATGCATAAGCTGCAAGGCCTCTTCACGGCACCTTGTATCACTTGCAGTCCTAACCTTCTAAAATTATGAGGGTCTCCACAATGGAAAAACTTGCGATCTAATAGATAGATAGGGGGCAGGTGGGCCTGGAGGTAGCCCAATCCTCCTTAAAGGCACAGGGGCACACCGGACACCCAGCGCATAGAACAATGGGAGCAAAGGTGTCCACTGTGTCCCCTGACCAAACTTACACCAGTTACAAAGTGATGTCCCCTGCCCCCACCTATAACTGGCCTTCACAGCAATTAGCACATGGAAGGACAAACGCATGAATGTCAAAATCAGAGAAAATTCCCAGCTTAAAGTGTAAGTAAACCCTTCTATCATTTTCAGCCAAGGAAGCTGCCATCTTGGCCTCGGTTTAATCTTCAACTGCCGTGGTGCTGCACATGTGATCAGTTATGACACCAGCCATTGGATGGTTTGACAGTTTGGTTGAGAGCACAAGCAATGTGACAGTTGGCAATCCCGGCATGCCGGAAATTTAACTGCTTTTTGAAACTGTTAAATCGATGGGTTTACTTCCGCTTTAACTCACACCAACCAGTCTGCTTACCAACCAAGTTAACCTGTCCAACATTATGCGTTAAAAAACGGGTGTTTAGGGGGGCACACTGGGCACCTTTGCCGCCATTGTGCTATGTGCTGGGTGTCCAATGTCCCCCTGTGCCTTTAACCACTTCAACACTGAGCACTTTTACCCCCTTCCTGCCCAGTCCAATTTTCAGCTTTCGGCGCTGTTGCATTTTGAGTGACAATTGCGACTCTGTACCCAAACTAAATTGGTATAATTTTTCCACACATTTTTTGGGGGGGTTTTATTTTTTTGTGCTGCAAATAAAAAAAAAAATTTCTTTGTTACAAAACTTTGGAAATAAGTATGTTTTCTCCTTCACCGATGAGGCTGCACTGACGGGCAATGATGAGGCAGTACTGATTGGCACTGATGAGATGAGGTGGCACTGATCATGAGGCACTTATATGCAGCACTGATGGGCACTGATATAAGGCTTATGGGACTTTGTTCCCAAAGACAAATATACCCTCCACATGTGGGGAACTATTATAGGTACAACAGACAATGGAGACTTGAAAAACAATAGTTTGTATAAAAACGTTACTTGATTGCATATCAAAAAGGATAAACGTCATAAAAATTTGGCTGGTTGAAAGTGGCACATGGGCAACATAATGGCAATAGTTGCCAAAACCTTGACCAAAGTCAGTGAAAAACTGAGACATCAATTTCAGTTAAAGGGTCATTTTTTTTTTTTAGCTATTGCATCCTTTACCCTATTGCAGTCCTGGTTTCATGTCCCCATTGTTCGTTTTTGCTGTAATCCTTCTCTGTTCTGCACACTTCCTGGTTGTCTGTTTCTTCATGAAAAAGGTACTGGGAGCTTCTCTCTGTGGTCTCTAATCAAGGAGGTGTGATTACTGTGTGTCTAAAACCCCTCAGAACCAATCAGTTTCATTTTAAAAAACAAACACTGCCCTGTATTGGCTCTGTGTCTCTGTCCTTCACAGAAGCATGAAACTAGATGAAAAACGAAACTGAAACTGCAGGCACATTATATGATTTTTTTTTTTATCTAATTTTAATCTTTTTTAAAAGGAATCAGTTCACTATTATGTCTCTATACCCTGTAAACAGTCATTTCCTTTACAACCCCTTTAAGTGAGACCCCCAAACATGCGTTTTTTGTGATTGTAGTGCAATTTGAGATCACGGACAGAATCGCAAAATTCCAAATGGGAACGAAGCCTCATTCTTTACTCCAATGGAATGTTGTTATGGAATGTTACTAAGCTATTTTCTCTCCAGGTCAAAGGTAAATCTGCCCTCCAAAAATACTATTTCTGCCCCCCCCCCCCCCCACTGCCAAGCAGACCTATTTTATCACTCTCATTAACACCTTCTCATCCAGTCCACGTCAACTCTTCTCTACCCTCCCAAACAAAATTGGCGCCCTTTTTTCCCCACAAATAGAGCTTTCTTTTGGTGGTATTTGATCACCTCTGAGGTTTTTATTTTTTGCGCTATAAACAAAAATAGAGCGAGAATTTTGAAAAAAAATCTATATTTTTTACTTTTTGCTATAATAAATATCCCCCAAAAAATATATAAAAATATTTGTTTTTTTCAGTTTAGGCCGATGCGTATTCTTCTACCTATTTTTGGTACGCAATAAGCGTATATTGATTGGTTTGCGCAAAAGTTAAAGCGTTTAAAAAATTGGGGATAGTTTTATGGCATTTCTATTAACAATTTTTTTTTTTTTTTACTAGTAATAGCGGCGATCAGCGATTTTTATCATGACTGCGACATTATGGCGGACACATCGGACACTTTTGACACATTTTTGGGACCATTGTCATTTTCACAGAGATCAGTGCTATAAAAATGCACTGATTACTGTCTAAATGACACTGGCAGGGAAGGGGTTAACCACTAGGGGGTGAGGAAGGGGTTAAAGTGGAGGTCCACCCTAAAAACAAAAACATAACAAAAAAAAAAAAAAATCCTGCAAAAAAAAATAGCATTTTTATAAAAAAACATTTTTTACTAGTAATGGCTGCGATCTGTGATTTTTATCATGACTGCGACATTATGGCGGACTCATCAGACACCTTTGACACATTTTTGGGACCATTGTCATTTTCACAGTGAAAAGTGCTATAAAAATGCACTGATTACTGTGTAAATGACACTGGCAGGGAAGGGGTTAACCACTAGGGGGTGAGGAAGGGGTTAAAGTGGAGGTCCACCCTAAAAACAAAAACAAAAAAATAAAAAATCCTGCAAAAAAAATAGCATTTTTTATAAAAAAACTTTTTTTACTAGTAATGGCGGCTATCTGCGATTTTTATCATGACTGCGACATTATGGCGGACTCATCGGACACCTTTGACACATTTTTGGGACCATTGTCATTTTCACAGTGAAAAGTGCTATAAAAATGCACTGATTACTGTGAAAATGACACTGGCAGTGAAGGGGTTAACCACTGGGTGGCGCTGTAGGGGTTAGGTGTTCCCTGCCTTGTGTTTCTAACTGCGATCTGCGATTTTTATCATGACTGCGACATTATGGCGGACTCATCGAGCACTTTTGACACATTTTTGGGATCATTGTCATTTTCACAGCGATCAGTGCTGTAAAAATGCACTGATTACTGTGAAAATGACACTAACAGTGAAGGGGTTAACCACTAGGTGGCGCTAGGTGTTCCCTGCCTTGTGTTTCTTACTGTAGGGGGATGGGCTCTGTGTCACATGACACTGATCTCCGCTCCGAGTACACGGAGCCGAGATCAGTGTCATTCTCACTAGGCAGAGCAAGGAGAAGCTTGTTTACACAAGCTCTATACCTCTGTGAGACGATCACGGGGATCCCGGCGGCGATGGAGTCCGCGGGCCCAGCGGTCTGACTCACGGGGAAGGCGGCAGGGTCGCGAGCGCGCCGCCCACACGGCAGACATTTAAAGGGTCACATACAGGTACGTGACAATGCCTGTCCGCGCCATTCTACCAACGTATATATCTACAGTGGGCGGTCCTTAAGCAGTTAAAGTAACGCAGTGCCGTATTGCAAACAAAAAATGGCCTGGTCATGGGGGGGTTAACCACTTCAATACCCAGCCATAGTGAAATGACGTCCTGGGCTTTGTGTGGTGATATCTGAATGATGGGGGCAGCTACAGGCGGCATTCAGATATCATTCTTTAGTGCACCATAAGAACAATCATAACAGAGGTTCTGCCGCTTGATCGTTCTTATAGGCGGCGAGATGGGTCGCCCCCCCTCCCGCCGCCATCCGGTGCTTCTCCAGGCTCTCCCGTGCCATTGGGGGCCCGGAGAAAGAATCGTCCGGTGGCGCAGGCAGGAAGCATAGAGATGACTAGTGACCAGATGGTCACCAGTCATCTCTATGACCGTCGGAGGCCCGGGCGCGATGTGATGATGTCACGCCCGGGTACCCAGAAGTAAACAAAGCCGCGATTTTGGCTAGTAAGCAATACTAATCATGAGATCGGTGAAATTTTTTCACAATCTCATGCTTTCCAGCCTGGAGGAGAGATGTGGGGTCTTATTGACCATCCCGCATCTCTCCATAAAGAGGACCTGTCACACACTATTCCAATTACAAGGGATGTTTTTATTCCTTGCAATAGGAATAAAAGTGTTACATTTTTTATTTTTTATTTTAAAGTGTAAAAAAATAAATAAATAATAAAAATAAATTAAACGCCCCTGTCCCCGGTAGCTCGCGCGCAGAAGCAAACGCACACATAAGTCCCGCCCACATATGCAAACGTCATTCAAACCACACATGTGAGGTATCGCCGCGTGCGTTGGAGCGCCAGCAACAATTATCGCACTAGACCTCCTCTGTAAATCTAAACTGGTAACCTGTAAACATTTTCAAAGCGTCGCCTATGGAGTTTTTAAATACCGAAGTTTGGCGCCATTCCATGAGTGTGCGCAATTTTAAAGCGTGACATGTTAGGTATCCATTTACTCGGTGTAACTTCATCTTTCATATTATACAAAAAAATTGGACTAACTTTACTGTCTTGTTTTTTAATTCATGAAACCTTCCAAAAAAATAAAGGGATTTGAAAAATGATTGCGCAAATACCGTGCAAGATAAAAAGTTGCAATGACCGTCGTTTTATTCCCTTGGGTGTCTGCTAAAAAAAAACATATATAATGTTTGGGGGTTCTGAGTAATTTTCTAGCAAAAGAATGATGATTTGTACATGTAGGAGAGAAGTGCCGGAATAGGCCCGGGAAGTAGGTGGGTATAAAAGCCCGATATTGAAGGGGTTAAAAGCTTCCGAAGGGCAAGGGGTTAATGGTGCAAGTTTTCAAAACATTATCCAAGACTAAGGCTGGCCGTACATTATACACTTTTCTTATCCATTTTCCTTTTACCTTCAATCACGTAGTGCAAGGACCTCCCTGATTGCAGACAAATTGACAGTGATTAGGACCGACCTCCTATTATATGGTTTTGGTAAATCTAAAGGAGAGAGTTGTAGAAGAAAATTGTATAATGTATGGCCACCAGCCTTATACTGGATACACACTATACAATTTTCTTTAAATGTTTCCCTTTATATTTACCCAAACAATATATTAAGAGGTCAAACCTGAACACTTTCAATTTGAAGGCAATCAGGCAGGTCCTTACACTATGTAACTGAAGGTAAATCTAAAGGATTGTCGAAAAAAAGTTGTATAGAGTGCTTTATCAGCTTAACCTCTTCCTGACGGCTTCACTTACGACTTTATACGGCCGCAGTGTGGATCTTAAATGCCGGGAGGCCATCTATATACGGCCTCCAGCCACTGGGGGGCGCGCGTGCGCCGCCGCATCATCACTGAGATGCCGATGCGCATGCCTTGCGGCCGTGATGTCCGCCAAGCACCCTTGATCGGCAGTTACAGAGACAAGGACGTGGAGCTCTGTGTGTAAACACAGAGCTCCACATCCTGTCAGGGGAAAGAGGAGACCGATCTGTGTCCCTTGTACATAGGGACACAGATCGGTCACCTCCCCCCAGTCAGTCCCCCTCCACACACAGAACACTATGCAGGGTACACTACTCCTTCAATGCCAGTCACATTTATACAGTAATTAGTGCATATTTATAGCACTGATCTGCAGTATAAATGTGAATTGTGTCAAAAGTGTCCGATGTGTCCGCCATAATGTCGCAGTCCCAATAGAAATCGCAGACCGCCGCCATTGGATAATAAACTGTGCAAGACTAAATAGTTATAAGTACAAGTAAAAAATATAGAATTTTTTTTCCAAATTGTCCCTCTTTTTTTTTTTTGAAATATGTTTTTATTGAAAAAGTTACAGAACATGGTATGACAAAAAAAAAAAACAGAACATATGAAAATGTTTTAAGGACGTTAAGCATAGAAAGCAGGAATGGAGGGATCCTACAGAAAGAAAAACAAAAACCAAAAAATGTACGTAGGAGTCCAATAGGGTTGATACTGTACTCCGACCAGGTGGAGGGGGGGAGACTGCGCACCCCATGTGACATGGGGGGGGGGAGCCTCGTAAGGCACGTCCAAAATATAAGAGGGGGAGGAAGGAGGGGGGTTATCAGTCCCGCGGGGGATCCAGGTAGAAAAAGGACATCTTCTCAAAGTTCAACCTCTCCACGGGGGTGAGAGTGTACATCATGAAAGGTTGCCATATATGATAGAAGCGAGTTTTGCTCCGTTCATGGGTCAGATCCGTGTTGAGCTTGTCCTTGTATAATAACTGCAATAGTTCCTTTTGGACTTGAGAGGTGGTTGGGCAGTCCGTGGAAATCCATTTCTGTAGGATGGCCCTCCTGGCGAGCAATAGACAGATCAGGATCCAGTCTTTACTAGGGGGTGCGTTTGGGGGCGACCAGGGGAGCAACTGGGGGTCCCAGTGGCCGAAGATAGGCAGTAGCGGATCCTTGGGTAGGTGCACCAGGGTGACATCAAAAACATATTGAATGACTTGTTCCCAGAACCTGGCTATGTGCGAGCAGGACCAAAATCGGTGGGCTAGATTAGGCTTGGGTTGTTGACAGAGGGGGCATTCTGGGGTGGCATGGGCTCGACTAAAAGGGATGTGGGCCCGGTGGACGATTTTGATCTGAACCTCTCTCCAGATCTCATTGGGTACTAGTCTGTGGACGGTGTTAAGGCCATGAAGGAGTTTGTCCACCAGATCAGGGGCAGAAAAATCTTTCGACCAGTTGGCAGCTGACGAGGATGACAGGGGGGGAGTAACGTGTAAAAGGAGAGGGAGGTATATTTCCGAGATCCTATACGATCTCCGGGTAAGAAGGGTGTCGGTAAAGGAACTCTTGAACCTTTTACTATCATCCCTGCAGGTACTTTTCAAGAAACTGATGCATTGATTGTAATGGAAAATGTGTGAGGGGGAGGGAAAACTTGTCCGCCAGGGCTCTGAAGCCTATGGGGCGGCCCGATAGAGGGTCACACAGGGAATAAAAAATTTCGAGGCCCTTAACCTGCCATATGAGATAAGGATGGTGTTCCAGACCAAGTTGAAAGCTTGGGTTTCCGCGGATAGGGAGATGGCGTGAAATAGAGGATGGTGTATTGAGGGCTTTCCTGACCTCTCTCCAGGCGATGACCGTGTCCTGAAGAAGGAGACTGTGGAGGGGGGGAGGAATAGATTTCCAGTGACAATGGAGATGGGCCGTTAGGGAGTAGGGGCGGACCATTGCTAACTCTAAGGGGTAGTTTGAGCATCGGGAAGACTGGGTGATCCAATCCAGGCTCGTTCGCAATAAGCATGTCAAATTATAAAGTCTGATGTTTGGCAGGGCAATGCCCCCCTCGCGCCTGGGAAGATGTAGTTTGGCAAAAGCTATGCGCGCACGTTTGCCACGCCAGAGGAACTTTGAGATGGCCGAGTTTAGGGATTTGATGTCTTTGTGGCGAAGAAGTAGGGGAATGGTCTGTAATGGGTACAATAGGCGCGCAAAGCTGATCATCTTGACTAGGTGGCATCTACCAAGTAGCGAGAGAGGCAGGTCCATCCAATTTCCCAGTTCTTGGGATATTTTTGTAAACGGGGGGATAGTTGAGATGATATAGGGAGGAGGGCAGTTTACCTATTTTAATTCCCAGGTATGTGATATGGGACCTGGCCACAGTAAATAAAGAATTTTGGGACCAGGAGGGGACAGAGAGGGAACCTATGGGGAGAATTTCACTTTTGCTATAATTGATACGGAGCCCCGAGCACTGCCTGAATTCGTCAAAGGTGGTTTTGATCGTGGTCATGTCCTGGGAAGGGCTGGATGTGAAGATGAGGATGTCGTCGGCAAACAGTGACCCTCTTTTTTATGTTTATAGCGCAAAAAATAAAAACCGCAGAGGTGATCAAATAGCACCAAAAGAAAGCTCTATTTGTGGGGAAAAAAGGACGTCACTTTTGGTTGGGAGCAACGTCGCACGACCGCGCAATTGTCTGTTAAAGCGATGCAGTGCTGAATTGCAAATAGTAACCCGGTCATTGGGCAGCCAATTCTTCCGGGGCTGAAGTGGTTAAGTCTGAAAATGTAGCAATTGATACAAAGAGCAACAAAAGGAAACAAATGAAAATATTGTGTGGCTCACACACATGTGTGGTACATGTGTGGTACAGGTGGTTGTAAACCTTTAGCATATAAAAGATAATGATTAGAAATTAGTATTGCTGTCTAGGAGCTGACTCGGCTTCAGAGATAAGGGGTCTCAGAGATGAATGAATGAATGAATGAAGACTTATATAGCGCGGCACATGCGAACTGAATCGCCTCTGGGCGCTTGTTGTTCCTGTCTCCTTTGGTATCAAAAGAGATGAGTCTTGAATCTTGATATTTCTCCTGAACACTAAGTAATTCTCCAACCGAATGCTGGTTGGTAAAGCGTTCCATAGTCTGGGATCTTGGACCGCGAATCTTCTTTCTCCTTTGGACTTGTAGTTGGCTTTCGGTATCTGGAGTAGATTTTGATTGGTGGATCGCAGAACGCGATTGGGATTATGAGCTTTTATTTTTTCGCATAAATAATGGAGAGCATTCCCATGGATACATCTATGCGTTAGACAGAGTGCTATAAAGGTGATTCTGTCTTTTACTGGTAACCAATGAAGGGATCTCAGTGAAGGTGAGATTGATTCCCATGTTTTTTTCCCAATCACAAGACTAGCGGCCGTATTTTGAAAGATTTGGTACTTGGGGAGTCCGAGGTAAAGGGCATTTGCATAGTCCAGTCTGGAGTTTACAATTGTTCCCACCACGACCGCTAAATCTTCTTTGGGAATAAAAGGAGTGAGTCTGCGTAGTAGGCGCAGCAGATGGTGAGATCCGCTGACTACTGACCCTATTTGTGCGTCCATTGTCATGTAGGAGTCAAAAATGACCCCTAGACTTTTGACTTTGGAGCTAGGGGTGATGATTTGGCCCAGAATGGGTGGGGGGGGGGGTCCAAGTTGTTGCAGGTTGATTCCTACGCTTGGCGTGAAACAGGAGAAGTTCTGTTTTCACTTCATTGAGTTTAAGATAACTCTTTGTCATCCAGTCCTCTATCAAAGAGAGGCATGTCTCTAGATTGAGGTGGTGATCCTTTTTATTGCAAATGCGAAAATATAGTTGCGTGTCGTCTGCATATGAGTGATAGATCAGGGGTCTCAGAGATCAGGGGTCTCAGAGATCAGGGGTCTCAGAGATCAGGGGTCTCAGAGATCAGGGGTCTCAGAGATCAGGGGATCTCAGAGATCAGGGGATCTCAGAGATAAGGGGTCTCAGAGATAAGGGGATCTCAGAGATAAGGGGTCACAGACATAAGGGGATCTCAGAGATAAGGGGATCTCAGAGATAAGGGGATCTCAGAGATGAGGGGTCCTCAGAGATGAGGGGTCACAGAGATAAGGGGTCCACGCACTTCACACCTCCTTGTGAGCTGGTGAAGGTGAAAGTTGATTTGGAATGTTCCGGTTTCCTTGTGATCAGCAGCCTGTAGGAATGAACACTTCCTTTTAAGGGGTAATAATGACGTCTATTAAATGCTTTCCGTCCAGCGCACAACGATATACATCGGCACAATGTCATGACTGTGCAAATAGGCGTACAGGTATGTCCCCTTTAAATCGTGCGTGACCGCCGCATAAATGTGCCTGCAGGTCCCTCGGACTCGATGTCTGCCGGGGTCCCGCGATTGTGTGACGGGGAGATGTCTATGTAAACAAGGCATTTCCCTGTTCTGCCTAGCAACATGACAGGGATCTACTGCTCCCAATAAAATCTATCATGTTCTAGTGAGCCCACCCCCCACACAGTTAGAACACGCTGAGGGAGCACAGTTAACCCCCTTGATCGCCCCCTAGTGTTTAACCTCTTCCCTGTCAGTCACATTTATACAGTAATCGGTGCATTTTTATAGCACTGATCGCTGCATAAATGTCACTGGTCCCAAAATAGTGTCCAATGTGTCTGCCATAATGTCACAGTCACAATAAAAATTGCAGATCGCCGCCATTACTAGTAAAAAAAACTATAATAAAAATGCCATAAATCTATCCCCTATTTTGTAGATGCTATAACTTTTGTGCAAACCAATCAATTTACTTGGTAAGTCTGCTGGGCCCCTCCTACAGCTCTGCACTCTGCTCTCCTTGCACAGGGTGACTGGTCTTGTCTCCCCCTCCTACAATTATCTACTGAAGTCTGTAGTGGGTGGAGTTTGTTGGGCCCCGCCCACAGCTCTGCGCTCTGTTCTCCTTGTGCAGGGTGACTGGTCTGGTCTCCTCCCCCTCCTGTAGTTATCTATTGGAGCCTGTAGTGTGTGGAGTCTGCTGGGCCCCTCCCACAGCTCTGCATTCTGTTCTTCTTATGCAGCATCACTGGTCTGGTCTACGCCCCTCCTGTAGTTATCCTGTAGTTCCTTCTTCAGCCAGGTCACTGGCTGAAGAAGGAACCAATGAGCTGTTCCGAAACGCGTCCCGCCTCTGACACACTTCCTGTCCTCTTCCTGTTTGTGTTCCATGCTGGTTTTTGTCTCGCTTCCTCTGACATCATCCCCAGGCTCCAGCACTATTGTATCCCCTCAACACCGACAGCACAAGTTGGCTGTTATCTTGTGGACTTCCCTGGAAGCTTTATTATCACAGACTGGGACTGCCCTGCCACTGGAACATCTTCTGGATGCACTTACCTGCTGCATGCCTGTTTAATCAACCATCTTGTAAGTGTTTTTAACGCCTTTAGGGGATATTAAACGTTTTATACTTCTGCCTTGGATGTTTTTCTGTTCCCATTAGAGATTGCTTGTCTCCCTAAGTGCTGCCTAAAGTGTGTGAAGATCTGCTACCCTCTCCAACACAGACTTTATCTGTCAGGATTCAAATGCTTGGAGCGCCCTGAAAATACACTGTTCTCCTTGTGCAGGGTGACTGGTCTTGTCTCCGCCCCCTCCTGTAATTATCTACTGTAGTCTGTAGTGGGTGGAGTCTGCTGGGCCCCTCCCACAGCTATGTGCCCCTTTCTCCTTGTGCAGGGTGACTGGTCTTGCCTCTGCCCCCACACCTGTAGTTATCCACTGGAGCCTGTAGTAGGTGGAGCCTACTGGGCCCCTCCCACAGCTCGGCGCTCCGTTCTCCTTGTGCAGGATGACTGGTCTTGTCTCTGCCCCCTCCTGTAGTTATCTACTGGAGTCTGTAGTGGGTGGAGTCTGCTGGGCCCCTACCACAGCTCTGCGCTCCGTTCTCCTTGTGCAGAGTGACTGGTCTTGCCTCCGCCCCTCCTGTAGTGGGTGGAGTCTGCTGGGTCTCATAGCTCTGCAACCTGGTGACTGGTCTTGTCTCTGCCCCCTCCTGTATTTATCTACTGGAGCCTGTAGTAGATGGAGCATACTGGGCCCCTCCCACAGCTCTGCGCTCTGTTCTCCTTGTGCAGGGTGACTGGTCAGGTCTCCACCCCCTCCTGTAGTTATCTACTGGAGCCTGTAGAGCAGGGGTCTCAAACTGGCGGCCCTCCAGCTGTTGCAAAACTACAAATCCCATGAGGCATTGCAAGGCTGACAGGCACAAGCATGACTCCCATAGGCAGAGGCATGATGGGACTTGTAGTTTTGCCACAGCTGGAGGGCCGCCAGTTTGAGACCCCTGCTGTAGAGGGTGGAGCCTACTGGGTCTATCCTATAGCTTTGCACCCTGCTCTCCTTGCGCAGGATGACTGATCTTGTCTCCGCCCCTCCTACAATTATCTACTGAAGTCTGTAGTGGGCGGAGTCTGTTGGGCCCCGCCCACAGCTCTGCGCTCTGTTTTTCTTTTGGAGGGTGACTGGTCTCATCTCTGCCCCCCCTCCTGTAGTTATCTACAGGAGCCTGTAGTGGGTGGGGCCTACTGGGCCCCTCCCACAGCTCTGCGCTCTGTTCTCCTTGTGCAGCATGACTGGTCTATTCTCCGCCCCCTCCTGTAGTTATCTACTGGAGCCTGTAAGTGGGTAGAGCCTACTGGGCCCCTCCCTCATCTCTGCACAGACTATATACGGCACAGTGATGATGTCACTGCTAATTTACAAGCTAATATTTGTGTTTGCAAAGGCATTTGCTGCACACAAAAGATTTCTATGTGGCGGTTAAGGAATATATTTAAATAAAAGTTTTTTTTGCGCCCAAAGTTCAACTTTAAATCCCAAAACTTTCAAGGCTGATAAATGCGTGCGTTTTATTAATTGAAGCGTTCCTTTGATGCCACACTGTGACATTGTCACTTATATGAGGATCCGGTGACAAGGTTCAGCCTAGGACCTCTCCTGAGTATTCTGTACTTTTCTTCCTACAATTAGAGAAGTGAGTGAGGAATGTCAGGAATGTAATAAGAATGCACCTGGAGAGCGCTCCAGACATGTCGGGCCCTCTGGCACCGATAAGCAAGAGGCTTCTAAAAAAGAAACTCATTCCCCAACCGCCCCAGCTAAAAGCCCGATCATAGGGGTGTAATGGCGGGGGCCACAGAACGACAATAGTTATCGCTAATTATAGTGACACAGAATGGAAATACGAGGGGGGGGGGATCATTATCGCCATTAGGGGATCGCACCTCATCTTTTTCACAAGTGTCAATCATTTAGTGATATTTGTAAGCCTCCTCCTTCCCTACAAACCACACCGGTTCTGAGAACGACGGCGCTATCGGCGAAGGGTAATTAGGACTATCGCTGTACCGCGTGAAAAAAAAACCTGTTTTATTGTGAATTGAATTTCAGATTTATAAAATATATCCAGGTTTGTTGCAAGTAATTGAAAAAGAAAAAAAAGGATCATCACTATTATGGTAATTTTTATTGTATTTACTGGAATAATTAATTGTAGGCACTCATTTGAGATTTACTTAATCACTTCCCGCCCGGCCAATTGCAAATTGACGTCCGGAAAAAGGTTGTGTTATCCTGACTGGACGTCTATTGACGTCCAGCAGGATAACATGCCGGCGCGGGGGCGCGCAGCGAGGCAATCGGTAATGAGGGGTGTCAGTCAGTCCGGCGGAGGCTCTTTACCATCTGATCAGCCGTGTCCAATCACGATGTAAACAGGAAGAGCCGTTGATTGGCTCTTCCTCACTCGCATCTGACAGACGCAAGTAGAGGAGGGCCGATCGGCGGCTCTCCTAAAGGGGGGGTATACGCTGATTGTTTATCAGTGTAGCCCACAAACCCCCCCCCACCGGAAGCCCACACTGGACCACCAGGGAAGCCTTCAGGACCACCAGGGAAGGGGTCAACATGTGGATGGCCAGGTATGTACCCCATGGCCATCGACATATTAAAAAATATTCACAATAGATGCCAATCAGTGCCCACAAATAATGGGCACTGACTGTCAAAAATATAAAACAAGTGATGCCCAGCAATGCCACCTCTCAGTGCCCATCCATGCCCAACTGTGCCACCTATCATTGCCACCCACCATAAGTACCCAGCAGTGCCGCCTAGAAGTGCCCATCAGTGCCGCCTAGAAGTGCCCATCAGTGCCGCCTATGAGTGCCCATCAGTGTCACATTCAGTTCCCCATCACAGATTGCTCCGGGAGTGACGTTTTGTCGCCGCCATCTTGCTACACCCCACACTCCTGCACAGTAATGATAGAGTGAGAAGGGGGCAAGCGGACATCTTGTTACACCCACCGGAGTTTTACAGTAGATTTCACACTTATTTTCAGCTTATATGCTTAAATACTGTGTTTGGAAATCCGACGGACTGTTTACAGGTTACATTTTTAAAGCAGCAGCAAACCTACTTGACCTCACATGGTTGCTAATGTGACAGAACACCTCTGATTTTCACATTTAACATGTAAACTGTCCGTTGGATTTACAAATACTGTATTTAAGCACATAAGCTCCGTTTTGTGTTGAAAATAACTGTGAAATCGAAAACTCCGCTTGCCCCCTTCTCACTCTATTATTACTGTGCAATGTTGTGGGGTGTAGCAAGATGGTGGCGATGGAACGTCACTTCCAGAGCAATCTGTGATGGGGTCATGGGAGCGGAATGTGACACCACAACACCTATGAGTGCCCATCAGTGCCGCATACCAGCGCCGCCTATCAGTGCCCATCAGTGCTGCCTATCAGTGACCATCATCAGTGCCCATCATTGCCACCTCATTGGTGCCACCTCATCTGTGCCCATCAGTGCCGCCATATCAGTGCCCGTAATTGAAAAAGAAAACATACTTATTTACAAAAAAATTTATAGAAACATTTTCGGTCTTTTTTTAGTTGTTGCGCAAAAAAAAAAAAAACGCAGAGGTGATCAAATCCCACCAAAAGGAAGCTCTATTTGTGAAAACAAAATGATAAAGAAATTGTTTGGGTACAGTGTAGTGACTGCACATTTGTCATTAAAATTACAACAGCGCTGAAAGCTGAAAATTGGCCTGGGCAGGAAGGTGTGTAAGTGCCCCCCGGTATGGAAGTGGTTAAAGTGGTTGTAAACCCTATTTTACAAACTTATGCTACAGGTAAGCCTATATCAAGGCTTACCTGTAGCTAATGAGGATATCTCCTAAACCTGCGCGGTTTCAGAGATATCCCCTGTCCCCTGCATATGCCGACGTCATCGCGGCTCCAGCCAACCACAGCCGGATACCCAGAAGTAACTCGGGGACAACATGTCCACTGTATATCTATTTAACCGCTTGAGGACCGCCGCACGATGATATACATTGACAGAATGGCACAGCTGGGCACAAGGGCGTACATGTACGTCCCCTCTAAGATCCCAGCCGCGGGTCGCGAGAGCGCCACCGGCAGCGCCCCCTTCGCGACCCGGTCCTTTTCTCCGTGACCGTCCCTGTGGGAACAGTGGGACCTGATCGCCGCCGGTGTCCCGCGATGGGTCACAGAGAGGAAGGACAGGAAGAGGTGTGTGTAAACAAACCTTCCCCGTGCTTCCTAGTGAGCCTGTCACTGATCGTCTGTTCCCTGTCATAGGGAACGATGATCAGTAATGTCACACACCCAGCCACACCCCCACAGTAAGAATAACACATTAGGGCACACTTAACCCCTACAGCGCCCCCTCCTGGTTAACCCCTTCACTGCCAGTGTAATTTTTACAGTAATCAGTGCATTTTTATAGCACTGGTCGCTGTAAAAATGACAATAGTCCCAAAATAGTGTCAAAAGTGTCCGATGTGTCCGCCATAATGTCGCAGTCATGATAAAAATCGCTCATCGCCACTATTACTAGAAAAAAAAAAAATGCCATAAAACTTTCCCCTATTTTGTAGACGTTATAAATTTTGTGCAAACCAATCAATAAACACTTATTGTGATCTTTTTTTTACCAAAAATAGGTAGAAGTATACGTATCGGCCTAAACAGAGGGGGAAAAAAAATTATATATATTTTGGGGATATTTATTACAGCAAAAAGTAAAAAACATTGCATTTTTTTCAAAATTGTCGCTCTATTTTTATTTAAAGCGCAAAAAATAAAAACCGCAGAGGTGATCAAATACCACCAAAAGAAATCTCTATTTGTGGAAAAAAAGGACGCCAATTTTGTTTGGGAGCCACGTCGCACGACCGCGCAATTGTCAGTTAAAGCGACGCAGTGCCGAATCGCAAAAAGTAACCGGGTCTTTAAGCTGCATAATGGTCAGGGTCTTAAGTGGTTAAAAAAATAATTATGTTCCGATGATCCAAAAACTGTTTTCCTGGAAGAAAACATTGAAGAAAAATATATCTTCTACATGCTACTTATGAGGAAAGTTATAGAGTACGATAAACGGAGCAGCACACAGGAGGGTGACGTAAGGGGCGCTCTTTGATCCAAATGATTTCCAGAAGGCCAGTAAAAGTTGTAACATGAAAGGGATCGGTCTTATCTCTCACACTGTAACAGTTTACTCCTCATTGATTATTAACAGAAGAGACGGATGGGAAACATTGGAGAGCAACTGTCACTTTATACACAACTGTCAGAGCCTGTACACACATACTGTACACACATATACACAGGGCAGCCGTCACAAATTGTGGGGCCCCTTACACAGCTTCAGGCAGGGCCCCCCATGGAGCAGAGAACAGAGAAATAAAACAATAAAATAAAAATAAACGGGAGTGGGGCCAGCCGGGCCTGTAAGGGGCCCTGGGGGACCATCGAGCCCCTTTACAGGTGTAATGCAAAAAAATTAGGGCTGTTACTGATTAAAAATGTTGTGTTCGATTAATTTTTATTTTTTTATTTTTTGATCGATTAACGACTATTTTCGATTAATTATAACGCACATACAGATCCAACTACTTTTAGCTGATTTCCTTGCAGGCTGATTCCCAGTGCAGCTCCCAACCACTGGAAAAATGGAGAGCAGGATACAAAAAAACACACAAAGGCAGCGCTCGCTGGGAATAGTATTAAAACTTTTATAGTCTTCAAGTAGGTAACAAAATAAATATTGCACTGGAGATAAAATGGATGTAGCTACATAAACTGTAAAAATGGTGCGAGTAATACCAAACGGTAGCAAAAGCAGTCATAAAAACATGTAGCCAAGTATGATACTGGTATAAAAATGGGTACAACGATACCACTGCTGAATCCAGATGAGGAGAAGTTAACATCAGTCCGTCGGCATGTAGATGTCCCGTGAAGGGAACGATCACAACTCCCAGTGGATGGCTGTAGAATCCCAGGTTGATAGAGGGAAGTGCAACAGCCCTTGTGTGTGGCAGATAGTAAGCTCTAACCGGCATGCAGATATGAAGACACAGCAAAGGAGCCCTTCAGATGGACACGGCAAGTCTGTGAGGTCACCGGATCTCCGCCGGAACTCCCTGAAGTCCCAGAAGCCGGCGGAGAGGTGAGTACCAATCAAAAGAATTTTGATCGATCGAAAAAGTTTTGATCGATCAAAAAAATTAAAGATTAATCGATGAATTAATAGTTAATTTCCACAGCCCTAAAAAAATAAAAATAAAACAATAAAAAAACAGGAGGGGGGCCAGCCAGCCTGTAAAGGGCCCTGGGGACCATCGGGCCCCTTACAGGTGTACTGCAAAAAAATAATGTAAAAATGGGAGGGGGGCCAGCCGGGCCCATGGGGACCATCAGGCCCCTTACAGGTGTAATGCCTGTACCCCCCTGATGGCGGCCCTGCATATACATAGAGATATACTGTACAGAGAGAGCCCACAAGTTTCAGCACTCAAAGTGTTATCAAAACAAGAAGCAGTTATTTCATAATTAGCAACAGTTTCAGGTTTACATCAACAATTCATCAGACAAGAAACCTCTGATTACAAAGTATCAAGCGAGGTGATCTGTACAGAACGTGGAAACATTATCAATTGTTATTTAAACAATTGCAACAAACTTCAGATAACTTGGAATAATTCATAACGAGGAGAAACAACAAAGACAAAATCTTGCCGATGAGCGTTGCATAGAGATGATAAATAACGTGAATAAATGTTACAATTCAAGATGAGGATTCCTTCCACAGAGACTGTTTTTTCTTCTATAAAAATAAAAAACATGTTATACCTACATGCTTGGTATATCTATAACGGTTTTGCCCAGAGCAGCCCAGATCCTCCTCTTTTTGGGTCCCTGGCCCCTCCCTCCTGTCGCGTGCCCCCACAGCAAGCAGCTTGCTATGGGGGTGGACACGGTGCTGCCGATGAAGAGTTTAACCGCATCCTTACCGAGTCATTGTATAATGATGCCGACAGGAACCCTCCCTCCGGGTGGACTTCATATGACGTCCTGGGTTTCCCCGCCATCTAGGGGGCGTGTGCCCGCCGCATTGCTCGGGCCACGATGTCCGCCAGGCACCCGCGATTGCCCGCGATCACAGCAGGACCGTGGATCTGTCAACAATTCTTAACCGTAGGTCTTCTGAGAGCTCTTTTGTGCGAGGCATCATTCACGTCATGCAATGGTTTTTGTGAAAAGGTACAAACCCAGAACTGGTGCATGTTTTTTATAGGGCAGGGCAGCTGTAACCAACACCTCCAATCTCATTTCATTGATTGGACCACTCCAGTTGGCTGACACCTCACTCCAATTAGCTCTTGGAGATGTCATTAGGGGTTCACATACTTTTTTCCACCTGCACTGTAAAATGACGTCGGCAGGAACCCTCCCTCCCTCCGGGTGGACGTCATATGATGTCCTGGGTTTCCTGTCTGTCTAGGGGGCGTGTGCCCGCCCGGGCTCTCGAGATACGCCGGCGTAAGTGCCTTGTGAATCCGGGCCATAGTGTTTGAGGGTTCTAGGTAATTTCATAGCAACAAAAATTATGATTTTTACATCTACAGTAGGAGCGAAGTGTCAGGATTGGCGCGGTACGGAAGTTGTTAATACAATCACCTGATCAGACTCGGGGGGGGGGGGGAACGAGTTCCAGTCTCACGTTCCCTTTATGTATACGGCGTTTGTTTGCTGCGGAAAATATTGCGACGTAAAGATAAAACAAAACAAAACGCTCCGGATAGACAAGATAAAAACATCTTCTTCTAATCAATGAATTATAGATAAATTGCACTTACAAGGCATTGGATTTGATGAGAGTCACTCCTTTTATCCATATTTTATTGATTATAAGGCGTTTTATCAATCCGCTGCTTTCTGTTTTGTTTTTATCCTTGTATCTCGTTATGTTCACCTTTGGATAAATCCGGAGCTTGCCAAGATGATCAGACGGCCCGGCACCAGAGCGGCGCGTTTCATTTGGACTTTGGAGTTTGGAGTAACCTTTAGCTTTGTTTTCTGCTTTCACTTTCCCGTCAATAATAAATGATGATGATCACGTCTTATGATGTGTTGGCGCAATAAACGCCACGCTGAAACTTTATTACTTACTATTACAGTTCACATTTCTCTCGTGATTTGCCTTTATTAACCACTTAAGGACCGCCTCCTGCACATTTACGTCGGCAGAATGGCATGGCTGGTCACAGGCATGTACATGTACATCCCCTTTAAGTGCCCAGCCGTGGGTTGCGGGCGCTCGCCCGTGACCCGGCTCGAAGCTCCGTGATCGCGGCCCCGCTCGCCGCCGGTGTCCCGCGACCGGTCTCAGGAGCTGAAGAACGGGGAGAGGTGAGTGTAAACACACCTTCCCCGTTCTTCACAGTGGCAGTGTCACTGATCGTCTGTTCCCTGATATAGGGAAAGGCGATCAGTGGCATCACACGTCTAGCCCCGCCTCCCTACAGTTAGAAACACATATGAGGTCACACTTAACCCCTACAGCGCCCACTAGTGGTTAACTCCTAAATTGCACTTGTCATTTTCACAGTAATCAGTGCATTTTTACAGCACTTTTTGCTGTGAAAATAACAATGGTCCCAAAAATGTGCCAAAATTGTCCGATGTGTCCGCCATAATGCTGCGGTCATGAAAAAAAAATTGCTGATCGCCGCCATTAGTAGTAAAAAAAAAAAATATTAATAAAAATGCCATAAAACTATCCCCTATTTTGTAGACGCTATACATTTTGCGCAAATCAATAAACGCTTATTGCGATTTTTTTTTTACCAAAAATATGTAGAAGAATACATAGTGGCTTAAACTGAGGGAAAAACATTTTTTTTAGATCTTTTTTGGGGATATTTATTACAGCAATTTTTTTTAAATTGTCGCTCTATTTTAGTTTATAGCGCAAAAAATAAAAGACGCAGAGGTGATCAAATACCACCAAAAGAAAGCTTTATATGTGGGGGAAAAAAGGACTCCAATTTTGTTTGGGAGCCACGTCCCACGAACACGCAATTGTCAGTTAAAGCGACGCAGTGCCGAATCGCAAAAACTTGCCAGTTCCTTTACCTGCATAATGACCCAGGTCTTAAGTGGTTAAAGCAGCGTTTCTTATCCGGAGTGCTGCACAGTGTCCTGTATTTTTGCACAGTATCCTGCATTTCCATGGAGCAGGTGGGACATCAGCCGCCATCATGGAAATCGATGACGCTAATCCAGGGTGGATGGTAATCGGAGTCTCTACACCTTTTCCCCCTCCCCTGCAATGCTGCCACAGGGTGCTGTAGCAAAGAACTGATGTTGGGGTGGGGGAAGGGGGGAAGCTGAGGATTCTAATGTGGAAGAGTGAAGATGAAGGACATGGATGGGGGCGAGCAAAAAGCACTCTGATGTTAAGGGAGGGGGTCTGAGGGCTGTTTTAAAAAAAAAAGAGGGGGGCTGAGCACTGAGATGTTGGGGGGGCTGAAGACTCTGATGTAAAAAAAAGGTACTGGAAATGGATGTGGAAAGAGAGGGCTAAGGACTCTGATGTGAAGGGGGATGGGGGGGACCGAGGACTCTGATATTAAGGGGGTGGGGGGAACTGAGGACTCTGATATTAAGGGGGGTTGGGGACTCAGAACTCTGATGTAAAGAGGGAGTGGGGGGAACTAAGGACTCTGATGTGAAGGGGTGAGGGAACTGAGGACTCTGATGTAAAGGGGGTGGGGGGACTGAGGACTCTGATGTGGAGGGGGTGGGGGAACTGAGGACCCTGATGTGAAGGGAGTGGGGTGACTGAGGATCATAGGTGGAAAGAGGGGGTGGGACTGAAGACTCTGATCTTAATAGGAGGGGGCTGAGCACCTGAAACATGAAGGAGGGCTGAAGACTCTGATGTGAAGGGGGGGTGGGAGGACTGATGACTCATAAGTTGGAGGGGTGTAGAACTGAGGACTCTGATGTGAATGGGAGGGGGCTGAGGGCTGTTATGTGAAAAGGAGGGGAGGCCTGAGCACTAAAATGTGAAAGGGAGGCTGAAGACTCTGACGTGAAAGTAAAAAGGTACTACAAACTCTGATGTGGAAAGGGGGCTAATGACTCTGATGTGGAAGGGAGGACTGAGGACTTATATGTGAATAAGGAGGGGGGGTGAGGGCTTTTATTTGAAAAGAAGGGGGGCTGAGAACTGAGATGTGAAGGGGGAGGGGGGCTGAAGACTCTGATGTTAAAGAAAAGGATACTGAAAACTCTGATGTGGAAGAAGGGGGACGCAGAACCCTGATGTGGAGGGGAGCTCAGGACTCAAAGGTGAAGTGGGATGGGGGACTGAGGACTCATAGGTGGAAAAGGGGGTGGGACTGAAGACTCTAATGTGAATAGGGGGCTGAGAACTCATAGGTGGAAGGCGGTGGGACTAAGGACTCTGATTTGAATAGGAGGGGGCTGTTATGTGAAAAGAAGGGGACTTGGCACTGAAATGTGAGTTACTGAGGACTCATAGGTGGAAAAGGGGGTGGGACTGAAGACTCTGATGTGAATGGGGGGCTGAGAACTCATAGGTGGAAGGGGGTGGGACTAAGGACTCTGATATGAATAGGAGGGGGTTGAGGGCTGTTATGTGATAAGGAGGGGACTTAGCACTGAAATGTGAAGGGGGGCTGAAGACTCTGATAAGGAAGGGAGGACCGATGGCTCATAACTCGGAAGGGGTGTGGATGGGGGGGGGGGACTGAGAACGCTGATGTGAATGGGAAGGGGCTGAGAGCTCTTATGTGAAAAGGAGGGGACTTGGCACTGAAATGTGAGGGACTGAGGACTCATAGGTGGAAAGGGGGGGGAGTGAGGTCTCTGATGTGATTGGGGGCTAAGGACTCATAGGTGGAAAGGGGGGTGGAACAGAAGACTCTGATGTGATGGGGGCTGAGGACTCATAGGTGGAAAGGGGGGTGGGACTGAAGACTCTTATGTGAAGGGGGGCTGAGGACTCTGATCTGAATAGGAGGGGGTTGAGCACCTGAAATATGAAGGGGGGCTGAAGACTCTGATGTGAAGGGGGGATGGGAGGACTGATGACTCATAAGTGGGAGGGGGTGTGGAACTGAGGACTCTGATGTGAATGGGAAGGGGCTGAGAGCTGTTATGTGAATAGGAGGAGATTTAGCACTGAAATGTAAAGGGGGGCTGAAGACTCTGATAAGGAAGGGAGGACTAATGACTCGGTGTGGATGGGGGGGGGGGGGCTGAGGACTCTGATGTGAATGGGAAGGGGACTTAGCACTGAAATGTGAGGGACTGAGGACTCATAGGTGGAAAGGAGGGGGGGTGTGACTGAGGACTCTGATGTGATGGGGGGACTGTGGACTAATAGGTGGAAAGGGGGGTGGGACTGAGGACTCTGATGTGATGGGGGGCTGAGGACTCATAGGTGGAAAGGGGGGTGGGACTGAGGACTCTGATGTGATGGGGGGCTGAGGACTCATAGGTGGAAAGGGGGGTGGGACTGAAGACTCAGTTGTAAATGGCGGTGGGCTGAGGGCTGTTATGTGAATATGAGGGGACTTAGCACTGAAATGTAAAGGGGGGCTGAAGACTCTGATAAGGAAGGGAGGACTGATGACTCATAAGTGGGAGGGGTATGGGGATGGGGGGATTGAGGACGCTGATGTGGAAGGGAGGACTGAGGACTCCTAGGTAGCGGGGGGGAGGGGTGGGACTGAGGACTCTGATGTGAATGAGGGGGTGTGAGGACTTTTATGTGAAAGAATGGGGGGGGCTGAGTACTGAGATGTGAAGGGGAGGGGGGGGGGCTAAAGACTCTGATGTGAACCCCTTGTAGAAGAGCCTACGTGCTCCTGAAATAAAAGAAGCACACTTTTATATCTATTAGATTGGAAGCTCTTATGACCAGGACCTTCTTGACCCTTTTGCATTTTATTGTATTGTAACTGTACTGTGTCCCATATTGTAAAGTGCTGTGCACACTGTTGGCTCCATATAAATCCTGTATAATAATCATATTTAATAGGTCCCCCTATAATTACCACCATTGATGTTGTAGAACAAGACACCCTGAGATAGGCAACTGACAAAGTTGGGCTTCACTATGAAGACTGCAGAGCTCAGCTGGAGACTCCAGGATCGGAGTGTCTGCATTTGATTCTTCAGGTCTAGATTCCTTCCTGTCAAATGCTGCTAACTTATTAACCCTTCCCTCACTCATGGGAACCCGCACCTCCCATGGACTTTACTCAGCTGCCGGTAACATTGCAAACTTGGGAATCACCGATAGTAACCAGAGAAATATATACAGTATCCATTAATTATTGTACTAGATTTTCTTCTTCCTTCCTTTTCTTCCTTTTTTTTACTACTTTAAGTGTATTTTTTTTTTTGTATTTGTTTATATATATCTTGTCTCATGGAAAGCTCATCGCTATTAACACATTGTTTTTTTTTTTTACTACAAATATCGCTACCATTACTAGTAAAAGAAATAAAAAAACAACAACATAAATCTACCCCCTATTTTGTAGACATTATAACTTTTGCGCAAACCAATATACACTCATTGCGATTTTTTTAACAAAAATATGTAGAAGAATACGTATCGGCCTAAACCGAGGAAAAAAATATTAAAAAAAAATTGGGATATTTATTATAACAAAAAGTAAAAAATATTGTGTTTTTTTTTTTTCAAAATGTTCTCTTTTTTTGTTTATAGCGCAAAAAATTAAAACCGCAGAGGTGATCAAATACCACCAAAAGAAAGCTCTATTTGTGGGGAAAAAAAGGACGCCAATTTTGTTTGGGGGTCACGTCGCACGACCGCGCAATTGTCAGTTAAAGCGACGCAGTGCCGAATCGCAAAAAAGGTCCTTAACCTGCATAATGGTCCGGGGCTGGAGTGGTTAAAGTTCCTGCACTAATTTGGCCTGACTTTTATGCAATTTGAGTGCCATAGACTGCAATGTAAACCCTCGCTTACATGCAACAGTTGTGCAAACAGTGGCGGCTGGTGATACATTTTTTTTGTGGGGGTGGCGGGGGGGGGGGGGGACACCCATCAGGTGCAGGAACTTTAAAGTCGCTGCAACATCAAGTTGCACATATTGGCACGTTTGTCATTGAAGAACATGGGTGCGACTAGTGTTCAGAGTCGCATGACAAGCTGCACAATGAATGAAAGCGAATCAGATAAGGAGCATGAAGACTCGCACCTGGAAAAGGATCTCATTGTGGGTTGGGGGAAATAGGTCAGTCGGGAAGGAATGTTGGACGCACCTATAATCCCTGCAAATCTCTAAAACTGCTTGAATTATAGAGAGCGGAATGAGATCTATTATAGGACAGACGGTATAACCTAATTATGTGATTGACTTGATAATTGGCCTTACTTGCTTGTGTTCCGTACAACTCGGCGACCGCAATTGTTCTCCACGTTCCAGTTTCCTTCCACAATCCAAAAACATGATCAAAGATCGGCCCCGGAAACAGTGGCGGCTGGTGATCATTTTTTTGGGGGGTAAACGAAAAAATAAAAAAAAACATCACTTGTTGGCACTGTGCTATTAATTGTCGCTACTGTGCCATCAAACACAGCCACTGTGCCCATCAATTGTCACCACTGTGCCCATCAAATGTCGCCACTGTGCCCATCAAATGTCACCACTGTGCCCATCAATTGTTGCCAGTGTGCCCATCAATTGTCACCACTGTGCCATTAATTGTCGCTACTGTGCCATTAAATTTCGCTACAGTGCCATCAAACGCAGCCACTGTGCCATCAATTGTCGCCACTGTGCCAATAATTGTCGCCACTGTGCCATCAATTGTCGCCACTGTGCCATCAATTGTCGCCACTGTGCCATCAATTGTCGCCACTGTGCCATCAATTGTCGCCACTGTGCCATCAATTGTCGCCACTGTGCCATCAATTGTCGCCACTGTGCCATCAATTGTGGCCACTGTGCCATCAATTGTGGCCACTGTGCCATCAATAGTGGCCACTGTGCCATCAATCGCCGCCACTGTGCCATCAAACGCAGCCACTGTGCCATCAAAGGCAGCCACTGTGCCATCAAAGGCAGCCACTGTGCCATCAAACGCAGCCACTGAGCCATCAAACGCAGCCACTGTGCCATCAAACGCAGCCACTGTGCCATCAAACGCAGCCACTGTGCCATCAAACGCAGCCACTGTGCCATCAAACGCAGCCACTGTGCCATCAAACGCAGCCACTGTGCCATCAAACGCAGCCAGTGTGCCATCAAACGCAGCCAGGGTGCCATCAAACGCAGCCAGCGTGCCATCAAACGCAGCCAGCGTGCCATCAAACGCAGCCAGCGTGCCATCAAACGCAGCCAGCGTGCCATCAAACGCAGCCAGTGTGCCATCAAACGCAGCCAGTGTGCCATCAAACGCAGCCAGTGTGCCATCAAACGCAGCCAGTGTGCCATCAAACGCAGCCAGTGTGCCATCAAACGCAGCCAGTGTGCCATCAAACGCAGCCAGTGTGCCATCAAACGCCGCCACTGTGCCATCAAACGCCGCCACTGTGCCATCAAACGCCGCCACTGTGCCATCAAACGCCGCCACTGTGCCATCAAACGCCGCCACTGTGCCATCAAACGCCGCCACTGTGCCATCAAACGCCGCCACTGTGCCATCAAACGCCGCCACTGTGCCATCAAACGCCGCCACTGTGCCATCAGTTGTCGCCACTGTGCCATCAGTTGTCGCCACTGTGCCATCAGTTGTCGCCACTGTGCCATCAGTTGTCGCCACTGTGCCATCAGTTGTCGCCACTGTGCCATCAGTTGTCGCCACTGTGCCATCAGTTGTCGCCACTGTGCCATTAAACGCAGCCACTGTGCCCATCAATTGCCGCCAGTTTGCCCCTTAAAAGGCTGCTAATTTTCCCATTAAGATGGCCCCCTGTCCGGCTCTTACCTTTTTTTATTTTGGGATAATTATAATAGCAAAAAGTAAAAAATATAGCTTTTTTTTCAAAAAGGATTTTTTTGTTTATAGCGCAAAAACTAAAAAAAAGCAGAGGTGATCAAATACCCCAAAAAGAAAGCTCTATTTGTGGGGGGAAAAAATGACGTAAATTTTGCTTGGGTACAGCGTCCCATGAATGTGCCTAAATTGGCCTCAATTGATGAATAATCTTTTATTTATTTTTTAAATAAAAAAATGTAAAAAAAAAATAAAAAATTAAAACAATGTAATAATATGTATAAAAAAAGTAAAAAAAAAAAAAAAATGTAAAAAAATAAGAATAAAAAAAAAGTTCAAGCGACACAGTGCTGTATCGCCAAAAAATTGACTGGTCATTGGGGGGGGGGGGGGGGGGGGGGAATTCTTCCAGGGCTGAACTGCAAAAGTAAGCAAAGGATCTGTTATTAAAAAAAAAAAAAAAAAAGACTGAGATCCTCGTGTTCTAATAATTAATTTTCTTATGTATTTCTTTTTTCCTGGTTCTGGGGGTTTAGTTATACTTTAATGCACAATATCAGAAAAAAAGTATAATAGAGGAGGAGTGACGACAAGGAGGAGGTTACAGCTTCTAATGTTCCTTGAGTCATTCTCCTGATGGCACCGAAGGACATGAAGGTCACATAGGTCACACAGTTTCCTCCAGGAAGCCGGTGACATCAGTTGATAGAACAGTGCAGTATTGTGCTGGGATCTGGAGCTGGGACCTCAGACACAATGCCAGGAAAGGTTATCTGCATGTCTGTCATGTCTGGGGGCCCGGGGGCCACTGCTGAAGCAGGGAATCCCTTAAAGTTTGCACTTTGCCTCCATTCTTCCGGCCCTCGGCTATGAATAGGCGCTGTGCGGTCTTCTCGGTTTCCCGCCAAAGAAGCGTAGGAGTTGTGAGCTTCCTATTCATGTGCACGACTAATAAAGAGGACCTGTCCCAAGCAACAGCTTTTTTTTTTTTAAATTGTTATTAAAAAAAGCAGTACAGTTAAATTAGACATGATACAGGAGATGGTCAGAGACTGGAGACATAATACTGGAGATGGTCAGAGACTGCAGATATGATACAGGAGATGGTCAGAGACTGGAGACATAATACTGGAGATGGTCAGAGACTGCAGATATGATACAGGAGATGGTCAGAGACTGCAGACATGATACTGGAGATGGTCAGAGACTGCAGACATGATACAAGAGATGGTCAGAGACTGCAGATATGATACAGGAGATGGTCAGAGACTGCAAACATGGTACAAGAGATGGTCAGAGACTGCAAACATGATACAAGAGATGGTCAGAGACTGCAAACATGATACAAGAGATGGTCAGAGACTGCAAACATGATACAAGAGATAGTAAGAGAATGCAGACATGGTACAAGAGATCAATGCAGCCTCATCAGTGCCCATCAATGCAGCCTCACTGCGCCCATCATTGAAGCCTCACTGTGCCCATCAAATGCAGCTTTACCGTGCCCATGAATGTAGCCTCACTGTGCCCATGAATGCAGCCTCACTGCCCGTTATTGCGGCCTCACTGTGCCCATGAATGCAGCCTCACGGTGCCTGTGAATGTAGCCTCACTGTGCCCATGAATGTAGCCTCACTGTGCCCATGAATGTAGCCTCACTGTGCCCATGAATGCAGCCTCACTGTGCCCATGAATGCAGCCTCATTGCCCGTTAATGCAGCCTCATTGCCCGTTAATGCAGCCTCATTGTGCCCATCAATGCAGCCTCACTGTGCCCATGAGTGCCCATGAATGCAGCCCAACTTTGCCCGTGAATGCAGCCTCACTGTCCATCAAATGCAGCTTTACTTTACCTGCTTGTGTGATAGGCGAGACACTGATTGAATCAGTGTTCCATCTACTATCACACAAGCTTGTTTAGGGGGGCGGGACCTTGCTACAGCACAGCCGAACACAGACCCAGCCAGCTCTGTGACACACACTGCGGGAGATGCCTGCTGTGTTTGTGACACATGGGAGGGAGGCGAGCGCTGCAGTGAGCCACAGCTCAAAGTGGCCCCAGGGCAGGCGGCCTACCAGGAAAATTCCTGTTATCCCGGTAGGCCAGTCTAGCCCTGGTTCTGGACTGAAACTGGAAGCTGATTGGCCATCATGCACAGCTGCACCAGATTCTGAGTGGTCCAGTTTTAACAAATCTCCCTCCCAAGGGTCCACCTGTGCAGCATGCTGGCAAGGGGCAGGCTTTTCTACTCGGGCTGTGGCTACTTTCTAAAAGAAACAAACTAAGACTGCACATGTTTTGTCACGTTAACACTTATTGATACATAGATTTCAGAAATGATTTAGCACCATATGGCCCCTAAATGTATTATTTCCATTTCGCACTTTTGGCACCCCGTACTGCCGGTGGAGCTGAAAACGACCACCCAGTTCGCCGCAAACAGTTCTGAAGGAAGGATCCCGCTTTGTGATTCTTTTTTTAACATCAAAAGAAAACAAAAAAAATTGGCAGATTGTTGGATTCAAACCTGAGAATCAGCCCATGAAGTATAATGTACCATCTGCCATACCAAGAAGAGTTTATTCGTCAGTCACCTCCACTCATCATGTTGCTTGAGTCATTCCTCTTACCAACCCCACTGATAATCAGACGTGATACAAATCATACATCACATTATTCCCTCTTCTCCAACCTGCAGAAAGATCTTATACCTCCCATGTCAAACATGTTCTTGTATGCACTCTTCAGTTACATTCAACCCTACCATAGGCGTGCGCACAGGGTGTGCTCAGGGCCGGTGCTACCACTAGGCAAACTAGGCAGCCGCCTAGGGCACCCTGCTGCCTAGGGTGGCCGGCCACTGGTGTTTCTACTCTCTTCTCTCTGGAGCAAGCAACTTATTCTTAGAATCAGGAGGCAGCCACTGCTCCATTCGCACACATAGTGTCAGAGGCACAGCGGCGGCGGAGGACTGTGTCTGTGTCCTGATTCCCAAATGAATGGAAGCAAGCAAACATTCATTGATGGGCACTGGTGAGGCTGCATTTGATGGGCTCTGATAGGCTGCATTTGATGGGCGCTGGTGATGCTGCATTTGATGGGCGCAGATAGGCTGCATTTGATGGGTGCTGGTGGGGCTGAATTTGATGGGCACCGGTGAGGCTGCATTTGATTGGGGCTGGTGAGGCTGCATTTGATTGGCGCTGGTGAGGCTGCATTTGATTGGCGCTGGTAAAGCTGAATTTGATGGGCGCTGGTGAGGCTGCATTTGATGGGTTCTGGTGAGGCTGCACTTGATGGGCGCTGGTGAGGCTGCACTTGATGGGCACTGGTGAGGCTACATTTGATGGGCGCTGGTGAGGCTGCATTTGATGGGCGCTGGTGAGGCTGCATTTGATGGGCGCTGGTGAGGCTGTATTAATGGGCGTTGGTGAGGCTGCATTTGGTGGGTTCTGGTGAGGCTGCACTTGATGGGCGCTGGTGAGGCTGCATTTGATGGGTTTTGGTGAGGCTGCACTTGATGGGCGCTGGTGAGGCTGCACTTGATGGGCACTGGTGAGGCTGCATTTGATGGGCGCTGGTGAGGCTGCATTTGATGGGCGCTGGTGAGGCTGCATTTGATGGGCGCTGGTGAGGCTGTATTAATGGGCGTTGGTGAGGCTACATTTGATGGGCGCTGGTGAGGCTGTATTAATGGGCGTTGGTGAGGCTACATTTGATGGGCGCTGGTGAGGCTGCATTTGATGGGCGTTGGTGAGGCTGTATTAATGGGCGTTGGTGAGGCTGCATTTGGTGGGCGCTGGTAGGCTGCATTTGCATTTGTGTATTTTTTTTAGAACTGGTTCACACAGGGGCGACTTGTCAGGCGACTCAGCCGTCTGACAATTTGCGCTCTGCTCTATTCAATGAAACCGTTCTAATAGGATAGACTCAAGTCGCTCTGACTTAGAAAAAGGTTCCTGTATGACTTTGGGGGCGACTCGGGGCGACCTGCATTGACTTCAATACAGAAGTCATTTTGCACGTCGCCTCTGAAGTCGTCTTGAGATCGCCTTGCCGAATTGCCCTCAAGGTCGTTTCGCCCCTGTGTGAGCCGGGTCTAATTGGAACTATGTAACTTTTCTGGTATTTATATAATATATTAGATACATAATGGATTCTATTTTTAGCAAATACCAAAATAGTTACATACTTAGTTTTTAATAAAGACACACTATAAGACAAAATACAAACAGCAACAAATTAATATAGATACTTATATTAGTTACATAATAAATTATATGTTTCTATATTACTCTGTTGCTCTTTGCGTTTCTTTGTATAAATATTTGGGCTTCGCAAACATTTCTAGAATTTTTTTAAAGCCTGAAGGATCTAAGCTTGCAGCTTTAATAGCTCAACCCCTTAAGACCCGGACCAATATGCAGGTAAAGGACCTTGCCCTTTTTTGCGATACTGCGTCACTTTAACTGACAATTGCGCGGTCGTGCAAAGTGGCTCCCAAACAAAATTGGCGCTTTTTTTCCCCCCACAAATAGAGCTTTCTTTTGGTGGTATCTGTCACCTCTGCGGTTTTAATTTTTTGCGCTATAAACAAAAATAGAGCGACTATTTAAAAAGTAGTATTATGTATCTATTTACGCCGAAAAAAGCCTTACGTAAACAACGTAAATCAAGGCGCCGTATCTGAGTATCTATATTACTTCACTCTTTGTATTTCTTTGTATAAATCTTTTTTTCTTTTTTTTTTTTTTGTCAGGGCATACAACTGCTTTAAAGCGGTTGTAAACCGCAACAAAAATTTTTTTTTTTTTTTAGACCTGCAAGGGAAAAGCCATAATGAGCTAATATGCACCGCATATTAGCTCATTATGAAATACTTACCTCGGAACGAGGTGTAGGGAGCTTACCTGGTGCACGCCGAGCGAGATCTCATCTTGACTCGGCGTGTCTTCCGGGTATCGCCGCTCCAGCGCTGTGATTGGCTGGAGCGGCGATGACGTCACTCCCGCGCGTGCGCGCGGGAGATTTAAGTCCGGCCAGGGTCGCGGATGCCGGTCGCTTGGCCGGAGGATTCCCCCTGCGCATGCGCCGCTGCGCATTGCGGGGGTAATATCTCCTAAACCGTACAGGTTTAGGAGATATTCTTTATACCTACAGGTAAGCCTCTGTATAGGCTTACCTGTAGGTAAAAGTCAAAAAAGTGGGTTTACAACCACTTTAAATCTAAAGCAAAAAAGTAGGAGTTGCGTAATGTGAAAAATAAAAAAGACAAAGTGAACTAACTATGCAAAAATAGAGGTTCCAAGTCCGTTACGGAGCACAGTGCCTTAGTGAAAACAAATAATGTCCAAATAGAAATTGCTTAGTATAGACAGTGAAAGTAATCCATCAGTTCCACAAAAAAAATAAGAATAAAATCGTTAATTGGAAAATGATTGTAATGCAAACAGTCATAGGAAGTCCAATATGTAAACCAGAACCACCACCGAGATTGCACCAATAAATGAATGAATGGAGGCTTACCAGAAGGCAAGCTCAACAGGCTTAATCGCCGCTGATGCGATACTGAGAGGATCTATAGGACATCCAGCTAGCAGCGTTGCCACACAAGGCCCTGGCTAAGGGTTTTTTTAGCCTTAGGAAGATCAATACCTGGCTTCTGGTAAGCCTCCTATCTATCTGGGTGAAACGGTGGTGGTGTCACATATTTATATATTTACAAATGTTGTGCTGACATACTTCACTATGTGAGCTCTTTCTCTGTTCATAATCTTTGGAGTTTTCTACAACCCTTCATCATTTGCAGAGGATTTCTAAAGGCCCGGGCTAGGGTTTATAGCCGCAAGCCTGTTGAGCTTGCCTTCTGGTAAGCCTCCATTCATTCATTTATTGGTGCAATCTCGGTGGTGGTTCTGGTTTACATATTGGACTTTCTATGACTGTTTGCATTACAATCATTTTCCAATTAAGGATTTTTTTCTTCTCTTTTTTTGTGGAACTGATGGATTACTTTCACTGTCTATACTAAGCAATTTCTATTTGGACATTATTTGTTTTCACTAAGGCACTGTGCTCCGTAACGGACTTGGAACCTCTATTTTTGCATAGTTAGTTCACTTTGTTTGTCTTTTTTTTATTTTTCACAGAGCGCAACTCCTACTTTTTTGCTTTCCATTATTGTGTGTGTATAACACTCAGTTGTTGCAGCTTTCTGTTACCATAGGTTTATAGCGCAGTATTTTTCTCTTTTTTCTTGCTTTAAATCTAAGCAAGTAACTCTTTTGGTATTAAAAAAAAAAATCTATTATGTATCTATTATAAGTATATATATTACTTTGTTGCTCTTTGTATAAATATTTCGCAAAAATTTCTAGAATTTTTTAAAGCCTGAAGGATATAAGCTTGCATCTTAAGTTATTAAAGGGTATTTTATTTTATTATTTTATTTTTTGTTTATGTCAGGGCATACAAGCGCTTTAAATCGAAGTACATAACTATATTTAAATAAATTATATTTTAGAAAATACAAAAATAGTATTATGTATCTAATATAAGTATCAATATTACTTAAGTTATTAAATGTTATTTTTATTTATTTATTTTGTTTATGTCAGGGCATACAACCACTTTAAATCTAAGTGTATAACTATTTTTGTATTGCTAAAATATAATAAATTATATATTTCTTTGTATAAATATTTGCACTTCACAATCATGTCTAGAATTTTTTAAAGGACTTTATTAAAAAAAAAAATATATTTTTTTTTGTCAGGGGCATGTAACCGCTTTAAAGGGTCACTAAAGGAAAAAAATTTTTTTTGCTGAAATGACTGTTTACAGGGTATAGAGACATAAAAGTTAACTGATTCATTTTCAAAATGATTAAATATAAATAAAAAACAATTATATAATGTGCCTGCAGGTTGGTTTCACTTTTGAACTGGCTTCATGTTTCTGCGAAGTAGAAATAGACACACAGAACAAAAACAAACAAATCCAGGGCAGTGTTTTGTTTTTAAAATGAATCTGATTGGTTCTGGGAAGTTTTAGACACACAGTAATGACAGCTTAGACCACCGTGAGAAAGCTCCCAGCACTGTGGTTATTAGTGTTGCTCACGAATATTCGTTACGAATATTGCATATTTGAGTATTCGCGAATAAATCGAATATCGCGGTGAATATCCGCTATTGCGAATATTCGTATTTTTTCAAATTTATTTTTAAAACAGATCACATCCTAGTGATCTCCATCGACGTCTAAAAGCATTGCTGGTATGATTAGAGACCCTGGGCCGAGTAGCTGAGGCGATCCTTTTATGTTGCTGAATATTCGCAATGCGAACATTCGTAATGCGAATATTCGCGAATACTTTCTCTGCCCTTCTGTGTTTTGTGTATAAAAATAAAATAAAAAATTAGCTTTAGTTTAGGCATATAAGTTTGTGTAAGTAGAGTTATTGTTTAGTGCATATTAGTTTAGGAAATAATCTCAGTTTTCGCGTGTTGACAAGAATTTCGCAATCAATTTCGCATTCGCATTAGCAAAAATGTTTTTTGGATAAAATATCACGAATATTCGATATTAACGAATATTTCGCGAATATTCTTCTATATATTCGTGAAATATCGCGAAATCAAATATGGCGTATTCCGCTCATCACTAGTGGTTATAAGGAAACAGACAAGCAGGAAGTGTGGAGAACAGAGCAGGATTACAGCAACTTCAAAGCAAAAAACGAACAATAAGGACATGAAACCAGTACTGCAGTAAGGTAAAGGAAGCTATTTAGCTAAAAAAAAAAATCTTTCCTTTAGTGATCCTGTAAATCTAAGTATGTAACTATTTTGGTATTTGCTAAAATATAATAAACTATATTTTAGCAAATACAAAAATAGTATTATGTATCTAATATAAGTATCTACAGTATATTACTTTGTTGGTTCTTGTATTTCTTTGTATAAATATTTGGGCTTCGCAAACATTTCTAGAATTTTTCTTTTAAAGCCAGAAGGATCTAAGCTTGCATCTTTATTAGCTTAAGTTATTAAAGGGTATTTGTATTTATTTATTTTGTTTATGTCAGGGCATACAACCGCTTTAAATCTAAGGCCACGTACACACGATCAGACTGGTCCGATGAAACTTGTCCGACGGACCGTTTTCATCGGACCACGCTGAAGTGGTCTGATGTGTGTACATACCATCGGACCAAAAATCCGATCAGACCAGAACGCGGTGACATAGAACACAACGACGTGCTGAAAAAACTAAGTTCAATGCTTCCAAGCATGCGTCGACTTGATTCTGAGCATGCACGGTTTTTTGGTCCGATGCTTTTGCGTACTAACCTTTGAATCTGTCCGACGGACAGATTTTAAAGCAAGTTTTAAAACTTTGGTCCAACGGACAACTGTCCGATAGGCCGTACACACCATCGACTTGGTCCGATGAAACTGGTCTACAGACCAGTTTCATCGGACCGGTCTGATCGTGTGTACGCGGCCTAAGTGTATAGCTAGTTTTGTATTTGCTAAAATATAATAAATTATTTTTGAGCAGCTACAAAAATAGTATTATGTATCTAATATAAGTATCTATATTACTTTGTCACTTTTTGTATTTCTTTGTATAAATATTTGATCTATAAAGGACTTTATTAAAATCTTTGTCAGGGCATACAACTGCTTTAAATGTAACTATTTTGGTATTTGCTAAAAAAAATATTTATTTAAAATTATTATGTATTTAATATAAGTATCTATACTAATACTATAGTATAGTATTATGTATCTAATACCAGATTATATATTACTTTGTTGCTCTTTGTATTTCTTTGTATAAATATTTGGGCTTTGCAAACATGTCTAGAATTTTTTAAAGGACTTTATTATTTTATTTTATTTTTTTGTCAGGGGCATGCAACCGCTTTAAATCCAAGTATGTAACTATTTTGGTATTTGCTAAAAAATTTAATCTATTATGTATCTAATATAAGTATCTATATTTCTTTGTTGCTCTTTGTTTGTTGCTGTTTGTATTTCTTTGTATAAATATTTGTAGTTTTTTTTTTTTTTTTTTAAACCTGAAGGATCTAAGCTTGCATCTTTAATACAGGGTATTTTTTTAATTTTTTTTTTTTTAATTTATTTTTGTGTATGTCAGGGCATACAACCGCTTTAAATCTAAGTATGTAGCTATTTTGGTATTTGCAAAAATAAAAATAAAAAATCTATTATGTATCTAATATAATTATCTATATTTCTTTGTTGCTCTTTGTATTTCTTTGTATAAATATTTGTAGAATGTTTTTAAAACCTGAAGGATCTAAGCTTGCATCTTTAATACAGGGTATTTTTTTATTTTAATTTTTTTATTTTTTTTTGTGTATGTCAGGGCATACAACCGCTTTAAATCTAAGTATGTAGCTATTTTGGTATTTGCAAAAAATAAAAATAAAAAAATCTATTATGTATCTAATATAAGTATCTATATTACTTTGTTGCTTTTTGTATTTCTTTGTATAAATATTTGGGCTTCGCAAACATTTCTAGTATTTTTTTTATTTTTTAAAGCCTGGAGGATCTCAGCTTGGATCTTTAATAGCTTTAAGTTATTAAACTGTATCACTTGAACTCCAAACTTTCTGCATTCTACGTTACAGATCCATTATAATTAGAAATACGCGTCACAATTAGTCGCCATCGTCTCTGGCATCATCTTTAATTTGTATGACTTTCCTCCCGAAGCGCGACGCCCAGTTTTCTAATTGTCAGACAGGATATGCAAAGAAGCTTCATGAGTTTTTTTTTTTCTTTTCTCAGCTTGTTGCTTCCCATGTGTGCATGATAGGCCTTTGATTGTTACAGCCTGGTGCTCTTAGTTCCTGGTTGGGAGGGTGAACAGACGACAGTTCTGATTCCTTTCAGCTCTGCCTTAAAGGGAGACACAGGAAAAATAAAAGATTCAAGCATGCAAACCCTCGTTGCAGGAGAGCTGTGAGCAATCCTCTTCTGGGACCCGGTCGTCCAGGGGGGCCACTCGGGGCAGGCATGCCAGAGGAAGCACGTTTGCACAACATATACACAGATTTTTAAAGGAGCCCGCGTAAGCCGAGGCAAGGAGGAGCAGCGGCGGCGGTGGTGTGTGCGTCAGGGAGGGGGGACAATCCACACTACCGTAATTAATAAATAGATAATAGGTGGTATTAGTTGGTGTCTATCACCAGTAGAGAGACCCCCCCCCCCCCCAAAACCTGGATGAAACACCGGGCCATCATCGGCTGACATCTGGAAAAATTTGGGGGGACGAAAAAATGGAGAGCCAGCCGGCGGCGGCTGGTGGAGAGGACTCTCCGGGGAAGAACGCCGACAGGAACCCGAAGAGGAAGCCGTCTGAGCCGGACGAGAGCAAGAACAAACCCAAGCTGGTGAGTGGAGGCTTTGATTTGTGTCAGCTGACCTGCTCGCAAGCGTGCGATGGGCACGGTCGCTTTTATTTTATTTTTTTGCATTTGCCATGCCCGCCGTTGTTGAAGCCGCCAGGGCCGGGGTGGCAGTGCCTACTACCACTACATGATGTGACTGTGTTTATTCCTGCCTGTCTCTCCCCCCCCCCTCCCTTGGCTTTCTTCCTAGGTGATGCTGGGAGAGGGGAGGGGACGTCTGCCCAACTGTGAGGAAGGAGGGGGGTTTGGGGAGATCCCAAAGAAGAAGGGAGGGGGGGTGTCACATTGACAGCTTTGCTCTCCTCACCTGTCCTGCCTCCCTGTGCCTTCCACTGATTTCTCCCCAGCATCCCTGGGATACAATGCTGTATTCTCCTCCGGGGACACCATTGTGTCTTCTCTGCTGAATCAGCTCAGTAGGCTTGTTAACCCTTGCCGCTGTCGGTTTTGGAGCGCTTGATGCAGTTTGGGTCTCCTGTTGGTATTTAGGGGTCTTTTGTAGTTCATTATTACATCACTTGTTAACATGTGTTTTGTGAAAGCGGAACTTTACCCATAACAACTTGATAAAAGTATAATAATAATGTTCTTTAGTTAAGGAATATACAGTCAACATTGATAATTATGCTCCAGAAATGAGTGTGTGCTGTAAATTGTCTCCAACCATTGATCCTGTTACTTCTTGCTGGAGGCGGCCATTTTTCTGAAGCCTGGAGCCCCTGAGCAACAGTAAATCTTTAGGCTGTCAGCAGATTGGCCTCTATTGGCCTATTTTGCAAGAAAGTATATTTCTTGCTAAAGAACATTATTTATTTTTTAAGTCATTAATAAATTTGTTCTTTAGCAAGGAATATACAGTCAACATTATTACTAATGATGGAGGCGGCCATTTTTCTGAAGCCCGGAACCGTATAGGCACTTATTTTTTTACATTTGATATACCTGTAAAAGGGGCCGGCATGAAGTGATCTAGCAGGACTTAAAAGTATATAAACCCTCACCTTGTAAAACGACTCGTCATGTGTTTTGTGAAAACGGAACTTTACCTATAACAACTTGATAAAAGTATAATAATAATGTTCTTTAGTTAAGGAATATACAGTCAACGTTGATAATTATGCTCCAGAAATGAGTGTGTGCTGTAAATGGTCTCCAGCATTGATCCTGTTACTTCTTGCTGGAGGCGGCCATTTTTCTGAAGCCTGGAGCCCCTGAGCAACAGTAAATCTTTAGGCTGTCAGCAGATTGGCCTCTATTGGCCTATTTTGCAAGAAAGTATATTTCTTGCTAAAGAACATTATTTATATTTTAAGTCATTAATAAATATGTTCTTTAGCAAGGAATATACAGTCAACATTATTACTAATGATGGAGGCGGCCATTTTTCTGAAGCCCGGAACCGTATAGGCACTTATTTTTTTACATTTGATATACCTGTAAAAGGGGCCGGCATGAAGTGATCTAGCAGGACTTAAAAGTATATAAACCCTCACCTTGTAAAACGACTCGTCATGTGTTTTGTGAAAACGGAACTTTACCCATAACAACTTGATAAAAATATAATAATAATGTTCTTTAGTTAAGAAATATACAGTCAGCATTGATAATTATGCTACAAAAATGAGTGTGTGCTGTAAATCGTCTCCAGCATTGCTCCTGTTTCTTCTTCTTGCTGGAGGCGGCCATTTTTCTGAAGCCTTGAGACCCTGAGCAGCAATAATTTTTTTAGGCTGTCAGCAGATTGGCCTTTTTAGCAAGAAATTATATTTCTTGCTTAAGAACATTATTATTATTTTTTATTAAGACATTAATAAATAGTCTACAAAAATGAGTGTGTGCTGTAAATTGTCTCCAGCATTGCTCCTGTTTCTTCTTCTTGCTGGAGGCGGCCATTTTTCTGAAGCCCGGAGCCCCTGAGCAGCAGTAAATCTTTAGGCTGTCAGCAGATTGGCCTCAACATTTTCAAATCAGTGCCAGAAGGCAACTGATCAGGCACTTATTTTTTTTTTACATTTGATATACTTGTAAAAGGGGGCGAGCATGAAGTGATCTAGCAGGACTTAAAGAATATGTAAACCCTCACCTTGTAAAGCGACTTATTATGTATTTTGTAAAAGTAAAACATTACCCATAACAACTTGATAAAAAAATAAAAAATAATGTTCTTTAGCAACTGCTCCCCACATGTAAAATGTAAACAGACAGATCCCCGTTCTGACAGGGGAGTAGAGAGAGATCTGCTGTTCCTAGTGATCAGGAACAGCAATCTCTCTCCTCCTTCAGTCAGTCCCCTCCCACCACAGTTAGAAACTCCCAGGGAACACAGTTAACCCCTTGATCACCCCCTACTGTTAACCCCTTCCCTGCCAGTGACATTTATACAGTAATCAATGGCTATTTTTAACCCCTGTACCTCTGGACCCCTTTACATTACACAGCACCCTGCATCTCTGGACCCCTTTTACATTACACAGCACCCTGCACCTCTGGACCCCTTTACATTACACAGCACCCCACACCTCTGGACCCCTTTAAATTACACAGCACACTGCACCTCTGGACCCCTTTACATTACACAGCCCCCTGCACCTCTGGACCCCTTTACATTAAACAGCACCCTGCATCTCTGGACCCCTTTTACATTACACAGCACCCTGCATCTCTGGACCCCTTTACATTACACAGCACCCCACACCTCTGGACCCCTTTACATTAAACAGCACCCTGCATCTCTGGACCCCTTTTACATTACACAGCACCCTGCATCTCTGGACCCCTTTACATTACACAGCACCCCACACCTCTGGACCCCTTTACATTACACAGCCCCCTGCACCTCTGGACCCCTTTACATTAAACAGCACCCTGCATCTCTGGACCCCTTTTACATTACACAGCACCCTGCATCTCTGGACCCCTTTACATTGCACAGCACCCCGCACCTCTGGACGCCTTTACATTGCACAGCACCCCACACCTCTGGACCCCTTTACATTACATAGCACCGCACCTCTGGACCCCTTTACATTACACAGCCCCCTGCATCTCAGGACCCCTTTACATTACACAGCACCCTGCATCTCAGGACCCCTTTACATTACACAGCACCCTGCACCTCTGGACCCCTTTACATTACACAGCCCCCCGCACCTCTGGGCCCCTTTACATTACACAGCACCCTGCACCTCTGGACCCCTTTACATTACACAGCACCCTGCATCACTGGGCCCCTTTACATTACACAGCCCCCCGCACCTCTGGGCCCCTTTACATTACACAGCACCCTGCACCTCTGGACCCCTTTACATTACACAACACCCTGTCAAATTTATATTATGAACCAATCATAAAAATAATATATAGTATTTTATTAAATTCGATGGCGCAGGCTCTTGAGTTATCCTGTGTGGCCTGTAGGGAATGTTGAAATCTTGCCAATGGTCACAGTCAGTGATATAGACACTCTCACTAAGCTCCTTTGTATCCAGTGCGTATTTACTCAGCACAGCCTTTCATGTTTGAGTTAATAAGGAAACAAGGTCATGTGACTTTCTCCCGCCATCCATTGATCGGAGCTGGTTCCATACATTGTGTATCACCACAGGCTCCGCTCGCTGCCGCCGCTCATTCATGCACCTGACATCACGCCGCCTAACCGCTTCAATGCTAAGCAAATTGGAACTGTTACATTTTGTATCTCTCTAGGAGAATTCATAGAGCTGAAGTTTAGATTGGATACAATTTTCAGCGCACGTTATTCCTCTGTGCCTCATATTGGACATTATGTCAATTTATTTATTTTATTTAGAAGACTGGGCATTTTCTTTCACTTTATATTTTTATGTGGAAATCATTTTTTTTTTCTTAGAACCCCCAAACATTACATATATATATATCAGGGCTGATCTGGGGTCTAACAAAAAATTTAAAGGGGGTGATCTGGGGTCTGAATGGGGAGTGTAATCGGGGGCGGATCCTTTGCTCCTCTATCTTCCAATGCTTGCTGCCTGGACCCCAGATCCGCCCCTTTAAACTTCTCTTCTAACCCCAGACCATCCCTTTTAAAATTCTCTTCTGACCCCAGATCATCTCCTTTTAAATTTCTCTTCTGACCCCAGATCAGCCCCTTTAAATTTCACTTCTGACCCCAAAACATCCCCTTTAAATTTCTCTTCTGACCCCAGACCATCCCCTTTAAAATTCTCTTCTGACCCCAGATCAGCCCCTTTAAACTTTTCTTTAGACCCCAGATCATCCCTTTAAAATTCTCTTTAGACCCCAAAACATCCCCTTTAAATTTCTCTTCTGACCCAAGATCATCCCCTTTAAATTTCTCTTCTGACCCCCGATCAGCCCCTTTAAACTTCTCTTCTGACCCAAGATCAGCCCCTTTAAATTTCCCTTCTGACCCCAGATCATCCCCTTTAAATTTCCCTTCTGACCCCAGATCAGCCCCTTTAAATTTCTCTTCTGACCCCAGATCAGCCCCTTTAAATTTCACTTCTGACCCCAAAACATCCCCTTTAAATTTCTCTTCTGACCCCAGACCATCCCTTTAAAATTCTCTTCTGACCCCAGATCAGCCCCTTTAAACTTTTCTTTAGACCCCAGATCATCCCTTTAAAATTCTCTTTAGACCCCAAAACATCCCCTTTAAATTTCTCTTCTGACCCAAGATCATCCCCTTTAAATTTCTCTTCTGACCCCTGATCAGCCCCTTTAAACTTCTCTTCTGACCCCAGATCAGCCCCTTTAAATTTCCCTTCTGACCCCAGATCAGCCCCTTTAAATTTCTCTTCTGACCCCAGATCAGCCCCTTTAAATTTCCCTTCTGACCCCAGATCAGCCCCTTTAAATTTCTCTTCTGACCCCAGACCATCCCTTTAAATTTCTCTTCTGACCCCAGACCATCCCTTTAAAATTCTCTTATGACCCCAGATCAGCCCCTTTAAACTTTTCTTTAGACCCCCGATCATCCCTTTAAAATTCTCTTTTGACCCCAAAACATCCCCTTTAAATTTCTCTTCTGACCCAAGATCATCCCCTTTAAATTTCTCTTCTGACCCCCGATCAGCCCCTTTAAACGTCTTCTGACCCCAGATCATCCCCTTTAAATTTCCCTTCTGATCCCACATCAGCCCCTTTAAATTTCCCTTCTGACCCCAGACCATCCCCTTTAAATTTCCCTTCTGACCCCAGATCAGCCCCTTTAAATTTCCCTTCTGACCCCAGATCATCCCCTTTAAACTTCTCTTCTGACCTCAGATCAGCCCCTTTAAACTTCTCTTCTGACCCCAGATAACGCCCTTTAAATTTCAAAAACAAAAACAAATGCAGCCACAACATCTAGTGATTGTTAAGTTACATATGTCATTTTTGGCTTTGGGTTTAATAGCGCTTCAAGCCGCATGTCCCGTGGGCATGCTGGGACTTGTAGTTCTTCTGCAGTTGGCGACTCGCAGGCCTCATAAGGCGGCTAAAGAGACCAGGAAATCCCAAGAAGAAGAATGACAAGAAGTTGGTATGTTACCACCATTTCCTCGCAATGAGGCCACTTACTTCCCCCTCTCCTGCTACAATGTCTTCAGAGTGCAGAAATGAATGGCGTTGTTTATAATCCCCGGAGAAGAGGAAACTATTCAGGGAGGGAAATGTAAATATTTATTTTACACCCAGTTGTTGCAAAATGCCTTCAGGGCTCCCAACAAACACCTGACAGAGCATGCGAGCCGAGAGAGGAACTTCACATCGGATCTTCAGCGTGCGGACATCTCTTAGGCTGTGTTCACACTTGAGCGTGGCGGCTTTGAGCGTTTTTTCCACATTTTTATGTGTGACTTGCACTTTTTTATACAGCTTTTAGAAAACTTTTATTTGTTGCTAGATATTTCAGCTTTTTTTAGCTTTTCCATTAGCTTTTTTTTTTATTATTATTATTATTATTTATATAATATTGTTTTTTTTTTTTTTTGTTTCATCATTTGTTGCTAGGTATTTCAGATTTTTTTTTTTTTTAGCTTTTCCATGATCTTTTATCTATTTTTTTTTTTATTATTACTTATGTATTATTATTTTTTGTTAGGGTAAGGGGTTAGAGTTAAGGTTGGGTTAAGATTAAGAGTTGGGGTTATCTATTATTTTAATTTTTTTATTTTATTTTTTTAGGGTGTTCCTTTTACTACTACTACTACTACTCAGCGTAGTGTCTTTGAGTGTTTTTCCAGTGTTTTTTCCGCATTTCTATGCTTGACTTGCATGAGCTTTGTTTTTTTTTTTATTAGCCAATAAAGAAAACTTTTATTTGTTGCTAGGTATTTCAGCTTTTTTTTTTTAGCTTTTCCATTAGCTTTTATTTTTATTTTTTTATTATTTATTTATTTTGTTTGTTTTTTGTTTGTTTTTTAAGGGTAAGGGGTTAGGCCGCGTACACACGACCAAATAAATTTGCTCAAATTGGTCTGACAGACCGATTTGATCGGATTTGCCTGCTGGGATAGATTGGTTTGATCGCTGTACACACGATCAAACCAAAATCCCCGCCGGCAGACAGCGCGGTAATGTGGCGATGACGTTGACGCCGCCACGTCACCGCACCAGGAAGTAAAACACTTCCGCGCATGCGTCGAATCCATTCGACGCATGTGCGGGCACATATGTCTGCTGGTTAGCGTACTAACCAGCAGACAAATCGGACGGACGGATTCCCAGCAGACAGATTTTAAAGCATGCTTTAAAATCTGTCTGCTGGCAAAATCTGTCTGTCCGCCTGTACACACGATCGAATCTGTCTGCTGGGACGGTCTGTCAGACCGTTTCCAGCAGATAGATTTTATCGTGTGTACGCGGCCTTTGAGTTAAGTTTAGGTTAGGGTTACGATTAGGAGTTGGGGTTATCTATTATTTTGTTAGCTAAGCACCCTATCCCTAACACAAAATAAATGATTTATTATTGGTATTATTTTTGTTCAGGTTTGGGTGTTTTTTATTATTAATAATGTATTTATGTATTATTACATATTGTAAATTTATTATATTTATGATGATTTTTAGCTATTTATTTTACATTTATTTTTTCATATATTACAATTTTTTTTATTTTTTTTTACACATTTTCCTTTGAGCAGAAAAGAGTGTGACAAAACACACAAACTGCACATTTCCATTCATTTAAGAGTTCCCTTCACTGGAACTAAGGGGCCAACCCAACCCCTAAAAAAACACTCCACACCATAATCCCCCCTCCACCAAATGATTTGGACCAGTGCACAAAGCAAGGTCTATGAAGAAATGGATGAGTGAGTTTGGGGTGGAGGAACTTGACTGGCCTGCACAGAGTCCTGACCTCAACCCGATAGCACACCTTTGGGATGAATTAGAGCGGAGACTGCGAGCCAGGCCTTATCTCCAACATCAGTGCCTGACCTCACAAATGCTCTTCTGGAGGAATGGTCAAACATTCCCATAGACACACTCCTAAACCTTGTGGACGGCCTTCCCAGAAGAGTTGAAGGTGTTATAGCTGCAAAGGGCGGGGCCAACTCAATATTGAACCCTACGGACTAAGACTGGGATGCCATTTAAGTTCATGTGCGTGTAACGGCAGGTGTCCCAATACTTTTGACAATATTTTGTATCTTCCATTTTAATACCGTTCCAAGACTTGTAGTTCCTCCGCAGCTTCTTGCTGACAGCTTGGTTTTGGAAAGCAGTCATTGTTGAGTTAATGACCTCCATGGAGGGAGAACGCAGACAGCGAGGAGTCTCTTGTCCCCCGAGGGTCTCTTTAATTAAGTGTTGTGTAGAGTAGAAAATTATCTCTATGGGGGATCCATCTCGGGGGATCCGCTAGTAGAAGAAATCCGCGTTGTAGATACCCCACAGACCGCAGTTGGGTGGCAATGCCAAGACAGCCATGGAGCTTCTCTGCACTGGTGAGTCTTTTCCTTCTCGTAGATCTCAATGGTGAAGTTGGCGGTCGATATCGGTAGTCAATGACGATGTCCGATGGCAGTGGTCAGTGGCGGTGGCAGTGGTTAATGGTGATGGCGATGCGTCTGCCGGATTCATGATTGTGAAGGGAAATGTAATCCAGGTGAAAAAACGTTTTCATTTTCTTTCCACATTTTCCAAAAACTTGTGGAAAAAAATGAAACGTTCAAAAGACCCATAATGCCTCATCGAATATACGTTGGGGTGTTTACTTTCCAAAATGGGGTAATTTTTGGGCGTTTCTATTGTCTGGATGCTCCAGGACCCTCAAAAGTGTGATGAGTAGTCTATTCTATGTGCAATTTATGCTCCTAGAACCCCTGATGGTGCTCCCTGCATGTTGGGCCTCTCTATTAGGCCAGGCTGTGTAAAAGTCTCACACATGTGGTATTGTAATACTCATTAGGAGTAGCAGAATGTATTTTGGGGTCTAATTTTTGTTATATACATGCTATCTGTTTGAAAATATTATATAAATGGACAACTTTTTGTAAAAAAAAGAGTGTTTTCATTTTCTTTCCACATTTTTCAAAAACTTGTGGAAATAATGACATGTTCAAAAGACTCATTATGTCTCCTCGATTATGCGTTGGGGTGTTTACTTTCCAAAATTGGGTAATTTTGGGGGCGTTTCTATCGTCTGGGTGCTCCAGGACCTTCAAATGTGTAATACGTAGTCTAGAAATTATATGTGTAATTTATGCTCCTAGACAGCCTGAAGGTGCTCCTTGCATGTTGGGCCTCTCTATGTGGCCCCGCTGTGTAAAAGTCTCACATGTGGTATCACCATACTCAGGAGGAGTAGCAGAATGTAATTTTTGGTATGTACATGCTTTGTGTTAGGCTGGGTTCACACTACGATTTTCCCATCCGTCAGCCGCATACGATTTATATGAAAAAACGTATGCGGCTGAAACTGATTGAACCGTACGTAAACGTATGCGTTTATAAAACGTATACGGTTTCAAAAAGTGCGTACGGTTCCATCAGGTTTTGATTAAAAAAACGCATACGTTTTTGGAATTAGTGTCATTTAATAAAAAAAGATTTTCTTGTTTTGAAAATGCGCATGCGCAGACGAAAAACGCATACGGTTTATACGTATGGAACCGCACATATGTGCGTTTTCCATTGACTTTAATGTTAAAAAAAAACGTATGCGTTTGCCATACGGTTTCAAAAACGGACTCAAAACCGTGGTCGAACACGGTTTTGTGTACTGTTAAAAAACGTTTTGCCAGCAAATCGTACACACCCGGATGCATCTGAGTGCATACGATTTGCAATGCATTGTCTATGTATGAGTTTTCCCGTACGGGCCCGTACGTTTTCAAAACTGAAATCGTATGCGGCTGACGGACGGGAAAATCGTAGTGTGAACCCAGCCTTAGAAATATCTTATACATGGACAACTTTGTGTAAGGAAAAAAAATGCGTTTTCATTTTCTTTACACATTTTCCAAAAACTTGTGGAAAAAATGACACGTTCGAAAGACTCAAAGTGCCTCATTGATTATACGTTGGGGTGTTTACTTTCTAAAATGGGGTAATTTTTGGGGCGTTTCTATTGTCTGGGTGCTCCAGGACCTTCAAAAGTGTGATAAGTAGTCCAGAAATTAGATGTGTAATTTATGCTCCTAGAACCCCTGAAGGTGCTCCCTGCATGTTGGGCCTCTCTATGTGGCCAGACTGTGTAAAAGTCTCACACATGTGGTATCGCCATACTCAGGAGGAGTAGCAGAATTTTTTTTTTGGTATGTACATGCTTTGTGTTAGAAATATCTTATACATGGACAACTTTTGTGTAAGGAAAGAAAAAAGCGTTTTCATTTTCTTTCCACATTTTCCAAAAACTTGTGGAAAAAATTACATGTCCAAAAGACTCCATAATGCCTCATAGAATATACGTTGGGGTGTTTACTTTCCAAAATGGGGTCCTTTTTTGGTGGTTGTCTGGGTGCTCCAGGACCTTCAAAATTGTGATAAGTAGTCTAGAAATTAGATGTGTAATTTATGCTGCTAGATAACCTGAAGGTGCTCCCTGCATGTTGGGCCTCTCTATGTGGCCAGGCTGTGTAAAAGTCTCACACATGGGGTATCGCCATACTCAGGAGGAGTAACAGAATGTATTTTGGGGTGTCATTTTTGGTATGTACATGCTGTGTGTTAGAAGTATCTTATACATGGACAACTTTGTGTAAGAAAAAAAAAAGTGTTTTCATTTTCTTTCCACATTTTCCAAAAACTTGTGGAAAAAAATGACATGTCCAAAAAACTCATAATGCCTCATAGAATATACGTTGGGGTGTTTACTTTCCAAAATGGGGTTATTTTTTTGTCCGCTTCTATTGTGCGAGTTCTCCAGGACCTTCAAAAGTGTGATAAGTAGTCTAGAAATTAGGGGCCAGATTCTCAGAAGAGATATGACGGCGTATCTCTGTTTTTCCTGCTGTGTATCTATGCGGCTGATTCTTAGAATCAGTTACGCATAGATTTGGCGTAGATCCGACTGGCGTAAGTCACTTACACCGTCGTATCCAAGTTGCAATTTTACGCTGGCCGCTAGGTGGCGTTTCGGTCGATTTCTGCGTCAAATATGCAAATGAGCTAGATACGCATATTCCCGAACTTATTTGTGCCCCCCGTCGTCGTAGTTTATGTCGTTTGTGTAAGCGTAAGGTTACCCCTGCTATATGAGGGGTAACCTTGCGTAGGTTCGGCGTACGCCATGTTAAGTATGGACGTCGGGACAGCATCGTGTTTTTCCGTCGTTTGCGTAACTCGTTCTCGAATAGGGCTTTGCGTAAGTTACGTTCACGTCGAAACCAATGTATTTGGGGCGTAATTTGGAGCATGCGCAGTGAAATACGTCCACGGACGGCGCATGCGCAGGTAGTTCGGCGCAGGGGCGCGCTTAGTTTAAATACAAGACGCCCACCTCCTTCCTACTTTGAATTACGCGGGCTTACGCCGGCCCATTTACGCTACGCCGCTGCCGCAAGTTACGGAGCAAGTGCTTTGAGAATACAGCACTTGCCCGTAAAAGTTACGGAGGCGACGCCGATCTACGAGAATCTGGCCCTAGATGTGTAATTTATGCTCCTAGATGACCTGATGGTGCTCCCTGCAGGCTGTGTAAAAGTCTCACACGTGGTATCGCCATAAGGAGGAGTAACAGAACGTGTTTTGGGGTGTAATTTGTGGAATGCATATGCTGTGTGAGAGAAAGAACTTGTTTTTATGACGATTTTGTGAGGAAAAAATAATACAAAATTGTGGGGAAAAATTACAACTTCAAAAAACTCATCATGCCTCTTACTAAATACCTTGGACTGTCTACTTTCCAAAAATCGGCCATTTAGGGGCATTTGTACTTTCCTAGCTTGTTAGGGTCTCAAGAAATGAGATCAGATCAATTTTCAGAGATTGGCAACATGGGAAGGGGGTTAACCACTAGGGGGCGAGAAAGGGGTTAAGTGTGTCCTAGGGAGAGACTCTAAAGGTGTGGGGGTGGGGCTACATGTGACATGACACTGATCACTGCTCCCGATGACAGGGAGCAGTATATCAGTGTCCTGTCACTAGGCAGAACAGGGAAATGCCTTGTTTACATAGGCATCTCCCTGTTCTGCAGCTCTGTGAGACGAACGAGGGCACCCGGCGGACATAGAGGCCACGGGACCCGCGGTCGCATTCACAGAGCTTGCAGCGAGATTTAAAGGGGACGTAAGGTATGTCTATATGTGCAGCCGTGCCATTCTGCCTACGCCAGTCGTGCAGCGGTCGGCAAGCGATTAAATACCACCAAAAGAAAGCTCTAAAGTTGAACCTCGGATTAGGAGTATAATCCGTTCCAGGAGTACGCTCGTAATCCAAAGTACTCGCATATCAAAGAGAGTTTTCCCATTGAATTATTGCTGTTACTTTCCATTATCTTGAATAGTTTAGAAAAAAAAATCTCGCACTTTTTAATTGGCCCCGGCGTTTTTCTAATGTGCGGTGACCTCCCCGCTTCGCGTTTTTCTCAGAGTTTCTTCCGATATAAATTGCGACACATCGGAAGCTTGTTGAGCGTCGGCGTTCAGCGCTGCGGATTGGCCGGCTTTCGTTGGGGGATAGTGATTGCGGCGTGTCACCGCGTAGATGGTGGCAATTGACTTTCGGTCTGACGGATTACCGCTATAAAAAAGGAGGCTGGCGTGAGTGCGGGGAGATCGCTCCGCGGGGAGAGCGGGTTCACTTCTCCCTCTCTAGGCAACCAAGACTCTAAATTGCTGTTTATGGCAAAGCCCAGAGGAAATCTCCACACTCCTTTATGTTTAACCCTCCGTGTGCCGAGCATCTCCCCCCCCCCCCCCGAAGAATGTTCAAAAGGCAATTCAAAGAGCCAAATTAGGGGCTCATTCATTGAGATGCACAGCCCAACGCATTCCCAACACTCTCCTGTCTGAGCAATGTTTATAAACCATGTCACTTTGTATTCCTCTATGTCCTGTCTGAGCAATGTTTATAGACAGACAATGGTACTTTGTAACTATCTCCTGTCTGATCAATGTTTATAAACAATGTTACTTTGTATCTTTCTATCTCCTGTCTGATCAATGTTTATAAACAATGTTACTTTATCCCTCTATCTCGGGGGGTAGGCAACCTCGGCCCTCCAGCTGTGGTGAAACTACAAGTCCCATAAGACATTGCAAGACCCTGACAATCACAGGCATGACTCTTAGAGGCAGAAGCATTTTTTTTTACCACAGCTCGAGTTCTGAGGTTGCCTACCCCTGCTCTATCACCTGTCTGATTAATGTTTATAAACAATGTTACTATGTATCCATGTATCTCCTTTTCTGATCAATGTTTATAAACCATGTCACTTTGTATCTCTCTATCTCCTGTCTGACAGATACAATGTAACATTGTTTATAAACATTGATCAGAAAAGGAGATGCAGGGATACAAAGTGAACATTATAAACATTAATCAATCTCCTGTCTGTAAAATGTTTATAAACAATGTCACGTTTATCCCTCTATCTGGGGGGGGGGGGGGGGGTAGGCAACCTCGGCCCCTCCAGCTGTGGTGAAACTACAAGTCCCATGAGACATTGCAAGACCCTGACAATCACAGGCATGACTCCTAGAGGCAGAGGCATGATGGGATTTGTAGTTTTTTGACCACAGCTGGAGTGCTGAGGTTGCCTACCCCTGCTCTATCATCTGTCAGATCGATGTTTATAAACAATGTTACTTTGTATCTCTCTATCTCCTGTCTGAGCAATGTTTATAAACAATGTGACTTTGTATACAGCTATCTCCTGTCTGATCAATGTTTATAAACATTGTCACTTTATATCCCTCTATCTCGGGGGTAGGCAACTTCGGCCCTCCAGCTGTGGTGAAACTACAAGTCCCATGAGACATTGCAAGACCCTGACACTCACAGGCATGACTCCTAGAGGCCGAGGCATGATGGGATTTGTAGTTTTTTTTTTTATCACAGCTGGAGTGCTGAGGTTGCCTTTTCCTGTCTGATCAATGTTTATAAACCATGTCACTTTGTATCTCTCTATCTCCTGATTGATCGATATGTATAAACAATGTTACTTTATATCCCTCTATCTCCTGTCTGATTAGTGTTTATAAACATTGTTACTATGTATCCCTGTATCTCCTTTTCTGATCAATGTTTATAAAACCTGTCACTTTGTATCTCTCGACCTCTTGTCTAATCAATGTTTATTACCAATGTTCTGTCTGAACAATGTTTGTAAACACTGTTAGTTTGTATCCCTCTATCTTAGGGAATAGACCACCTCGGCCTTCCAGCTGTGGTGAAACTACAAGTCCCATGAGACATTGCAAGATCCGACAATTCACAGACATCACTCCTAGAGGCCGAGGCATGATGGGATTTGTAGTTTTTTTTTTTTTTTTTACCACAGCTCGAGTGTTGAGGTTGCCTTTTCCTGTCTGATCAATGTTTATAAACATTGTTACTTTGTATCTTTCTATCTCTTGTCTGATAAATGTTTATAAACTTTGTTACTTTGTATCTTTCTATCCTGTCTGATCAATGTTTGTAAACACTGTTACTTTGTATCCCTGTATCTCTGCGTGAACAATGTTTGTAAACTCTGTGTCCGACAGCTTTTGCAGCTACTATAGTAACATAACAACCCCTCTCTGTCATTTTCGCAATCAAAATTTGCTGAAAAGTGCGCAAGGGGCGTGGCAGATGGGCCGAAGAAAACCCGCAGAGCGCTGAAATGGTTAAATCTGACTTTAGCGCTCTTTGCAGCGTTTACTCTACCTCATTCTCATTCCGCCATTTTCCTGCGCCGTTTATCTTATGACCGATCTTTGTCCGTTCGGCGAGTCTGGAGCCGCGTGCGAAGTCTCGTTTGAAATGGGAAGAGAATTTGCGAAGGAAGACAAACAGATGGCGATGGGCGGCCGCGCACGCCGCGCCAAGTCTTCTCGCTAACGCACCTTATTACATATAAATGAGAATTGCGGCGCCGCTGCCAGCCGCGGAGATGGAGGGCGATGGGCCGGTCGGCCTCCCTCCTCCTAACACAGTGCCGTTCGTTCCCCCTGATCGGAAATGCGCGGCGCTGGCCAAATGGCGAGATTGTAGAGAGGAGAGGAAGTAATCTCTATTAGATGAACCATCGGCGGCTGTTGCCGGGCCTCCCCTGCCAGGGTCGCCCCGTGCCCGATCCCCACATAATGGACACATTTACATGGAAAGATTAAGGCTAAACCAGATTAATGCTCCGCGCTTTAGGTTGTCAATCACCGTTACCCTGGAGACCGTCGGTGAAGGGGGCGGGCCGGGCTGAGTCTGTGCCAGACGGAATGGAAGGCCTGTGAAGTTTTTAGATTGGAATCGGCGGGGGGCTCAAGTGGGGGAGGGGGCGACTTGCGGCTCAACGATTACATTTGAAACTACAAATCCCAGAATGCCTCTGGCGGCCCTACAGCTGTTGCGGAACTACCAGTCCCATCATGCCTCTTGTGGCCCTCCAGCTGTTGCGGAACTACCAGTCCCATCATGTCTCTGGTGGCCCTCAAGCTTTTGCGGAACTACCAGTCCCATCATGCCCCTGGTGGCCCTCTAGCTGTTGCGGAACTACCAATCCCATCATGCCTCTGGTGGCCCTCCAGCTGTTGGGGAACTACCAGTCCCATCATGTCTCTGGTGGCCCTCCAGCTGTTACAGAACTACCAGTCCCATCATGTCTCTGGTGGCCCTCAATCTTTTGCGGAACTACCAGTCCCATCATGCCCCTGGTGGCCCTCTAGCTGTTGCGGAACTACCAGTCCCATCATGTCTTTGGTGGCCCTCTAGCTGTTGCAGGACTACCAGTCCCATCATGTCTCTGGTGGCCCTCCAGCTGTTGCGGAACTACCAGTCCCATCTTGCCTCTGGCAGCCCTCCAGCTGTTGCAGAACTACCAGTCCCATCATGCCTTTTGTGGCCCTCCAGCTGTTGCGGAACTACCAGTCCCATCATGTCTCTGGTGGCCCTCAAGCTGTTGTGGAACTACCAGTCCCATCATGTCTCTGGTGGCCCTCCAGCTGTTGCGGAACTACCAGTCCCATCATGTCCCTGGTGGCCCTCCAGCTGTTCTGGAGCTACCAGTCCCATCATGTCCCTGGTGGCCCTCCAGCTGTTTTGGAGCTACCAGTCCCAATATAATCACCACCTGTGTTAAAAAAAAAAAAAAAACATTTCATAGATTGTAATAACATTTTCAAAACTTTTTCTCTTTCATTGATGTGTGCTGATGAGGCTGCACTGGTGGGCACTGGTAGGTGACACTGATAGGCAACACTGATCTGTGGCACCGATGATGAGGCATTGATTGGCAGCACTGGTGGGCACTGATGGGCACTGATGGGCACTGATAGGTACTGATAGGTGGCACTTATAGGCACTGGTAGGTGACACTGATAGGCAAAATTGATCTGGGGCACTGATGGGCATTGATTGACAGCACTGGTGGGCACTGATAGGTGAAATTGAGGGGCACGGATATGTGGCACTGATATGCACTGGTAGGTGACACTGATAGGCAGCACTGATTGGCAACACTGGTAGGTGGCACTGATGGGTACTGAAAGTGGGCACAGATAAGGAAGCGGCCGCTCTCTGTGTGAGGGGCCGATGTCTCTCTGACAGAAGCCGGTGATTGGCTTTTTTTTTGGCCGTGATTGGCTGTCATGGCGGTCACATGATCAGAAAGCTCCCGACCGCAAGAAGATTTCCATTAGCCGCCGGTAACGCGGCCTCCTGGTGCCAAGGGGCGCATAATTGCGTGCCGTTGGCGCCTACGGGTTCATTTTTTTCAGTCTACACTTAGATGGTGGCGCCCCCTGCCTTTTGAATCTTTTGCAGTGCACAAGTACAGAGGTTGTGTCCTATACTCCACTCGTAGGCGCTGCAGCCACATATAGGAGTAAATATTGGACCTTATGGACTATATATTGATATAGATACGCATTTCCCATCTCCCCTCCCTTGTTTCCCTAACCCAGCCTTTCCGCCATTAATTATTCTTTATCATTTACCAAATCGCATGGTGTCGCAGTTCAATGCCAAGTGTGTTTTGGAAAAGGCTCAAGGACTTTTTTTTTTTTTTCCGTTTCCATGTTTTTGGCAATTGGGGCAACTCATTAAAACGAATGGGCCGCCCTACAGGTGAGACATGGAAGTGCACGTGCCCGGGGGGGTGAATCTAGCCTAAAATCTGTCAGAACTCTGAGCGTTAGCCCCCCTCCCCGTCCCTCCCATCCTCAGATTGCGCCTATAATATATATATATATATTTATTTTTTTTGGACTGACACTCTTCACCACTTAAGACCCGGACCATTTTGCAGGTAAAGGACCTTGCCCCTTTTTGTGATTCGGCACTGAGTCGCTTTAACTGACAATTGCGCGGTCCTTTTCCTCCCACAAACAGAGCTTTCTTTTGGTGGTATTCGTTCATCTCTGCGGTTTTTATTTTTTGCGCTATAAACAAAAATCGAGCGACAATTTGGAAAAAAATTTAATATTTTTTACTTTTTTTTTCTATAATAGATATCCCCAAAAAAGATATAACATTTTTTTTCCTCAGTTTAGGCCGATACGTATTCTTCTACCTATTTTTGTTAAACGCTTATTGCGTTTTTTTTTTTTATCGATTGGTTTGCGCAAAATTTATAGCGTTTACAAAATAGGGGATAGTTTTATGGCATTTTTATTAATATTTTTTTTTTTTACTTCTAATGGCGGCGATCAGCGATTTTTCCATGACTGCAACATTATGGCGGACACTTCAGACAATTTTGACACATTTTGGGGACCATTGTCATTTTCACAGCGAAAAGTGCTACAAAAATGCACTGATTCCTGTGAAAATGACAATGCGGTGAAGGGGTTAACCACTAGGGGGCAAGGAAGGTGTTAAATGTGTCCTAGGGAGTGATTGTAACTGTGTAGGGGCTGGGCTACATGTGACACGACACTGAGCACTGCTCCTGATGACAGGGAGGAGACGATCAGTGTCCTGTCACTAGGCAGGAGTTAACCACTAGGGGGCCCTGTAGGGGTTAAGTGTGACCTCATATGTGTTTCTAACTGTAGGTGGGTGGGGCTGGACGTGTGACGTCAGTGACCGTCTTTCCCTATATCAGGGAACAAACGATCAATGGAAGCGCCACAATGAAGAACGGGGAAGGTGTGTTTACACTCACCTCTCACCGTTCTTCAGCTCCTGTGACCGATCGCGGGACACCGGCGGCGGGCGTGGTCAGGGAGCTTCGGACCACAGCTGGGTTTTTAAAGAGACAAGTACAGGTACGTGCCTGTGCCCAGCTGTGCCTTTCTGTGGACGTATATCGGCTAGAAGGGGTCCTTAAGTGGTTAAAATTAATGGGCCGTCCTACAGGTGAGACATGGAAGTGCACGTGCCCGTAGAGGTGAACCTAGCCTAAAATCTGTCAGAAGTCTGAGCGTTAGCCCCTCCCCCATCCTCAGATTGCACCTATAATATATTGTCTTTGTTGGACTGACCCTCTTAATAGAGATTTTTTCCTCCAGTTAATCAGCTCAAAAAAACCCCCCAAAAAAAGTCTATTAATAAAAGGAATACAATGTGGCGGCGATCTCTTGATTGTCTCGGAGAATGATTCTGCGCTCTCTTTATATAATATTCCCTTTCCCTCTTCAGCATCTAACGAGCCCATTCCTCTCATTACTTCCATTAACCCCAATATCCCGCCATCAGCCGTACGGTGATTGTTCCAGCCCGTTAATGATCTCTCTCTACGTAAGATTTGTCCTACTTCTTCGACATCCGGACCGCCGCCGGTAGACTTCCCAAAGCTCTATTTCCAGATTGATCCTCCAGTTTCGGGTAATGATGTATTCAGATCTCTGGGCGCTTTTGAAGACGATTCTCTTCCTAATGGCCGAGCCGTAATAAATGGCGTCCGTCTTTCTGGAGGTCTGTGAACTATGCGACCCCGGCCCCCCTCCCTTAACCATGTCCCCCGTCTACGACGGACTTCTTATGTGTCCTTTATTCATCTTGTATTGCCATTGGACTCATTAGATACTCTGTTGAGCGGACGGGTAAGCGTAGGTTGGCGAGGTAAAATCAGATGATGGGAAATGTGAAAGGAACGTGTAGAGGGGCTGAGCGGCGGGTCAACGAGGTCAACTGATGCGGTCGGAGATTGGCAAGCGCGGCTTAGCTGTGACTTGAAGTGACTCGCGATGAGGGATGAGTGGAATGAGCTTGGTGGGGCTCATTTACATTCTATGTATCCTTTTTTTACCCTTTTTAGGACCTCCCATTGACATATATTGGGTCCAAAACTTGCAACTCTACCATAGAAGCTTATTTTCTTTTTTGAACAATGAGCTTCAAGCGATGCTACACTCGGGTGTGAATGAGCACCATTATATATATGTGTATATTCAGGGCCACCAATAACGGGGTAGTAAGCACTGACCTTCCTGTACAGGGCTCAGGCCCCATCAGTTTTACAAGGGGGCACTCTCTCTTTCTCTCTCTCCTTGTGCAGGGTGGCTGGTCTTGACTCCACCCCCTCCTTTAGTTTTATGCAGGCAGCACGTAGTGGGTGGAGCCTGCTGGGTCCCTCCAATACTGTAGCTCTGCTCCTCTTTCATTGTGAAGGGGGATCTTGTTTTTGTCTCCACCCCCTTCTGTAAATGTATGCAGGCAGCTTGTAGTAGGAGGAGACTGCTGGGCCCCTCCTACAGCTCTTTTGCTCACTCATTTCCTCTCTCTCTTTCTTTCTCTTTCATTCTTTCTTTCTTTTTCCCTTTTCTTTCTCATTTTATTCTTTCTTTCTTTCTTTCTTTCTTTCTTTCTTTCTTTCTTTCTTTCTTTCTTTCTTTCTTTCTTTCTTTCTTTCTTTCTCTCTCTTTCTTTCTCTCTGTCTGTCCTTTCTTTCTCTCTTTCTTTCTCCCTTTCTCTCTTTCTTTCTCCCTTTCTCTCTCTTTCTTTATCCCTTTCTCTCTTTCTTTATCCCTTTCTTTCTCCCTTTTTGTCTCCCTTTCTCTCCCTTTCTCCATTTCTCTCTCTTTCTTTCTTTCTCCTTCTCTCTCTCCCTTTCTCTCTCTCTTGCTTTCTCTCTCTCTCTCTCGCGCACTTTCTCTCTCTCTCTCTCTCTCTCTCTCTCTCTCTCTCTCCCTCTCTCTCTCTCCCTTATTCTCTTTCTTTCTCCCTTATTCTCTTTCTTTCTCCCTTATTCTCTTTCTTTCTCCATTATTCTCTCTCTTTCTTTCTCCCTTTCTCCCTCTCTCTCTTTCTTTTTCTTTCTCCCTTTCTCTCTCTCTCTCCCATTGTGCAGGGTGACCGGACATGTCCCCCCCCCCCTCAGTTTTGTGCAGGCAGCCTCTTGTGGGTGGGGCCTGTCAGGCCCCTTCCACAGCTCTGCTTCCTCTCTCTCCTTGTGCAGGATGATTGGTCTTGTCTCCGCCCCTCCTGTGGTGTTCTTTAGCCAGCCTGTAGTGGGTGGAGCCTGCTGAGCCCCTCCCACAGCTCTGCTCTCTCTCTCCTTGTGCAGGGTGACCAATCGGGTCTCCGCCCATCCTGTAGTTTTATGCAGGCAGCCTGTAATGGGTGGAGCCTATTGGGTCCTTCCCATAGCTCTCTCTTTCTTTCCCTCCCTCTCTCTCTCTCTCTCTCTCTCTCTCTCTCTCTCTCTCTCCTTTTTTCTTTTTCTCTTTCTCTCTTTCTCTCTTTATGTCTATTTCTTTCTCTCTCTTTCTTTCTCTCTCTCTCTCATTACAGAAAATGAAATTCTCAGATCTTTTTTTGTTTGCAGTCATACAAGTAATAAAAAGACCAAAGCGAGCCGTGTGGTTCCTAAACACATAATAATATGTCTTCGCCTCTCACGGTTTCCTGTGCTACTTTTCGCGCTGATCGCAGATTGAGTCATCGGATGGCATTGGTAAAGCTGTGGTTTAAATCTGCTGAGACAGACCTGGGTGTTTTTTTAGTATTCGGCTTTTTCTGGAGAGAGGTCACACAGATTGAAAAATGAATAAATCCACAAAGGCTCCGCACTGCCGGAATGGACATATCAATCTTCTCTGCTTCTGGAAAAAGTGGGCCGAGCATTTTTTTTCATGTTAAGTGCAGCCTGCTAAGGGGTGTGTTTATGACACTGAACGTTTATTGAATGGGGGCAAAATCAAATGTTAGGTCAGGGGCGGATCCACAGTCTTGTCTCGGGAGGGGCACTGCCAGAAAATTTTGCCCGGGACAGTCCCACATGCTAAGGGGTGTTTTATGATACTGAACATTTATTGAATGGGGGCAAAATCAAATGTTGTTAGGTCAGGGGCGGATCCAGAGTCTAGTCTCGGGACAGTCCCGCATGCTAAGGGGTGTGTTTATGACCAGGGGCGGACTGACCATTGAGGCACTCGGGCACTGCCTGAGCGCCCCATGCCACTAGGGGGCCCTATCAATGTTGCCAGGCTCAGTAAAACCAGGGACAGGATGTAAAAATCTTTTTTTTTACATCTGTCCCTGATATGTTCGAAACCGACATGATTTTGATGTAAAAATCCTGAGATTTTAGCTGCCCCGCCTCTGCACTGCCTCCTGGCGTGGTGGCCATCTGTAAGCCTGGGAGCCCCAAAATCTTCTATTGCCGGGGGAACCCATGGGTTGTCAGTCCGCCCCTGTTTATGACACTGAACATTTATTGAATGGGGGCAAAAATCTAATGTTATTAGTAGGGTTGTCCCGATACCGATACCAGTATCGGTATCGGGACCGATACCGAGTATTTGCGGGAGTACTTGTACTCCCGCAAATACCCCTGATATCTAAATAGAATACTCCCCGCCCCCCCCCGCCGCTGCCGCCGCCGCATCGTAAGCCGCCGCATGGGTTAAACGGCGTGTGGGAATATCACAGCTTTCATTTGAATAGCTGTAGTGTTCCCGCTGCGTATAGACACTCCCCCTTGCTCGGGATTGGATGGGTGATCGTGATCTGTCCAATCCCGAGCAAGGGGGAGTGTCTATACGCGCGGGCAAAACAGCTATTCAAATGAATGCTGTGGTGTTCTCCGTGCGGCGGCTTTCGGCGGCTAGGTATGGGGGGACATGGCTGCATATGTGGGGGACATGGCTGCATATGTGGGGGACATGGCTGGAGGGACATGGCTGCATATGTGGGGGACATGGCTGGAGGGACATGGCTGCATATGTGGGGGACATGGCTGGAGGGACATGGCTGCATATGTGGGGGACATGGCTGCATATGTGGGGGACATGGCTGGAGGGACATGGCTACATATGTGGGGGACATGGCCGGAGGGACATGGCTGCATATGTGGGGGACATGGCTGGAGGGACATGGCTGCATATGTGGGGGACATGGCTGCATATGTGGGAGACATGGCTGCATTTGGGGACACATTTAAAAAAAAGTATCGGTATTCGGTATCGGCGAGTACTTGAAAAAAAGTATCGGTACTTGTACTCGGTCCTAAAAAAGTGGTATCGGGACAACCCTAGTTATTAGGTCAGGGGCGGATCCAGAGTCTAGTCTCGGGAGGGGCACTGCCAGAAAATTTTGCCCGGGACAGTCCCACATGCTAAGGGTTGTGTTTATGATACTGAACATGTATTGAATGGGGGCAAAATCAAATGTTATTAGGTCAGGGGCAGATCCAGAGTCTAGTTCCGGGAGGGGCACTGCCAGAAAATTTTGCCCTGGACATGCCTGGGACAGTCCCGCATTTTGCAAGTCTGTCCTGGACACATTCATTCCCGGACAATACAGTGTCGTCCCGGAATGAAACTGACACAGAGTTTATAGAGTTTGCCTTTCTATGTTGTGAAATCTGATTGTCTCCTCAACGTCTAGATCTTTGCATTCCACACTATGTTGCATGGCATATGCCAACGTTTATTCTCTCCACACGTGTGGGTATGTGTGATGTGCTGGGTACGTGGGGCAGCAATATCAGTCGTATGAATTATCCCTAGACGGTGTTTGTGTGTTTGTAGGACCGTTCTGGGGATGTTGGATAGTGAGCTCCTCTGGGAGCCGTGTGAACGGTTTTAATCCAGCGATGGTTCGGTTCATAGCAATTACCGGGCACAATGGGCACCCATGTGTATTTTCTCCAATGCCATTTAAAAATAGCACTGGGGGAAATATGGTCCAGCACTTTGCCATTGAAAAACATATCACAATAGTAAAACTGTTAAGAAGCTCCATGGTGTGGCGCCCGCGCGCACAAAACGCAACTAAACACTAGGTGCAATAGAAAGGTGGGCAGACAAAAGCAATGCCAGGACAAGGTCACCTAGAGTGAACATGCCAAACTGTGCCCCCCCCCCCCCAAGATGTATGAGCACTAATCTCTATGCTTACTCAGCATAAACTCACCCTCCATCCAGGATAAATCCACCCCCCCCCAAAACCCCCCCTTACCAGCACATATATTTGCCTCCCCATCCCTCCCAATGCCCCCCGCTCAAATGCCCCCCCCCCCCCAAAAAAAACACCCATTAGCAGTGCCAAGACATCTACAGCCCAGAGCAAATTTGCCAAACTGTGGCCCCCCCCAAGATGTATGAGCACTAATCTCTATGCTTACTCAGTATAAACTCCCCCCTCCTCCCAGTATAAATCCGCCCCCTCCCAAACCCCCCCCTTACCAGCACACATATTTGCCTCCCCATCCCCCCATCTCAAATGACAAAGCCATCTACAGCCCAGGGCAAACATGCCAAACTGTGCCCCTTTCTCCATCCCCAAGATCTATTAACATTATGGGTTAGCAAACCCCCACCCCCCCAAAAAAAAATGGAGCACTATTCTATGCTCCCCCTTCTCCTCCCAAAACAAATCCTCCCCCTTTGCTAAAATCCCCCCTCTCAGCACAAATCTTCACCCCCTCTCCCTTGCAACTCGAAATCTCTCTCCCCAAATCCCCCACCGCACATCCCACCCCCCCCCCCCAAAAAAAATCACTCCTCCCACCTGTTCCCTGGTGCAAGATACCATAAAGGGGCCCCCCTGACCACCAGGACCCTTTCCCATTAGCTTTTTCCTCTGGTTTCAGGGCCCTTCCCTCCTGGCCTCTTTACAGTGATTTCTAGGCCCTTTACTCCCATTGCAAGGCCCTATGTAAGTCCCAGTTCACACTGCTGAGACTTATCATGTGACTTGCGACGCAATAAGCGCCAGTATCCGTGCATCCATAGAGTGCGCAGGAGTGCCGCCCCCTCTCTTTTGCACCTGTCATTGCATGAATCTATCTATTGTCGCCGCTGCCGCCTCCTATTCAGGTGTCCGGCCCCCTTGTTGAGTGCCGGCCATAGAAATTACAGTGGTAGGGGTGTTTTGGAAGTGCCTGATTAGAGCCGTGGGGCTCTATTGAAGGAGAAAACTTGCGGCTATTGATGGGAAAAACTGGCGGCTATTGATGGGGAAAACTGGCGGCTATTGATGGGGCAAACTGGCGGCTATTGATGGGGCAAACTGGCGGCTATTGATGGGGCAAACTGGCGGCTATTGATGGGGAAAACTGGCGGCTATTGATGGGGAAAACTGGCGGCTATTGATGGGGTTAAACTGGCGGCTATTGATGGGGCAAACTGGCGGCTATTGATGGGGCAAACTGGCAGCTATTGATGGGGCAAACTGGCGGCTATTGATGGGGCAAACTGGCGGCTATTGATGGGGCAAACTGGCGGCTATTGATGGGGAAAACTGGCGGCTATTGATGGGGAAAACTGGCGGCTATTGATGGGGTTAAACTGGCGGCTATTGATGGGGCAAACTGGCGGCTATTGATGGGGCAAACTATCGGCTATTGATGGGAAAAACTGGTGGCTATTGATGGGGAAAACTGGTGGCTATTGATGGGGCAAACTGGCGGCTATTGATGGGGCAAACTGGCAGCTATTGATGGGGCAAACTGACGGCTATTGATGGGGCAAACTGACGGCTATTGATGGGGAAAACTGACGGCTATTGATGGGGCAAACTGACGGCTATTAATGGGGAAAACTGGCGGCTATTGATGGGGAAAACTGGCGGCTATTGATGGGGCAAACTGGCGGCTAATCAATTCAACTCAAGTCACAGCGACAAAAAAAATCTCCTGCTCTACTTTTCTGCTACTTTGGTGCAATTTGAGTGCCACAGACTGCAATGTTGAATCACAAATGTCACAATCAAGTCGCAAAGAAAAGTTGCACACAAACCAGCGACTTTGGGGTTGCCGCAAGGTGAATACTGTCTCGCAGCAGGACCCTTTTGCATGTTCTGCCAAATGGTCCGCGTCTTAAGTGGTTAAAGGCAGGTGTCCCAATACTTTGGGCAATGTGGTGTAGCAATTTGGCAATTTGGATGTTCTTAGCATGGAGGTGGTATCGGACGCTACTTTAAGGGGAGCAGATAAAAAAAACTTGATATCTCTGCACTCCATACCCCATAACCTTCTCTGTGTTCTGTTCTGAAATTCCACACCCAGGCTAATCATTAGTTAGAAGCACCGCGCACACACACACATGCATTCTATTTACGAGCTTTCCGCTAAGCCATTCAAATGCAGATTTCCATTCTTACAATAAAAACCAGTACAAAGCAGTATTACGATTGGTGGTTCATCGTAGTAAACAGGAGTTTGCATTGCTGAAGGAATCTGCCCTTGACTAGTTAACGGCCCCCTTCCCTTCACATTTTTTGTCTCAGGGTCTCTATGGAAACCTGCCGGTTCTCAGTAGTGTGCAGGAATAACCTCCTGTGCAAGCTCTGTGCCGAGAATACCATCAGATTCTATTCTTCCCACCGCAAGCTCTAAATATTTAACTGCAGATGTTTCGATCACCTGTGGAAGGATCGCCGAAGAGCCCATTAAATCCCCCTTTAGGGTGATTTTGTTGCCAAAAAATATTTTTAGAGGGCGCAAACAAACTAAAAAAAACATCAAATGCTGAGACTGTGCCCATCAAATGCTGAGACTGTGCCCATCAAATGCTGAGACTGTGCCCATCAAATGCTGAGACTGTGCCCATCAAATGCTGAGACTGTGCCCATCAAATGCTGAGACTGTGCCCATCAAATGCTGAGACTGTGCCCATCAAATGCTGAGACTGTGCCCATCAAATGGTGAGACTGTGCCCATCAAATGGTGAGACTGTGCCCATCAAATGGTGAGACTGTGCCCATCAAATGGTGAGACTGTGCCCATCAAATGGTGAGACTGTGCCCATCAAATGGTGAGACTGTGCCCATCAAATGGTGAGACTGTGCCCATCAAATGCTGAGACTGTGCCCATCAAATGCTGAGACTGTGCCCATCAAATGCTGAGACTGTGCCCATCAAATGCTGCCACTGTGCCCATCAAATGCTGCCACTGTGCCAAATGCTGCCACTGTGCCAAATGCTGCCAGTGTGAGTGTGCCCCCCGCCTGCTCGTTGTCTGCTCGGCACTTACCCTGTTTTGTAGGGCAGCGGGTGACGGCGACGAACGGGGTCCTTCATGTCTCCTGCACTCCCATCCTCTCCTCCTGTCAGGCGTTCAATAGCGGTGCCTGTTGTTTCAACCAATCAGGTGATAGGTAGCCTGACCAGAATACCCTGATTGGCTGAGATGTATGGGACTTTCTGGGTGCTTATTAATATTATTTAGACAGAAACCAAAATGTTAGTTAAAAGGATATATTTTATTACACATTTACAAAAAAAAAAAAAGGAAGAACAAGAGATGTATGCAATGATACATTTCTTCCATATAGAATATTCCACACTTGCTGTTCTACACGTTTCGCCTTTTTGGCGTCCTCAGTAACATGCATGGACATTCTTGTCTAATGAGTCAGCACAAACAGATTACAGGTAAATATTTATTAAAACATTGTTATAAAATAACTTCATTTAATCTCATTGAACATCTTATGGCTGTACCTGGATAACTGCAGACCCCTCGTTTAGAAGATATGCAAAACAAAATTGTTAATAAGTTGCATTTGTCTAAACATTTCTGCCATTAGAAGCTCCAGAGCCCAATAAAGCTTCACAGCGTAACCTGGAAAATATTGTCCTTCACAGCCTGCATTCTAAACATCTTCCCCATCTCATATAAACATCGTTATTATCTAATATTATCCTACAGTGGAGTTTCCATAATTTTTAATATCCTTTGCCCTTCCCCTAGAAAGGAGGTCACATAAAGGAATCGTGGAGGTAGAAAACTTTGGAGAGGGGGAAAAAAAAAGTAATAATAAGAGACGTAAGGTTGGAGTAGGTGACTCTGTAGATGATTTGTATTTCCTCTTAACGCAATCCAGTTCTCAGTGTCATTTTTCACACGGCTGTCAGTCTCGTAAGTAACTGGGGACCCTACAACGAGATATCAAACGCCAAAGCTTTTTTCGAGATCCCTTTCTTTTCCTTTTTCGGTTTTTCCTTTTTCGGTTTTTCCTTTTTCTCTTTTCCTTTTTCTCTTTTCCTTTTTCTCTTTTCCTTTTTTACTTTTTCTTTTTCTTTTTCACTTTTTCTTTTTTACTTTTTCTTTTTTTACTTTTTCTCCTATTTTCTTTATTACTTTTTTCTTTTCCGTTTTTCTTTTTTCCGTTTTTTCTTTTTTCCATTTTTCTTTTTTCCATTTTTCCTTTTTTCTTTTTTCCTTTTTTCTTTTTCTTTTTTTCTTTTTCTTTTTTCTTCCTTTAACTTTTTTACTTTTTCTTCTATTTTCCTTTTTTTTTTTTTCCTTTTTTCTTTTTCTTTTTTTCTTTTTCTTTTTTCTTTTTCTTTTTTCTTCCTTTAACTTTTTTACTTTTTCTTCTATTTTCCTTTTTTTTTTTTTCCTTTTTTCTTTTTCTTTTTTTCTTTTTCTTTTTTCTTCCTTTAACTTTTTTACTTTTTCTTCTATTTTCCTTTTTTTTTTTTTCCTTTTTTCTTTTTCTTTTTTTCTTTTTCTTTTTTCTTCCTTTAACTTTTTTACTTTTTCTTCTATTTTCCTTTTTTCTTTTCCTTTTTCTTTTTTCCTTTTCCTTTTTTCTTTTTCTTTTTTACTTTTTCTATTTTTTTTTCTATTTCTTTTTTCCTTTTTCCTTTTTCCTTTTTCATTTTTCTGTTTTCCTTTTTCTTTTTTTCTTCTTTTTTCTTTCCTCCGTCCACATTTTCAGCCATGAGATCTTAAAAAGAGAGAAGTGTATATTCATTTTGTTTTTATTTATTTTTTCCATCATGCTTTTTTGAACAACAGAAGTGATTTGTAATGAATTTTTGATAGGTATTGGTCCCGAGTGATCTCTGAGACATCTGACATCTTTTTCGTTTTCCTTTTTTCGTTTTCCTTTTTTTCTTTTTTCTTTTTTCCTACGTCCACATTTTCAGCCATGAGATCTTAAAGTGGCTGTATGCGCCGCTGATTGCAGCGGCGCATGCGCAGGAGGGATCCTCGGCTGAAGGGCTGGCCGCCGGAATGAAATCTCCCACGCGCATGCGCAGGAGTGACTTTATCGCCGCTCCAGCCAATCACAGCGCTGGAGCGGCGATACCCGGAAGACACGCCGGCGTGGACCAGGTAAGTTCACTTCTCCTAGTTCCGAGGTAAGTATTTCATAATGAGCTAATACAAATCAAACACCAAAGCTTTTTTCGAAATAATTTTTTCTTTTATCTTTTTTTTTTTTTTTTTTTTATTGGTCTTTTTCTTTTTTTTCTTTTTCTCTTGTCCTTTTTCCTCTTTTCCCTTTTTACTTTTCTTTTTTTACTTTTTCTTTTTTACTTTTTCTCCTATTTTCTTTTTTCTTTTTTTATTGTTCTTTTTCTTTTTTGCTTTTTTCCTTGTTCTTTTTCTTTTTTCTTTTTTTCTTCATTTGTATATCCATTTTCGTATTTTTTTTTTCTCCGTCCACATTTTCAGCCATGAGATCTTAAAAATAGAGAAGTGTATATTCATTTTCTTTTTTTCTTTTTTTTTTTTCCGTCATGCCTCTTCGAACAACAGGAGTGATTTGTAAAGAATTTTTGAAAGGTAATGGTCCCGAGTGATCTCGGTGACATTTGACAGATAATGTCCCTTATCTCATTCAGCCACGGACCCTACAACGAGATATCAAACCCCAAAGCTTTTTACGAGATCTTTTTTTTCTTTTTTTCTTTTTTCCTTGTTCTTTTTTCCTTCATTTGTATATTCATTTTCGTTTTCTTTTTTTTTCTTCGTCCACATTTTCAGCCATGAGATGTTAAAAAGAGAGAAGTGTATATTAATTTTCGTTTTTTTCCCCGTCATGCCTCTTCGAACAACAGGAGTGATTTGTAAAGAATTTTTGATAGGTATTGGTCCCGAGTGATCTCGGAGACATCTGACAGATAATGTCCCTTATCTCATTCAGCCACGGACGCCTTTTATTGTCCCCGCAGCGCGCTGAATCATTTTTTTTTTTTTATTGGATGATCTGTCTGAATTTTTCCTCCGGCCTATGGTAGATCAAACTGGTGCCAAATACATTTCACATCTCTCTGGCCCTCAGTAGTCTGTTATTGCCTCGTTGAGATGGCCAAGATCCAAGAAGCATTTTCTTGTCTTTGTGAAAAGTTTTTGGAGCTCGCCGACACCGACTCTCTTGATCCTCCGTGTTCTTGGCATCAAAACCCCCTTGTGTGGTTTGTGAAGATTCTTAAACTTGGCTGGATGCTGGGAAAAAGTTCCTTGATAACCAGTCTGAGTTTATTTACCACCGCTGGAGGTCTGTGTCTTTCCACGTCTATGGTTTTAGTGGTCCCCACACAACCATTTCATATACAATACCTAATGGATGATCAAGAATCCCAAGGCCAATCCTAAGTTTTCATTACCCTGAACATTTTATAAATGAGAAGTTTTCCTTTTATTAAATACTAACCCATAATGTCACAATACTGCTAGATGAAGTTTTTATTGTCTGGTGCCTTTTTTTTAAGAGCAATTAAAGTAGAACTAAAGGCAAAGGGTTTTTTTGTTTGTTATTTTATTGTATTTTATTATATTTTATTATATTTTGTTATTTTTATTTTATGTCATTATATTTTATTTTATTTTCGTTAAGTTTATTGTATTTTATATGGAATTTGCTCTGGGTAGCACTAACCAGGAACAGTATCCAGCTCACCAATGGCAGACAACACCATGGGCTAGTGACACCAATGGCAGACAACTCCATGGTCCAGTGACACCAATGGTAGACAACACCATGGACCAGTGACACCAATGGTAGACAACACCATGGGCTAGTGACACCAATGGCAGACAACACCATGGGCTAGTGACACCAATGGCAGACAACTCCATGGTCCAGTGACACCAATGGTAGACAACGCCATGGACCAGTGACACCAATGGTAGACAACGCCATGGACCAGTGACACCAATGGTAGACAACGCCATGGACCAGTGACACCAATGGTAGACAACGCCATGGACCAGTGACACCAATGGTATACAACTCCATGGACCAGTGACACCAGTGGTGGACAACTCCATGGACCAGTGACACCAATGGTATACAACTCCATGGACCAGTGACACCAATGGTATACAACTCCATGGACTAGTGACACCAGTGGTGGACAACTCCATGGACCAGTGACACCAGTGGTGGACAACTCCATGGACCAGTGACACCAGTGGTGGACAACTCCATGGACCAGTGACACCAGTGGTGGACAACTCCATGGACCAGTGACACCAGTGGTGGACAACTCCATGGACCAGTGACACCAGTGGTGGACAACTCCATAGACCAGTGACACCAGTGGTGGACAACTCCATAGACCAGTGACACCAGTGGTGGACAACTCCATGGACCAGTGACACCAGTGGTGGACAACTCCATGGACCAGTGACACCAGTGGTGGACAACTCCATGGACCAGTGACACCAGTGGTGGACAACTCCATGGACCAGTGACACCAGTGGTGGACAACTCCATGGACCAGTGACACCAGTGGTGGACAACTCCATGGACCAGTGACACCAGTGGTGGACAACTCCATGGACCAGTGACACCAGTGGTGGACAACTCCATGGACCAGTGACACCAGTGGTGGACAACTCCATGGACCAGTGACACCAGTGGTGGACAACTCCATGGACCAGTGACACCAGTGGTGGACAACTCCATGGACCAGTGACACCAGTGGTGGACAACTCCATGCACCAGTGACACCAGTGGTGGACAACTCCATGCACCAGTGACACCAGTGGTGGACAACTCCATGCACCAGTGACACCAGTGGTGGACAACTCCATGCACCAGTGACACCAGTGGTGGACAACTCCATGCACCAGTGACACCAGTGGTGGACAACTCCATGCACCAGTGACACCAGTGGTGGACAACTCCATGGACCAGTGACACCAGTGGTGGACAACTCCATGGACCAGTGACACCAGTGGTGGACAACTCCATGGACCAGTGACACCAATGGTAGACAACTTTATGGGCCAGTGACATCAATAGTAAGAAACTCAATGAGCCAGTGACACTGATGGTAGAGCAGTGTTTCTCAACTCCAGTCCTTAAGGTGCCCCAAGAGGTCACGTTTTTAGGCTTTCCATTATTTTGCACAGGTGATTTGATCAGTTTGACTGCCTTAGTAATTACCACAGCTGTTTCATCTGAGGAAAATCCTGAAAACATGACCTTTTGGGGTGCCTCGAGGACTGAAGTTGGGAAACACTGTAGTTTCGGTGTTTATGGAATACAGTGGCAGCTGGTGCTTAAAATTTTTGGGGGGTGCAAACGAACTGAAAAAAACAAAACATAAATTGCAGCCACTGTGCCCATCAAACACAGCCACTGTGCCCATCAAACACAGCCACTGTGCCCATCAAACACAGCCACTGTGCCCATCAAACGCAGCCACTGTGCCCATCAAACGCAGCCACTGTGCCATCAAAGCGAGTTTCCCCATAGAAGTCAAAGAAAATTAAAATAATTTGTTCCGCATTGACTTCTATGGCATGCAATATCGCATGTGGCCATAGTTGGGGGGGCGCCGGATAGCCTCGTAAATACTCGTAAAGGCTCAGCTACAGCTCAGCTGAACTCGGAAAACCTTGGAAAGGCTCGGGAACTGAGTATTTCCGAACGGCTCCGAACAGCTCCGCTTGGATCTGCTCGGCTCCGGCGCCCCGCACCTCTGGCCAAATGTGGTATTGCACACCACTGTGGCTTAAATCCTGCTCGTTTTGCGAGACAACACTCACAAACCAAGCCAGTATTTATAAAAAAAATGCTCGTATTGCGAAGCGCTCGTTAACCAAATTACTCGCAATCCGAGGTTTCACTGTAATAATGTAGGTGAGATGACCTTCTCTCGTTACTATCGTACCCTGAAAAAAGGGTTCTACCTGTTGCTGTTCCAAAGCCATACTTTCAACGTCCCCCCCCCCCCCTTTCCATTGACCTAGTCATGTTAGGTTGGCAAAACCTTACAATACCATTGAGTCCTTCACACTTGAACCACTTAAGGACCTCCTACTGCCGATATACGTCGGCAGAATGGCACGACTGGGCACAGGCACGTACAGGTACATCGCCTTTAAGGGCCCAGCCTTGGGTCGCGCTCGTACGCGACCCAGTCAGAAGCTTGGGAACCGCGGACCTGATTGCTGCCGGTGTCACGTGATCGCTCACAGGAGCTGAAGAAGGGGGGGGGATATGAGTGTAAACACACCTTCCCCCGTTCTTCTGTGTGGCAGTGACACTGATCCTTGATATAGGAAAGCACGATCAGTGATGTCACAGGTACAGACACGCACCCCTACAGTAAGAATCACTCCCTTAGGGCACACTTAACCTCTTAGCGCCCCCTAGTGGTTAACCCCTTCCCTGCCATTGTCATTTTCACAGTAATAAGTGCATTTTTATAGCACTTTCGCTGTGAAAATTACAATGGTCCCAAAAATGTGTTAAAATTGTCCGATGTGTCGGCCATAATGTCGCAGTCATGAAAAAAATCGCTGATCGCCGCCATTACTAGTGAAAAAAAAAAAACATTAATAAAAATGCCATAAAACTATCCCATATTTTGTAGACGCTATAAATTTTGCGCAAAGCAATCAATTTTTTTTACCAAAAATTGGTAGAAGAATACGTATCGGCCTAAACTGAGGGAACATTTTTTTATATATATATATTTTTGGGGGATATTTATTATAGCAAAAAGTAAAAAATATTGCATTTTTTTTTCAAAATTGTCGCTCTATTTTTGTTTATAGCGCAAAAAATTAAAACCGCAGAGGCGATCAAATACCACCAAAAGAAAGCTCTATTTGTGGGAAAAAAAGGACGCCAGTTTTGTTTGGGAGCCGCGTCGCACGACCGCGCAAATGTCAGTTAAAGCGACGCAGTGCCGAATCGCAAAAACTGGCCAGGTCCTTTACCTGCATAATGGTCCGGGTCTTAAGTGGTTAATACAGTTCCATTGCCACTCGTACAGATGTGGCCTACACCTTATTTATTTATTTTCCACGCCGAGTGAACTGCCGGGTGTCACAGTGCTCTATATTTAGTTTACAGATTTCTCTTCCCAACAAATAAGGTGACAAAGAAATAAGGTAAAGCATTGCTTTAATGGAACATGCCCTGACCAGCCGCGTGTGCAATTAAGGCAATGATGGATGGGTAAGGTCTTTGCGGCCCAGCGGTATTTTAGGAACACACAGACAAACGGTGATACATGAGGGTGACCCAGTGTGAGCGGGGGAAACACTTGCAGAAGATAAAGTTGCCACATCGTGACTTGTCATTGGTTGAACTCAACAGAAGGAGTTAGACAGGAAGTGTGTTTTCTTCTTGTTTCCTGTTCAGCCTGGTTCCCTTAACAGCCAAACAATGACCGAGCGAAAAAAGTCGTTCTACTTCATAACTTCCTCTCCTTCCAGTGTGTAAATCTAGCAGTTCCGTCATCAGAACTGAATTATTTTTCTTGGTAAATAATTGCCGGGGGGTAGGGTGACCACGTGTCCCCGAATTGCCCGGGACAGTCCCGCATTTTACAGGTCTGTCCCGGGCACCTTCATTCCAGGACAATGCAGTGTCCCAGAATGGAACTCGCACAGTCACCCCCCCCCCCCCCCCGGGCCAATCTGATTCCCCCAAAAATCGCCGCCACATCACCGCTTTACTCACTGACAGTACTTGCCCTGGCTGGGAATGCCTGGAGGAGCACAGTCCCCGCCCCCTGCTTGTGATTGGAGAAATCATAAATTCGGCCTCTTGTCTCCAATCACTGTGCTGTGATTCGCTACAGCACAAACTGATTTTTGGGAAGGGGGGGTGTCCCTGAATGGTAGTTTGGAAATGTGGTCACCCTACCGGGGGGGGGTCCAGTCCTCTACCCAATGTCTTGTTAAGGCGCGGCATACCGGGGGGGGGGGCTGTGTGATGTTGAGTGTTATTCTGTTTTGGTTTTAAATACACTTGGCCTATAGAATTTTGAGGGGTCAGAAGTTTCAAGTTGCATTTAGGCAGTGGCGGGCCATCCATAGGCCGCCCCCCCTCAAGCTAGTCCTATTAAAAAATGGTCACTTTAACCGATTGTGGACCAACGCACGACGATATACGTCGACAGAATGGCACGGCTGGGCACAAGGGCGTACATATACGTCCCCTTTAAGAACCCAGCCGTGGGTTGCAAAAAAATTGTTAATGGTAATGTCAAATGAAACAAAGCTTGTTGGTTGCTAGGACCCCAGATGCTGCTGGCATCCTAGCAACTAATAGCACACCACTAGCCCAATTCAGCTGCGGGCCATGGCCATGTTCAGTCAGCCAGAATCCCTGGGAGCCACGTCACACGACCGCGCAATTGTCAGTTAAAGCGATGCATTGCCAAATCACAAAAAGGGGCCTGGTCCTTTAGCTTTAAGTGGTTAAGAGTGTCCAGGCGCCGGACACACGGCTGCCTATGGGAAGCTTTCCCAGCTTTCAATCAGCTGATTTCAACTAAGAAGCTGATTTTTCTGTGTATAGGGCATGTTCAGGGCACAAGTAGTGCACCCCGAACACTCCCACTCTACAATTATTTGTCTCTTTATGCTCCTGTGTTGTTTTGATTGGTGAGGTTTAGAGAACGGTGAGTGGTGTTTTTTTTCGGCACCACTCATTGTGCTGTGGACTATGCGACACGTGGTTGGAGGGCTTGAGCGGCGTCTCTGTGATTTGGGTGGCTAAGGGTAACTTAAGACCCCAGAGGCTGCTGGCATCCTAGCAACTAATAGCACACCACTAGCCCAATTCAGTTGCCAGCCATGGCCATGTTCAGTCAGCCAGAATCCCTGGCCCCTTGTTTACACTCAGTTGTTGGTCAGGGAATCTACCAGCCTGCAGTTGAATAAGATAGGGAACACATCACTGGTTGTTAGGGTGCTGCCAACTGCTGGTGTCCTAGCAACCAATAGCACATCCTCAGCCCAATTCAGATGTTTCAGGCTACATTCAGGGCAACTCAAAGTGAGGCCACCCTGCACCCGGGTGTTGGAGCCACAGAGAGTAGTGAAAGGGGAAAGCGTGTGAGTTTGAAAATTTCAAATGGTATTGTGAAAGGAAACAAAGTTTGTTGGTTGCTAGGACCCCAGAGGCTGCTGGCATCCTAGCAGCCAATAGCACACTGCTAGCCCAACTCAGCTGCTGGTCATGGCCATGGTTAGTCAACAACATCAGCCAGTATCCTTGGCCCTTTGTTTACACTCATTTGTATGGCGAGGCAATCTAAATTGTTAGTGTTAATGTAAAACGAAATAAAGCTTGTTGGTTGCTGGGACCCCAGAGGCTGCTGGCATCCTAGCAGCCAATAGCACACTGCTAGCCCAACTCAGCTGCTGGTCATGGCCATGGTTAGTCAACATCATCAGCCAGTATCCTTGGCCCTTTGTTTACACTCATTTGTATGGCGAGGCAATCTAAATTGTTAGTGTTAATGTGAAACGAAATAAAGCTTGTTGGTTTCTGGGACCCCAAAGGCTGCTGGCATCCTAGCAACTAATAGCACACCACTAGCCCAATTCAGCTGCTGGCCATGTTCAGTCAAGAATATCAGCCAGTATCCCTGGCCCCTTGTTTACACTCAGTTGTTGGTGAGAGAATCTACCCAGCGGCAGTTGTGTAAGACAGGGGATGCATCATTGGTTGTTAAGGTGCTGGCAACTGCTGGTGTCCTAGCAACCAATGGCACTTCCTCAGCCCAATTCCGATGTTTCAGGAGTCATTCAGGGTAACTAAAATGTGAGGCGATCCTGCTGCTAGGTGTTGGAGCCACAGAGAGTAGTGATAGTCGAAAGTGCATGGGTTTGCAAATTTAGAAAATTCTGAATGTTAATGTGAAACATAAAAAAGAAAACTCAATGAGCTTAGTGCAGTGCTTGTTGGTTGCTGGGACCCCAGAAGCTGCTGGAATCCTATCAACCAATAGCCCATGCCAGCTGTTGGCCATGACCAAATTTGGTCCATGACATTAGCCATTATCCCTGGCACCTTGTTTACATGCAGTTGTCTACACGACTGCAGTTAAATAAGACAGGGGATTTATCATTGGTTGTTAGGGTGCTGAAGACCGCTGGTGTCCTGGCAACCAATGGCACATCCTCAGCTCAATTCAGCTGCCGGTCCTGGCCTTATTTAGTCAGTGACATCAGCCAGCATTCCCAGCCCTTTTGTTTATATTCAGCTCTAAGCCAGGGAGGCTCACAGACAGCAGTTGAAAAAGACAAGGGATGCATCACTGGTTGCTTGAAATCCAGTGACCGCTGGTATCCCTGCAACCAATAATGCATCCCCAGCCTAACTCAGTTTCTGGCCATGTTATCAGTGTAGCTGAGCATCATGGGAAATGTAGTTCCAAAACATCTGGGGTGACCAGGTTCACCATCACTGCCCTAGACTGTTCTTTGGAGTCGGTGAAGGAGTGCAGGAAAATGCTGTGTGTGCTTTAAGGGGCAAATAGGATTGCATTCACCTGCGGCTCCTTGGGAGAGGGTCCTACACATCGATATTTGTGGCCCCCTATGACAGTATTGCATGGTGTATGTGATACGTTTCGATACATTGACTCAATGGCCATGTCCCTGGAAGTGACTTCCATTGTTATCAGCTCTGGTTTTCTTGATGAAAGTTCCTCATTGGATGCCGCGGTCATTGAAGGCTTTTCCTTTCTCTGTTTGCTGAACGGATAATGTCTTGGCAGCGCGCTGTTCTTTCTCTGAGTCACCGGGAGACGCTATTAGTCACGACTTGCATGCGATTCCTCCAGCTTAGAGACGAATACGGCAAAGAACACATTGTACCATTTATAGGAGGAACCACAAATAGTGACCTCTGCAGACGACCCCACCAAAATATTACTGCTTTCTCTGTTATAAGTCTTCTTTTTCAAAGGCTGCTGTATGTCATCGACATGTGGCTTTCTGATTGGCTAGTAAGGGTCCCTGCCCTAGGGTTGCCACCTTTTTCAAGTCAAACCTGAGGACTTTATAATTTTTTTTATACATGTATTTTGCTAATAAATAACATTTCTAATCATATGAAGTTAATAGCAAGAGTCCCCCTTTACATCAAAGTCCGCAGAGTTCCCCTTTTACATCTGAACTAGCAGAGTTCCCTTATACTGTAAGACTCTGATGTAAGGGGGAACACTGTGGCCTCTGGTGTAAAGGGGGGCTCTGATGCACAGCTTGCACCAGAGTTCCCCTTTACACCAGAGGCCACAGTGTTCCCCCTTACATCAGAGTTATCAGGGTTCCCAGAGCATCCCTTATGTTAGAGCCCCCAGAGTTTTCCCTTACATTAGAGTCTGCAGAGTCCCCCCTTACAGTGAAAGGGAACTCTGCAAGTTCAGATGTAAAAGGGGAACTCTGTGGACTCTGATGTAAAAGGGGAACTCTGTGGACTCTGATGTAAAGGGGGACTCTGTGGACTCTGATGTAAATGGGGAACTCTGTGGACTCTGATGTAAAAGGGGAACTCTGTGGACTCTGATGTAAAGGGGGACTCTGTGGACTCTGATGTAAAGGGGGACTCTGATGTAAAGGGGGACTCTGTGGACTCTGATGTAAAGGGGGACTCTGTGAACTCTGATGTAATGGGGGACTCTGTGGACTCTGATGTAAAGGGGGACTCTGTGGACTCTGATGTAAAGGGGGACTCTGTGGACTCTGATGTAAAGGGGGACTCTGTGGACTCTGATGTAGGGGGGAACTCTGTGAACTCTGATGTAAAGGGGGACTCTGATTTAAAGAGGGACTCTCCGCCCCCTTCTGTAGTTATCTGTAGTGGAAGGAGCCTGGGGACCGGTCACGGCTGCTCTCTCTCCTCGTGCAGGGTGACTGGTTTTATCTCTGCCCCATCTGCAGTTTTCTGTAGTGGGTGGAGCCTTCTGGGCCCCTCCCACAGCTCTGCTCTCTGTACAGCACAGTGATGATGTCACTGCTACTTTTAGAAGATAATATCTGGGTTTGAAAAGACATTTTTTGTGCACAAAGATTTCAAACCATTATGGCTACTGTGCCCGGAGTTTAGCTTTAAGTTCTAGTGATACAAAGTATCCAAAGTAACACTTTCCACACATACACCGCATTTGACTTTCTCTTAGTAAGCCGTACCGCGGACTTTGTAGCGAGGTTGTGAAATAGAGATGTGACAGATGAGGTAATGCTCTATAAATAGTGACTTTTTTTTGTTTTCTCAGGGAACTGCATCGCTTGTTTTTTGGACAGATCGTGCAGCAGAATTGCTTTCACATGTCCTTACATAGACATTATGGGGGTGTGGGGGGGGGGGTGTTTACTAAAACTGGAGAGTGCAAAATCTGGCGCAGTTCTGCATAGAAACCAATCGGCTTCCAGGTTTTATTGTCAAAGCTTAATTGAACAAGCTGAAGCTAGAAGCTGATTGGCTCCCATTATAGGTGTGCGCAGCCTATTGCATTAGGGTGTGCACCCCAAAACTCCAACACACATGCGTGTAGATATACTGACAGTGTCAGTAGGGCAGAGATTGGTGTCAGTATTGCAGTGGACAGTGCAAGTAGATTTAATTGATATTATTTTATTTTTTCCAATTTTTTTATATATTTTTTTTTTATACATTTTTTTATTTACATTTTTATTTATCTTTTTTTTCTCATTTTTATATATATATATATATTTATAATTTTTTATTTATATATATTTTTTATAAGTTTTTTTATTTACATTTTTATATTTATATAGGTACGATGGCTGCATTTGGCATGGCACAGTGGTGACAATTGATGATAAACAATATATAAACAAAAAATTATAAAATATATATATATATATATATATATATATATATATATTATAATTTTTTATTTATATATTTTTTTTATATTTTTTTATAAAAAAATGTATTTACATTTTTATATATATATATATATATATATATATATATATATATATATATATATTTAATCATTTATAAAAAATTATAATATATATATTTTATAATGTTTTATTTTATATATTTTTTTATTTATATATATTTTTTTATAAAAAAAATATTTAAATTTTTTCATATTTATTTTTTTTAAATATCAGGGGTCTAAACAGGGGGGAATATTCCCCATATGGGGTGATTAGGGTGTGCCTAGGCACACCTGGCACACCCTGTGCACACGCCTATGGCTCCAATGCACAACTGCAACAGATTCTGAGTCCTCCAGTTTTAGTAAATCTCCCCCCCCCCCCCCAGTGGACCCTTCTGTCTAAATCCTTCTTTTATTTTAACAACAGAAGGGGAAGCATATCCTTCAATATCAGTGAATACCGCCAGATGTGGCGTCCTCCAATGGTTGCTCCGCCCCCTACAAATTAAACCGCTGAACCGGTCATTGGGAAGCTTCCTGTTTAATGACTGGCCAGGAAGTTTCGTCTTGAAGTCTGTTTCCTTAAAGGGAGTTTTTCCCAGAGATTAGCAAATATTTACTTTTCTTGGAGTCGAAGTGAATTGGTCTGGAGGATCGCATATTGGTTCATCATGGAGAAGGGTGGTGACCAATGGCAGCTGGTGCTCAATTTTTTTTTTTGGGGGGGGGGGGGCAAACAAATGAAAAAAAAAAACAATTGCAACCTCACTGTGCCCATCAAACGCGGCCACTGTGCCCATCAAAAGCGGCCACTGTGCCCATCAAACGTAGCCACTGTGCCCATCAATTATCACCACTGTGCCATGCCATCAATTGTCGCCACTGTGCCATCATTTATCGCCACTGTGCCATTGCAATGCCATCAATTGTCGCCACTGTGCCCATCCATTGTCACCACTGTGCCCATCAATTGTCACCACTGTGCCCATCAATTGTCACCACTGTGCCCATCAATTGTCGCCACTGTGCCATTGCAATGCCTTCAAACATCGCCACTGTGCCCATCAATTGTCGCCACTGTGCCCATCAATTGTCGCCACTGTGCCCATCAATTGTCACCACTGTGCCATGTCAAACGCAGCCACCGTGCCCATCAATTGTCACCACCGTGCCCATCAATTGTCACCACCGTGCCCATCAATTGTCGCCACCGTGCCCATCAATTGTCGCCACCGTGCCCATCAATTGTCGCCACCGTGCCCATCAATTGTCGCCACCGTGCCCATCAATGATCAGTGCTAAAAATATGCACTGTCACTGTACTAATGACATTGGCTGGGAAGGGGTTAAACATCTAGGAAGATCAAATAGTTACATGTGTACCTGATCTCTACCTGTCTAATGAAAGTAATGAATCAGTAAGGCAGCCAGACAAATAGCATTTTCAGAAGGAAAGGTCAGCTATGGCAGTTCAGGGTCCCGTACATCGCCAGTAACGGCCACTTAAATCCTCATTGCGAAAAACCATTTCTAGGAATCTGTTTATAAGACCATCTGGAAGTGACTCGGAGTCGCTCACGCACCGTCCTCTGCCAGGGAAGTTTTGTGTTTATAGAAGCGCGGCGTGCGGAAATGGCGGCCTGTTCTTTAATACGCAATGAAACGTTAACTCGCAGCTGCTTTTCATTCCCAGGGAACAGAGGGAAGTCTTGTCCTTTTTTTTTTTGTCCGTGTGAACTGCTCTTTAGGATTCCATTAAGACTTACGGAGAGGTTTTCCGCTGTTAGAAAAAACCCGTCAACATCCCCCCAGCTGCCGATCGGTGGGGGGGCCTGCCTAGGAGACCGGCCAAGAGGCTGTTGAGCAGCAACCAATGCCTGAGAAGAACATTGCTCGGCCTTGGAAATGTATTATGGCGCGTACACGCGATCGGTTCGTCAGACGAACCGATCGTGTGTTGGCCCCATCGGTTTTTTATCCATCAGTCAAAAAAACTAGGAACTTGTTTTAAAAGGATAGAAAAAAAACGAACGTCTGTGGGTACGTCCATCGGTTAAAAATCCACGCATGCTCAGAATCAAGTCGACGCATGCTCGGAAGCATTAAACTTCATTTTTCTCAGCACGTCGTTGTGTTTTACGTCACGCGATCGTTTTTTAACCGATGGTGTGTCAGCTTCATCGGATATCTGATGAAAAAATCCATCAGACAGTTTTTAATCAGATGAACTGATAGTGTGTACGCGGCATTATTGTTCAATATCCACTGCACCGCAGACGTAGATGTCTTGGGTTTGTTGGGACAGTCCCGTGTCTTGGGCCTCGGCAGTGGCGGCTGGTGCTAAAAAATTTGGGGGGGCGCAAACAAACCAAAAAAAAAACATCAAACGCAGCCACTGTGCCCATCAAACGCAGCCACTGTGCCCATCAAACGCAGCCACTGTGCCCATCAAACGCAGCCACTGTGCCCATCAAACGCAGCCACTGTGCCCATCAAACGCAGCCACTGTGCCCATCAAACGCAGCCACTGTGCCCATCAAACGCAGCCACTGTGCCCATCAAACGCTGCCACTGTCCCCATCAAACGCTGCCACTGTGCCCATCAAACGCTGCCACTGTGCCCATCAAACGCTGCCACTGTGCCCATCAAACGCTGCCACTGTGCCCAACAAACGCAGCCACTGTGCCCATCAAACTGTGCCCATCAAACGCTGCCACTGTGCCCATCAAACGCTGCCACTGTGCCCATCAAACACTGCCACGGTTCCCATCAAGCGCAGCCACTTTGCCCATCAAACGCAGCCACTGTGCCCATCAAACGCAGCCACTGTGCCCATCAAACGCTGCCACTGTGCCCATCAAACGCTGCCACTGTGCCCATCAAACGCTGCCACTGTGCCCATCAAACGCTGCCACTGTGCCCATCAAATGCAGCCACTGTGCCCATCAAATGCAGCCACTGTGCCCATCAAATGCAGCCACTGTGCCCATCAAATGCAGCCACTGTGCCCATCAAATGCAGCCACTGTGCCCATCAAATGCAGCCACTGTGCCCATCAAATGCAGCCACTGTGCCCATCAATTGCAGCCACTGTGCCCATCAATTGCAGCCACTGTGCCCATCAATTGCAGCCACTGTGCCCATCAAACGCAGCCACTGTGCCCATCAAACGCAGCCACTGTGCCCATCAAACCCAGCCACGGTGCCCAACAAACGTAGCCACTGTGCCATCAAACACAGCCACTGTACCCATAAATATGCTACTGTGCCCATCAAACGCTGCCACTGTGCCCATCAAACGCTGCCACTGTGCCCATCAAACGCTGCCACTGTGCCCATCAAACGTTGCCACTGTGCCCATCAAACGCTGCCACTGTGCCCATCAAACGCATCCACTGTGCCCATCAAATGCAGCCACTGTGCCCATCAAATGCAGCCACTGTGCCCATCAAATGCAGCCACTGTGCCCATCAAATGCAGCCACTGTGACCATCAAACGCTGCCACTGTGCCCATCAAATGCAGCCACTGTGCCCATCAATTGCCGCTACTGTGCCCATCAATTGCTGCCAACGTGCCCATCAATTGCCGCTACTGTGCCCTATGAAATGTTGCCAGTGTGACAGACCCGCCAACCTGATTGGCCGAGAGGCGGGTCAGTGTTGGCATTGGCAAAGCGAATTCATTTGCTTTGGTAACACACAGCTGAGTGAACAGCGAATGCCCAGCATGGCGCCCACCGGTTCACCTTTTTTGATGCCTATTAGAGCCTACAGCTCTATTCAGGTGCTTCAACAAAAAAAAAACGCTGCTGTAATTCAGGTCTCCGTCACCCCAAAAGGGGCCACACACCTGAATAGGGGGTGTCAGCGGCGACCATAGAGAGATTTATGCAATGCATGAATTTATCTATGGTGATAGAGTGGTCCAGGAGAGAGGGGGCGTCGCTCATGCGCCCCTAAGGGACACACCACCACTGCTCCTGTTACATGACTCTGAACTCTGCCACCTCCATTGGCAGTTGAATAGAATTCCACGTCCATTCCCGTAGCTTTATGAGACCAGTATAGGAAATGTTTTTATGTTTCTAATTTTATTTTTATTGTATTTTGCAACATTGTTTCTTGTCACACCTAAAACCTGAGAAGGTTCTCTGAAGATAATTGAGGATTATGATGATGTTTGTGTGTCATGTTACGTGTTATACAATCCATGAATCACAGTCCTGGCACCTTCTGAGATTCCAAATTCCAGAGCGTTCAGTCTTGTCATATGACATCACATAAGGCAGAGGTCCCAAACTGCGGCAGGGGCCCTCCAGCTGTTGCAAAACTACAAGTCCCATGAGCAGGGCTGCCATCAGGGGGGTTTAGGCAGTACACCCCAGGGGCCCGGATGGCAACCCCCCTTTTTTTATAAATATTTTTTATTAAAAATATATATTTAAAAAACATTTTTTATATATATATATATTTAAATGGCAACCCCCCTTTTTTTATATAAAAACCTTTTTTTTATTTCTTTTTATTAAAGGGCCCAGAGGTCCCCAGCCCCCCCCTTTTTTTTATAAAAAAAGTTTAATTTTTTTTATATATATATTTTTTATTAAAGGGCCCAGGGGGCCCCAGGGCCCCCGGATGGCAACCCCCCCCTTTTTTAATTTTTTTATATAAAAACATTTTTTTTAATGTTTTCCTCAGGCCCCACCCTTTTTGTATATAAAAAATGTTTCTAATTTTTTTTATATTTTTTTGTTAAAGGGCCTAGAGGTCCCCAGGGGCCCGGATGGCAACCCCCCTTTTTTATATATATATTTTTTGTTTATTTTTATTAAAGGGCCCAGAGGTCCCCAGGGCCTCGAAATGGCAACCCCCCTTTTTTATATATATATATTTTTTTTTTATTAAAGGGCCCCGAATGGCAACCCCCCTTTTTTATATATTTTTTTGTTTGTTTTTATTAAAGGGCCCAGAGGTCCCTAGGGGCCCCGTATGGCAACCCCCTTTTTTTTATACATTTTTTGTTTGTTTTTATTAAAGGGCCCAGAGGTCCCCAGGAGCCCTGTATGGCAACCCCCTTTTTTTCATATATTTTTTTGTTTGTTTTTATTAAAGGGCCCAGAGGTCCCCAGGGACTCGGATGGCAACTCCCCTTTTTTTTTATTAAAGGGCCCAGAGGTACCCAGGGCTCCGGATGCCCCCCCCCTTTTTTTTTGTAAGGAGCCCAGAGGTCCCAGGGCCACACCCCAATTTGTGGCACCCCCTGATTCTCAATTCACACACCCCTGCTTCTCTATTTTCTCAATTAGCGGCGGCAACCCCCGCTTCTCAGTTTGAGGTGGCAGCACCCCCCCCCCCCGGTTCTCTGCTCCAGGGGGCCCATGCCTGAAGCTGTGTAAGGGGTCCCATAATTCCTGATGGCGGCCCTGTCCACGAGGCATTGCAAGGCTGACAGTTACAAGCATGACTCCCATAGGCAGAGGCATGATGGGACTTGTAGTTCCGCAACAGCTGGAGGGCCACTAGTTTTTTTTCCAAAGTATCAAAACTGGAACAAGAAAAAGGGACAAAAATCAATCGAAACAAAATTCCTTATTTCATAACAGCTGAAGCCTGATTGGTTGTCATAGATTATAGTTCATGCTCACCCTAAATATTAAATTGCTCCTCCTTAAATACTATTATTAAAGTCTTGTGATTCATTTACAGGACGGACCCACCCAAAAGTGTGTGTTTTTTTTTTTAGTTTAGTGGAGGCCGGTGTGATGAGTTATTCGCTGGCTTGTATATACACTTTATTGTCAAAAGTATTGGGACGCCTGCCTTTACATGCACACATTGGCGTCCGCTGAAATTGTTTCGAGGGCGTGCTTTCTTCAAACACTAGCGGGGGTTAAAAACGCCCCGCTAGCGGCCCAATAGCGCAGCTAAAGCGATGGTAAAGCGTTGCTTTTTAATGGCGCTTTACCGATAATGAGCCAGCTGGCAGTGTGAAATAGCTCTTGAGATAATTCAGCTTCACACCATGCCCATATAAATTTAGCCTAGAGAATGTACAGGCTCCCCCCCCTCAGCACAGATGGGCCCCCACTTTAGCACAGATCCCCCCCATTCTGCACGGACCCCTCCATTCAGCACAGATGAACCCCTCTTATTCCGCACAGACACCCCCCTTCAGCACATTGACCCCCTTTAAGCACATACCCCCCTTCAGTACATGGACCCCCTTTAAGCACATACTCCCCTTCAGTACATGGACCCTCTTTAAGCACAGATCCCCCCCTTCTGCACAGATGGACCCCCTTCAGCACATACCCCCATTCATCACAAACCCCCCCTTCAGCACAGATTGGCCCCCTCCCCCATCCCATTCAGTACCTCAGATCAGCCATTAGCACGACACAGGTTCCCTCCCCCTGTGTACACATAAACACTGGAGGGGGAGGCCGCGGCGGGTTCACTCTGCTTGCTGTGCCTGTTTGACATCTGGCCCGGGATCGCTCAGAGACTCTTCAACACCTTCTCGATTTTCCAAGGGGGGTCAATTGCCCCCCCTTGCCCTATGGAGCGGATGCCCATGATTGCACCTTAGGCCTCGTCCCCACAGGGGCCTCACGGCCGCTTAATTTGCCTAAAGAATTGGTTAGAGAAAATTCTATAAACGATGAATTCATAGTTCACAGAATTGAAAACTCTTAATATGTGCAATTTATACAGTTCATTTTTATCGCTTGAATTATATTTCCCATTATGGATGTGAATGGGGCCTCACAAAGTCTAGAGCCGTCTGTGCATATATGCGGCCTTTCGGGGGATGGGCCTTTAAAGCTGAGGTTCACACAAAAAGTGAACCTCCGCTTTTTGGATCCCTCCCCCCCTCCAGTGACACATTTGGCACCTTTCAGGGGGAGGGGGTGCCCTTCCTGTCTTCTGGGAAACACGGCAGCTGCAGTATTTGTAGCTGCTGACTTTACAAAAAAAAAATTGTCCGAACCTCCACTTTAAGCCAAGTTGCCACATATATGTGTACCAGAATGGGAACAGAGCTGTACCGGGAGCGCTCGCCCTGTGCACTCCCAGCATATTTATTGGTGGCCAACGGAAAGCTTCTGATCTCTACTTGCAGAGTTTTCTGATCATGTGACTGCTGCAACAGCCAATTGTGGAAGTCACATGATCAGAAACCCCGCCCTGCCTCCCAGCATCAAAAACTTTAACCACTTAAGGACCCCTTCACACCGATATACGTCGGCAGAATGGCACGGCTGGGCACAATCACTTACCTGGGCCAGGTCCCTAACCTGCATGGTGGTCCGGGCCTGGTGGTTAAAGGGCCGGGAGGTGCTGGTTAATGCACATTGATCATTAATTCAACGTTGCTGCAGTTACTACTTATTTCCCAAAGACAAATTTCCACTTGAAGCCCCAGTTACAAAGGTCAGAGGTCACATGGAATTTGACATTCTCTTCCCCTTTAACTCTGGATGAGAAGCCCAAAAAAATAAAGTACGTCGTAGTAAACTGAACCCTTTCTAGTGCCTTCATTACTCTTAGTTGGCCCTATTGTGCCAGAGACCAGAGAGCAACTTCCAGACCTCAGGTGTGCGCCGGCCCTTTAATTGTGACATTAGTAAATGAATTATTTGGCAGTTTGTTGTATTAGAGCCGGAGATGTACCCAGGATGGTCCCATGACAAGGACGTGTCTGGTGGAGATGTACCCAGGATGGTCCCATGACAAGGACGTGTCTGGTGGTAAATAGATGTGTTTGATTGCAGCACACATGTGATTTTATGCCCGCAGCCAAGACGAGACGAGAGGATTTTAGCTAAAACAGTAAAGCTAAATTCTATTTATTAGAAAAATAAATAAAACATTTAATAAAAATGATATATTCCCACAAATGTTCTTTTTCTACCTTTTCCCAACAGTGCCACCTATCAATGCCCAATGGGTGCTGCCATTCAATGCTCATGAGTGCTGCCAATCAATGCCCATGAGTGCTGCCAATCAATGCCCATGAGTGCCTTATCAGTGCCACCTATCAGTACCACCTATAAGTGCCCATCAGTGCTGCCTATCAATGCCCATCAGTGCCACCTATAAGTGCCCATAAGTGCCACCTATCAATGCCCATCAGTGCCTCATCATCAGTGCCACTGATCAGTGCAACCTATCAGTACCACCTATAAGTTTAGAAAGGTTTCCCGAATCGGGATATTGTATGGGATTTTAGTGATGCATAATGAAAACTGGAAAGATATAGCAAATTAATCCGTCAAATATATGGATACAACACAAGTTTTTTTCTGATGATTTTCATCAAACCCACAGCACCTGAGTCACAAAAATAAGTATTTTGATAAAAAAGATAAAGAGATTTATTGATACAAAATATGTTTTTAAGAGTGGTCTCAAGAAATATATATATATATGTCTATGTGTGTATATATATGCACAGCAGTGTGTGTATGTAAATATATAATATATATGTACAGTGTGTGTATGTATGTCAAAACAGCTTGCAGAACACTTCAAAACATTTCTGCAAAATTATTTAGCATACATTGCAGCTAGGGATGAGACGAACACCCCCGCGTTCGGTTCGCACCAGAACCGTTGAACAGACCGCCCGTTCGCGCGAACATTTAAAACCCCATTGAAGTCTATGGGACTCGAACGTTCGAATTCAAAAACGCTCATTTTAACCCTTTCATGACTAAGCCTATTTATAACATTTGGTGTTTACAAGTTAAAATCTGTATTTTTTGCTAGAAAATTACCTAGAACCCCCAAACATTATATATATTTTTTTAGCAGAGAATCTAGAGAATAAAATGACGATTGTTGTAATATTTTATGTCACACGGTATTTGTGCGGCGGTGTTTTAAACGCAACTTTTTGGGAAAAATTTACTTTAATGAATTTTAAAAAAATGAAAAAGTAAAGTTAGCCCAATTTTTTTGCATAATGTGAAAGATGAAGTTGCGCCGAGTAAATAGATACCAAGCATGTCACGCTTTATAATTGCACGCACTCGTGGAATGGCGTCAAACTACGGTACCTAAAAATCTCCATAGGCAACGCTTTAAATTTTTTTTACAGTTACCAGGTTATCGGAACAGAGGAGGTCTAGTGCTAGAATTATTGCTCTCGCTCTCGCGATCGCGGCGATACCTCACATGTGTGATTTGAACACCGTTTTCATACGCGGGCGCGACTTCCGTATGCGTTTTCTTTGTTACGCAAGCTCGCGGGGAGGGGGGCGCTTTAAAAATTTTTTTTTTTTTTTTTCTTATTTATTTTATTTATTTTTATAATATTAAATTGTGTTTTTTTTTTTTTTTACATTTTGATTACTTTTATTGCTGTCACAAGGAATGTAAACATCCCTTGTGACAGTAATAGGTGGTGACAGGTACTCTTTATGGAGGGATCGGGAGTCTAAAAGACCCCCGGTCCCTCCTTTACACTTCAAAGTATTCAGATCGCCGAAAACGGCGATTCTGAATACTGTTTACTTTTTTAAATTCGGCGCCGTTGACAGGTGAGAAACCCGGAAGTGACGTCATGACGTCGCTTCCGCGTTTACACATTGCAGGCTGAATCGAAGCCGCGTACGGCTTTCATTCAGTCTGCGCCCGGACACAGGACACGTCGGATCGAGGATCGGGTCTCCCGGTGGGACGGGAGGCCCGGTCAGAGCGGCGAGAGGCGGCGAGAGGCGGCGGGAGGGGGGGGATGTCCCCTCCCGCTCCTCCGGCATAACAACCGAGCGGCTTTTAGCCGCATCGGTTGTTATGTTTGGAAAGCCAATCGCCGGCTCTAAACAACGGTACCGGGATGATGCCTGCAGCTGCGGGCATCATCCCGGTATAACCCCTGAAACCCGAGGACGCATATCTGCGTCCGGTCGGCGTGAAAGGGTTAAAGACCAATATTGAAGTTATTGTTGGAAAACGGCTTTGAGAGCCCGGGTCTTGCCCCAGGGAACATGTATCAATGGAGCAGGACTCCTGAAAAACTTTTTTCCCATTGATACATGTTCCCTGAGGCAAGACCCGGGTTCTCAAAGACGTTTTCACAGGCAAACTATAGACACCCAGCAGGTACAATATTTAAAGGAATTTTTCATTTTTTTATTTTTTATTTAAACATTATTAAAATCACTGCTCCAGGAGCAGTGATTTTAATGATGCTTAAATTTAAAAAAAATTAAATAAAATTCCTTTAATTATTGTACCTGCTGGGTGTCTATACCTGTGCTAACGTCTTTAAATAGCACAATCACCTGCCTGCCAGTAAATTAGGAAGAACTGATCTATCTATACTATACAGTATATAAATACATGTACAACACCTGGGATGTATATATATCCTCTACACACTGTAAATTAAGCTAAACTGACTAGCCTGCCTGCTCTATCTAGCTATATAAAAAGACAATCTCTCTGTCTCTCTGACTGCTCTCATTAACAAGCCGGAACACACTACACGAGGCCGCCCAGCAGGCGGCCTTATATAGTGTGGGGCGTGTGCTAAAGCCCTGAGCCATAATTGGCCAAAGCCACCCTGGCTCTTCGTTTTTTGCACGCTGTGATTGGCCAAGCATGCAGGGTCATACAGCACGTTTGGCCAATCATCAGCGCGCAATGCCGCAGTGAATTATGGGCCGTTTTGCGTCACTCGAATTTGGCGCGAACGACCGCTTTTGTTGGAATTTGGTCGAACGTACGAACAGACAATGTTCGAGTCGAACATACGTTCGTATCGAGCGCAAAGTTCATCCCCAATTGCAGCCATGTAACAGTCCATGCTCTTTAGGAAGCTTAAAAAGAGCATGGACTGCTGAACGCTGAGGATTGCGACATTGCATGGTACATCACATAAAACGTTGGACGTGTGCTTCAAAGAAATATAGTGTATTTAATATATATATATGTGTGTGTGTGTGTGTATATATATATATATATATATATATATATATATATATATATATATATAAAATTAAATATTAATATGTATACTAAAAATATAATTAAAATATTAATATGTTTAATAAAAATACTACTACCAAGGGAAAAAAAAAAATATATATATATATAATTGTATTTATTTATTTTCTTTTAGCTTACAGCATACACTCTCACCTGCCACATTATTAGGTACACCTGTTTAATTGCTTGGTAACATCAATTTCTAATCGGCCAATTAACCTGGCAGCAACTTAGTCATCTAGACGTGGTGAAGATGACTTGCTGAAGTTCAAACTGAGCATCAGAATGGTGGGGAAGAGAGGCATTTTAAGTGACTCTGAACGTGGCATGGTCATTTGTGCCAGACGAGCCGATCTTAATATTTCAAAAATGGCTGATCTGCTGGGATTTTCACGCACAGCCATCTGTCGGGTTTACAGAGAATTGTCATAAAAAGAGAAAATATCCAGTGAGCGGAGGTTGTAAAGGCTCTAATAGGCTTCAAAATAGGGTGGGCTCGGAATGCAGAGCAAAATCACACATGTGCTGCAATCAATATTATTAAAAAAAAAACTATTTGCCGTCGGACGTTTCCCAATCACAGAGTAACGCGCTCTCACCCTTCATATACGTAGAAGTACAAAAAGATTGCAGTGAAAGTTTCCTGCATACAATGGCCCAGATTCACAGAGCAATTACGCCTGTCTAACTGGTGTTAGACAGGAGTAATTTCAAATTTTGCGCGCCGTATCACTAGTTTGAATCCTCAAACCATGATACGGCGGCTTCGGGCTTTGATCCGAGAGGCTTACGTCTTCGTAAGCCTTCGGATCTACGCTGCGATATTTTTGCGGCCGCTGGGAGGAGTTCGCGTCGTTTTCATGCGTCGGGATATGCAAATGAGTTTTTACGGCGATCCACGAAGATACGAGCGGTTATCGCAATCGCTTTCGTCTATTTTTTTCTACGTACTGTTAGACCAGCTTTTTGCTGGTCTAACGGTGCGTAGCCCATGTAAAGTATGGCCGTCGTTCCCGCGTCAAATTTTATTTTATTTTTATTTTTTTGACGTAACTCGTTCGGGAATAGGAATGTCCGTAAACGACGCTACTCAAGAAAAAATGACGTAACGACGTGATTTCGCGCAATGCACGGCGGGAAATTTCTGAACGGAGCAGGCGCAACTCGATCCTTGCGGGAACGCGCCTATTTTAAATGCTTCACACCCCCTAATCGCGTAGATGGATTGCGCCGGGAGAAATACACTACGCCGCCGTAGTTTACTGGACAAAATCTACCGGGATTCCATGTAGAGCCAGGTAAAATACGGCGGCGTAGTGTATTTGGGAAATGCTACGATAATCTAATTCTATGTGAATCTGGGCCAATGTAGCGATGTTCAGTTTCCAGCACTCTGTTGACCTCTGCCGGGTTAGCCCCCCCCCCCCCCCCCATATAAAAAATGTTGACTTTTTTATGTAGTTTGTTAGATCTTTGTTAGATCAGGTTAGATCAATCATTGTTTGCGTTAGATCTCACACAGAAGAAGCAATATTAAGAGTTATTTGCTGGGGGGGCTATCCCATCATCAGCCCCCCCTATCAAATTTTCTGGCCGAAAATCATTCAGGCTAATAGATATTCGTTAGATCCGGTAAGATCAAGTGGTTTTAACGTTAGATCTCACATCATTTCAGAGATATTCCACATACAAATACAGATATTGGGTGTATACAAGGACAAATGAGGGGGGGCTGCCCCCCCCTTATCAATATTTTTGGCCAAAAATCATTCAGGCTAATAGATATTCGTTAGATCCGGTAAGATTAAGTGGTTTTAACGTTAGATCTCACATAATTAGAGACTTATTAAGTGATTAATGAGGGGGGGCTGGCCCCCCCTTATCAATTTTTTGGGACAAAAATCATTCAGGCTAATAGATATTTGTTAGATCCGGTAAGATCAAGTGGTTTTAACGTTAGATCTCACATCGTTTTCGAGATATTCCACATAAAAAAATAGATTTTAGGTGGTACATATGCATGGACATATGGACGGGTTGGCCCCCCCTTATCAAATTTTCTGGCAAAAAATCATTAAGGCTAATAGATATTCGTTAGATCCGGTAAGATCAAGTGGTTTTAACATTTGATTATCCATAATTACAGGGATATTTGGTAGGAATGCACAGATACCTGTTCTAGAATCTATATCGGAGCAGATACTGAGCATTTTCACGTGTACTAGTGATGAGTGCCATTGAGCATACCAGGGCTCGAGTCCTGCGGGAACGTGTGGGAACGACGTCCCTGCACTTATTTTACTGCAGGAACGCCGTTCCCTTTGCAGGACTCAGCACTAGGGGGCGGGGGCGATTCACCTCGGGTGCCACATGCTGGGGGGGTGTCGGGCGGCCGCGACACCCCCTCCTCCAAGTCCCCTCTATGCATCAGTGACAGCGCGGCATGTCTGTCAGCGGCCACGGAGTGTAAAAAACTGACAGTGCAGGGAGAGAGCTGTGACAGGGTGTGGGGGTGCCCGAGTCGGGTGTGGACTGTACCGCTACCCGGGTGACATACAGACCGGCCGCCGCGAGCAAGGAGTAAAAAACACAGTCTCTCGCTCTCTTGTACAACAGGGAGAGTGAGAGATGGTAATGCAGCGGAGGACAGGAAATGCCAGAGATGTAGCAGGTGATTGGTTGCTAGGTGGCCCTAGCAACCAATCATTATCTTGTGGTTCAGAATAGGAAAGTGCAAAGGTAAGAACTAACACAGAGCACATGGGGGGGGGGGGTACAGAGGTTGACGTGGAGGGGGTACAGAGATGGACATAGGGGGTACAGAGGTGGACATGGGGGGGTACAGTGGTGGACATGGGGGGTACAGTGGTGAACACAGGTGGACCGGGGGTACAGAGGTGGAGGGGGGTACAGTGGTGGACATGAGGGGTACAGTGGTGAACATGGGTACAGTGGCGGACATGGGGGGGGGTACAGTGGTGAACACGGGGGGGGTACAGTGGCGGACATGGGGGGGGTACAGTGGTGAACACGGGGGGGTACAGTGGTGAACACAGGTGGACAGGGGGAACAGAGGTGGACATGAGGGGTACAGAGGTGGACATGGGGGGGGGGGGGGGTACAGAGGTGAACACAGAGGTGGACATGGGAGAGGGGGTACAGAGGTGGACGGGGTAGAGGTGGACATGAGGGGGTAAAGAGGTGGACACAGAGGTGGAAGGGGGTACAGAGGTGGACATGGGGAGGAACAGGGGTGGAGGGGGCACAGAGGTGAACACAGAGGTGGACATAGGGGGGTGCAGAGGTTTACATGGGGGGTACAAAGGTGGACATGGGGGGACATGGGGGGGGTACAGAGGTGGACATGGGGGGGTACAGAGGTAGACATGGGGGGGTACAGAGGTGGACATGGGGGGGTACGGAGATGAACCCAGAGGTGGACATGGGGGGGTGTACAGCACCCTGAGACCAGCCAGGTCAGAAGGTATGTGTGATTAACGAATATCTATTAGCCTGAATGATTTTCGGCCAGAAAATGTCATAAGGGGGGACCAACCCGTCCATATGTCCATGCATATGTACCACCTAAAAATAATTTTTTTTATGTGGAATATCTCTGAAATGATGTGAGAGATCTAACGTTAAAACCACTTGATCTTACCGGATCTAACGAATATCTATTAGCCTGAATGATTTTCGGCCAGAAAATTTGATAGGGGGGCTGATGATGGGATAGCCCCCCCAGCAAATAACTCTTAATATTGCTTCTTCTGTGTGAGATCTAACGCAAACATTGATTGATCTAACCTGATCTAACAAAGATCTAACAAACTACATAAAAAAAAGTCTAAATTTTTAATATGGGGGGGGGGGCTAACCCGGCAGAGGTCTCTGTTGTGCTCTTTATCATGGATTGTTACATTGTATGTGAAATACTTTTACATAACCGATTGCAAAACACGTTTTGTTTGTTTTTGGACATATTTGAAGGGTAACGTCTCCTTTGGGCAGGGAAAAGTCTGATGGCAAATAAATGTGATTGCAACACAAGTGAGAGACTAAAGTGCAGCCCAGAAGGGACGAGACACGTTCAGTAGAAACAGTAAAGTAAAGATAAATACAATTTATTACCACTTCAGCGCCAGAAGGTTTTACCCCCTTCATGACCAGGCCATTTTTTTTTTGCTATTTAGCACTGCGTTACCTTAACTAGTAAGGCCTGATTCACACCTATGTGCCTGGGCCCCCCCTTTTAAACTGATGGTGCCCGGGCCCCCCTTTTAAACTGATGGTGCCCGGGCCCTCCTTTTGAACTGATGGTGCCTGGGCCCCTTTTTTAAACTGATGGTGCCCGAGCCCCCTTTGAACAGATGGTGCCCAGGCCATCCTTTTGTACTGATGGTGCCCGGACCCCCTTTTGTACTGATAGTGCCCGTGCCCCCTTTTGTACTGATGGTACCCATGCCCCTTTTGTACTGATGGTACCCATGCCCCTTTTGTACTGATGGTACCCATGCCCCTTTTGTACTGATGGTACCCATGCCCCTTTTGTACTGATGGTACCCATGCCCCTTATATACTGATGGTACCCATGCCCCTTTTGAACTGATGTTGCCTGGGCCCATGACCAAGCTATTTTTTTGCTATTCAGCGCTGCGTTACTTTAACTAGTAAGGCCTGATTCACACCTATGTGCCCGGGCCCCTCCTTTTGAACTGATGGTGCACGGGCCCCCTTTTGTACTGATGTTACCGATGCCCCTTTTGTACTGATGGTACCCGGACCCCTTTTTGTACTGATGGTACCCGGGCCCCCCTTTTGTACTGATGGTACCCGGGCCCCCCCTTTTGTACTGATGTTGCCCAGGCCCCCATTTTGTACTGATGGTACTTGAGCCCCCCTTTTGTACTGATGGTACTTGAGCCCCCCTTTTGTACTGATGGTAAACGGGCCCCCCCCCCTTTGTACTGGTGGTGAATGGGCCATCCTTTTGCGCTGATGGTGCCCGGGCCCCTTTTGTACTGATGGTGCTGGGCCCCCATGTTTTAACTGATGGGGCCCGGGCCCAGTACGGGAGGACTGATTGTACTGCCTTATCAGCAGCCCTGCATAATGCCTCCTCACCGTCTGTAAAATGACCTCTGAAGAGTGACCCACCACAAGTCTCCCCCGAAAGGTGGCACAGTTCACAGTCCAAATTACAAGCAGGAACCAACGTTGGATCCCCGGCAATGTCCTTGGCTGGGCTACACTGGAAGTTTTATTTTTAGAAAGTTACTGGCGGGACTGAGCGGACTATTTCAGGTACATTGGAGTCCCCATCAATAAGCTCCAGTGGGCGGAGTGACATGTGTTGGGGGCGTGGCCTGTCTGGGGTACAGGCTGAGACTGCCACTTGTCTACACACAGCAGGTCTTATTCGGGATCTTCTGCTCTTATCTGTCATTGGAAGGTAAATATACTGCTGGGGGGTTACTTGGGGGCGAGGGATTTGTAGTAAAGGAGAGTTTGTGTATCATTATGGGGTGCAGGGGGTGGTCAATGACAACTTTTTTAATGCAAGCAGTGCAAGTACCCGAATTAGGCCAGGTATAGGCCTCTTAAAGCCCCTTTGCAGCAGAGCTCAGATTTGGAGATGTAGAAGCCGTACATTGAGGCAGTAACACAAGGGGCATGCTGATAGGAGGAGAGAGCAGAGTGACAGAGAGAAGAGCTGCTTCTCCTTTCACTGTCCAGTTACTGTGTGGGGGGGGGGGGGAGACCTGTAAGTATTGCCTAATTACAGAAGCCAAAATCCAGGTCTCCTGCCCTGCCAGACAGCACTATTTGGAAGAGCTGTGTAAATCTCAGGACTGAATGGACAACAATACAAATCATCCTTTTTTTGGTTACCTGTATTCAGCTGTAATCTTGCTTTTGGCATCAAACCCCCCCCACCCATTGCCCCCCCCACCCCCACCCCCCCCCCCATACCAGGAACTACAAGATGACAGCAGCTTCTTTATACTAAAAGCCCACACACCAGCCTAATGGAGTTCATGATTCATTCTGATTTCTGTACTGATTTGTCACTAGCGCTATACGTGACCGATCTCCGCAATCCAATCATTCTAAATTATTATACATGATAGTTTTTTTGTAATAAAAATAAAAGCTCTTCAAGAGAAATTACAGATAATAGTGCCGGCTTTTAAGTCCATCTGTAAATCAAAAGCACAGAGAGGGCGGTTTGTAAAGGAAAAATATACATAAAACCATAGAAGACTTTATTATACGCTGAGAAGTCGCACTTTTAGGGGTCTGCGCATTGTGGCGGCTTGTTGTCACCTTCGCCTGTGATTGGTCTTCAAATCTGTTGAATTAATTACATCCCGGGCTAATGTTACATGCAATATTTTAATAAGAATATTAGTATTATTAAGTATTAATAATTTGCATAATGAAAAAATACTACAGCTAATTATAATAATAATAATTATTATGTATGATAATAAAACAATAAATATGTATGTGTATATGTATATGTGTATATACAGTGTATATATATATATGTGTGTGTGTGTGTGTATATATATATATACACACATCATTTGTTTTTGTTTTTTTTAGAATGTATTATCATACATAATAATTATTATAATAAGCTGTAGTATTTTTTTTTAAATATTTATTAAATAATAATGTGTATAATAAATATAATACTGATAAATGATATTATATATATATAATGTATATATTTGTTATCAATAATATTATTACTATCATTTATCAGTATTATATTTATTATACACATTAATATTTTATATATATATATAAAAAATATTATAATGTATTAATAATAGGTACACTAAAAATACTAGTACATTATGATAATAATTATTAATATGTATAATAATAATATAAATAGTAATACAATTAAACAATGCTAAATTAATCATCATATTTTATTAATAATAATGAATAAATGATGACAATGATTAATTTTATATATCATTTAATTATATTACTATTATATTATTATTATTATTATTATTATGCATATTATATAAATACTAATTACATACTGTCAATTTATTACATACCCACTTGGTAATTTTTTTATTTTTTTTTCATTCATTATTAGTGGTAGTATTTGTATTATACATATTAATATAAAAATATATAATATATATTAATTTATATATAAAGAATATGATTATTATTATTTTATCATCACTACTATATTAATATATATATATATATATATATATATATATATATATATATATATATATATATATATATATATATATATATATATATATTAATATAGTAGTGATGATAAAATAATAATAATCATATTCTTTATATATAAATTAATATATATTATATATTTTTATATTAATATGTATAATACAAATACTACCACTAATAATGAATGAAAAAAAAATAAAAAAATTACCAAGTGGGTATGTAATAAATTGACAGTATGTAATTAGTATTTATATAATATGCATAATAATAATAATAATAATATAATAGTAATATAATTAAATGATATATAAAATAAATTATAACAGTTATATATATATATATGTATATGTACAGTATATATCAAATATATAATTAAAGGAAGATATATATATATATATTATAATGTATTATTATGTATATATTATAATATAAACAGTAATATAATTAAAACAATGCTAAAATAATAATAATCATATTTTATTAATAATAATATAGTTAAATGATGCTTAATAATAATAATAATAATATTCATATTCTTTATATATTAATTAATTAATATATATAGTTTTTGTTATTATGTATAATAAAAATACTACCACTAATAAATGAGTGATAAAAATGATATATATATATATATATATATATATATATATATATATATATATATATATATATATATATATATATATATATATCTTCCTTTCCATAGTGTTATCTTTTATTATATATTTGATATATATACTGTATATATACATATACTAATCATTGGTATAATTTATTTTATATATAATTTAATTATATTACTATTATATTATTATTATTATTATTATTATTATTATGCATATTAAATAAATACTAATTACATACTGTCAATTTATTACATACCCACTTGGTAATTTTGTTGCCGTACCATTAACTTTTCAGATCTTACAAAAAGAAATAGGACATTTAAGATTCCAGGGCAAAGGAAGTGTATTTGAAAAAAAAAAAAAAAGTTACATAGCTATTTGTCCAGTAAAATTGCTGGTACATCCAATCGGCGTGAATAAGACAAACTTGAATGTTCTCTGGCTATTTCCTCTACAGGTTGAATGATATTCATAAAAAAAAAAAAGAGTGATTTGAGAAAATACTACATTAAGTCCAGCAGATGGAGCTAAAGATCATAAGACTTAAAGGGGCAGCACAGTGGCTAAGTGGGTAGCACATCCACCTGGCAGCACTAGGGTCGTTGGGTCAAATCACGTTGCAAGTTCTCCCTGTGCCTGAGTGGGTTTCCTCCCACGGTCCAAACACATGCCGGTAGGTTAATGGGTTCCTGTCTATCTGGTCCTAGTATGTGTATGTATAAATGTGAGTTGGGGATCTTAGATTGGAAGCTCCTTGGGGGAAGGCAGCAAAAATAGAGATGTGTGGCCAAAAAAAAAAAGGTCTGGCCTTGGGCCATGCTCTTTTTTTAAAAAAATTATTTCAAATGATCTTGAGCGCCATCTAGTGGCCTTTTTTTTCCCCTCAACAAATGCATAACATTTGACCTGCACAGGAAATACCCCGAGAACATTTGATTTTTGCCTCATTCACACACAACAAATATGCTGTACATGGAGTTTCACTTGACAAAGAGCTACATCATTTTTGTATAAATGCTCCCTATAAAGATCACTATAATAATAATAAAAAAAAAATCTAGTTCTACAAATAACATCTAAAACAAATTCATTTTGTTCAGCACAGTGATCATAGCAGGACATCAATTCTATACCTCCATGTATATCCTCCGCCACCCGCCGATCAGCATACCATTATCCAGCTCTTCATATAGCATTACATTATAGTACAATCTATTTCCATTGATTTACTGCTGAGCCTTCCAGTGGGGTAACGCGATACGATACGTTCTCTGATAGGATCTGCTTCATGTATCTACAATATTCATAGGAAAAATAAATGAGCACATACACTATATTGTCAAAAGTATTGGGACACCTGCCTTTACACGCACATGAACTCTAATGGCATCCCAGTCTTAGTCCGTAGGTCTAAACGCTGGCGGCATTTGATGGGGAAAACTGGTAGCATTCAGTGTTGCCAACCTACCAGATTGAAATTTACTGGCACAGCCACGTTTTTACTGGCATTTCACAAAAGTTACTAAATTACATTTTTAGGTTCAAATTTCGGTATTTAGGCTCCAAACAAGTACACTTTTTTTTATTTTTGATGTATTTTTTGTTATTTTCGATTTAATAAGGGCAAATGATTTAGTCACATCCCCCCCCTGCCTCCATCCCCCTCTGCAGTGCCACAATCTCCCCCTGCCTCCAATCTCCCCCAGGCCCCCTGCCTCCGACCACCCTCTGCGGTGCCACCAACAACCCCTGTCTCCATCCCCAACGTCTGCGATGCCACCATCCCCCTCTGCAGTGCCACCAACACCCCCTGCCTCCAATCACTCCCTGTCACAAACACCCCCTGTCTCCAATCTCCCCCTGCCTCCATCGTCCCCCTACCTCCATCCCCCTCTGCGGTTGCACCCATCACCCACCTGCCTCCAATCACACCCCTGCCACTAACACCCCCTGCCTTCCAATCTCCCCCTGCCACTAACACCCCCGCCCCAATCTCCCCCTGCCTCCACCCCCCTCTGTGGTGCCACTAACACCCCCTGCCTCCAATCTCCCCCTGCCTCCACCCCCCCCTGTGGTGCCACTAACACCCCATGCCTCCAATCTCCCCCTGCCTCCACCCCCCTCTGCGGTGCCACCAACAAGCCCTGTCTCCATCCCCACCCTCTGCGATGCCACCACCCCCCTCTGCGGTGCCACCAACACCCCCTGCCTCCAATCACTCCCTGTCACAAACACCCCCTGTCTCCAATCTCCCCCCTGCCTCCATCGTCCCCTACCTCCATCCCCCTCTGCGGTGCCACCATCACCCACCTGCCTCCAATCACCCCCTGCCACTAACACCACCTGCCTCCAATCTCCCCCTGACTCCAATCTCGTCCTGCCTCCATTGCCCCCTGCCTTCATCCACCTCTGCGGTGCCACCATTACCCCCTGCCTCCACTCACCCCCCTGCCTCCAATCTCCATGCGCAGTGCCAAGCCAAACCGATCTCGGCTATTTTTACTGCCACATTTCCGCAACTACAGACATTTACGAACGGGGCGAAAAGTGCTAGTTTTTACGAACTGTCAGTAAAAATAAAGACGGTTGGCAACACTGGTATGATTTGATGGTGCAAACTGTTGGCGTTTGAGGCACACTGGCAGCGTTTGATGGGGGCAAACTGGGGGCATTTGATGGGGCAAACTAGGGGCATTTGATGGGGCAAACTGGGGGCATTTGATGGCGCAAACTGGGGGCATTTGATGGGGCAAACTGGGGGCATTTGATGGGGCAAACTGGGGGCATTTGATGGGGGCAAACTGGGGGCATTTGATGGGGCAAACTGGGGGCATTTGATGGGGCAAACTGGGGGCATTTGATGGGGCAAACTGGGGGCATTTGATGGGGCAAACTGGGGGCATTTGATGGGGCAAACTGGGGGCATTTGATGGGGCAAACTGGGGGCATTTGATGGGGCAAACTGGGGGCATTTGATGGGGCAAACTGGGGGCGTTTGATGGGGTAAACTTGCGGCGTTTGATGGGGTAAACTGGGGGCATTTGGGGCAAACTGGCGGCCATTGATGGGGCAAACTGGCGGCCATTGATGGGGCAAACTGGCGGCCATTGATGGGGCAAACTGGCGGCTATTGATGGGCACAGTGGCTGCGTTTGATGGCCCAGTGGCGGCTATTGATGGGCACAGAGGCTGCGTTTGATGGCCCAGTGGCGGCTACTGATGGGCACAGTGGCTGCGTTTGATGGCCCAGTGGCGGCTATTGATGGGCACAGTGGCTGCGTTTGATGGCCCAGTGGCGGAAATTGATGGGCACAGTGGCTGCGTTTGATGACGCAGTGGCGTCAATTGATGGCCCAGTGGCGGCTATTGATGGGCACAGTGGCTGCATTTGAAGGCCCAGTGGCAGAAATTGATGGGCACAGTGGCTGCGTTTGATGGCCCAGTGGCGGCTATTGATGGGCACTGTGGCTGCGTTTGATGGCCCAGTGGCGGCAATTGACGGGCACAGTGGCTGCGTTTGATGGCACAGTGGCTGCGTTTGATGGCCCAGTGGCGGCAATTGATGGGCACAGTGGCAGCAATTGATGGGCACAGTGGCTGCGTTTAATGGCCCAGTGGCGGCAATTGATGGGCACAGTGGCTACGTTGAAGGGCACAGTGAGGCTGCAATTGATGTTTTTTTTTTTTTTTTTTCAGTTTATTCGCGCCCCCCAAAAATTGAGCACCAGCCGCCACTGGTTGATGGCATCACTTGACATCAGATGGAGATGCTTCTGACTGAGATCTTTCGGAAGTCAGAACTCATTGACGCGGGCATGTACATGCAGTTGACCTTTTTTGGATTTGCATCTACTTATTTCAAGAAAGATTCACATTCCTGTACACTTGTATGGAAATATAGAATCCCTTCAGCACAGGAACTTCTACATATCTCTCTGTAGGCAACTCCTGACCCCTGACACATTACCGCATTTTTGCATGACAGCTGGAGAATTATTGCCGCTGGGCCCCTCCCAAAGCTCTGCTCCCTTCCCTTGTGCAGGGTGACTGGTCTTGTCTCCAACCCAGTGGCAGCCAGTGCTCAATATTTTGGGGGGGTAGGTGGCAAACAAACTCACCCCCCTACTTGTACGTGCTTCCTAAAGGAAACCCTAATTCGAACCAGGGATGGACTGGCCATTGGGACTAAAGGGAGTTTCCCAATGGGC